>JAMJFZ010003023.1:0-600000 GCA_026225945.1 Cricetomys ansorgei
AAAATCGCATGAATGTTTACCTCCCTATGGTGACTTATCTGCTGCTTGTGGCCTCAATTTTGCAGATAATAATTGTGACCAGGATATTTCCAAGCTATTTAAACTCCAGGGATGAAATCATTTGAGACCCGCAGAGATACTGCAACTGGCAGTGTCAAATGCTAAAGGCGCCGGGCACATCAACAGTACTAGCTTTATGCAAACGAGAAAATAGCGCCGTTGACAGTGCAGAGAAGCTTACAAGCCATCTATTAGAAAGAGGATGAGAAATCAAAGACGAGCCTATTGTCTCCTCTAAAAGCCTTGCGCATGGTAGCGACTCCCCAGGACTGGCAAGTAACTACCTCAGCATGATTACCGTCCTTCGTGGTTTGACCGAAGGATGACAAAAGAGGAAAAGGACACCTGAATTGTTAGACCACTATGGACGAAAAAAATCCTGTGGGAAAGGATTTATAAAAATAACAAACTGAAGCAAACACGGTCTTTCAAGTAACGACCCCAAATGTTGCAGTTCACTGGTCGCGAGGAATCAAGCCCGCACAGAAGTCTGCACCATTTGCTAACAAATATTTGAGGAAACTGCCCATTAACTCCATCTGCTATCAGATGCCCTCCGAGAAGCATGGGCTTCAAATCAGAGCAGATGAACGTTTCTCACTGAGGTATTCTGACCCGTGCATGCTTTGTATGCATGGGAGCCTGGTTCCATGGTATGGCACCAATGGAAGCTAGAAACAACAGTAGCTAAACAGGCGACTTCATTGTCACCACGCTCTATTATAAGAATAAAGATCAGGTATGGCTGTGTGTTGCTAATGTCTGTGAGTGACAGCGTGCTAATGTGGCCTCATAGGTGTGCACACTGACACAAGCCCTCTGCATGGGCCTTCTGTACAGTGGGCAGTGAAGATGCTCTCAGAAGAGGGTCTACCAGCTAAGTGTTTTTCATAGGTAGCTTGTTAGTACTGACTAGTTGCGGGCAGATTTATTTCTGGAACATGAATGTAAAAATTTGGGTGATGTGAAAAGCAAAGACAGTAACATTTCACCTTCTTTAAAACTACAAAATGGTTTGGGTCAGCGATTGAAGACGGCGGCAGGGCAGAGGGAGAGTCCGGTAAGACTCCAGCCACTGCCTGCCTCCTTCCCTGGCTCCTCCTGTATTCCTGCAACAGGAGATGCTTCACTGGCATGGAGTCCAGGGAGGAGAACTTCGAGAATCGGCAGGGACGGAGAGTAGCAGCTGTCACCGATCTGATGATGGGTCTTGAGAGGAAGCGTGGCGGAAGGAGCAGGGAGGTTCAACCTCAGTGTGGATGAGGCAGCCCGAGTGGGGTGTGGCAGGGAAGCACCCCTGCCGGACAGGCCCATTGCTCTCCATCGCTACCCTCAGGGTGCGGGCGTCCCACTCAGCCTGGACTCAGCTAAACAGACGACCCTGGAGGGGACTCGGGAATGGCAGAGCAGGGCAGCATCTCAACAAAGACAACACAGCAGTGGGCTTGTCTGGAACCAGAGCGGAACCCAACCATCTGGTGCTCCCACTCAGCCACTGGCGCTTCCTGAGACATGGAGGAGGCAGGCCATGGGGGAAGTCTAAGATGAAAAGAACAGAACCACAGACAGGCTCAAGATGACAGTGGGGAGGTAGGAAGAATCCAGCAGGGCTCCCATGCCGCCTCCGCTCAGGTCACCTCAGGCTCTTCATGTGTCTGTGGTCTGGGGAACTACACTGGTAATCCACTGGTACCCTGTCAGGCAAGAGAAGCTTTGTGAATTAAAAGTCTCTGGAAAGATGCGGCGGTGGTGAGACTCCTGGAGAGTCAGCTGGCTGTGAGTGGTGAGGAGAGACAGCAGAGCCAGGCTGCGAATCTCAGCCCTCACATGTGGGGGACAGTGTTCCGGAGACCCAGTCATAGCGCGGTGCCGTGAACAGGATGCAGGACAAGGCAGCTGGGTGTTCCTGAAAGGGACAGGTGCTTGGGATTCCAGGAGGCTGGGGCTACCATCTGGCTGCCCTGTCACAACCCACCAGACTGGCTGGGGCTGCCACGTGGACAATGGAGCACACACTGCAAATAGGAGTGAAGCTGGGGACTCAACAAAGAAGCAGCAGCAGCAGCAAGCTCCACTAGGAGGCACGTGACTGGGTGGAGACAGGCATGTGTGTGTACCCACGGTACACAAGGGGTCTATCCTTAGGCTGACAGCTGACCCTCTGGGCCTCTCCAGTGCCCACCAGGCTAGTACTGCTGCTCCCATGCCTGTGGCCACCGCTCCATTGCTCTCCACACTATCAGAGTTCACAAGGTGATTGACACTTGTTGTTTTGGGAAAAAAAAGTAAAGCCAATTACCTTAGAAGCCATAGTCTCACGTCAAGGGAACACATACTTCTCCAGGCTGGTGAACAGGAGCACTGAGAGATCCTTAAGACACCAACATGAGGCAATAATTTAGTGACTTGAGTCATATTTAAGATTATAGATAATTTTTATAGCTTTAGACTTTAGTTGAAACTTTAAATCAGGATGAAGAGAACTGGTAAGAGGTTAAAACAAGAGAATTCGTGGGCAAGGACTAGTCACCTGAGTTTTCCACCTACTCCATTGAGAACAGGCAATGTTTAGTAACAATTGTCCTTCTGTGCAGAGCAATGTCCCACGGGTCCTGATCAGGGGTTGGGGTAACAGGAGGGAAATATTCTCTCTAGAGGACACTGTTGTCATCTTCGAATGTTCCCCCGGTGTAGTCATTTTGATTTGCCAACGAGCTACACATTAATTTTCCTCATTTTGAAGTTCTTACCATAGCTGGAGATTAATGTCTCTCTTTATCCTCCTTCACGTGTCAAGCACAGCTTCGTTCTCCGCCATGAGCCATTCAGAGGGGAGCTGGGACGCCAACACACACACTTACCTTTCAGAGATCCATCCAGGTTCCAGGTGGGTCCAGGAGCTCTGCTGGTGGTGCAGCAAGAGCTCTGAAAACAGAAGAACAGAAAATGGACATGAGAGCAAAGTTCTCCTAGCCAAGACTGGGAGATGGAAGGGAGGCTTTCTGGGTTGGTCATAGAGCACATTGATTCATGAACCTGAAAGAAAATAGCCGCTGAACACAGCAATTGGGGTGAGAATGAATCCTTAAGTGATAGCCATGGAAGGATAATCATAACAGGGTGGTTTTATGAAGGCGTAAAATTGTTCCATCTAAAGGAGAACTTGTGTTCACTGAATGTATATACAGAGCATTGTACATTAAGTTACACACACAAAAATGACGGCATGCCTTCTTATTCACCATCGTGTGCACCTATTTATGGTGAATATAATGCCGTATGATAAGAAAGATCCCACTGAATGACGTTTGCACAAATCTCACCATGCGTTCATACACTTCGCTGAAAACAGTAAGATCGTTGTAGCAGACTAAAACTTCACTAACTGGTGCGCAGAAGTGTAACTGGGCAAAGGATGACAGCGTTAGTATTGGCTGGCATGGTGTCAGGGTTTCAGTTAGAAAAAGGATGTTTGTCAGTGTACTTGGACAGACTTGCCCTCATGTCATGCAGCAACACTGGAGATGCCTTTTAGTGACTTAATTAGTTCTCTGACGAGTTCACACATGTGTGTAATGCATTCTTTCCTTTCCCTCAGCCTCTGCTGCCTCCCTCCTCTGACATAACCCCTGCCCTTTCACTCGGAGTCCCTTTGACATACCTAAGTAGCTTTCTGTTGTTCTGCTACTGAATGAATTTAATCACGGCTGTCTACATGCTTATGACTTTGGCAGTATCCATTACAGCCTGGTGGGTTCATCACCATCTCTGGTGGCTTCAGGGGTGTCACCTGAAGACCATGCTACCCCAGAAGCCACATGGCTCACCAAGAAGTGGGGCTCTATGACCCCTTCTCTTCGGGAGACTTTTGAATATTAATGATCATTAGAATAAAGTCTTGAGTGTACACGTGAAAGTTATCTAAAAAGATCCCAAAGCCCAAACCCTACTACTGAGAAAGGAAAGATATCACATGAGAAATCTAAGACATCAGATTCCATGATCCACTGCCACACCACTTCAAACCGGCGGATCAAACAAACACGAAAAAGCAAAGGGAAAGGAGCCTTTTGGTTTTTTCATAAGCAGACTCCCAAAGCTAGTAGCTGTTTGGGGGTTTCTTCTATTTATGCAGATACCCATTGGTTTATTCACGTGAGCACACAAGTTCTACCACCGTGTGTGTGTCTCTCTCTCTGTGTATGTGTGTATGTGTGTGTGTGTGTGTGTGTGTCTGCATATAACCTGTTTATTGCTGTTTGTATGTATATGATTTTAGGGCTGAGCATTGGGAGTTTAGATAACGAGGTATTTGCTTCCTTGTCATATATAGAAAATGGAGCAGACTCTCTGGCTCTCTGGTTTCACAGTCTTTCTTCCCAATCTCCTGTGATGTTCCCTGAGACATCGTTGTGGTTGAAGATGTATCCCTGGAGCTGAGCACCCACAGGCCATTGTTCTCTGCATTTTTGACCAGTTGTAGCTTTCTATAATAGTCTCTGGATACTGCAAGAATAATCTCTTTCATGAAGGGTGACAGAAACATTTATCTATGTATCTGTGCCTCCATTCCAGGAGCAAGGCCTAAAGATTCCATGGTGAGGAGGAGTCTGTAATATAGAAAGTCCAAAATGGAGGGAGGGGGAATGGAAATGTCACAATCCTAAGTCCTTTTAACACATTGACTGTGGGAAGGGGTCAAGTATGACACAAGCACTATTAATCAGAGTTAAGAAACCTCCTCGGGACTCATATAAAATAGAGAAATAATTTGTGGGCCTCTACAAGTTTGGGTTTGTTGGGTCTCTTAATGGTCAGAGTGTTTGGCCAAGTGGCCTGGCCAAGAACATGTTGTTTGTGGAGTCCATGGCCCTTGGGGAAGAACCTACTGCTCTTATTAAATGAGCATCAAAGTCCCTTCTGAATATTTGTTGTATGTCCATCAATCAGAGACATTGTTAGTTTCCATTAGAGAAGCTTCTTCTTGCAGTGGCCAGAGGATAGAGGTAATGGGAAAACCCATAACTAGTCAAAGTGTAGAGAAAAGTGTCTACAGAATGTTCAGCCCAAAGCGGGACTTCTATGGCACAGACCTCCCTCCTAGGTTCAGAGAATATTCCAGAAGAGGGAACAGATAGTAAGATGCTGAGACCAGAGAAGGCTGCTGTGAAATAATGGCTTCTGGAAATACAAAGCCAGTGTTCTAATGAACTGACAGTAGCTATGGTGACCTTCACACGAGGTGCATAAGATCACACCAGTCAGAATGGCTGCAGGAAGAGTGAGAGAATGGAAAGGCCTCCTTCCTCGTGGAGGAGTCATTGGCAGTTGATGCCTGCTGCAGAGTGTTAATTTTCTGCAGGAGTGTGGCCCCTGGTAGGCTGACCATGCCCCAGCCTCATGGATAGCCTCACCCCTGGGAATATATAGGCAGCACTGAAAGAGTCCAGTGGTTTAGGATATAAATGAAGGGAAGAAAAAAGAAGGCAGGAAAGGAGGAAGATACATTAAAGTCGGCTTGTTGATGGGTGACCAGGTCCTTTCCAAATTCTTCTTTTGGTAGACATATCAAACACGTGGGACCAGGAAATGACACTCTGCTTTCAGAATTCTTTCTTCTTGGATTTTGAGAGAATCAGCCTACAATTCATCCACTCATATTTGGACTTTTCCTCTCCGTGTTCCTAGTGACTGTCTTTGGCAACCTGCTCATCATCATGGCCATCACTGTAGACTCCCACCTGCACACACCCATGTACATCTTCCTCTCCAACCTGTCCTTTGTGGACATCTGCTTCACCTCCACCACGGTCCCTCAGATGCTGGTGAACATACAGACACAGAGCAAGGCCATCACCTATGCAGGCTGTGTCACCCAGATGTATTTCATAGTGCTCTTTTCAGGGTTGGACATCTTTCTGCTCACCGTGATGGCCTATGACCGCTATGTGGCCATCTGTCACCCCCTGCATTACATGGTCATCATGAACACAAGACGCTGTGGACTGCTGATTATGGCATGCTGGATCATAGGTGTCCTGAATTCCCTGTTACACAGCTTCTTGGTGCTACGGCTATCATTCTGCACAAATTTGGAAATCCCTCACTTTTTCTGTGAACTTAATCAGGTGGTACACAATGCCTGCTCTGACACCTTTCCTAATGACATGGTGATTTACATTACAGCCATGCTACTGGCTGTGGGCCCCCTCTCTGGCATCCTCTACTCTTACTCCAGGATTGTGTCCTCCATCCGTGCAATCTCCACGGCTCAGGGGAAGTACAAGGCGTTTTCCACCTGTGCATCTCACCTCTCAGTTGTCTCCTTATTTTATTGCACCCTGCTGGGAGTGTACCTCAGTTCCGCTGTGACCCAGAACCCACAAGCCACTGCAACCGCTTCTTTGATGTACACCGTGGTCACCCCACTGCTGAACCCCTTCATCTATAGTCTAAGGAACAAGGACATAAAGACAGCTCTGAGAATCCTGCTGGGAAGTATAACTAGAAGAAGACCAATGGATTCACCCTCATAAAGCGTCTGCTTTTGTCGTAGCCAGTGATTTGTTTTGTCTGTTGCAGTCCATTGATTGGATTGAATGACACAGGTTTAATCATTTGTCTCCTGCAGTTGCTCTGTCCTGTACAGCTTTCTCACACAGTCGAAGTTCTTCTTGTGTGTGTTCTGGCATCTGTAACCCATTGTCATCTCCTCCTTTCCCCTGTTCATTCCCATCATTGGATCGGAAACCTCTGTTAACTGCTGTGTTGTTCAGAGAATTACTGGAACTTCTGGGGATTTATTTATCTTGGAAAATATATGTTGATTTTTTTTTCTTTTGCTAAAGAAATATTCCTAAGTTGTGATTCCCCAGTGGAAACAATTGCATTTAGCAAATGAGGTAGATACATAATATGCCTAATTTATAGCATCAGAAAATGTGACTCCCCTCCTCCAGACTCAGAAAACATTACAGAAGAGGGAGTAGAAAGTAATTTAAAAAAAAAACAGAGTTTTCAGGAACCACTTGGAAACCTTGTCTCCCGGAATAAAATAACTGTTAGGATCATGGACTCGCAGTTACTGTAGTTGCCTGTATAAGACCTGTATAAGATAAAGCCGGTAGCCGGGTGGTGGTGCAGGCCATTAATCCCAGCACTTGGGAGGCAGAGACAGGCGGATCTCTGACATTTCAAGGCCAGGCTGATCTACAGAGTGAGTTCCGGGACAGGCAGAGTTACAACAGAGAAAACTTGTCTCAAAAACACCCCACAAAACAAAGATCTAGCCAGTCAATATTCCAGCATGTTGTCAGAAAAGGTTTACAAGGTCCTCCTTCTAGATGAGGGGCAATCAGTAGTTAATGGCTGCAAGTGGAAGAGGGGGTTATTCCTGTTTGGAAGCTTGTTCCCTGATCAAGTGCATGGCCTCCCATACACGTACAAATCAACAGCACTAATAAGACTTAGTCAGCTATAAAACATAGGAGACATATTTTGGGGGGACACAATAAGGGGGTACGATAAGAGTTGAAAGAGGAGTAGAATGTGTATGTGATCAAAATGTCCAGTGTAAATAACCTTAAAGAACAAGTAAAAATATAAAAACCCAGCCAGTTATTCTTATGATCTTTCATCTTCGTTTAATTTTATTTCTTTTTAAAACACAAAATTCACTGAGTGGCCCAAGCTGACCTACAACACCTAAACATCCTTCCTCTACCTCTGAGTCCTAGAATTTCTGTCTCCATCTTTTCTCCTGGACTCTCTCCCTTCTTTTGTTTTTCTCCTTTTGTTTCTTCTTTTTTTCCACCTCCCTCCCTCCTCCCCTTGGATCTTTCTTTACTCCTTTCCTTCTGAGAACCGAACCGAGGGATTTGCACACATGAGGCACATGCTCTCTGCTGACAGATACAATTAATTCCTCGGTATGATTTTATTTCACACCTTACCTTCTCGTTGTATTTATGCATACCTTAATATACAAATGTCTTCTCTACTGGGAGTTTGGTTTGTTTTCCTCACTAAGATCCCTTAGCAAATGCAGAGTACATGATGAATACTGTAGTTACTGAAAAATCTACTTCAACTCGAGTTTGCATGGAGAGAAATAGTTGAATACACAGATTGGCTTGATATGGGCTTAAAGTCAAGGATGACTTTAATATGACAAAGTGTTGGGGAAGATTATTTTTAGTCATGTTTGAAATTGTTTTATGCAGTGTTGGATGAGGAACTGTCCTCAGTCGAGGATGTTCTGTATTGTCTGCAGGAACGAAGCTCTGAGGTGAGAGCCACAGAATGGAGGCCCTTAGAAATAAAGTATTCAGCTGGGAGCAGTAAAAAGCAAGTTCTTACTGCTTTTCCTGATCATGGAGCCTACGCTCCCTCCTGCCACTGGTGGAAGCCTGCTGTTTCACAAACTGATAGCTGCGTTGTATCTGTGTGAAATTCAAGACATTGTGCTTGAGATCTATGAAGGTCATGTTTCCCTGTAGCATTGGTGAAAAAGAATGCCAAACTGCCAAGATTTTGCCAGTTATTCTTCCCACCAGTCCAAGACCCCTGCTGTTGTGGAAGGTGTAGCTTGAAGCCAAAACATCACTTAATTAAGCTGACCGGTTTTTTTTCCTGCAAACCTGACAAAATTGAAAGTATTTTCCTGCTGTCCAGAGACACTATGAGAAGCTTGATAGATATTTGGTTTCATCTGGTCCTATGCATTAGCAACCCTCATGATTGTTCCTCTTGTAAAGGGTTTTCCTGGTGTAGTGTCAAATTTTGTTCTAGAGATAAAAAGCAATTTTTTGATTGACTTATACAGAAAAGGGGAAATGTTGTGGAAGTTTATTTTAGTTATGTTTGAAATTGTTTTATGCACTGCTGGGTGAGGGCTATCCTAAGTCAAGGGTGTTCTGTATTGTCTGCAGGTGTTGGATTCCTGTGGGGGTTGTTTAATTGCTAAAGATCTGCATGTGCTATCAGTGAAATACCTGAGGAGTTGTGAAAGAATAAAAACACCTGAGCAGAAGCTCGGGGTTCTACGCTCCAGTTTGGCGTTTGCCAAGGCGGTGGTTCCCTGTGATGAGGTCTGGCAGAGTTCGAGTCTATGAAAATACCTCCTTGTCTTCTTTGATGAGCCACCCCAGCAGCAACGTACTGCAACAACGAAGGAAACAACGTTACACAGTCAGACAACTTCATGTTATTATTAAAAATACTTCTTTCCATGTTCTATTTCTCCTCTTGGAACAGTGAAAATAGTAGTTTGTGTTCACTTAGTGTAAGCATTGGCTGATGAATTTCATTTTACTTCATGAACTACCTTTCTGCTACCCCTTGAAAATGTCTGTGTGGTCTGCAAATATGACTCTTACCACTGATGGGCAGGAAATGCACCCTTGTATCTAAGATGAGTCCTAATCCCCAAATGGGCTGTGTGGGGGAAGAGAAGCATCGGCCCTATGCACCGCTTTGATTCTCTAGAACTTCATTTTAAGATCCTTTGCTGATTCTCAGGATCCGTGTTTTCTTGTCACCTGTAAGGAAGTCATTCACAAAGTGTTTACATCATAACCTACTCAGATGCAATCTTCTTTTATAATAGAGCGGTTGTGAACACGGTCATCTGGTATCCAAACAAGTGTAAAGGAAGCTGACTTTGATCACCTTTGCTGACTCTGACCGCTTTAGATGTATACGAAACCAAGCTAAAATCAAATAGACTGATAAAATTACTATTGTTATTGAGAAGCCCAAGATGGATCTTCTTACCAAGAGGGACCCCAAAAGAGACACTGAGGCATGAATCCTTGCCAAACCATGAGGTTTATTGTACCAACGCATCCTTCCTATCTGTCGGGGTAGACCTCCATAGTGTCTCTAAGCAGGAGGCAGGAGGTCACCCTGAGGGGATTTTCACACTTGCTTATATACTCTTTTCTTAGCAACCACATAACCTTTAAGCTGATTGGATAGATACAATGACACCACATAACTTTTAAGCTGATTGGTTTGGTGCAATGACATGAATCAGCAGCGCGAAAAGTAACAGTACATTCCAGGTGCATTGTTTTGTAGCTAGGGATTACTGAGCTGAAACTGATTCTTTATTCCAGCTACATTGTTAGGGAGTGCTGAGCGTGAATAGAAACTTATTCTTACGTGAGTACAACTGGAACTTTTCCCTGTCTGGATGCCAAGGTTTCTGGGAAAGTTCACGTAAAGTTCAGGCCTACTTGTACATTCTCAAGCCTTACTAAAGTTTGGTCAAGTCCAGCCTTGGCCTTACATTATACAGTGTACTTGTTGGGTGAAGGGGACAGACCCTTGAGCTCTGCCGTCTTCTCTTATGTCTATGGTCACCTATGGTCCTGCACGTGAAACTAAGGTACATTTGTACAAATATAGCTCTCCTGCCTTAAAACATACAATTATTTGGGGTTGGAGATATGAGTGCCAGAGGACGCAATGCCCTTTCCTGCCTCGTGGACAGCAGGCACACACAGACATGCAGGGGGGCAAAACATTCATAAACATAAGAATAAACCATTTGAAAAGCATTTGAAAATAAATTTGTTCAATTATTTCTTCATTTTGGTGTGCCTTTTGCCTGCCTTTGGGACCTTTTTCCTACTGATGGGCTGCCTTCTCTAGCCTTAATGTAGGGGCTCCTGCCTGGCCTAGTTCCACTTTGCCCTGTTTGATTGGTAACCTTAGGAGGCCTGGTCTCTTCTGAGGTTGCTCAGCAGTAAAGGTCACTTGTTGCTCTTCCAGAGGACCTGAGTTTTGTTACCATTACTGAATTCAGGTGGCGCACAACTGCCCTTAACTCCAGGTCCAGGGATCTGCAGCCTTGTGATCCATGCAGTCCTGTAGACAAGCCCATAGACAGACTCTCAGATACAGATGAATACTTTATAAATTCATCAATCAATGTTCAGAGTAGTTACTTTACATATGGCAGGACTCTTTTCTATTTCAACTATTGTATTTATTGCACAGAAAGGAAATGATTTATAGAGATCAAATGTATGATGCATGTGTTTATATCATTACATCATGATATATTACATCATTGTTTATATCACTAAGATGCTGAGGGCAAAGCAAGGAATTTATTAAAATTCATCTTTCTGATAAACAGGCATTTTGATAATAGACTTCTGCCAATGACTGTTGTGAATGTTGTAGATGCAGAACTGCAAAAGAGAACAAAATCCCCATGAAAAAAGAAATGCCCTCCTGATACACATCCCAGGAGTCTCTTAGAAGCTGCACGTCAGAAAAGATGCAGGAAGGCAGGAGGAGTCTCCTCAACCATAGCTGTCAACAATAACGATGCAAATGGCCATTCTCTTCAGATGCGAGTCCACCCCCAGTGGAAGGAACACAGAAGAATGACTCTCTAGAAAACGCACCTACATAGGTACCTGACACAAAAGGAACTGGGAAATTAGCAAGTGCTGGGAAGCGGTTTAGGGTGAAAGAGAACCTGAATATGTACTCAGGATCAAATGCATTTCTACCAGATACAGATCAGTGTGTGAAGTGTCCAGAAAGTCACTATGCAAACACAGAGAGGAACCACTGCCTCCAGAAGACTGTGACCTTTCTGACCTACAGTGACCCCTTAGGGAAGGCTCTCACATCCATGTCTCTGGGATTCTCCTCCCTCACCACTGTTGTGCTCATGATTTTTCTGAGGCACAGAGACACGCCCATTGTCAAGGCCAATAATCGTCTCTCAGTTACATCTTGCTCATCACCCTCACCTTCTGTTTCCTCTGTCCTTTAATATACATTGGTCGTCCTAACACAGCCACCTGTATCCTGCAGCAGAACGCATTTGGGCTTCTGTTCACTGTGGCTCTCTCCACTGTGTTGGCCAAAACTCTGACTGTAGTCATGGCCTTCAGAGCCACTGCTCTAGGAAGCATGATGAGGTGGATAATGATATCAAGAGCTGCTGACAAAATCATTCCCCTCTGCACCATGATCCAGCTCCTTCTCTCTGGAATGTGGCTGGCAAACTCTCCTCCCTTCCTCGACACAGATGCTCACTCTGAACACGGACACATCATCATCATGTGCAACAAGGGCTCTGCTCTTGCCTTCCACTGTGTCCTGGGATACCTGGGACTCCTGGCCCTAGGGAGCTACATTATGGCTTTCTGTCCAGGAATCTGCCTGACACCTTCAATGAAGCCAAGTTCCTGGCTTTCAGCATGCTGGTGTTCTGCAGTGTCTGGCTCACCTTCCTCCCTGTCTACCACAGCACCAAGGGGAAGGTCATGGTGGCTATGGAAGTCTTCTCCATCTTGGCTTCCAGTGCAGGCCTCCTGGGCCTCATCTTTGCCCCTAAGTGCTACATCATATTACTGAGGCCCGATTTGAATTCCGTTGATCACATAAGGGGCAAAACAGATTCTAGGAGAAAAAAACCCTCTTAAAACTCAGCTCATACAGGATCCTTATCCCTGAGTACTAGGGATCCTTGCAAGAGTCTCCCTGTGAGTTCTTACTACAGTAGGTCTCCTGATTGGCTCCCAATCTCAAAGTCTCTCCATACAGTTTCTCCTGTAGCCCTCTCCTCCCCCTCACACTGTCTACCCCTGTTCTGATGCCCCCCCACCTTCACCATCTGTTCCATCTCCACCCTACCGTGGAGATCCCAGTGTTCCAACTGGGTCACCTCCTGTTGGGTAGTTTTTCTATATCTGTGGATACCTGTGCCTTTCTCCTCCACTTCCCAGTTAGTATACAAGTGAGCACACACCACATTTTTCTTTCTGTGACTGTTTACGCATTCACAATGATTTTTTCTAATTCTGTTCATTTGCCTGAAATTTTCAAATAGTCATTATTGAGTTGCTGAGTGCTACTCCGTTGTGTAAATGTACCATAATTTATTTACCCATTGTTCATTTGAGGGGTATCTGGGTGATTTCCAATGTCAGGCTCTTATGGATAAAGCTGCTAGGAACATAGTTAAGCAAGTGCCCTTCTGGTAGGATGGAGAGTCTTTTGGATATAACGAATGGTACAGCTGGGTTTGACAGAGACCAATCTCCAATTTCCTAAGGAATCACATATTAACTTCACAGTGGCTGTACCAGTTTGCATTCCCTCCAGCAATGAAAGAGTGTTCTTCTTGCTGCGCATCTTTGCCACCCTGAGCTGTCCTTTGAGTTATTCATCTTTTTAATCAGTTAATCATTCTTACAGGTGCAAGATACAATCTTAATGTGGTTTCTATTTGCATTGCCCAACTGCCTAAGGATATTGAACATTTCTTTTAGTGTTTTCTCAGCCTTTTGAGAGTGCTCTTTTGAGAATTCTTTGTTTAAATCTGTATACATTTTTTAATGGGTGATTTGCTTTCGTGATATCTGATTTCTTGAATTCCTTATATATTTTGGATATTAGCCTTCTATTCGACGTGGAGTTGGTAAAGATGATTTTCCCATTCTGTAGATGGACTTTTGTCTAATTGACTGTGTTGTTTGCCTTAGAAAGATGTCCACTTTCGCAAGGTCCCAGTTCTTAATCATTAATCTTAGTGCCTGAACTATTGGTGTTCTGTCCATCTCCTCCGGCTAGGCAAGGTTTCCAGTTGTGAGACTGGGACACCATCCCCGTCACAAAAACACTGACATATGGCTTATCTGCTCTGCAAGATCCTCTTTGATAATGGAAAGGCAGAACGCCATGCCAAAGGAGGGAACCCCTGCCTGAAATTAAAGGACAGGAGAGGAAGTAGATACTGGATAACCAGGAGACGATTTCCAAATAATGTCATCCTCTGCTCATAGATGGGTACCTAACCCACTTCTCACCAGGAGGTTTCCCTCATCAGCTGAGAGGAGCATATGGAGAGGCCCAGGGCCAAAGATCCTGCAAAGATCGGGGAACCCCATGGAAGAGGGAGAGGAGGGATGGCAGAAACCAGAGGGGCTGGGGACATCAGGAGAACAAGCTCCACATTGTCAACTCACTAGCACTCTTAGGAGCCCACAGACACTGAAGCCATAGACACCGAACCTGCAGGATCCCCTAAATGCATCTACAGCTGTCTAGATTGGCATCCTTGAACACCTCCTACAGGGTGCAGTCTGGGTATCTTGACAGTTTTCCAGCCTTGGAGACCCTTTTTCTCCTGCCTGACTGCCTGATGCTGGGATGGTGACTGGCCTCATTCCATCATTCTATGCCATGCCCTGACTGTGCTGAAACACTGGAGATACAGTACTTATCGGGGGGAAAGAGTGTGATGTTGGTGGCTGGTGGTGGTGGAGAGATCTGGAGGAGATTGGGGGAATCTGCACAGGTAGAGAGGAAAGAGAGGTGTCCAGGAGGTATTCTAGGCCAGCCACAGGTCAGTTATGGCTGCTTCAGTATGGGCATGGATGATATTCCACACTACACTTTATCATGCACCATCCCAACAATATCAGTTCCAACCACACTGAAAATATTCCGACTTGATCACTTCAAAAGCTAAGTATTTCCATACAGCAATTACCTGGTATCAGAGCTCAGTTTGTTAATAAAACCCATAGAGAGACAGGATTCAAGGGACAGGAAAAGCTTCCACAAGACACAGGAAAAGGGTGCAGTGAAACTGTTAACAGATGACCATAATAAGCTAATTCAGAAGAGAGACCCCTCAAATCCTCTGTTCAAAATAATCTATATATGAACATGCTGTACTGATCCCTTGTACTGGTAATTACAACCTTCTTTCGCAATGTGAATTATTTGATAAAACAGAGGTCACGATCTAGCATTCTAACATGGAACAAATATAAAATTCTGATGATAGATAAGCCTTTATTTTCAGGAGGAAATCCCTAGATTCCTTCTGGGATTTATGCTGCAAACCAGTGTGTCCTTACATTATGTACATTTACAGTATTCAGTACTAATGGAGACTAATTGATACCCAGTGAGACGGAATGATCATTTCTTACATAAGGAGGACTTTCAGGGTAGGATCATTGTTACAAAATAACTGAAGAGAACCCCACTGAGAGTTGGGATGTGCTCCATATCAACACCTCCTACAGTGCACTCGCCATAGGGAAGCATTACTATGCACAGGTCAAACTTGATGAACCACTATCAACCCACTCCTAATCTGTGAAGGCCATTATTTACAAAATGATTGACATTCTCTGCTGTGCATAGTTTTCATTGGGGAACATTTATACTAAAATGCATCACCGCTACAGCATGACACACGTTGACATGAGTCATCTCTGTGCTTTATTAAATACATCCCTTTTCCTGACGGCTTTGCTCAATGTGTGCAGAATAGAAACACACAGATGTTATATTTCTTAACATCACTGGGCTCTCATATAAAATACTGTGTGGACCCAAGGTTCTCTGTATAGGGAGACACCGTGAGTATATATCAATAGCCTGATAAAATCCTATATAAAAGAACAATATAACAATAAAAAAAGAACATTTTCTGATTTCACCAGTAATGCACACAATATGGGTTACAATGGTTTGCACAGCCACAGGAAGGGACGTTCTGTGACTCGTGCAGATCAAGGCAAGTGAAAGGAGCGTAGCTAGTTTCAGTTGCAGGAAATGTGAGGCCCTACTTCTGGGACGTGGTCACCTCTCACAGGTGCCTTTTCTAGTTCTTTGCTCTGTCACCTCTCATGGCATCCTCAGGCGTTACACACATTCCTCATCCTGAACGACTTCTGCATGGCAAGTTTCTTAGTTCATACTTGTTTTCAAAGCATTAAGGAAACTTCATGCCTTGGGACTGATTCTCAATGGTTAGGCTAAAAATATGTAACTGTGAAGGTCTACAAACACGTTTTTCATCTTGTTTTTTATTATGAATGAAGAGCCTCAGATGCATAGCCTACAGAAGAAAGCATTTCAGAATTCCACAGGGGATTCAGGCTTTTGACCAGAAGCAAATCTGGGCAATTCGAATGATAGCTTCAGTCATCAATAAAACTTAGAACTCACAGGCACACAAAAGCTTTGCATACACACTGTGGAGCCCTCTCCACCAGGCTCATGGTTCACAGAGCTTCTGTTAGCATGATTTTGTCTTGGATTTTTATCTCCTGCTTCCTGCAGAATGCATTTCTTGTTTGTTCGTGGACCTTCATAGACTGCCTACATAGAACTGGTTATCATTTATACCATGAAGGAAACGTGGTGATTGCTGGTTTTTTCCCTACTTACACGATGATCCCAAAGAAGAAAACAGTTGATTGGAGAACAGGGCAATATTCCAGTGACTTGGAAGTCAAGTAAGTGTCTTCTCATTCATTACTTTTCCAAATTGGCATTCGTGTACTAGAGGAAGTGTTGGTTCAAACACATGCCCTATTTTGATTTTCCCTGTCTACCACCCCTAGATGTCTTCTGTAAATTGTCTGCTTATTAACTCATCTAGTTCTGTCAAGGGGAAGATGCCTAGGGTTTTCATTCTTTCGACTTCCCATGTCTGACACTGGACATTTACCCAGCTTCTCTGTCATGTCACGAGTCCTTGAAATATGAATGTTTTCAACGTTAGCTCTGCTGGAGAAGGATAATATAACAAAAATGATTTCTAGAGGTCTAGCTGTGCTCCTATAGAAAAGGATGATGCCATTGGGGTTGGTAAGCACGGATTTCCTCACTGGAGGCTGGAGTGACCAGTGTGGCCTGTGTCAGCTGCTGCTGCAGACATTGGAGCATGATGTTAGCATCACACTCTGGGACTTGCTTTCTCCATTACTAATGCATTCACCTGTGATTTTGTGTATGTTTGTCTTCTATTATTTCATCTCAGTAAATTTTATCATGTTTACATGTTTCCTTAAAGTTTCCAAAAAGTATTTTCTGATTATAATGAATGCATTCATTGCACACATTGATGGGCATGAAGACCTCCAAGGGGTGCTGTTTTGAGAAGTCTCTGCTGATCATACGGAAGGAGTACTATTGGACAAATTTGCTTAGTATTTCTTTGGTATTCATTAAGATAATTTGCATATGTTAGTGTATGAAGTTAGTCAGGAGGAATTTATTCTAGGAAGACATTCCTAAAGCTGAGGGACCCCACATATGTATATATATATCAATTCTGGACTGAGGGAAAAGGAATATGTGTTATGTATGTTCAGAAAGAAGTTTGGAGAAAATGTTTCCAATTACTAAAATGTACACAGGTGTCTGAGGCATGACTGTCAAGCTGGCAGTATTGTGTCTTTACTAAATGTGGTTGTGGAGTAAGGCAGTAACTCAGAGACAGAGAGTGAGAGAAAGTGTTTTACGATGAAAATCACCTGACATTAACGCTCTCTTAAGAGAGGTAGCCCTGAATTGCTGTATCAAATATAGCCACAATCAGAGAGTGTGCTGTCTAGATGAAATATACCATGGCAGATTTGATCGGACTCAGGTGTCATATTTGCCTTTAAGGGTGAATACAAAGTTGTCTTCCATGGTGCAGAGTGTTTCTGCACCTTGCATGCTGAAAATAAATTGCACCTAGCAGACAATACTTGATGTTCCTCCTTGTCCTGCTCTCTTGTCACGCTAATTCAGCATGCACCAGTGTGTGACCCACCTCAGCATATGACAGCCGATACCTGGAACAAACATGTTTTAAAGAGATTTCAGTGGCTGGCATGTCCAGTGTGCATGAGAGAAAGGCAATTTTAAGAAAGATTTCACATGTACTGGAGTAAAAAATGAAATCAAAATAAGTTTGAAGCTAGGAAAATATTTCCCCATAAATATTATTTAACACATTTGATCTTTGCAGCACATTTTCAAAATTCACTATTTGTAGAGAAGGGAGTCCATGAAGGAATATATTCTTCAAGGCTGAAAACTGCTTTTCTGCTTTTCATTAAATCTTTTTTATAGTTGTGAAGGCTATGTATGTTGACTTTGTGGAAAAGAATGTTCTTTCTCCCCAGTTAAACTTACTCACACTATAAATCTAGCTGCATAGATATGCTTATCTCAATTCCTTCAAGTACCTCAGATCACGTTATATATGGCTAACATTTTCTGCCAGACAAACTTTTTCTGTGACTCAATTTTCGAGTTGGATTTTACTTTCCTGATGTCATAATAAGGGAGATGGCAAATGGACGGTGGATAGGCACAGAATGTCACATATACATACATCATCTGATGAAAGCAAATTACTGTACAGAATTACATTGTTCAGGCTGGTGCACATATTAAACTCTTTTCTGCATGATGGCAGACATCCAACCACAACAATAATTACATCAGATTCTCTTGTTGTATGTAGAAGTAATTGTTCTTCATAATTACTTAAGAATATCTCAGTTCACATATCAGAATTGCTTTTCATCAATTACGTGCCCATTATATGCCAGGGTCATGATAACCTCAAATTTTAATATTTTTTGTATTTTACTGGATAAATTTCTTTTGTTGAGTATTTGAATGTTAACACATATAAATTTGCTGGTAGTGGTGGTATTCTTATTTTGTTTTGTTTTGTTTTTTGTTTTTTGTCTTTTTGGGTTTTCTTGGATGAAGGGTATTTTATTTTACTTCTTTTATATATTACATGTTAACACCTTTCCCACCCTCCCTCCGTCCCTCTCAGCTCCCACATTCTCCCTCTCTTCTTATTATATAACCTCCCTATCCAAGTTGACTCATATCCCTTCCTCCCTTCTCCCCATAGAAGAGAGCCATCCACCCTGGGTCACCACTCAAACAGAACACAACAAATGGAAAAAGACCAGAAACAAGTCTCCACTCTGAGAGTGGATCAGGCAACCCAACTGGAGGAAATGGGTCCCAGGGGCAGGCAAATCATCAGAGAACAAGCCCATACACTCTAGCTTACAGGTTCTCTGCAACAACCCCAATTCAGACAACCACATATCAGATCTGGGCTCCCTGAATTCCACTTCAGGCTCTGAGGATTCCCAGGACTTCTGGTTCCTTGACTTAGTGTGGACTGCTCTCCAGATGTCCCCATTCATCTCTGGTCCTGAAATGCCTCCCCTGACCCTCTTCTGTGAGTTTCCCAGAGCTCTGAATGATGTTTGATCCTGGGCCTCTGAATCTGCTCCCATCAACTGCTGGAAGAAGCTTCTCTGATAGAGATTGGACTAGGTACTGATGATCTATGAGGACAGGCTATCGTTAGACATAGTCTTCTGACTCTCCATCTCTAGTTCCTGGCCTATCCTTCAGGATCAGGCACGGGTTCTCTCCTTTGGCATGTGGTTCTTCTTCCTGTGCAGTGTCCCAGTGGGTCCTATAGGAAGGATGGGTTATAGGTCAATTGTTTAGTTGCTTGTGTAGTGTCCCAACCCCTTCCTGGGAGCCTGGGAGGCTACAGGAGAAGTCCTGTTCAAGTTCACCATCCCCCATTGCTTGAGGCCCTCACCAAGGTTTCCATCATGGGCTCCAGTGAATTTCCACTTTCCCTGGTCTCCAGACCCCCTGGAATGTCCTCCAGTTCCAGATGACCCCACATATCCTCCCTCCTCCCCTCTCTCCACACCTGGCCTCACCTCCCGTCCCCCAGGACTCCCCACACCATCTGTTCCATGTCTCCCTACACACCAGTGAATTCCCCAGGTCACAGCTGAGCCCCTCCATGATGTTCAGTCTCTGGGTCTCTGGGTTGCACAGCCTTTGTCCTTTGCTTAGCAGTTAATTACCTCTTATTAATGAGGGCATACAAATGTGACTGTCTGGGACTGGGTTAGCTGACTCAGCATCATTTTTGCTAGTTCCATATATTTGCCAGAGAAATTCACTGTTGTTTTAAAATATTTTATTTAAAATATGTTAAAATTTTAATGTTTATTTAAATCCTGATGAAAATAATTGTTCACTATTTAAGAAATATTTAACTATCTGATATTTGCTTTAAATGCTTTGATACTTCATGTGGAAAGATTATAGAAAATGAACTTTCACTTCTTAAAATCCATCAAGCTTTTTTAAAATTCTTCCATCTTGACATGTATCCACAATCAACAAATAAAGGAAAAAGGTTAATTATACTACAGCATACTCCTTGAGGAGCAACTCAGACTCACAGCGATTTGATTTTCTCTCAAAAATCAAAAATTATGTATATGTCAAATTGTAGAGTGACTCACCTTCATTAATGTTAGTTGGAAAACTAAAATGTTCACTGCGTCACATCTGCTCCTGAGTGTAAATGATGTGATGCAGACACCCTAGAAATCTACGCAGGATGATTCTCAGTTCCCATCCTTTCCTACGGACAAGTAGGCAGACTGGTGCCATCGTGACCTTACTGAAATTTTCACAATTATTTCTCAAAAACACATAATAGAAAAGCAGTGTTCCGGGAACTGTTTTCACTAACATTTTAGATTTTCACACCTCGTCAGACACCTTATTAGAAAATGGGCTCAGCTCTGGGCCTTCTAGCCACAGTGGTCAGACAAGCACCAACCAGGCCGAGTTTTGTCAGTGACCAGCTGTGAAGCAGCCTCATTTATGATTTATCTGGTTTTTCTCAGGGCTAAGAAAACAGGGAGCAGCCAAACTCCACTCTCAGGGTGAGAATTCCTGGGTTCCAAGCAAGCTTCGGTTCCATGCTATCCAAAGCTATTAACATAAAAACCAAACCTTGGTTTGCTATCCCACAAACTTTTGCCACAGTTGCACCAGTATATAATGAGGAATATTGCTAGTGCAGATCAAACGGTTTGTATCTGATTGATCCTGATTATCACTTTCCACACTTGGTGGCATGCTTATCAACTCCAACGTGATGAGCGCTGGTCAGTAAGGGAGAAACCTCGAGCTGGGCCACAGAATGAATTCTCCATGTTCAAGATACAACTGAGTGCTGCCTTCAGTAATTTAGGTGTGACTGTGGCGTGTGGCCGATAACACTGGCAACAGATGGAATTTGACAGGGAGTCCACGCAGCCCTTCGCCCAACAGCACAAGATGCTACTTATTACATTTACTGGGGTTTGTTCTTGGCAGCAGGTCTGGTTGAGGAACTTTCTCTGCTTATCTCTGGGGACACTAACTGAAATTTTTCTCACATGTGTGTATGTTTTAAGAAGCTTCTACAATAAGACTCATGTGACTTTTCCCCATAGGCACCCATTACCCCGCCTGCCCTTCTTGGTTCCCAGCCTCCTCTGTTCTAATTCCTCTTTTATCCTGTAGCAGCACACCTACTGAGTTAGTCAGCAAAGAGGAGGAGGAGGAGCTTTCATAGGTGCAAACCCTGCCAGACCCAGCAGGGGAACCACTATCACAGCAAGACCATCCTGGACAGGGGAACCCACACTGTTCATCTCAGGGGGTTTTACTGACCCTAAGCTCCTCGGATGTTCTATTGGTGGCATGGGCAGTTCAGGAGCCGTCAGACATCTTTTATATAATGCTGGGCTCCTGTGTCTAGTGGGCGTCACTCCCTACAAAACAACAGCCTGGGAGCCCCTTTCTGTGGAGAGCTCAGGCCCTTGCATGCCCCTCTATACTGACCACACACCCCTCAGTGATCCATTGCTGAGACTCTATGGACTTCTCCCTCTGAAGAGAGCTCCACCTCAGCCCTGCCCCCTTGCCAGGCACAACCTTCCTCCAGGTGTCTAGAAATCAGGCTGATTGAGTCAGCTGCCATGGACGGCTTCATGGTGGACCCTGCAGGCAGCCAGGGCAGCAGGCAGCCATGTCAGCAGGCAGACCAAGTTCACTATTGGGCTGCCTGCTCCAGGCTCCAGGCTCAAAATGGCACTTCACAGTTATCTGTCTTTCTGCCAGGGAGCTAAGCTGGCTATCCCCAGCAGCCTGGCCCCTCCTGCTGTCAGCTGCCCTTCAAAGCTGCTGTCTATCTCCCTCAACACCCAGCTGGGAGTCCAGGGGCACCGAACACACCTTTTGTGACCACCATGAACCCCAAATTGTGCTGAGAACCACTTGGGAGCCAACTTATTTCCCATTTGAGGGAGTCTTGCTAAGCAAGGCTGGGGAGCTCTGGAACTTGAGACCTCCATAGGAAAGCTCCCCCATAGAACTGTCGGGAACCCGACTTTCAGCAGGCTGCAGGGACCTCCAACCTGGCAGAGCAGCACAGAAGTGGCACTAGCTAACACAAATGGCCCTAAACTGGGCCGCTCAACCCTTTCAAGACTTGCCAAATATGGGAAAAAATCCCACGGATGATTGGCTACCGTGCGTGCCTATACCACCACAGGGACACTATATAAAGAGCAGACTTCTGGACTCTGCTCAGAGCAGGGAGAGGGTAAAGCTTTGACTGCTGCCTTCCCCCCAAGTAGAGGCAGCCAAAGAGAAAAGAATCAAGAACACCTCAGCTGACCCAGATGCAAGAAAAACACCTGAGCTTAGCCAGGGATATTCCCTTCAGAGCTGCAACACTGAGGACACCTTCCCCACCTCAGAGCTGTGTGGTCCTGGCTTCCCAAATGTCAGGGGGCCCTTTCATTGGGGACACCTTCCACACCTCAGAGCTGTATTGTCCAAGGACTCTTGAATGCCAGGCCACTTTTCCATCACTGTTCAAGCTCAATAAACCCTAACACTTTGATGGAGAAAATTTCAATCACATTATATTCTATGAAAATGAAAATATATGGAAATGACAGTGAACCTGGGCACACCATTTTTTTATTTGCTTGTTTTTTTGCTGGGGGAAATGAAAGCAGAGGGAGAAGAATTTACAGAAGTCCATGGGCCAGTTAGAATATGTTACACAATAGAGGAAATAAACTATCTGTGTTTAAACAGGATGGGAGATATAGACCCTTTAAATGGTTGTTCTCTATATAGGAGGCAGGAACACACACGCACAAATTGACACATATATTTCACACGGATTACGTGTACACACTCCAAAATATAAAAACATATTATCATAGAAAATCCAGCTGTTTTCAAGAGAACTTGACTGGACTGGGCGATTGTCTTTAATGAACACAATGTCACAGTAAACTGATGGTTTTTTCAAAAGCATTTGCTTTCCATGGTTGCCCAACACTGGGAGACGTAAGTGTTTCTTCCTGAGATATGGATATAGTTAGTCACAGACATAATGCAATTCTAGCCCTTTTCACAATCTACATATTGAGAGATCCAAACTCAATATTATCTCACATCCTAATGACATAATACTATATTCTAATTCCAGCTATTCATGAGAATGTAGTAACACAGGTGTTTTGAATGCATAAGCCACTGCACTACGTTGTCACATATGTGTGGTGTTTCTCTTTCTCCCATTTCAATATTGGTCTATCTTCTATTCAGGTTGCACTTGAACACCTACCAAAGTGTTTTGGCCATGCGGTTTGCCATTGAGGAGGTCAACAGCAATCCCCATCTATTACCTAATACTTCTTTGGGATTTGAGGCCCATGATATGCCCTTAGGTGAAAGGCGAGCAGTGGATAATCTCTTCCATTGCTTCTCAGGGAAGATGAATGCCATTCCTAATTACAGCTGTGCAAAAGAGAGCAAGTCAGCTGCGGTACTTACAGGAACACCGTGGACAGTATCTGAACAGTTAGCGACACTGCTGGATATTTACAAGTTTCCACAGGTGAGGGACAATGGTGTGAGACAACATAACTCAGCTTTCCTTTAGTGACATTTCAGGAGTTTGGGGAAAAAAGAAGAAAGAGAATAGAATCACTCATCAATGAAGGGGAACAAACACACACAAGTGGTAATAGATCTGTATTAGAAGAGTTTGGAATACAGGGATGTCGGGAAGAGGAATAGACAGAACACTGGTGAGCCTCGTAGTGTTGGCAAAATGATAAGAACACTACAAAATGTTAATATCTGATGTTAAAATCAGGATGAGTGGACTCTCACACCAATGGCTTCCAACCACTGCTCTAGAAATAAGTTGTATGTGAGCCTATTCTTGCTCCTACTCTCTCTGATTGTTCTCCCTTCAGCTCTCCTTTGGTCCTTTTGATAGTATCCTGAGTGACCAAGGCCGGTTTCCATCACTGTACCAGGTGGCTGACAAGGACACATCACTGGCATCCGCAGTGGCTTCTTTGATGCTTCATTTCCAGTGGACCTGGGTGGGGCTGTTCATTACAGATGATGACAAGAGCACTCAGATTCTATCAGACTTGAGAAGAGAGATGGATAGAAATGGAGTCTGTGCAGCATTTCTAGAAATGATATCAATCATCAGGGGTACACATCTGTCTAACTACTGGAACAAACATATGCAGGTCCTGGAATCATCAGCAAATGTGATAGTTGTTTATGGGGACACTGATTCTCATTCAGTCTTCTTACAAAATATATATGGAAAGACTCTCGTGTGGAAAGTCTGGGTCCTGAACTCACAATCGGCTGTTTTTGGATATGACGACTATTTCCTGTTAGATTCCTTGCATGGCGCTCTAGTTTTTTCACACCATCATGGACAGATTGTTAATTTTACGAACTTTATGCAGGCAGCCAGCCCTTCAAAATACCCAGATGATATTTTTCTGCATTTGTGGTGGACATTATTTTTCAACTGCTCAGTTTCAAAGAAGGATTGTAAAATTGTGGATAACTGTCTGCCAAACGGTTCCTTGGGAATCTTGCATGTGAACCCTGAAAAGGAAATTAGTGAGGAAACTCACAATGTGTACAACGCTGTGTACGCTGTGGCCCACAGCCTGCATGAGATGATTCTCAATCAAGTGGAAAGTCAACCTAGTGGGAAGGGGAAGGAGACCGTGTTCTTCCCCTGGCAGGTAATGTTCAGAAAGCAGCTGAGATTGGCAAACAAAATTTGGAATGTTTTTCCAAAAATTTCTCAATTGAGGCAGTACATGTTTCCCTGCCTGGGGACTGATGGAAACCATGGTGTCACAATCTGATGTGTGGGATGCCTGGGAAGATAAATTCTACTTTGTTTGAGTCAAAAACAAACCTCAAAATATTCACAAGTTAAATGGTCCAATATAAAATACCATTATATCAATGGACAATCCTCATTCCACAAGTGTACCACCCTAAAATGCTATGGGTGCTTCTGCAGTGATCATGTTAGTAAATAATCTCTCATGTTCATTCTTTAAACAAATAGACATTCATTTTATACAGTGAATCAACACTACTTTGAAATTATCATTGGATATGTCTATCTAGTGAAGGAAGTTGGGTTGTTTCAGTGCACACTGATCAGTAGCAGTGCTTGATTTTAAGTTCTGTGTAGACAATGATCAATATTTTAGAAACATGATGAAACATAATCTATTATCCTAAGCTTACATTGCTGAAGGTTTGATGCTTGTGTAAATTGCTTTTTAACCTCAGGGATCAAAGTCAATGAGACACATTCCCTAATTCTAGCACTCATGACCACTCTGAGGTCTTCATCACAGGATCCCACATCTCTTTTAGCTTCACTCTTTCCTGAAGAACGCACAACTGACCAATCCCGCTGGTGACCCTGTGGTTCTGGGTCAGAAAAGAAAACCAGAGGCAGAGTATGACATTCTCAACTTTTGGAATTTCCCAAATGGTCTGGAACTGTTTGTCAAAGTCGGAACTTTTTCCCCAAATGCTCTGCAGGGGCAACAGCTCTCCTTGTCTGACAACACGATAGAATGGGCCACAGGATTCACAGAGGTGGGTCGCATCTGATCTCAGTGTTTTCACCTGTAGGTAAATATCTACAAATTAGGATTCTAGGTGGCATCATCATCATCACCATCATCAACAACAACATCATCATAGCTCTCCTGGGACCCATCTAAATACCCAGAGAGAAAATAAATATAAACTATTGTCCTGTTGTCTTCTACTCCTGCTTGACTTTATTTATTTTCAAATCTGTTCATTCATGTCTTAGCCTGAATACAGTAGCTATTTCAGTATCCTCTTCTGTATAGTTTCCCATCAACTTGATACAATCTAGAGTCATCTGGAAACAGGCAATCTCAATTGAGAAATTGCCCTCACAAGGTCCACAGGTGTGTATGCCTCTCCTGCATTTCTCTGACTGATTAAAAGGAGTAGGGTTAGCTGGTTTTTGGTGATGTCACCCCTGGGCAGGTGGTACTGGGAACTAAAGAGTCAGGCTTAGCAAGTCATGAAGGGCAAGCAAATAAAAACACTTCTCCATGGCCTCTGACAGTAACTGCATCCAGGTTCTGCCTTGAGTTCCTGCCCTGAGCTCCATGGATGATCCACGGTAAATCATAGGACGAATATAAAATTTACTCCTCATGTTGAGTTTTCACATTTTTCGTGACAGTAATAGAAACCTAAACTAAGACAGCATATTTTCTACCAATGCTACAAATCAAAAGACAAGACTTACTTGATCCTATGCTTTAAAAATCAGAGTCTATGGAAAGTTGATTGTTTATGTTTAGGCCTCTAACAAGGAAGAACCACACAACAGAAATGGGTAGATGTGTTAACTATTTGTTTTGCTGCAGGAAAACAAAAATAATACCTTACAAAAGAAATGTCAGGCAAGGTTGCCTGTCTCACAGTTTGGAGAGCGCTCCTCCACTGCAGGAAGCCTTGACTTCAGGAGATCTAGACAGCAGGCCACACTGCACCACACTCAGAGAGCAGGGAGGGATGAATCTACTGCTCATATTCTTTCCTTCAGTTCATTTCCTCTGGAACCACACCCAACAAATTGGAGTCACCCACATATAGGGAGGCTCTTCCTCACTCAACTGCCCTAATATAGAAACTGTCTCACACTAATGCTTAAGGATTTGTTTCAACTGTGATTTGAACCCGTCAAGTTGACAGGATTAAGAAACACCACGAAATCAAACCTCCTCTGCTCAGAAGCCAAACACCATGGAAGAATGGGAGGAAAGTCCTAAAAGGCCCTTCGTGGACACATTAGCAAAGACCAATTCCTTCCTTCTTTACCTCACCACATAGTCTTTTCAAAATTTTACAACAAAGTTTTTGTCTTAGGTCCAGTCACTGACACGTGACCCTATGTATTATGTGCCCTAGTAGTAAGGACATATCTTCATTTAAAGATACTAGAATTAGAAAATAAATTGTTCTTTTTTAAGAACATTTGACCTATTGGAGATTCATTTCACTACTCTCAGATTCCTCGGTCTGTGTGCAGTGAGAGCTGTCTCCCAGGATTCCGGAAAACCTCCCAGGAGGGCAAGGCTGCCTGTTGCTTTGACTGCACTCCTTGCCCAGAGAATGAGATTTCCAATGAGACAGGTAAGTGTCAATCATGCTGAAATTGTTCCCAGCTGTCCACGTCTGCAGTATCTAAGTAAATGTAAAACATCTGTAAAAGAACTACAGAGACAGTCCTCTTCCTTGCAGTCATTACTAAATCACGGGTCATACTTCATTTTCTTTCCTCATGATATAAAAGAGAGTGAACTTAATGCTTGCTTTATGTTCGTGATCCATGCTGGGCAGGACTGGCTAGGCAAGGCTACAGAAAACCTGTCTGCACTCTGGAGTAGTGTGCTGATTACACAGTGGGCATTAAGAGATACCACACTGAGTACCAACTTTTCATGGTTTTCTCCTCTATTTTCTCATAGCTCTTTATGACTACAGCAAAAAATAGGTTATACAATAAAATCAAGATTTGTAATGAGGAAGAAGTAGTCACATGTTGAGGTATAACAGGTAAAAAAGTAGAAGCCTTATATGAGGTCAGAATGATTCTCTAGAAAATGCACCTACATTTGTAACTGAAAAAAAAGGAAAGGGTTCAGATAAGAGGGAAATTAACTGGGTCTGGGAAGCGGCTTAGGGTGAAAGTGAACCTGAGCATGTACTCATGAGCAAATTCATTTCTGCCAGATACAGATCAGTGTGTGAAGTGTCCAGAAAGTCACTATGCAAACACAAAGAGGAACCACTGCCTCCAGAAGACTGTGACCTTTCTGTCCTACAGTGACCTGTTAGGGAAGGCTCTCATGTTCATGTCTCTGGGATTCTCCTCCCTCACCACTGTTGTGCTCATGATTTTTCTGAGGCACAGAGACACGCCCATTGTCAAGGCCAATAATCGGTCTCTCAGTTACATCTTGCTCATCACACTCACATTCTGTTTCCTCTGTCCTTTAATATACATTGGTCGTCCTAACACAGCCACCTGTGTCCTGCAGCAGAACACGTTTGGGCTTCTGTTCACTGTGGCTCTCTCCACTGTGCTGGCCAAAACTCTGACTGTAGTCATGGCCTTCAGAGCCACTGCTCTAGGAAGCATGATGAGATGGTTAATGGTATCAAGAGCTTCTAACAAAATCATCCCCCTCTGCACCATGATCCAGCTCCTTCTCTCTGGAATGTGGCTGGCAAACTCTCCTCCCTTCCTCGACACAGATGCTCACTCTGAACATGGACACATCATCATCATGTGCAACAAGGGCTCTGCTCTTGCCTTCCACTGTGTCCTGGGATACCTGGGACTCCTGGCCCTAGGGAGCTACACTATGGCTTTCCTGTCCAGGAATCTGCCTGACACCTTCAATGAAGCCAAGTTCCTGGCTTTCAGCATGCTGGTGTTCTGCAGTGTCTGGCTCACCTTCCTCCCTGTCTACCACAGCACCAAGGGGAAGGTCATGGTGGCTCTGGAAGTCTTCTCCATCTTGGCTTCCAGTGCAGGCCTCCTGGGCCTCATCTTTGCCCCTAAGTGCTACATCATATTACTGAGGCCAGATTTGAATTCCGTTGATCACATAAGGGGCAAAACAGATTCCAGAAGGAAAAAACCCTCTTAAAACTCAGCTAGTGTGTTTCTTTACTTAAATGGAGGTCTTGAGTCCTGTTCTGCACCATTTGAGAAAATATATAATTTGACATTTGATGGCTTGAACTATTGTTTTTTTTATCTGTTTTAGGCTCATGTTATTATGTAGTCATCTGGGTTTTTTGCTTTGAAACATATGCTGTGCTTCTGTGTCTGTATTTTACATACACTATTGCTTTCCTGTTACATCTAACTGATCAGAAAAGCTAATTTGTGTGCACTTCCACTTGGATTGTTCATGTACTTTCCAAATTTGAAATTCCGAATGTAATAAAGATTAATAAACCTATCAATTCATCTTGACATTTTCTCAGATCATTTGTCATTTTTATCTTTTACAAAAACATTTTATATATGCGTTCAGATATACTCAATATTTTTCAATCTATTCATTACATTCAAAAAATTCAAGACACATCACTCTTTACTAGTACTTTCCTTTGGTTATTGCTTATATTGTGTATCTGTCGAAATCATTTTAATTTAATCAATTTTTATGCAGGTTATACTACAGTACTATTCTACTCTGTTTAGGAAAGAAAGGAAGGAAAGAAGGAAGGAAGGAAGGAAGGAAGGAAGGAAGGAAGGAAGGAAGGAAGGAAGGAAGGAGAAATCGCATGAATGTTTACCTCCCTATGGTGACTTATCTGCTGCTTGTGGTCTCAATTTTGCAGATAATAATTGTGACCAAGATATTTCCGAGCTATTTAAACTCCAGGGATGAAATCATTTGAGACCCGCAGAGATACTGAAACTGGCAGTGTCAAATGCTAAAGGCGCCGGGCACATCAACAGTACTAGCTTTATGTAAAAGAGAAAATAGCGCCATTGACAGTGCAGAGAAGCTTACAAGCCATCTATTAGAAAGAGGATGAGAAATCAAAGACGAGCCTATTGTCTCCTCTAAAAGCCTTGCGCATGGTAGCGACTCCCAAGGACTGGCAAGTAACTACCTCAGCATGATTACCGTCCTTCGTGGTTTGACCGAAGGATGACAAAAGAGGAAAAGGACACCTGAATTGCTAGACCACTATGGACGAAAAAATCCTGTGGGAAAGGATTTATAAAAATAACAAACTGAAGCAAACACGGTCTTTCAAGTAACGACCCCAAATGTTGCAGTTCACTGGTCGCGAGGAATCAAGCCCGCACAGAAGTCTGCACCATTTGCTAGCAAATATTTGAGGAAACTGCCCATTAACTCCATCTGCTATCAGATGCCCTCCGAGAAGCATGGGCTTCAAATCAGAGCAGATGAACGTTCTCACTGAGGTATTCTGACCCGTGCAGGCTTTGTATGCATGGGAGCCTGGTTCCATGGTACGGCACCAATGGAAGCTGAACAACAGTAGCTAAACAGGACCTCATGTCACCACGCTCAATAAGAATAAAGATCAGGTCTGGCCGTGTGTTGCTAATCTCTGTGAGTGCAGCATGCTAATGTGGCCTCATAGGTGTGCACACTGACACAAGCCCTCTGCATGGGCCTTCTGTACAGTGGGCAGTGAAGATGCTCTCGGAAGAGGGTCTACTCAGCTAAGTGTTTTTCATAGGTAGCTTGTTAGTACTGACAGTTGCAGGCAGATTCATTTCTGGAACATGAATGTAAAAATTTGGGTGATGTGAAAACCGAAGACACTTAAATTTCCCCTTCCTTAAAACTACAAAATGGTTTGGGTCAGCGATTGAAGATGGCGGCAGGGCAGGAGGGAGAGTCCGATAAGTCTCCAGCCACTGACTGCCTCCTTCCCTGGCTCCTCCTGTGTTCCTGCAACAGGAGATGCTTCACTGGCATGGAGTCCAGGGAGGAGAACTTCAAGAATCGGCAGCAGACGGAGAGATACAGCAGCTGTCACCGATCTGATGATGGGCAGTGAGAGGAAGCGTGGTGGAAGGAGCAGGGAGGTTCAACCTCAGTGTGGATGAGGCAGCTCGAGTGGGCTGTGGCAGGGAAGCACCCCTGCCGGACAGGCCCATTGTGCTCCATCGCTACCCTCAGGGAGCGGGCGTCCACTCAGCCCATGGGCTCATCTAAACAGACGATCCTGGAGGGGACTCGGGAATGGCAGAGCAGGGCAGCATCTCAACAAAGACACACAGCAGTGGGCTTGTCTGGAACAAGAGCGGACCCAACCATCTGGTGCTCCCACTCAGCCCACTGGCGCTTCCTGAGACATGGAGGAGGCAGGCCATGGGGGAAGTCTAAGATGAAAAGAACAGAACCACAGACAGGCTCAAGATGACAGTGGGGAGGTAGGAAGAATCCAGCAGGGCTCCCATGCTGCCTCTGCTCAGGTCACCTCAGGCTCTTCATGTGTCTGTGGTCTGGGGAACTACACTGGTAATTCACTGGTACCCTGTCAGGCAAGAGAAACTTTGTGAATTAAAAGTCTCTGGAAAGATGCGGCGGTGGTGAGACTCCTGGAGAGTCAGCTGGCTGTGAGTGGTGAGGAGAGACAGCAGAGCAAGGCTGCGAATCTCAGCCCTCACGTGTGGAGGACAGTGTTCCGGAGACCCAGTCATAGCGGTGCCGTGAACAGGATGCAGGACAACGCAGCTGGGTGTGCCTGCAAGGGACAGGTGCTTGGGATTCCAGGAGGCTGGGGCTACCATCTGGCTGCCCTCTCACAACCCACCAGACTGGCTGGGGCTGCCACTTGGAGAATGGAGCACACACACTGCAAATAGGAGTGAAGCTGGGGACTCCACAAAGAAGCAGCAGCAGCAGCAAGCTCCACTAGGAGGCACGTGACTGGGTGGAGACAGGCATGTGTGTGTACCCACGGTACACAAGGGGTCTATCCTTAGGCTGACAGCTGACCCTCTGGGCCTCTCCAGTGCCCACCAGGCTGGTACTGCTGCTCCCATTCCTGTGGCCACTGCTCCCATTGCTCTCCACACTATCAGAGTTCACAAGGTGATTGACACTTGTTGTTTTGGGAAAAAAAAGTAAAGCCAATTACCTTAGAAGCCATAGTCTCACGTCAAGGGAACACATAGTTCTCCAGGCTGGTGAACAGGAGCACTGAGAGATTCTTAAGCCACCAACATGGGGCAATAATTTAGTGACTTGAGTCATATTTAATATTAATAGATAATTTTTATAGCTTTAGACTTTAGTTGAAACTTTAAATCAGGATGAAGAGAACTGTTAAGAGGTTAAAACAAGAGAATTCGTGGGCAAGGACTAGTCACCTGAGTTTTCCACCTACTCCATTGAGAACAGGCAATATTTAGTAACAATTGTCCTTCTGTGCAGAGCAATGTCCCATGGGTCCTGATCAGGGGTTGGGGTAACAGGAGGGAAATATTCTCTCGGGAGGCACTGTTGTCATCTTCGAATGTCCCCCCGGTGTAGTCATTCTGATTGCCAACGAGCTACACATTAATTTTCCTCATTTTGAAGTTCTTACCATAGCTGGAGATTAATGTCTCTCTTTATCCTCCTTCTCGTGTCAAGCACAGCTTCGTTCTCCGCCATGAGCCATTCAGAGGGGAACTGGGACGCCAACACACACACTTACCTTTCAGAGATCCATCCAGGTTTCAGGTGGGTCCAGGTGCTCTGCTGGTGGTGCAGCAAGAGCTCTGAAAACAGAAGAACAGAAAATGTACACATAGGAGAGCAAAGTTCTCCTAGCCAAGACTGGGAGATGGAAGGGAGGCTTTCTGGGTTGGTCATAGAGCACATTGATTCATGAACCTGAAAGAAAATAGCCGCTGAACACAGCGATTGGGGTGAGAATGAATCCTTAAGTGATAGCCATGGAAGGATAATCATAACAGGGTGGTTTTATGAAGGCATAAAATGGTTCCATCTAAAGGAGAACTCGTGTTCTCTGAATGTATAGACAGAGCATTGTACATCAAGTTACACACACAAAAATGACGGCATGCCTTCTTATTCACCATCGTGTGCACCTATTTATGGTGAATATAATGCCGTATGATAAGAAAGATCCCACTGAATGACGTTTGCACAAATCTCACCATGCGTTCATCACTTCGCTGAAAACAGTAAGATCGTTGTAGCAGACTAAAACTTCACTAACTGGTGCGCAGAAGTGTAACTGGGCAAAGGATGACAGCGTTAGTATTGGCTGGCATGGTGTCAGGGTTTCATTAGAAAAAGGATGTTTGTCAGTGTACTTGGACAGACTTGCCCTCGTGTCATGCAGCAACACTGGAGATGCCTTTTAGTGACTTAATTAGTTCTCTGACGATTTCACACATGTGTGTAATGCATTCTTTCCTTTCCCTCAGCCTCTGCTGCCTCCCTCCTCTGACATAACCCCTGCCCTTTCACTAGGAGTCCCTTTGACGTACCTAAGTAGCTTTCTGTTGTTCTGCTACTGAATGAATTTAATCACGGCTGTCTACATGCTTATGACTTTGGCAATATCCATTACAGCCTGGTGGGTTCATCACCATCTCTGGTGGCTTCAGGGGTGTCACCTTAAGACCATGCTACCCCAGAAGCCACATGGCTCACCAAGTAGTAGGGCTCTATGACCCCTTCTCTTCGGGACACTTTTGAATATTAATGATCATTAGAATAAAGTCTTGAGTGTACATGTGAAAGTTATCTAAAAAGATCCCAAAGCCCAAACCCTACTACTGAGAAAGGAAAGATATCACATGAGAAATCTAAGTAATCAGATTCCATGATCCACTGCCACACCACTTCAAACCAGCGGATCAAACAAACACGGAAAAAGCAAAGGGAAAGGAGCCTTTTGGTTTTTTCATAAGCAGACTCCCAAAGCTAGTAGCTGTTTGGGGGTTTCTTCTATTTATGCAGATACCCATTGGTTTATTCACGTGAGCACACAAGTTCTACCACCGTGTGTGTGTCTCTCTCTCTGTGTATGTGTGTATGTGTGTGTGTGTGTGTGTGTCTGCATATAACCTGTTTATTGCTGTTTGTATGTATATGATTTTAGGGCTGAGCATTGGGAATTAGATAACGAGGTATTTGCTTCCTTGTCATATATAGAAAATGGAGCAGACTCTCTGGCTCTCTGGTTTCACAGTCTTTCTTCCCCATCTCCTGTGATGTTCCCTGAGACACCGTTGTGGTTGAAGATGTATGTATCCCTGGAGCTGAGCACCCACAGGCCATTGTTCTCTGCATTTTGACCAGTTGTAGCTTTCTATAATAGTCTCTGGATACTGCAAGAATAATCTCTTTCATGAAGGGTGACAAGAACATTTATCTACGTATCTGTGCCTCCATTCCAGGAGCAAGGCCTAAAGATTCCATGGTGAGGAGGAGTCTGTAATCAAGAAATTCCAAAATGGAGGGAGGGGGAATGGAAATGTCACAATCCTAAGTCCTTTTAACACATTGACTGTGGGCAGGGGTCAAGTATGACACATGCACTGTTAATCAGAGTTAAGAAACCTCCTCGGGACTCATATAAAATAGAGAAATAATTTGTGGGCCTCAACAAGTTTGTTTTGCAGGGTCTCTTAATGTTTACAGTGTTTGGCCAAGTGGCCTGGCCAAGAACATGTTGTTTGTGGAGTCCATGGCCCTTGGGGAAGAAGCTACTGCTCTTATTAAATGAGCATCGAAGTCCCTTCTGAATATTTGTTTCTATGTCCATCAATCAGAGACATTGTTAGTTTCTATTAGAGAAGCTTCTTTTTGCAGTGGCCAGAGGATAGAGGTAATGGGAAAACCCATAACTAGTCAACGTGTAGAGAATAAGTGTCTACAGAATGTTCAGCCCAAAGCGGGACTTCTATGGCACAGACCTCCCTACTAGGTTCAGAGAATATTGCAAAAGAGGGAACAGATAGTAAGATGCTGAGAACAGTGAAGGCTGCTGTGGAATAATGGCTTATGGCAATACAAAGCCAGTGTTCTAATGAACTGACAGTAGCTATGGTGACATTCACACGAGGTGCATAAGATCACACCAGTCAGAATGGCTGCAGGAAGAGTGAGAGAATGGAAAGGCCTCCTTCTTCGTGGAGGAATCATTGGCAGTTGATGCCTGCTGCAGAGCGTTAATTTTCTGCAGGAGTGTGGCCCCTGGTAGGCTGACCATGCCCCAGCCTCATGGATAGCCTCAGCCCTGGGAATATACAGGCAGCACTGAAAGAGTCCAGTGGTTTAGGATACAAATGAAGGGAAGAAAAAAGAAGGCAGGAAAGGAGGAAGATACATTAAAGTCGGCTTGTTGATGGGTGACCAGGTCCTTTCCAAATTCTTCTTTTGGTAGACATATCAAACACGTGGGACCAGGAAATGACACTCTGCTTTCAGAATTCTTTCTTCTTGGATTTTGAGAGAATCAGCCTACAATTCATCCACTCATGTTTGGACTTTTCCTCTCCATGTAACTAGTGACTGTCTTTGGCAACCTGCTCATCATCATGGCCATCACTGTAGACTCCCACCTACACACACCCATGTACATCTTCCTCTCCAACCTGTCCTTTGTGGACATCTGCTTCACCTCCACCACGGTCCCTCAGATGCTGGTGAACATACAAACACAGAGCAAGGCCATCACCTATGCAGGCTGTGTCACCCAGATGTATTTCATAGTGCTCTTTTCAGGGTTGGACATCTTTCTGCTCACCGTGATGGCCTATGACTGCTATGTGGCCATCAGTCACCCCCTGCATTACATGGTCATCATGAACATAAGACGCTGTGGACTGCTGATTATGGCATGCTGGATCATAGGTGTCCTGAATTCCCTGTTACACAGCTTCTTGGTGCTACGGCTATCATTCTGCACAAATTTGGAAATCCCTCACTTTTTCTGTGAACTTAATCAGGTGGTACACAATGCCTGCTCTGACACCTTTCCTAATGACATGGTGATTTACATTACAGCCATGCTACTGGCTGTGGGCCCCCTCTCTGGCATCCTCTACTCTTACTCCAGGATTGTGTCCTCCATCCGTGCAATCTCCACGGCTCAGGAGAAGTACAAGGCGTTTTCCACCTGTGCATCTCACCTCTCGGTTGTCTCCTAATTTTATTGCACCCTGCTGGGAGTGTACCTCAGTTCCGCTGTGACCCAGAACCCACAAGCCACTGCAACCGCTTCTTTGATGTACACCGTGGTCACCCCCATGCTGAACCCCTTCATCTATAGTCTAAGGAACAAGGACATAAAGACAGCTCTGAGAATCCTGCTGGGAAGTATAACTAGAAGAAGACCAATGGATTCACCCTCATAAAGCGTCTGCTTTTGTCGTAGCCAGTGATTTGTTTTGTCTGTTGCAGTCCATTGATTGGATTGAATGACACAGGTTTAATCATTTGTCTCCTGCAGTTGCTCTGTCCTGTACAGCTTTCTCACACAGTCCAAGTTCTTCTTGTGTGTGTTCTGGCGTCTGTAACCCATTGTCATCTCCTCCTTTCCCCTGATTATTCCCATCATTGGATCGGAAACCTCTGTTAACTGCTGTGTTGTTCAGAGAATTACTGGAACTTCTGGGGATTTATTTATCTTGGAAAATATATGCTGATTTTTTTTTCTTTTGCTAAAGAAATATTCCTAAGTTGTGATTCCCCAGTGGAAACAATTGCATTTAGCAAATGAGGTAGATACATAATATGCCTAATTTATAGCATCAGAAAATGTGACTCCCCTCCTCCAGACTCAGAAAACATTACAGAAGAGGGAGTAGAAAGTAATTTAAAAAAAACAGAGGTTTCAGGAACCACTTGGAAACTTTGTCTCCCGGAATAAAATAACTGTTAGGATCATGAACTCGCAGTTACTGTAGTTGCCTGTATAAGACCTGTATAAGATAAAGCCGGTAGCCGGGTGGTGGTGCAGGCCATTAATCCCAGCACTTGGGAGGCAGAGACAGGCGGATCTCTGTCATTTCAAGGCCAGGCTGATCTACAGAGTGAGTTCCGGGACAGGCAGAGTTACAACAGAGAAAACTTGTCTCAAAAACACCCCACAAAACAAAGATCTAGCCAGTCAATATTCCAGCATGCTGTCAGAAAAGGTTTACAAGGTCCTCCTTCTAGAGGAGGGGCAATCAGTAGTTAATGGCTGCAAGTGGAAGAGGGGGTTATTCCTGTTTGGAAGCTTGTTCCCTGGTCCAGTGCATGGCCTCCCATACACGTACATATCAACAGCACTAATAAGACTTAGTCAGCTATAAAACATAGGAGACATATTTTGGGGGGACACAATAAGGGGGTACGATAAGTTAGAGAGGGGTAGAATGTGTATGCGATCAAAATGCCCAGTGTAAATAACCTTAAAGAACAAGTAAAAATATAAAAACCCAGCCAGTTATTCTTATGATCTTTCATTGTCATTTAATTTTATTTCTTTTGAAAACACAAAATTCACTGAGTGGCCCAGGCTGACCTAGAACTCCTGAACATCCTTCCTCTACATCTGAGTCCTAGAATTTCTGTCTCCGTCTTTTCTCCTGGGCTCTCTCCCTTCTTTTGTTTTTCTCCTTTTGTTTCTTCTTTTTTTCCACCTCCCTCCCTCCTCCCCTTGGATCTTTCTTTATTCCTTTCCTTCTGAGAACCGAACCGAGGGATTTGCACACATGAGGCACATGCTCTCTGCTGACAGATACAATTAATTCCTCGGTATGATTTTATTTCACACCTTACCTTCTCGTTGTATTTATGCATACCTTACTATACAAATGTCTTCTCTACTGGGAGTTTGGTTTGTTTTCCTCACTAAGATCCCTTAGCAAATGCAGAGTACATGATGAATACTGTAGTTACTGAAAAATCTACTTCAACTCGAGTTTGCATGGAGAGAAATAGTTGAATACACAGGTTGTCTTGTTATGGGCTTAAAGTCAAGGATGACTTTAATATGACAAAGTGTTGGGGAAGATTATTTTTAGTCATGTTTGAAATTGTTTTATGCAGTGTTGGATGAGGAACTATCCTCAGTCGAGGGTGTTCTGTATTGTCTGCAGGAACGAAGCTCTGAGGTGAGAGCCACAGAATGGAGGCCCTTAGAAATAAAGTATTCAGCTGGGAGCAGTAAAAAGCAAGTTCTTACTGCTTTTCCTGATCATGGAGCCTACGCTCCCTCCTGCCACTGGTGGAAGCCTGCTGTTTCACAAACTGATAGCTGCGTTGTATCTGTGTGAAACTCAAGACATTGTGCTTGAGATCTATGAAGGTCATGTTTCCCTGTAGCAGTGGTGAAAAAGAATGTCAAACTGCCAAGATTTTGCCAGATATTCTTCCCACCAGTCCAAGACCCCTGCTGTTGTGGAAGCTATAGCTTGAAGCCAAAATGTCACTTAATTAAGCTGACCGATTTTTTTTTCCTGCAAACCTGACTACATTGATAATGTTTTTCTGCTGTCCAGAGACACTATGAAAAGCTTGATAGATATTTGGTTTCATCTGGTCCTGTGCATTAGCAACCCTCATGACTGTTCCTCTTGTAAAGGGTTTTCCTGGTGTAGTGTCAAATTTTGTTCTAGAGATAAAAAGCAATTTTTTGATTGACTTATACAGAAAAGGGGAAATGTTGTGGAAGTTTATTTTAGTTATGTTTGAAATTGTTTTATGCACTGTTGGGTGAGGGCTACCCTAAGTCAAGGGTGTTCTGTATTGTCTGCAGGTGTTGGATTCCTGTGGGGGTTGTTTAATTGCTAAAGATCTGCATGTGCTATCAGTGAAATACCTGAGGAGTTTTGAAAGAATAAAAAACACCTGAGCAGAAGCTCGGGGTTCTACGGTCCAGTTTGGCGTTTGCCAAGGTGGTGGTTCCCTCTGATGAGGTCTGGCAGAGTTTGAGTAAACGAAAATACCTCCTTGTCTTCTTTGATGAGCCACCCCAGCAGCAACGTACTACAACAACGAAGGAAACATTACACAGTGAGACAACTTTATATTATTATTAACAATACTTCTTTCTCATGTTCTGTTTCTCCTCTTGGAACAGTGAAAATAGTAGTTTGTGTTCACATAGTTTCAGGATTGGCTGATGAATTTCATTTTACTTCATCAACTACCTTTCTGCTACCCCTTGAAAATGTCTGTGTGGTCTGCAAATATGACTCTTACCACTGATGGGCAGGAAATGCACCCTTGTATCTAAGATGAGTCCTAATCCCCAAATGGGCTGTGTGGGGGAAGAGAAACATCGGCCCTATGCACCGCTTTGATTCTCTAGAACTTCATTGTAAGATCCTTTGCTGATTCTCAGGATCCGTGTTTTCTTGTCACCTAAAGGAAGTCATTCACAAAGTGTTTACATCGTAACCTACTCAGATGCAATCTTCTTTTATAATAGAGCGGTTGTGAACACGGTCATCTGGTATCCAAACAAGTGTAAAGGAAGCTGACTTTGATCACCTTTGCTGACTCTGACCGCTTTAGATGTATACGAAACCAAGCTAAAATCAAATAGACTGATAAAATTACTATTGTTATTGAGAAGCGCAAGATGGATCTTCTTACCAAGAGGGACCCCAAAAGAGACACTGAGGCATGAATCCTTGCCAAACCATGAGGTTTATTGTACCAACGCATCCTTCCTATCTGTCGGGGTAGACCTCCATAGTGTCTCTAAGCAGGAGGCAGGAGGTCACCCTGAGGGGATTTTCACACTTGCTTATATACTCTTTTCTTAGCAACCACATAACCTTTAAGCTGATTGATTAGATACAATGACACCACATAACTTTTAAGCTGATTGCTTTGGTGCAATGACATGAATCAGCAGCGCGAAAAGTAACAGTACATTCTAGGTGCATTGTTTTGTAGCTAGGGAGTGCTGAGCTGAAACTTATTCTTTATTCCAGCTACATTGTTAGGGAGTACTGAGCATGAACAGAAACTTATTCTTATGTGAGTACAACTAGAACTTTTCCCTATCTTGATGCCAAGGTTTCTGGGAAAGTTCAGGTAAAGTTCAGGCCTACTTGTACATTCTCAAGCCTTACTAAAGTTTGGTCAAGTCCAGCCTTGGCCTTACATTATACAGTGTACTTGTTGGGTGAAGGGAACAGACCCTTGAGCTCTGCCGTCTTCTCTTATGTCTATGGTCACCTATGGTCCTGAACGTGAAACTAAGGTACATTTGTACAAATATAGCTCTCCTGCCTTAAAACATACAATTATTTGGGGTTGGAGATATGAGTGCCAGAGGACGCAATGCCCTTTCCTGCCTCGTGGACAGCAGGCACACACAGACATGCAGGGGGGCAAAACATTCATAAACATAAGAATAAACCATTTGAAAAGCATTTGAAAATAAATTTGTTCAATTATTTCTTCATTTTGGTGTGCCTTTTGCCTGCCTTTGGGACCTTTTTCCTACTGCTGGGCTGCCTTGTCTAGCCTTAATGTAGGGGCTCCTGCCTGGCCTAGTTCCACCTTGTTTGCCCTGTTGGATTGGTAACCTTAGGAGGCCTGGTCTCTTCTGAGGCTGCTCAGCAGTAAAGGTCACTTGTTGCTCTTCCAGAGGACCTGAGTTTTGTTACCATTACTGAATTCAGGTGGCGCACAACTGCCCTTAACTCCAGGTCCAGGGATCTGCAGCCTTGTGATCCATGCAGTCCTGTAGACAAGCCCATAGACAGACTCTCAGATACAGATAAATACTTTTTAAATTCATCAATCAATGTTCAGAGTAGTTACTTTACATATGGCAGGACTCTTTTATATTTCAACTATTATATTTATTGCACAGATAGGAAACGTTTTATAAAGATCAAATGTATGATGCATGTGTTTATATCATTACATCATGATATATTACATCATTGTTTATATCACTAAGATGCTGAGGCCAAAGCAATGAATTTATTAAAATTCATCTTTCTGATAAACAGGCATTTTGATAATAGACTTCTGCCAATGACTGTTGTGAATGTTGTAGATGGAGAACTGCAAAAGAGAACAAAATCCCCATGAAGAAAAGAAATGCCCTCCTGATACACATCACAGGAGTCTCTTAGAAGCTGCATGTCAGAAAAGATGCAGGAAGGCAGGAGGAGTCTCCTCAACCATAGCTGTCAACAACAACGATGCAAATGGCCATTCTCTTCAGATGCGAGTCCACCCCCAGTGGAAGGAACACAGAAGAATGACTCTCTAGAAAACGCACCTACATAGGTACCTGACACAAAAGGAACTGGGAAATTAGCAAGTGCTGGGAAGTGGTTTAGGGTGAAAGAGAACCTGAATATGTACTCAGGATCAAATGCATTTCTACCAGATACAGATCAGTGTGTGAAGTGTCCAGAAAGTCACTATGCAAACACAGAGAGGAACCACTGCCTCCAGATGACTGTGACCTTTCTGACCTACAGTGACCACTTAGGGAAGACGGTCTCATCCATGTCTCTGGGATTCTCCTCCCTCAACACGGTTGTTCTCATGATTTTTCTGAGGAGCAGAGACACGCCCATTGTCAAGGCCAATAACCAGTCACTCAGTTCCATCTTGCTCATCACCCTCACCTTCTGTTTCCTCTGTCCTTTAATATACATTGGTCGTCCTAACACAGCCACCTGTATCCTGCAGCAGAATACGTTTGGGCTTCTGTTCACTGTGGCTCTCTCCACTGTGTTGGCCAAAACTCTGACTGTAGTCATGGCCTTCAGAGCCACTGCTCTAGGAAGCATGATGAGGTGGATAATGATATCAAGAGCTTCTAACAAAATCATTCCCCTCTGCACCATGATCCAGCTCCTTCTCTCTGGAATGTGGCTGGCAAACTCTCCTCCCTTTCTCAACATAGATGCTCACTCTGAACACGGACACATCATCATCGTGTGCAACAAGGGCTCCGCTCTTGCCTTCCACTGTGTCCTGGGATACCTGGGACTCCTGGCCCTAGGGAGCTACACTATGGCTTTCCTGTCCAGGAATCTGCCTGACACCTTCAATGAAGCCAAGTTCCTGGCTTTCAGCATGCTGGTGTTCTGCAGTGTCTGGCTCACCTTCCTCCCTGTCTACCACAGCACCAAGGGGAAGGTCATGGTGGCTATGGAAGTCTTCTCTATCTGGGCTTCCAGTGCAGGCCTCCTGGGCCTCATCTTTGCCCCTAAGAGCTACATCATATTACTGAGGCCAGATTTGAATTCCGTAGATCACATAAGGGGGAAAAAAGATTCTAGGAGAAAAAAACCCTCTTAAAACTCAGCTCATACAGGATCCTTATCCCTGAATACTAGGGATCCTTGCGAGAGTCTCCCTTATAGATTCCTGTGAGTTCCTACTACAGTAGGTCTCCTGATTGGCTCCCAATCTCAAAGTCTCTCCATACATTTTCTCCTGTATCCCTCTCCTCCCCCTCACACCGTCTACCCCTGTTCTGATGCCCCCCCCACCTTCACCATCTGTTCCATCTCCACCCTACCGGGGAGATCCCAGTGTTCCAACTGGGACACCTCCTGTTGGGTAGTTTTTCTATATCTGTGGATACCTGTGCCTTTCTCCTCCACTTCCCAGTTAGTATACAAGTGAGCACACACCACAGTTTTCTTTCTGTGACTGTTTATGCATTCACAATGATTTTTTCTAATTCTGTTCATTTGCCTGAAATTTTCAAATAGTCATTTTTGAGTTCCTGAGTGCTACTCCATTGTGTAAATGTACCATAATTTATTTATCCATTGTTCATTTGAGGGTATCTAGGTGATATCCAATGACAGGCTCTTATGGATAAAGCTGCTAGGAACATAGTTAAGCAAGTGCCCTTCTGGTAGGATGGAGAGTCTTTTGGATATAACGAATGGCACAGCTGGGTTTTGACAGAGACCAATCTCCAATTTCCTAAGGAACCACATATTAACTCCACAGTGGCTGTACCAGTTTGCATTCCCTCCAGCAATGAAAGAGTGTTCTTCTTCCTGCGCATCTTTGCCACCCTGATCTGTCCTTTGAGTTATTCATCTTTTTAATCAGTTAATCATTCTGAGAGGTGCAAGATACAGATCTTAATGTGGTTTCGATTCACATTGCCCAACTGCCTAAGGATATTGAACATTTCTTTTAGGTGTTTCTCAGCCTTTTGAGAGTGCTCTTTTGAGAATTCTTTGTTTAAATCTGTATACATTTTTTAATGGATGATTTGCTTTCATGATATCTAATTTCTTGAATTCCTTATATATATTTTTGATATTAGCCTTCTACTTGACGTGGAGTTGGTGAAGATAATGTTCCCATTCTGTAGACGGACTTTTTATCTTATTGACTGTGTTCTTACGTTACACACAATGGTCGCTTTCATGAGGTCCCATTTATTAATCATTAATCTTAGTGCCTGAACTGTTGGTGTTCTGGCCATCTCCTCTAGCCATGCAAGGTTTCCAATGGTGAGACTGGGACACCATCCCTGTCACAAAAACATTGACTTATGGCTTATCTGCTCTGCAAGGTCCTCTTTGATAATGGAAAGGCAGAACTCCATGCCAAAGGAGGGAACCCCTGCCTGAAATTCCAGGACAGGAGAGGAACTAGATACTGGATAACCAGGAGACGATTTCTAAAGGATGCCCTGCTCTGCTCATAGTGTCACACACATTGACATGAGTCATCTCTGTGCTTTATTAAATACATCCCTTTTCCTGACAGCTTTGCTCAATGTGTGCAGAATAGAAACACACAGATGTTATATTTCTTAACATCACTGGGCTCTCATATAAGAGAAAATACTGGGTGGACCCAAGGTTCTCTGTATAGGGAGACACCGTGAGTATATAACACAATAGCCTGATAAAATCCTATATAAAAGAGCAATATAACAATACAAAAGGAACATTTTGTGATTTCACCAGTAATGCACACAATATGGGTTACAATGGTCTGCACAGCCACAGGAAGGGACATTCTGTGACTCGTGCAGATCAAGGCAAGTGAAACAAGCATTGCTAGTCTCAGTTGCAGGAAACATGAGGCCCTACTGCTGGAATGTGGCTCCTCTCACAGGTGCCTTTTCTAGGTCTTCGCTCTGTCACCTCTCATGGCATCCTCTGGGGTGACACACATTCCTCATCCTAAACGACTTCTGAGTGAGAAGTTTCTTAGTTCATACTTGTTTCCAAAGCATTAAGGGAACTTCATGCCTTGGGACTGACTCTCAGTGGTCTGGCTGAAAATATATTACTGTGAAGATCTACAAACATATTTTTCATCTTGTTTTTTATTCTGAATGAAGAGCCTCAGATGCATAGCCTATGGGAGAAAGCATTTCAGAATTCCACGGGGGATTCAGGGGTTTGCCCAGAAGCAAATCTGGGCAATTCGAATGATAGCTTCAGTCATCAATAAAACTTAGAACTCACAGGCACACAAAAGCTTTGCATACACACTGTGGAGCCCTCTCCACCAGGCTCATGGTTCACAGAGCTTCTGTTAGCATGATTTTGTCTTGGATTTTTATTCCCTTCTTCCTGCAGAGTGCGTTTCTCCTTTGTTCCCAGACCATCGTAGACTGCTTACATAGAAGACGTTATCATTCATACCATGAAGGAAACGTGGTGATTGCTGGTTTTTTTTTTTTCCCTACTTACACGATGATCCCAAAGAAGAAAACAGTTGATTGGAGAACAGGGCGTTATTCCAGTGACGTTCATCTCAAGTAAGTTTCTTTTCATTTATTACTTTTCCAAAATTGGCATTCGTGTACCAGAGGAAGTGTTGGTTCAGACACATGCCCTATTTTGATTTTCCCTGTCCACCACCCCTAGATGTCTTCTGTAAATTGTCTGCTTATTAACTCGTCTAGTTCTATCAAAGGGGAAGATGACTAGGGATTTCATTCATTCGACTTCCCATGTCTGACACTGGACATTTACCCAGCTTCTCTATCATGTCATGGAGTCCTTGAAATATGAATGTTTTCAACGTTAGCTCTGCTGGAGAAGGATAATATAATAAAAATGATTTCTAGAGGTCTAGCTATGCTCCTATAGAAAAGGATGATGCCATGGGGATTGGTAAGCACAGATTTCCTCACTGGAGGCTGGAGCGACCAGTGTGGCCTGTGTCAGCTGCTGCTGCAGACATTGGAGCGTGATGTTAGCATCACACTCTGGGACTTGCTCTCTCCTTTATTAATGTGTTCACCTGTGATTTAGTGTATGTTTGTCTTCTATTATTTCATCTCAGTAAATTTTATCGTGTCTACATATTTTCTTAAAGTTTCCAATAAGTGTTTTCTGATTATAATGAATGTGCTCGTTGCACACATTGATGGGCATGAAGACCTTGAAGAGGTGGTTTTTTGAGCAGTCTCTGCTGTTGATACTTAAGGAGTACTATTGGACAAGTTTGCTTAGTATTTCTTTGGTATTCATTAAGTATAATTGGCATATGATAGTGTATGAAGTTAGTCAGGAGTATTTTATCTTAGTAAGACATTCCTAAAGCTGAGGGACCCCACATATGTATATATATATATCAATTCTGGAGTGAGGGAAAAGGAATATGTGTTATGTATGTTCAGAAAGAAGTTTGGAGAAAATGTTTCCATATTACTGAAAATGTACACAGGTGTCTGAGGCATGACTGTCAAGGTGGCAGTATTGCGTCTTTACTAAATGTGGTTGTGGAGTAAGGCAGTAACTCAGAGACAGAGTGAGAGAAAGTGTTTTATGGTGAAAATCACCTGAAGTTAACGCTCTCTTAAGAGAGGTAGCCCTAAATTGGTGAATCAAAGACAGCCACAATCACAGAGTGTGCTGTCTAGATGAAATACACCATGGCAGATTTGATCGGACTCAGGTGTCATATTTGCCTTTAAGGGTGAATACAAAGTTGTCTTCCATGGTGCACAGTGTTTCTGCACCTTGCATGCTGAAAATAAAGTTCCACATGGCAGACAATACTCCATGTTCCTCCTTGTCCTCCTCTCTAGTCACACTAGCTCAGCATGCACCAGTGTGTGTCCCTATTCAGAATGTGACAGTACATACCTAGAAAAAACATGTTAACAAGAGATTTCAGTGGCTGGCGTGTCCAGTGTGCATGATAGAAAGGCATTTTTAAGAAAGATTTCACTTGTATTGAAGTAAAAAAATGAAATCAAAATAAGTGTGTAGCTAGGAAAAATTTCCCCCATAAATATTATTTAACATGTTCAATCTATGCGACACATTTTCCAAATACACTACTCATAGAAAAGGAAGTCCATGAAGGAATATATTCTTCAAGGCTGAAAAACTGCTTTTCTGCTTTTCATTAAACCTTTTTCATAGTTGTGCAAGGCTATGTATGCTGACTTTGTGGAAAAGATTGTTCTTTCTCCCCAGTTAAACTTACTCACACTATAAATCTAGCTGCAAAGATATACTTTTGTAAATTCCTTTGGGTACCTCGGATCATGTTATATACGGCTAACATTCTCTGACAGGACGCAATATTTATCCATGATTCAATTTTCTAGCTGGATTTTACTTTCTTGTTATCATAATATGGGACATGGCTAATGGACGGTGGATAGGCACATAATGTCACATATACATACATCAGCTGATGAAAGCAAATTACTGTAAAGAATTACATTGTCCAGACTGGTGCACATATTTAAGTCTTTTCTGCATGATGGCGGACATCCAACCACAAAAATAATTACACCAGATTCTCTTGTTTTATGGAGGAGTACTTTTTCTTCATATTTACTTAAAAAGTTTCAGTTGACATATCAGAATTGTTTTTCATCAATTGCATGTCCATTATATGCCAGGGTCATGATAACCTGAGATTTTAATATTTTTTCTATTTTACTGGATATATTTCTATTATTGAGTATTTGAATGTTAACACATATAAATTCTGCTGTTGGTGGTGGTGTTTTTATTTTGTTTTATTTTTGTTTTTTTTCCCTTTTTGTGTTTTCTTTGATGAAGGGTATTTTATTTTTCTTCTTTTATATTTTACACGATAACACTCCTCCTACCCTCCTTCACTCCCTCCCTGCTCCCCCATCCTCCCTCTTCTCTTATTATACATCCTCCCTATCCAAGTTGACTCATCCCCCCCTCCCCTCTCCCCATAGAAGAGAGCCATCCACCCTGGGTCACCACTCAAACAGAACACAACAAATGGAAAAAGACCAGAAACAAATCTCCACTTCGAGGGTGGATCAGGCAACACAGCTGGAGGAAATGGGTCCCAGGGGCAGGCAAATCATCAGAGAACACCCCGCATACACTATAGCCTGCATGTTCTCTGCAAGAACCCCAATCCAGACAACCACATATCAGATCTAGGCTCCCTGACTTCCACTTCAGGCTCTGAGGGACCCCATGACTGATGGTTCCTTGACTCAGTGGGGACTGCTCGCCAGATGTCCCCAAATGGTAAAGGTTCTGAAATGCCTCCCCCCATCCCTCTTCTGTGAGTTTCCCAGAGCTCTGAATGATATTTGACCCTGGGCCTCTGAATCTACTCCCATCAGCTGCTGCTAGAAGAAGCCTCTCTGATAGAGATTGGACTAGGTGCTGATGATCTATGAGGACAGGCTATCGTTAGACATAGTCTTCTGACTCTCCATCTCTAGTTCCTGGCCTATCCTTTAGGATCAGGCACGGGTTCTCTCCTTTGGCATGCAGTTCTTCTTCCTGTACAGTGTCCCAGTGTGTCCTATAGGAAGGATGGGTTATAGGTCAATTGTTTAGTTGCTCGGGTAGTGTCCCAACCCCTCCCTGGGAGCCTGGGAGGCTACAGGAGAAGTCCTGTCCAGATTCACCATCCCCCATTGCTTGAGGCCCTCTCCAAGGTTTCCATCATGGGCTCCAGTGAGTTTCCACTTTCCCTGGTCTCCAGACCCCACGGAATGTCCTCCAGTGTCTGATGTCCCTCCATAGCCTCCCTCCAGCCCTCTCCCCACACCTGGCCTCCTCTCCCAGTCCCCGACCCACCCACCCCATCTGTTCCATATCTCCCTACACACCAGGGCATTACCCAGGTCACAGCTGAGCCCCTCCATAATGTTCAGTCTCTGGGTCTCTGGATTGCAGAGCCTTTGTCCTTTGCTTAAAGGTTAATAACCTCTTATTAATGAGGACATACAAATTTGTCTGTCTGGGACTGGGTTACCTCACTCAGAATCATTTTTGCTAGTTCCATATATTTGCTAAGGAAATTCATTGTTATTTTATAAAGTTTTATTTAAATATGTTAAAATTTTCATGTTTTTAAAACTTGACTAAAATGATTGTTCAATATTTTTTTGAAATGTTTTACTACGTGGCATTTGCTTTGAATGCTTTGATATTTCATGTGGAAGGATAATAGAAAATGAATTTTCACTTCTTAAAATGTATCAAGCTTTTTTAAAATTCTTCCATCTTGACATGTATCCACAATCAACAAATAAAGGAAAAATGTTAATTACGCTAGAGCATACTTCTTCAGGAGCAACTCAGACTCACGGGGATTTGATTTTCTCTGAAAAATCAAAGGATTATGCATATGTCAAATTGTAGAGTGATTCACCTCCATTAATGTTAGTTGGAAAACTAAAATGTTCACTGCGTCACATCTGCTCCTGAGTGTAAATGATGTGATGCAGACACCCTAGAAATCTACGCAGGATGATTCTCAGTTCCCATCCTTTCCTACGGACAAGTAGGCAGACTGGTGCCATCGTGGCCTTACTGAAATTTTCACAATTATTTCTCAAAAACACATAATAGAAAAGCAGTGTTCCGGGAACTGTTTTCACTAACATTTTAGATTTTCACACCTCGTCAGACACCTTATTAGAAAATGGGCTCAGCTCTAGGCCTTCTAGCTACAGTGGTCAGACAAGCACCAACCTGGCCGAGTTTTGTCAGTGACCGGCTGTGAAGCAGACTCATTTATGATTTATCTGGTTTTTGTCAGGGCTAAGAAAACAGGGAGCAGCCAAACTCCACTCTCAGGGTGAGAATTCCTGGGTTCCAAGCAAGCTTCGGTTCCATGCTATCCAGAACTATTAACATAAAAACTAAAGTTTGGTTTGCTATCCCATAATTTTTGCCACAGTTGCACCAGTATACAATGAGGAATATTGCTAGTGCAGATCAAACAGTTTGTAGCTGATTGATCCTGATTATCACTTTCCACACTTGGTGGCATGCTTATCAATCCAGCACGATGAGCGCTGGTCAGTAAGGGAGAAACCTCGAGCTGGGCCACAGAATGAATTCTCCATGTTCAAAGATACAACTGAGTGCTGCCTTCAGTAATTTAGGTGTGACTGTGGAGTGTGGCCAATAACACTGGCAACAGATGGAATTTGGCAGGGAGTCCACGCAGCCCTTCGCCCAACAGCACAAGATGCTACTTATTACATATACTGGGGTTTGTTCTTGGCAGCCTATCTGGTTGAGGTACTTTCTCTGCTCATCTCTGGGGACTCTAACTGAAAATTTTCTCACATGTGTGTATATTTTAAGAAGCTTCTACAGTAAGACTCTGTGTGACTTTTCCCCATAGGCACCCATTACCCCGCCTGCCCTTCTTGGTTCCCAGCCTCCTCTGTTCTAATTCCTCTTTTATGCTGTAGCCATACACCTACTGAGTTAGTCAGCAAAGAGGAGGAGGAGGAGGAATTTTCATGGGTGGAACCCTGCCAGACCCAGCAGGGGAACCACTATCACAGCAAGCACCATCCTGGACAGGGGAACACAGACTGAACATCTCAGGGGGTTTTACTGACCCTAAGCTCCTCGGGTGTTCTATTGATGGCATGGGCAATTCATGAGCATTCAAACATCTTTTATATAAAGCTGGCCCCTGTGCCTGGAGGGCCTCACTCCCTACACAGCAGCTAGGCTGGGAGCCCCCCTGTCTGTGGAGACCTCCACCCCTTGCATGCTGCTCTATACTTACTCTCACACCACTCAGTTATCCATTGATGAGGCTCTATGGACTTCTCCCTCTGAAGAGAGCTCCACCTCAGCCCTGCCCCCTTGCCAGGCCCAACCCTCCTCCAGGTGCCTAGTAGTAAAGCTGCTTGAGACAGCTGCCATGGACCGCTTCATGGTGGACCCTGTAGGTGGCCATGGCAGCAGGCAGACCAAGTTCACTATTGGGCAGGCTGCCTGCTCCAGGCTACAGGCTTAAAATGGCACCTCACAGTTATCTGTGTTTCTATCTAGGGAGCAAAGCCTGACTATTCCCAGCAGCTTAGCCCATCCTGCTGTCAGCTGCCCTTCAGAGCTGCTGCTTGCCCTCCTAAACACCCTCCTGGAGATCCAGGGGCCCCAGGCACACTTCTTGTGCCTACCATAAACCCCAAGTGGTGCAGAGAACCAATGGGGAGCCAACGTATTTCCCATTTGAGGGAGTCTGGTTAAGCAAGGCTGGGGAGCTCTGGAACTTGAGACCTCCATAGGAAAGCTCCCCTGTGGGACTGTTGGGAACCCGACTCTCAGCAGGCTGCAGGGACCTCCGACCTCGTAGTGCAGCACAGAAGTGGCCCCAGCTAACAAAATGGCCCTAAGCTGGACCCCTCAAACCTCTACACATTTGCCAAATAAGGGCAAAATATCCCAGCAAATCATTGGCTACCTTGCTGCCTGTGCCCTTGGGGACACTATATAAAGAGCAGCTCCTGGACTTTGCTCAGAGTAGGGAGGGAGTGAAGCTTTGGCTGCTGCCTTCCTCCCAAGTGAAGGCAGCCACAGAGAGAAGAAGCAAGAAGAACACCTCAGCTGGGTCAGATGCAAGAAAAACACCTGAGCTTAGCCAGGGATATTCCCTTCAGAGTTGCAGCACTGAGGACACCTTCCCCACCTCAGAGCTGTGTGGTCCTGGCTTCCCGAATGTCAGGAGGCCCTTCTGTTGGGGACACCTTCCACACCTCACAGCTGTATTGTCCATGGGCTCTTGAATGCCAGGCCACTTTTCTATCTTTGTTCAAGCTCAATAAACCCTAATACTTTGATGGAGAAAATTTCAATCACGTTATTCTATTAAAATAAAAATATAGGGAAATGACAGTGAACTAGGCACGCCATTTTTTTATTTGCTTGTTTTTTTGCTGGGGGAAATGAAAGCAGAGGGAGAAGAATTAACAGAAGCCCATGGGCCAGTTCTAATATGTTACACAATAGAGGAAATAAACTATCTGTGTTTAAACAGGATGGGAGATATAGACCCTTTCAAATGGTTGTTCTCTATCTAGGGTGCAGGAAAACACAAGCAAAATTTGACACATTTATTACAAACAGATCATGTGTACACACTCCAAAATATAAAAACATATTATCATAGCAAAGCCAGCTGCTTCAAGAGAACTTGAATGGACTGGGTGATTGTCTTTAATGAACACAATGTCACAGTAAACTGGTGGTTGATTCAAAAGCAGTTGTTTTTGATGGTTGCCCAGAACACTGGGAGAGGTGAGGGTTTCTTCCTGAGATACGGACATAGTTAGACACAGCCATAATGCAATTCTAGCCCTTTTCAAACTCTACATATTGAGAGATCCACACTCAGTATTTCCCACATCCTAATGACATAACACTACATTCTATTCCATCTATTCATGGGAATGTAGTAACACAGGTGTTTTGAATGCATAAGCCATTGCTCTAAGTTGTCACATATGTGCTGAGTTTCTCTTTCTCTCAAATAAAGGTTGGTTTATCTTCTATTAAGGTTGCACTTGAACAACATACAAAGTGTTTTGGCCATGCGGTTTGCCATTGAGGAGGTCAACAGCAATCCCCATCTATTACCCAATACTTCTTTGGGATTTGAGGCCCATGATATCCCGTTTGCAGAATGGCGTGCCATGGATAATCTCTTCCGATGGTTCACATGGAAGGTGAATGCCACTCCTAATTACACCTGTGTAAAGGAGGGCAAGACAGCTGCGGTGCTTACAGGAACACCGTGGACAGTATCTGAACAGTTAGCAACACTGCTGGATATTTACAAGTTTCCACAGGTGAGGGACAGTGGTGTGAGATAACGTAACTCAGTTTCCCTTTAGTGACATTTCAGGAGTTTGTGAAAAGAAAAAAGAAAGAGAATTGAATCTCCTCATTGAAAGGGAAAAGACGCACGCATTTGGTAATACCTCATCATTAGTAGATTTTGCAATACAGGGAAGTGGGGAAGAGGAATAGAGAGAACACTGGTGGGCCTTGTAGTGTTGACAAAATGATAAGAACACAACAAGATGTTAATGTCTGATGCTAACATCAGGATGAGTGGACTCTCACACCAATGGCTTCCAACCACTGCTCTAGAAATAAGTTGTATGTGACCCTATTCCTGCTCCTACTCTTTCTGGTTGTTCTCCCTTCAGCTCTCCTTTGGTCCTTTTGATAGTATCCTGAGTGACCAAGGCCGTTTCCATCACTGTACCAGGTGGCTGACAAGGACACATCACTGGCATCAGCAGTGGCTTCTTTGATGCTTCATTTCCAGTGGACCTGGGTGGGGCTGTTCATTACAGATGATGACAAGAGCATTCAGATTCTATCAGACTTGAGAAGAGAGATGGATAGAAATGGAGTCTGTGCAGCATTTGTAGAAACGATATCAATCATCAGGGGTACACATCTGTCTAACTACTGGAAAAAACATGTGCAGGTCCTGGAATCATCAGCAAATGTGATAGTTGTTCATGGGGATGCTGATTCTCAAGCAGTCTTGCTAGCAAATATATATGCACAGACTCTCCTGTGGAAAGTCTGGGTCCTGAACTCACGATTGGCTGATACTGGATATGACGACTATTTCTTATTAGATGGCTTGCATGGCGCTCTCGTTTTTTCACACCATCATGGAGAGATTGCTAATTTTACAGACTTTATTCAAGCAGCCAGCCCTTCAAAATACCCAGATGATATTTTTCTGTGTGTATTGTGGGCATTTCTCTTCAACTGCTCAGTTACAGAGAAGGATTGTAAAATTGTGAATAACTGTCAGCCAAACAGTTCCTTGGGAACCATGCCTACGAAAACTAACAAGAAAACTAGTGAGGAAAGTCACAATGTGTACAACGCTGTGTACGCTGTGGCCCACAGCCTGCATGAGATGATTCTCAATCAAGTTCAAAGTCAACCTGGTGGGAAGGGGAAGGAGACCGTGTTCTTCCCCTGGGAGGTAACGTTCAGAAAGGAATTGAGACTGGCAAACAAATTTTGCAATGTTTTTCCAAAAATTTCTCAACTGAGGCAGTACATGTTTCCCTGCATGGGGACTGATGGAAACCATGCTGTCACTATCTGATGTGTGGGATGCCTGGGAAGATAAATTCTACTTTGTTTGATTAAAAAAAACCCAAAATCTTCACATGTTAAATGGTCCAATATAGAATATCTTTATATCAATGGACAATCCTCACTCCACAAATGTCCCGCCCTAAAATGCTGTGGGTGCTTCTGCAGTGATCATGTTAGTAAATAATCTCTCATGTTCATTCTTTAAACAAATAGACATTCATTTTATACAGTGAATCAATACTACTTTGAAATTATCATTGGATATGTCTATCTTGAGAAGGAAGTTGGGTTGTTTCAGTGTACACTGATCAGTATCAGTGCTTGTTTGTAAGTTCTGTGTAGAAAATGATTAATATTTTAGAAACATGATGAAACGTAATCTATGATCCTAAGCTTACATTGCTGAAGGTTTGATGCTTGTGTAAACTGCTTTTTAACCTCAGGGATCAAAGTCAACGAGACACTTTCCCTAATTCTAGCACTCATGACCACTCTGAGGTCTTCATCACGGGATCTCACATCTCTTTTAGCTTCACTCTTTCCTGAAGAATGCACAACTGACCAATCCCGCTGGTGACCCTGTGGTTCTGGATCAGAAAAGAAAACCAGAGGCAGAGTATGACATTCTCAACTTTTGGAATTTCCCAAATGGTCTGGAACTGTTTGTCAAAGTCGGAACTTTTTCCCCAAATGCTCTGCAGGGGCAACAGCTCTCCTTGTCTGACAACACGATAGAATGGGCCACAGGATTCACAGAGGTGGGTTGCATCTGATCTCAGTATTTTCACCTGAATGTAAATATCTAAAAATATGTTTCTACACATCATCATCATCTCCCTGGCGCTCCTGGGACCCATCTAAACACCCAGAGGGAAAATAAATATAATCAATTGTTTTATTGTTTTATACTCATGGTTGACTTATTTATTTTCAAAACTGTTCATTCATTTCTTAGCATGAATACAGTAGCTATTTCAGAATGCTCTCCTGGGTAGTTTTACATCATTTTGACTCAATCTAGAGTCATTTGCTAAAAAAAGGAATCTCAATGGAGAATCGCTCTTACCAGGTTCACAGATGTTGCCTCTGGTGCATTTTCCTGATTGATTAAAAGGAGAGGTACTAGCTCATTGTTGGTGATGCCAGCCCTGGGCAGGTGGTGCTGGGAACTAAAGAATCAGGCTTAGAAATCTATGAACGACAAGACAATAAAAACACTTCTCCATGGCCTCTGACAGTAACTGCATCCAGGTTCTGCCTTGAATTCCTGCCCTGAGACATGGATGGCGCATGGTGGATCATAGGATGACTATAAACTTTACTACCTCGTGTTGAATTTTCACATTTTTTCATGAAAGCAAGAGAAACCTTAAGTAAGACAGCATATATTCTTCCAATGTTACAAACCTAACACAAGACAAGATTTACATAATCCTGTGCTTTGAAAATCAGAGTCTATGGAAAGTTGATTGTTTATGTTTAGGCCTCTGACGATGAAGAAATTCATGTTGCAACTGAGTAGATGTGTTAATTATTTGTTTTGCTGCAGGAAAAGAAAAATAACACCTTACAAAAGAAATGTCAGGCAAGGTTGCCTGTCTCACAGTTTGGAGAGCGCTCCTCCACTGCAGGAAGCCTTGACTTCAGGAGCTCTAGACAGCAGGCCACACTGCACCACACTCAGAGGGCAGAGAGGGATGAATCTACTGTTCATATTCTTTCCTTCTGTTCATTTCCTCTGGAACCACACCCAATAAATTGGAGTCACCCACATATAGGGAGGGTCTTCCTCACTCAACTGCCCTAATATAGAAACTGTCTCACACTAATGCTTAAGGATTTGTTTCAACTGTGATTTGAACCCTTCAAGTTGACAGGATTAAGAATCACCATGAAATTAAACCTCCTCTGCTCAGAAGCCAAACCCCATGGAAGAATGGGTGGAAACTCCTAAAAGGCCCTTCGTGCACACATTACCAATGACCAATCCTTCCTTCTTTACCTCACCAAATAGACTTTTCAAAATTTTACAGCAAAATCTTTGTCCTAGGTCCAGTCACTGACCACGTGATCCTATGTTTTATGCACCCTAGTAGTAAGGACATATCTTCATTTAAAGATATTAGAAGTAGAAAATAAATTGATCTATGCTTAAGAACTATTGACCAATTGGAGATTCCTTTCACTATTCTCAGATTCCTCGGTCTGTGTGCAGTGAGAGCTGTCTCCCAGGATTCTGGAAAACCTCCCAGGAGGGCAAGGCTTCCTGTTGCTTTGACTGCACTCCTTGCCCAGAGAATGAGATTTCCAATGACACAGGTAAATGTCAATCATGCTGAAATTGTTCCCAGCTGTCCACATCTGCAGTATCTAAGTAAATGTAAAACATCTGTAAAAGAACTACAGAGACAGGCTACTTCCGTCCAGCTGTTACTAAATCATACATCATCACCGTATAATAAAGTATAGTCTTGAGAGTGAATGCCATGCTTACATTATGTTCTTGGTCCATGCTGGGCATGGCTGGCCAGCTGTGCACACAGATAGTCAGTCTTCCCATCCAGAGTGCTATGTTTCATTACACAGTGGACACTGACACGGACCACAATGATATCCAAATAAAATAGAAGTTTTCTCCTCTATATTCTTACAGTCCTTCATGACTACAACAGCAATAGGATGCACATTCAAGTTAAGATTTGAGGTCAGTATGAAGCAACCACATGTTCAGACTTAAGAGGTGAAAAAGTAGAAGACGTATATGAGTTCAGAATGATTCTCTAGAAAATGTATGCATGTTTGTACATGAAAGAAAAGGAAGTGGTTCAGAGGGAAATTAGTGGGAGCTGGCAAGTGGCTTAGGGTCGAAGTGAACCTGAGCATGTTCTCATGAGCAAATTTATTTCTTCCAGATACGGATCACTGTGTGAAGTGTCCAGAATGTCACTATGCAAACACAGAGAAGAGCCACTGTGTAGAAAAGACTGTGACCTTTCTGACCTACAGTGACCCCTTAGGGAAGGCTCTCTCGTCCATGTCTCTGGGATTCTCCTCCCTCACCACTGTTGTTCTCATGATTTTTCTGAGGCACAGAGACACGCCCATTGTCAAGGCCAATAACCGATCACTCAGTTACATCTTGCTCATCACCCTCACCTTCTGTTTCCTCTGTCCTTTAATATACATTGGTCGTCCTAACACAGCCACCTGTATCCTGCAGCAGAACGCATTTGGGCTTCTGTTCACTGTGGCTCTCTCCACTGTGTTGGCCAAAACTCTGACTGTAGTCATGGCCTTCAGAGCCACTGCTCTAGGAAGCATGATGAGATGGTTAATGGTATCAAGAGCTTCTAACAAAATCATCCCTCTCTGCACCATGATCCAGCTCCTTCTCTCTGGAATGTGGCTGGCAAACTCTCCTCCCTTCCTCGACACAGATGCTCACTCTGAACACGGACACATCATCATCATGTGCAACAAGGGCTCTGCTCTTGCCTTCTACTGTGTCCTGGGATACCTGGGACTCCTGGCCCTAGGGAGCTACACTATGGCTTTCCTGTCCAGGAATCTGCCTGACACCTTCAATGAAGCCAAGTTCCTGGCTTTCAGCATGCTGGTGTTCTGCAGTGTCTGGGTCACCTTCCTCCCTGTCTACCACAGCACCAAGGGGAAGATTATGGTGGCTATGGAAGTCTTCTCCATCTTGGCTTCCAGTGCAGGCCTCCTGGGCCTCATCTTTGCCCCTAAATGCTACATCATATTACTGAGGCCCGATTTGAATTCAGTTGATCACATAAGGGTCAATACAGATTCTAGAAGAAAAAATCCCTCTTAAGTCTCAGCTTGTTCGAGCTTCCTCTCCCCAGGTTCCAGGGGTCCCCTTGGGTCTCCCTCATAGGTACCTGTCTATTTCTACTACACTAGTATCTCAGGTGCCCTGAATCATAACCCAATTCTTGTTGTCTCTCCACGTATTTTCTCCCTCTTTACTCTCTCCTCCCTCATCCCCTCCTCTCCCATTCCTGTCCTCTCCTGTACCCTGCACTGTTAGGTCACTATCCACCCTACCAGAGAGATCCCTCTGCTCCACCTGGGCCCCTTCCTGTTGCATAATTTTTCTATGTCTGCAAATACTAGTGTATTTTCCTTTGCTTAACAGTTGGTATCGCTATAAGTGCGTACATACCCTGTTTCTATTTCTGCAACTGGGATACCTGACTCTTAACTCTCAGTTCCATGAGATCCCATGTATTAATCATTGATCTTAGTGCCAGTGCTGCTGGTATTCAATTCAGAGAGTGGTTGGCCTGGTGTGAGCTGGTTCTTCAAATGGGGAGAGCTGTGAGGGTGCTGGGGGCCGGTTCTTCAGCTGGCTTACGTTGAAATATCAATGGGGTTGTCCTCAGGTTTTGTGATCAGGAGGTAGGGCTGGAGGAGAGCAGGGAGGTGCTATGGAGAGTGGGGTCTGTGCTCAGATCCTACTGTTCTGCAGGCAAGAACCTCCCTGGCTGTTTGACTGATTGGTGCGGTAATGGCACTGAGATCTTTGCTCAGGTCTTGCAGGCTGGGGGAGGCCGGGATGGAGGAGAGCGGGCAGGAGGACAGGGGAGGGAGTCGTGGGAACAGAACCAAGTGTCATCGGGTAGCTATCTCACCTGGTCAGTCCAGCAGCTGGATCTACTGTGGAGAATTTTTTTAATTAAAAAATAATTTAATAAAATTAATGGAAATAAAAAAGAAATGTTCAACATCCTCAACATTCAGCAAAATACAATGAAAACAACTTTAGTTTCCATCTTACACCAGTCAGAACACTGAGATGAATAAAACAAGTGACAGCACATGATGGAGAGAGGTGGAGGGAGGGGAGCACGCCCCCATTGCTGTTAGAGGTGCAAACTTGTGCATCCACTATGGAACTCAAGAGCAAGGTCATCAGAAAATGGGGAATCCATCTCCCTCAAGGCGCAGCTGTGAACCTCTAGGGCACACCCAAAGGAGGCTCCATCTACCACACAGCGCTTGCACACCTAGGTTCACAGCAGCTGTGTTCATCGCACCCAGACGTGGAAACAACCAAGCTGTGATGCCAGTGCAATCGCCTCCACTGAGGAATGGATGCAGGAAGTCCTGGACATTTACACACTAGAGTACTATTCTTCTGTTTAAAAAAATAACATCAGAAAATCAGCAGGCAAATTGGTGGAACTAGAAAAAGAAAATCGTCCTGAGGAAGGTAAGCGAGATCCAGTGAGAAATAGGGGAATGTACTCACCTGTAAGTAGAGGTCAGCCATTAAGTTCAGATGACCACACTGCAATCCACAGACCCAGAGAAACTAAGTAACAGCGAGGACTCTAGGGGGACACAGTATTCTCCCTGGGAAAGGGAAATAGAAAAGAATTTGCAGGTGGCTGGGGCAGGTGAACGTTAACAGGAGAGACGATATTGGGGTTGAGAGACAAAGGGTGGTAACATGGGGAGACATGACCGGATGGGGTGCTCAGTGGGGTGATCTGCAAACACACCATAGTAGAAACTCTCTGGAGTCTACAAAGGACACCCTAGGGAAGGCTCCTAGCAGTGGGGTATCAGGCCATCTTCTATAACCAGGACAGGCTTCCAGTGGGGCCACTGGAACCAAATCAGAAACAAGACCTTCAATCCATAATCTGTTCTGCCTACAGCATGTACTGGGGCAATGGAAGCATAGAATGTGTGGCTGTGGCAGCCCATCCAATGGTGAGTCAAACTTGAGACCCTTGCCATGGGAGGGAGCCCAGGTCTGACACTGCCTGGAAGTCAGACACCAGAGGATAGTCCAGAGTCCGAGGGGAGAACCCAACAGGACTGGTCAATAAAAATAAAAGCAGTGATTCCTTGTGATATTTGCTGTACTCATAGATTGGTGCCTAGCCCAGTCATCCTTAGAGTGTACTCCTACTGTGCTGAAAGGAGCAGATCCAGAGACACGCAGCCAAGCAGAAGGCTGAGCTAGGCAAACCAAATGGAAGCGGGGAAGGAAAGAATCAAGGAGCCGGAGAAGTTGATTCCAAAAAGAGCATGATCCAGGCCCACAAAATCAAGGAAGCAGGGGGAACAGGGCCTCAGAGAGACTGACGGGCCAATCGTGCAGGCTGAACGGTCTGCAGGAGCTGCTCTGCACACATGCTAAGGCTACTCACTCAGTGTTCTTTTAGGACTACTAACAGTGGAAGTAGGGCCCCTGACTCTATTGCCTGCTCTTGGTACCCCATTCCTAACCTGGGTTCCTCTTCCAGCTTTGTCATGAGGGTTTATACCCAGGCTTGTGATGCCTGATTATGCTGTGTTCTGCTGAAATCCCTGGGAATACTGCTCTTTCTGAAGGGAAAGGGGGAGCAGGGGATCTGGCAGAGAAGAGGGCACCGTGAGAAGGTAAGGACGGGAAACTACGCCAGTATATATTGAATGGAAGAAGTATAAATAATTCTGAAACCATAAGAAAGGTACAAAAAAGAAAAAGAAACCCTGTTCTCGTTCTTCTGGAAGCCATCAGCACTTACCCAACAGATTTCATTTAGAGATGGCGCCTCCAGCTATCAATTAGGGATGGGGGCTCATGCGCTCCTCAGGCCTCCATTGAAGAGTGTTCTCGACTGGAGCTTCTGCAGGCTTTGTGAGGGTGAACATTGCTGTGAGCCCATGAGTACAGCAGCCCATTTATGTCCAGAAGGCACTGTTTGATTCCAATGCCTCCGAACTTGAACTCTTACAGCCTTCCTTATCTTGTTTCATGAAGGTCCCTGAACCTTGCCCGTGGACTGATAAGTGTTTCTTATCTCAGTCATGCCCTGTACTGTACTTTACCATGGACCATCCCAGCAATGTGAATCCCAACTCCACTAAAATATTCTAACTTGATAAGATCTAAAGAGCTATGTATTTCCACACAGCAATTAGTGGGTATCAGAAGGCAGCTTGTTAACAAAACCCACAGAAAGACTCACTTAAAGGGATAGGAAAAGCTTCCACAAGACACAGGAAATTGGGAGTGATGTGACAATTAACATATGACCACTAATAAGTGAATTAGGAAGAGAGTCCCCTCAGATCCTCTGTGCTAAATGACCTATACAGGAGAATGTTACAGTGATCTCTTGGAATGGTGTTATAGCCCTCTTTTGTAGGACTGGTTATTTAATACATCAGAAGTAAAGATTTAGCATTAGACCATGAAAGAAATATAAAATTCTGATGATAGATAAGCATTTATTTTCAGGAGGAATTCCCCAAACTCCTTCTGGGATTCATGCTGCAAGTCATTGTGTCTTTACATTATGCACATTTCCAGTATTCAGTACTAATGGAGACTAATTGATACCCAGTGAGATGGAATGAATGTCTCTTACAGACAGAGGCTGTGCTCTCAGGGTAGGATCATCGTTACAAAATAACTGAAGAGAACCCCACTGAGAGTTGCGATGTGCTCCACATCAACTCTCCCCACAGTGCCCCAGCCATAGGGAAGTATTACTATGCACAGGTCAAACTTGATGAACCACTATGGACCTAGTCATGGTCAGTGAAAGCCATTATTTACAAAATGCTTGACATTCTAGGCTGTGCATAGTTTTCATTGGGGTAACATTTATACTAAAATGCATCACGGCTACAGTGTCACACACGTTGACATGAGTCATCTCTGTGCTTTATTAAATGCATCCCTTTTCCTGACGTCTTTTCTCAATGTGTGCAGAATAGAAACTTACAGATATCATATTTCTTAACATCACTGGGCTCTCATATAAGAAGAAGTAGCAGGTGGACCCAAGGTTCTCTGTATAGGGAGACACTGTGAGTGTATATCAATAGACTGACAAAATCCTATATAAAAGAACAGTATAACAATACAAAAAAAATAATTTCTGATTTCACCAGAAACGGAACTCTCTATAAAGTGGAACATGCACACAATCTGGGTTACAATGGTTTGCACAGCCACAGGAAGGGACGTTCTGTGACTCGTGCAGATCAAGGCATGTGAATCGAGCATTGCTAGTCTCAGTTGCAGGAAACATGAGGCCCTACTGCTGGGCGTGGCCACCTCTCACAGGTGCCTTTTCTAGTCTTTGCCTTGTCACCTCTCATGGCATCCTCCGGGGCGACACACATTCCTCATTCTAAATGACTTCTGCATGAGAAGTTTCTTAGTTCATACTTGTTTCCAAAGCATTAAGGAAACTTCATGCCTTGGGACTGACTCTCAGTGGTCTAGTTGAAAATATGCTACTGTGGAGATCTACAAAAATATCATCTTGTTTTTTATTATGAAGGAAGAGCCTCAGATGCATAGCCTACGGAAGAAAGCATTTCAGAATTCCACGGGGGATTCAAGGGTTTGCCCAGAAGCAAATCTGGGCAATTCCAATGATAGCTTCAGTCATCAATAAAACGTAGAACTCACAGGCACACAAAAGCTTTGCATACACACTGTGGAGCCCTCTCCACCAGGCTCATGGTTCACAGAGCTTCTGTTAGCATGATTTTGTCTTGGATTTTTATTCCCTTCTTCCTGCAGAGTGTGTTTCTTGTTTGGTCCGGGACTTTCATAGACTGCTTACGTAAAAGAGGTTATCATTTATACCATGAAGGAAACGTGGTGATTGCTGGTTTTTTCCCTACTTACACGAGGATCCCATTCAAGAAAACAGTTGATTGGAGAACAGGGCGTTTTTCCAGTGACTGGGAATTCAAGTAAGTTTCTTTTCATTTATTACTTTTCCAAAATGGGCATTCGTGTACTAGAGGAAGTGTTGGTTCAAACACATGCCCTATTTTGATTTTCCCTGTCTACCACCCCTAGATGTCTTCTGTAAATTGTCTGCTTATTAACTCGTCTAATTCTATCAAAAGGGAAGATGACTAGGGATTTCATTCATTCAACTTCCCATGTCTGACACTGGACATTTACCCAGCTTCTCTATCATGTCATGAGTCCTTGAAATACGAATGTTTTCAATGTTAGCTCTGCTGGAGAAGGATAATATAATAAAAATGATTTCTAGAAGTCTAGCTGTGCTCGTATAGAAAAGGATGATGCCATTGTTATTGGTAAGCACGGATTTCCTCACTGGAGGCTGGAGAGACCAGTGTGGCCTGTGTCAGCTGCTGCTGCAGACATTGGAGCGTGATGTTAGCATCACACTCTGGGATTTGCTCTCTCCTTTATTAATGAATTTACCTGTGATTTTGTGTATGTTTGTCTTCTATTATTTCATCTCTTTAAATTATATTAAATTACATGTTTCCTTAAGTTTGCAATAAGTATTTTCTGATTATAATGAATGTGTTCATTGCACACATTGATGGGCATGAAGACCTTGATGGGGTGCTTTTTTGGGCAGTCTCTGCTGTTCACATTTGAGGAGTACTATTGGACAAGTTTGCTTTATATTTCTTTGGTATTCATTAAGTAAATTGGCATTTGTCAGTGTATGAAGTTAGTCAGGAGTATTTTATCTTAGGAAGACATTCCTAAAGCTGAGGGACCCACACAAATACATATATATCAATTCCAGAGCAAGGGAAAAGGAATATGTGTTATTTGAATTTAGAAAGAAGTTTGGAGAAAATGTTTCCATATTACTAAAAATGTACACAGGTGTTCTGAGGCATGACTGTCAAGGTGGCAGTATTGCGTCTTTACTAAATGTGCTTGTGGAGTAAGGCAGTAACTCAGAGACAGAGAGTGAGAGAAAATGTTTCATGGAGAAAATCACCTGATGTTAACGCTCTCTTAAGAGAGGTAGCCCTAAATTGGTGAATCAAAGATAGCCACAATCACAGAGTGTGCTATCTAGATGAAATACACCATGGCAGATTTGATTGGACTCAGGTGTCATATTTGCCTTTAAGGGAGAATACAAAGTTGTCTTCCATGGTGCAAAGCTGGAGGAAATGGGTCCTAGGGGCAGGCAAATCATCAGAGAACATCCCCCATACACTGTAGCCTGCATTTTCTCTGCAAGAACCCCAATCCAGACAACCACATATCAGATCTAGGCTCCCTGTCTTCCACTTCACGGTCTGAAGGACCCCATGACTGATGGTTCCTCGACTCAGTGGGGACTGCTCTCCAGATGTCCCCAAATGGTCCAATTCCTGAAATGCCTCTCCCCATCCCTCTTCTGTGAGTTTCTCAGAGCTCTGATTGATGTTTGACCCTGGGCCTCTGAATCTGCTCCCATCAGCTGCTGGAAGAAGCCTCTCTGATAGAGATTGGACTAGGTACTGATGATCTATGAGAACAGGCTATCGTTAGACATAGTCTTCTGACTCTCCATCTCCAGTTCCTGGTCTATCCTTTAGGATCAGGCACGGGTTCTCTCTTTGGCATGCAGTTCTTCTTCCTGTGCAGTGTCCCAGTGGGTCCTATTGGAAGGATGGGTTATAGGTCAATTGTTTAGTTGCTTGTGTAGTGTCCCAACCCCTCCGTGGGAGCCTGGGAGGCTACAGGAAAGTCCTGTCCAGGTCCACCATCCCCCATTGCTTGAGGCCCTCACCAAGGTTTCCATCATGAGCTCCAGGGACTTTCCACTTTGTTTGGGCTCCAAACTCCCTGGAATGTCCTCCAGTTCCAGATGTCCCCACATATCCTCCCTCCAGGCCTCTGTCCACACCTGGCCTCCCCTCCCGACCCCCGACCCACCCACATCATCTGTTCCATGTCTCCCTACACACCAGGGCATTACCCAGGTCACAAGTGAGCCCCTCCATGATGTTCAGTCTCTGGGTCCCTGGATTGCAGAGCCTTTGTCCTTTGCTTAAAGGTTAATAACCTCTTATTAATGAGGACATACAAATTTGTCTGTCTGGGACTGGGCCATCTCACTCAGAATCATTTTTTCTAGTTCCATTTATTTGCCAGAGAAATTCACTGTTGTTTGAAAATGTTTTATCTAAAATATGTTAATATTTTAATTTTTATTTAAAACTTGATTAAAATAATTGTTCAATATGCTTTAGAAATGTTTTACTATGTGATATTTGCTTTAAATGCTTTGATACTTCATGTGGAAGGATTATAGAAAATGAACTTTCACTTCTTTAAGTCTATCAAGCTTTTTTAAAATTCTTCTATCTTGACATGTATCCACAATCAACAAATAAAGGAAAAATGTTAATTATGCTACAGCATACTCCTTGAGGAGCAACTCAGACTCACGGGGATTTGATTTTCTCTGAAAAATCAAAGGATTATGCATATGTCAAATTGTAAAGTGATTCTCCTTCATTAATGTTAGTTGGAAAACTAAAATGTTTGCTGTGTCACGTCTGCTCCTGAGTGTAAATGATGTGATGCAGACACCCTAGAAATCTACGCAGGATGATTCTCAGTTCCCATCCTTTCCTATGGACAAGTAGGCAGACTGGTGCCATCGTGACCTTACTGAAATTTCACAATTATTTCTCAAAAATACATAATAGAAAAGCAGTGTTCTGGGAACTGTTTTCACTAACATTTTAGATTTTCACATGTCATCCGACATCTTATTAGAAAATGGGCTCAGCTCTGGGCCTTCTAGCTACAGTGGTTAGACAAGCACCAACCAGGCCGAGTTTTGTCAGTGACCGGCTGTGAAGCAGCCTCATTTACAATTTATCTGGTTTTTGTCAGGGCTAAGAAAACAGGGAGCAGCCAAACTCCACTCTCAGGGTGAGAATTCCGGGGTTCCAAGCAAGCTTCGGTTCCATGCTATCAGGACCTGTTAACATAAAAACTAAACCTTGGTTTGCTATCCTATAATTTTTTGCCACAGTTCCACCAGTGTATAATGAGGAATATTGCTAGTGCAGATCAAACAGTTTGTAGCTGATTGATCCTGTTATCACTTTCCACACAAGGTGGCATGCTTATCAACTCCAGCACGATGAGCACTGGTCAATAAGGGGAAACTTTGAGCTTGGCAACAGAATGAATTCTCCATGTTCAAAGCTACAACTGAGTGCTGCCTTCAGTAATTTAGGTGTGACTGTGGAGTGTGGCCGACAACACTGGCAATAGCTGGAATTTGGCAGGGAGTCCACGCAGCCCTTCGCCCAACAGCACAAGATGCTACTTATTACATTTACTGGGGTTTGTTCTGGGCAGCATGTCTGGTTGAGGAACTTTCTCTGCTTATCTCTGGGGACTCTGACTGAAATTTTTCTCACATGTGTGTATGTTTTAAGAAGCTTCTACAATAAGACTCATGTGACTTTTCCCCATAGACACCCATTACCCCTCCTGCCCTTCTTGGTTCCCAGCCTCCTCTGTTCTAATTCCTCTTTTATCCTGTAGCAGCACACCTACTGAGTTAGTCAGCAAGAGGAGGAGGAGGAGCTTTCATAGGTGCAAACCCTGCCAGACCCAGCAGGGGAACCACTATCACAGCAAGACCATCCTGGACAGGGGAACCCACACTGTTCATCTCATGGGGATTAACTGACCCTAAGCTCCTCAGGTGTTCTATTGGTGGCATGGGCACTTCATGAGCAGTCAAATATCATTTATAAAATCTGGGCTCCTATGTCTGGATGTCTTCACCCACTCCACAGCAGCAGATGGGACCTCCTGTCTGTGGAGACCTCCACCTCTTGCATGCCCCTCTATACTTATCCCCACACCCCTCAGTGATCCATTGCTGAGACTCTGTGGACAGCTCCTAATGAAGAGAGCTCCACCTCAGCCCAGCCACCTTGCCATGCACAATCCTCCCACAGGTGCCTAGCAGTAAAGCTGCTTGAGACAGCTGCCATGAACTGTTTCATGGTGGACATGGCAGGCAGCCTGGGGAGCAGGCAGGTCAGGTCAGAGCATGAGGAAAACCAAGTTCACTATTGGGCAGGCTGCCTGCTCCAGGTTCCAGGCTCAAAATGGCACCTCACCGTTTCTGCCAGGGAGCAAAGCTGACTATCCCCAGCAGCCTAGCCCCTCCTGCTCTTAGCTCCCCTTCAGAGCTGCTGCTTGCCTCCCTCAACAGGCTGCTGGGGATCCAGGGGAACTGGGCACCTCTTGTGCCCACCATGAAACCCAAATGGTGCTGAGAACCCCCGGGGACCCAACGTATTCCCATTTGAAGGAGTCTGGTGCAGCAAGGCTGGGGAGCTCTGGACCTTGAGACCTGTATTGGAAAGCTCCCCCAGGGGACTGTCGGGAACCCCACTCTCATCAGGCTGCAGAGACCTCCGATCTGGCAGTGCAGCACAGAAGTGACCCCAACTAATACAAATGGCCCTATGCTGGGCCCCTCAAACCTCTACACACTTGCAAAATAAGGGCAAAAAATCCCACCAATCATTGGCTACCCTGCATACCTGTGCCACCTCAGGGACACTACATAAAAAGCAGCCTTCTGGACTCTGTTCAGAGCAGGGAGGGGTGAAGCTTTGACTGCTGCCTTCCCCCAAGTAGAGGCAGCCACAGAGAGAAGAAGCAAGAATACCTCAGCTGACCCAGGTGCAAGAAAAACACCTGAACTTAGCCAGGGATATTCCCTTCAGAGCTGCAGCACTGAGGACACCTTCCCCACCTCAGAGCTGTGTGGTCCTGGCTTCCCGAATGTCAGGAGGCCCTTCCATTGGGGACACCTTCCACACCTCACAGCTGTATTGTCCTTGGGCTCTTGAATGCCAGGCCACTTTTCCATCTCTGTTCAAGGTCAATAAACCTTAACACTTTGATGGAGAAAATTTCTTCACGTGTTATTCTATTAAAATACAAATATAGGGAAATGATAGTGAACTTGGGCACACCATTATTTTAATTACTTGTTTTTTTGCTGGGGGAAATGAAAGCAGAGGGAGAAGAATTTGCAGAAGTCCATGGGCCAATTAGAATATGTTACACAATACAGGAAATAAACTGTGTTTAAACATGATGGGAGATACAGACCCTTTCAAATGGTTGATCTCTATATAGGATGCAGGAACACACATGCAAAATTTGACACATATATTTCACACAGATCACGTGTACGCACTCCAAATATAAAAACATATTATCATAGAAAAGCCATTTGTTTTCAAGAGAACTTGAATGGACTGGGCGATTGTCTTTAATGAACACAATGTCACAGTAAACTGGTGGTTGATTCAAAAGCAGTTGTTTTTGATGGTTGCCCAGAACACTGGGAGACGTGAGGGTTTCTTCCTGAGATACGGACATACTTAGACACAGACATAATGCAATTCTAGCCCTTTTCAAACTCTACATACTGAGAGATCCACACTCAGTATTTCCCACATGCTAATGACGTAACACTACATTCTATTCCATCTATTCATGGGAATGTAGTAACACAGGTGTTTTGAATGCAAAGCCATTGCACTAAGTTGTCACATATGTGTGGAGCTTTTCTTTCTCCCAAACCAATATTGGTCTATCTTCTATTCAGGTTGCACTTGAACACCTACCAAAGTATTTTGGCCATGCGCTTTGCCATTGAGGAGGTCAACAGCAATCCCCATCTATTACCCAATACATCTTTGGGATTTGAGGCCCATGATATCCCCTTTGGTGAAAGGCGAGCTGTGGATAATCTCTTCCGTTGGTTCACAGGGAATGTGAATGCCACTCCTAATTACAGCTGTGCAAAAGAGAGCAAGTCAGCTGCGGTACTTACAGGAACACCGTGGACAGTATCGGAACAGTTTGCGACACTGCTGGATATTTACAAGTTTCCACAGGTGAGGGACAGTGCTGTGAGATAACGTAACTCAGTTTTCCTTTAGTGACATTTCAGGAGTGTGGGAAAATAAAAAGAAAGAGAATTGAATCACTCATCATTGAAAGGGAAAAGATGCACACAGTTGGTAACAGCTCAGCATTAGTAGATTTTGCAATATGGGAATGTGGGGAAGAGGAATAGAGAGAACACTGGTGAGCCTTGTAGTGTTGGCACAATGATAAGAACACTACAAGATGTTAATGTCTGATGTTAACATCACGATGAGTGGACTCCCACACTAACGGCGTCCAATCACTGCTGTAGAAATAAGTTGTATGTGACCCTATTCCTGCTCCTACTCTTTCTGGTTGTTCTCCCTTCAGCTCTCCTTTGGTCCTTTTGATAGTATCCTGAGTGACCAAGGCCGGTTTCCATCACTGTACCAGGTGGCTGACAAGGACACATCACTGCCATCTGCAATGGCTTCTTTGATGCTTCATTTCCAGTGGACCTGGGTGGGGCTGTTCATTACAGATGATGACAAGAGCACTCAGATTCTATCAGACTTGAGAAGAGAGATGGATAGAAATGGAGTCTGTGCAGCATTTGTAGAAACGATATCAATCAACAAGGGTATACATCTGTCTAACTACTGGAAAAAACATGTGCAGGTCCTGGATTCATCAGCAAATGTGATAGTTGTTTATTTGGACGCTGATTCTCAAACACTCTTGCTAAGAAATATATATGCACAGACTTTCGTGTGGAAAGTCTGGGTCCTGAACTCACAATTGGCTGTTTTTGATTATGACGACTATTTCATGTTAGATTCCTTGCATGGCACTCTCATTTTTTCACATCTTCATGGAGAGATTGTTAATTTTACAGACTTTATTCAGGCAGCCAGCCTTTCAAAATACCCAGAAGATGTTTTTCTGCATGTGTTGTGGACATTGTTCTTCAACTGTTCCTTTTCAGAGAAGGATTGTAAAATTGTGGATAACTGTCAGCCAAACGGATCCTTGGGAACCATGCCTGGGAACATTGACAAGGAAACTAGTGAGGAAAGTCGCAATGTGTACAACGCTGTGTACGCTGTGGCCCACAGCCTGCATGAGATGATTCTCAGTCAAGTTCAAAGTCAACCTAGCGGGAAGGGGAAGGAGACCGTGTTCTTCCCCTGGCAGGTAATGTTCAGAAAGGAACTGAGGCTGGCAAACAAAATTTGCAATGTTTTTACCAAAAAATTCTCAACTGAGGCAGTACATGTTGCCCTGCCTGGGGACGGATGGAAACCATGGTGTCACAATCTGATGTGTGGGACGCCTGGGGAGATAAATTCTACCTTGTTTGGTTAAAAACAAACTGTAAATCTTCACATGGTAAAAGGTCCAATATACAAAGTCATTATATCAATAGACATTTCTCACTCCACAAGTGTCCCGCCCTAAAACGCTGTGGGTGCTTCTGCAGTGATCATGTTAGTAATAATCTCTCACGTTCACTCTTTAAACAAACACACATCCATTTTATACAGTGAATCAATACTACTTTGAAATTATCATTGGTTATGTCTATCTTGTGAAGGAAGTTGGGTTGTTTCAGTGCACACTGATCAGTAGCAGTGCTTGTTTGTAAGTTCTGTGTAGACAATGATTAATATTTTAGAAACATGATGAAACGTAATCTATTATCCTAAGTTTACATTGCTGAAGGTTTGATGCTTGTGTAAACTGCTTTCTAACCTCAGGGATCAAAGTCAATGCGACACTTTCCCTAATTCTAGCACTCATGACCACTCTGAGGTATTGATCACGGGATCTCACATCTCTTTTAGCTTCACTCTTTTCTGAAGAACGCACAACTGACCAATCCTGCTGGTGACCGTGTGGTTCTGGATCTGAAAAGAAAACCAGAGGCAGCGTATGACATTATCAACTTTTGGAATTTCCCAAAGGGTCTTCAACTATATGTGACAGTTGGAACTTTTTCCCCAAACACACTGCAAGGGCGCCAGCTGTCCTTGTCTGACAACCTGATCCAGTGGGCCACAGGATTCACAGAGGTGGGTTGCATCTGATCTCAATGCATTCACCTGTATGTAAATATCACAACTTAGGTTTCTAGGCATCATCATCATCTCCATGGTGCTCCTGCGACCTATCTAAATACCCAGAGGGAAAATAAATGTAATCAATTGTCCTGTTGGCTTATACTCATGGTTGACTTATTTATTCTCAAAACTGTTCATTCATTCCTAAGCATGAATATAGTAGCTATTTCAGTATGCTCTCCTGGGTAGTTTTATGTCAGCTTGGCACAATCTAGAGTCAACTGCAAACAGGAAATCTCAATTGTGATTTAGCCCTCACCAGGTCCACAGCTGTTTGTGCCTCTGGTGCATTTCCCTGATTGATTAAATGGAGGGGGACTAGCTGATGCTGGCAGGTGATGCCAGCCCTGGGCAAGTGGTACTGGGAACTAAAGAATCAGGCTTAGAAAGCCATAAAGAGAAAGCCAATAAAAACACTTCTCCATGGCCTCTGACAGTAACTGCATCCAGGATCTGCCTTGAGTTCCTGCCCTGAGACATGGATGGCGCATGGTGGATCATAGGATGACTATTAACTTTACTCCTCTTGTTGAATTTTCTCATTTTTTCATGAAAGCAAGAGAAACCTTAAGTAAGACAGCATATAATCTAACAATGACACAAACCTAACACAAGACAAGATTTACTTGATCCTGTGCTTTGAAAATCTGAGTCCATGGAAAGTTGATTGTTTATGTTCACGCCTCTAACGAGGAAGAACTTCATGTTGCAACTGAGTAGATGTGTTAATTATTTGCTTAGCTGCAGGAAAAGAAAAAATAATACCTTGCAAAAGAAATGTCAGGCAATGTTCCTTTTCTCTGACTTTGAGAGAGCGTTCCTCCACTGCAGGAAGCCCTACTTTCAGGAGACCTAGACAGCAGGTCACACTGCCTCAGCAGTCAGAGAGCAGAGAGCGATGAATGCTTCTGTTCCTCTTCTTTCCGACTGTTCGTTTCCCTGGAACCACACCCAATAAATTGGAGTTTCCCAATAAGGGAGGGTCGTCCTCACTCAAGTGCCCTAATATAGAAACTGTCTTACACTGATGCTAAAGGATTTGTTTCTGTTGTGATTTGAACCCGTCAAGTTGACAGGATTAAGAATCACCATGAAATCAAACCTCCTCTGCGCAGTAGCCAAAACACATGGAAGAATGGGTGGAAACTCCTAAAAGGCCCTTCGTGGACACATTAGCAAAGACCAATCCTTCCTTCTTTACCTCACCACATAGTCTTTTCAAAATTTTAAAAGAAAGTCTTTGTCTTAGTTCTAGTCATGATCCACATGAACCTCTGTATTATAAACCCTAGTAGTAAGGACATATCTTCATTTAAAGATATTAGAATTAGAAAATAAATTGTTCTATGCTTAAGAACAACTGACCTATTGGAGATTCATTTCTCTACTCTCAGATTCCTCAGTCTGTGTGCAGTGAGAGCTGTCTCCCAGGATTCCGGAAAACCTCCCAGGAGGGCAAGGCTGCCTGTTGTTTTGACTGCACTCCTTGCCCAGAGAATGAGATTTCCAATGAGACAGGTAAGTGTCAATCATGCTGAAATTGTTCCCAGCTGTCCACGTCTGCAGTATCTAAGTAAATGTAAAACATCTGTAAAAGATCTACAGAGACAGGCTACTGCTGTCCAGCTGTTACTAAATCACAGGTCATTGTTCACTGCATCACCCCATGACACAGTATAGTCTTGTCTTGAGAGGGAATGCCATGCTTACTTTATGTTCTTGGTCCATGCTGGGCATGGTTGGCGAGCCGTACACACAGATAGTCAGTCTTCCCATCCAGAGTGCTATGCTTCATTACACAGTGGACACTGACACGGACCACACTGAGAACCGACTCAGTTTTCTCCTGTGTTTTCTTATAATGCTTTATAAGTGTAACAGAAAATACATTGTACTATAGAATAAAGATTTGAGATCAGTAAGAAGCAATCAAATGTTGACATTAAACGGGTGAAAAAGGAGAAAAAGAAATATGTGAGTTTAGAATGATTCTCTAGAAAATGCACCTACATTTGTACCTGATACAAAAGGACCTGGTTCAGATCAGAGGGAAATTAGCGTGTGCTGGGAAGTGGCTTTGGGTGAAAGAGAAGCTCAGCATGTTCTAATGAGGAAATTCATTTCTACCAGGTATGGATCAGTGTGTGAAGTGTCCAGAAAGTCACTATGCAAACACAGAGAAGAACCACTGCCTCCAGAAGACTGTGACCTTTCTGACCTACAGTGACCCCTTAGGGAAGGCTCTCTCGTCCATGTCTCTGGGATTCTCCTCCCTCACCACTGTTGTTCTCATGATTTTTCTGAGGCACAGAGAAACGCCCATTGTCAAGGCCAATAATCGGTCTCTCAGTTACATCTTGCTCATCACCCTCACCTTCTGTTTCCTCTGTCCTTTAATATACATTGGTCATCCTAACACAGCCACCTGTATCCTGCAGCAGAACGCATTTGGGCTTCTGTTCACTGTGGCTCTCTCCACTGTGTTGGCCAAAACTCTGACTGTAGTCATGGCCTTCAGAGCCACTGCTCTAGGAAGCATGATGAGATGGTTAATGGTATCAAGAGCTTCTAACAAAATCATTCCCCTCTGCACCATGATCCAGCTCCTTCTCTCTGGAATGTGGCTGGCAAACTCTCCTCCCTTCCTCGACACAGATGCTCACTCTGAACACGGACACATCATCATCATGTGCAACAAGGGCTCTGCTCTTGCCTTCCACTGTGTCCTGGGATACCTGGGACTCCTGGCCCTAGGGAGCTACACTATGGCTTTCCTGTCCAGGAATCTGCCTGACACCTTCAATGAAGCCAAGTTCCTGGCTTTCAGCATGCTGGTGTTCTGCAGTGTCTGGCTCACCTTCCTCCCTGTCTACCACAGCACCAAGGGGAAGGTCATGGTGGCTCTGGAAGTCTTCTCCATCTTGGCTTCCAGTGCAGGCCTCCTGGGCCTCATCTTTGCCCCTAAGTGCTACATCATATTACTGAGGCCAGATTTGAATTCTGTTGATCACATAAGGGGCAAAACAGATTCTAGGAGAAAAAAATCCTCTTAAAACTCACCTCTTACGTTTCTTTAATTAAATGGAGTTCTTGAGTCCTGTTCTGCACCATTTGAAAGATACATGATTTGGCCGTTGATGGCTTGAACTATTGTTTTTTATCTGTTTTAGGCTCATGTTACTATGTAGTCATCTGTTTTTCTTAGCTTTTAAATGTATGTTTCTGCTTCTGTGCCCATATTTACTTACACTATTGCTTTCCTGTTACACCTAATTAATCAGGAAAGGTAATTTGTGGGGGCTTCTACTTGGATTGTTGATGTGCTTTCCAAATTTTAAATCCAGGTTGTAATAAAGATTCATTAAACCTATCAATTCATGTTGACAGTGACTCGGGTCATTTCTCATTTTTATCTTTTACAAACACATTTTATATTTGCCTTCAAATATACTCAATGTTTTTTCAATATATTGATTACATTCAAAAAATCAAGACACTTCACTGTTTTCTAGCACTTTCCCTTGGTTTATGCTTGTATTGTGTATCTAAAATTCATTTTAATTTAATCAATTTTTATGAAGATTATACTATAGCAGGTGATTGGATATGACCTCTAAACTAAATTATTGGTTTTATCCTGGTGATTTATTTTATAACCCACTGTCAAATATCAGTCAAAAAGATTCATAAATTTTCCATTAATTGAGAACAGGCAACGTTTGAACTACAGGGAAATACAAAGATGACCTGATGTAACCTGGCCTGCATCAACATTCACGTCCCTCTGTGACTCTAAACAATTAAACACTTTACAGAGTCATCACACACAGTCAGTTGCCTTAGAGAAAATGGTGAATATTGCTTTAATTCACTGCATGTACTTGGCAAGGCCTTCAATTCTATTATTATATGATTCTCCATATCTACTGACATTTCATTAAAACCTTTTAGAATTCGTAGCAATGTGTCTGTATTCTATTGTATTAAGGACCATGCTAGCATGTGCTCCTTATCCTACTCATCTGTGAGTCATCACTACTGTTTAATGTCTTAGGCTATGGCATTTTAAGGATAGGGCGTAGAAGCACTGTCCACTTCTGCAGTATAAACTTGAAGTTAATGGAACCACCCTCCATCCTGGATGCTGTGTTCAATAGGCCATATTCTGTATGAATTTCAATGATGCAGGTTCTTGCAGAGAATCTACAAGCTAGAATGTATGTGGGGGTTCTCAGATGCTTGCCTGCTCTTGGGACCCATTCCCTCCAGCTGGGTTGTCTACTAGTCCCTCGATGTAGGGACGAATGCCTGGCCTTGTTCCGTTGGTTGTACCCTGTTAGAGCAGTAACCATGGGAGGGCTGCTCTCTTCCATGGAGAGATCTGGGGGTGGATGTGGTTGGGAGGATATATAATAGGAGGAGAGGGAAAATGGGGGGTGGAGGTAGGAAGGGTGTTGATATGTATTACAGGAAAGAAAAAATGAATTATAAATTAAAATTTAAAAAAGAGAACTTAAACCAATAAAAACTCTGTTTAGGAAAGGAAGGACGAAGGAAGGAAGGAAGGAAGGAAAGAAGGAAGGAAGGAAGGAAGGAAGGAAGGAAGGAAGGAAGGAAGGAAGAAGAAATCGCATGAATGTTTACCTCCCTATGGTGACTTATCTGCTGCTTGTGGCCTCAATTTTGCAGATAATAATTGTGACCAGGATATTTCCAAGCTATTTAAACTCCAGGGATGAAATCATTTGAGACCCGCAGAGATACTGCAACTGACAGTGTCAAATGCTAAAGGCGCCGGGCACATCAACAGTACTAGCTTTATGTAAAAGAGAAAATAGCGCCGTTGACAGTGCAGAGAAGCTTACAAGCTATCTATTAGAAAGAGGATGAGAAATCAAAGACGAGCCTATTGTCTCCTCTAAAAGCCTTGCGCATGGTAGCGACTCCCCAGGACTGGCAAGTAACTACGTCAGCATGATTACTGTCCTTCGTGGTTTGACCGAAGGATGACAAAAGAGGAATAAGACACCTGAATTGCTTGACCACTATGGACGAAAAAATCCTGTGGGAAAGGATTTTTAAAAATAACAAACTGAAGCAAACACGGTCTTTCAAGTAACGACCCCAAATGTTGCAATTCACTGGTCGCGAGGAATCAAGCCCGCACAGAAGTCTGCACCATTTGCTAGCAAATATTTGAGGAAACTGCCCATTAACTCCATCTGCTATCAGATGCCCTCCGAGAAGCATGGGCTTCAAATCAGAGCAGATGAACGTTCTCACTGAGGTATTCTGACCCGTGCATGCTTTGTATGCATGGGAGCCTGGTTCCATGGTATGGCACCAATGGAAGCTGAACAACAGTAGCTAAACAGGACTTCATGTCACCACGCTCAATAAGAATAAAGATCAGGTCTGGCCGTGTGTTGCTAATCTCTGTGAGTGCAGCGTGCTAATGTGGCCTCATAGGTGTGCACACTGACACAAGCCCTCTGCATGGGCCTTCTGTACAGTGGGCAGTGAAGATGCTCTCAGAAGAGGGTCTACTCAGCTAAGTGTTTTTCATAGGTAGCTTGTTAGTACTGACAGTTGCGGGCAGATTTATTTCTGGAACATGAATGTAAAAATTTGGGTTATGTGAAAAGCAAAGACAGTAACATTTCACCTTCTTTAAAAATACAAAATGGTTTGGGTCAGCGATTGAAGCTGGCGGCAGGGCAGCAGGGAGAGTCCGGTAAGACTCCAGCCACTGCCTGCCTCCTTCCCTGGCTCGTCCTGTATTCCTGCAACAGGAGATGCTTCACTGGCATGGAGTCCAGGGAGGACAACTTGGAGAATCAGCAGGGGACGGAGAGTAGCAGCTGTCACTGATCTGATGATGGGTCGTGAGAGGAAGCCTGGCGGAAGGAGCAGGGAGGTTCAACCTCAGTGTGGATGAGGCAGCCCGAGTGGGGTGTGGCAAGGAAGCACCCCTGCCGGACAGGCCCATTGTGCTCCATCACTACCCTCAGGGTGCGGGCGACCACTCAGCCCCTGGACTCAGCTAAACAGACGAGCCTGGAGGGGACTCTGGAATGGTAGAGCAGGGCAGCATCTCAACAAAGACACACAGCAGTGGGCTTGTCTGGAACAAGAGCGACCCAACCATCTGGTGCTCCCACTCAGCCCACTGGCGCTTCCTGAGACATGGAGGAGGCAGGCCATGGGGGAAGTCTAAGATGAAAAGAACAGAACCACAGACAGGGTCAAGATGACAGTGGGGAGGTAGAAAGAATCCAGCAGGGCTCCCATGCTGCCTCCGCTCAGGTCACCTCAGGCTCTTCATGTGTCTGTGGTCTGGGGACCTACACTGGTAATCCACTGGTACCCTGTCAGGCAAGAGAAACTTTGTGAATTAAAAGTCTCTGGAAAGATGCGGCGGTGGTGAGACTCCTGGAGAGTCAGCTGGCTGTGAGTGGTGAGGAGAGACAGCAGAGCAAGGCTGCGAATCTCAGCCCTCACATGTGGAGGACAGTGTTCCGGAGACCCAGTCATAGCGGTGCCGTGAACAGGATGCAGGACAACGCAGCTGGGTGTGCCTGCAAGGGACAGGTGCTTGGGATTCCAGGAGGCTGGGGCTACCATCTGGCTGCCCTGTCACAACCCACCAGACTGGCTGGGGCTGCCACTTGGAGAATGGAGCACACACTGCAAATAGGAGTGAAGCTGGGGACTCAACAAAGAAGCAGCAGCAGCAAGCTCCACTAGGAGGCACGTGACTGGGTGGAGACAGGCATGTGTGTGTACCCACGGTACACAAGGGGTCTATCCTTAGGCTGACAGCTGACCCTCTGGGCCTCTCCAGTGCCCACCAGGCTGGTACTGCTGCTCCCATTCCTGTGGCCACCGCTCCCAATGCTCTCCACACTATCAGAGTTCACAAGGTGATTGACACTTGTTGTTTTGGGAAAAAAAGTAAAGCCAATTACCTTAGAAGCCGTAGCCTCACGTCAAGGGAACACATACTTCTCCAGGCTGGTGAACAGGAGCACTGAGAGATCCTTAAGACACCAACATGAGGCAATAATTTAGTGACTTGAGTCATATTTAAGATTAATACATAATTTTTATAGCTTTAGACTTTAGTTGAAACTTTAAATCAGGATGAAGAGAACTGGTAAGAGGTTAAAACAAGAGAATTCGTGGGCAAGGACTAGTGACCTGAGTTTTCCACCTACCCCATTGAGAACAGGCAATGTTTAGTAACAATTGTCCTCTCTGTGCAGAGCAATGTCCCACGGGTCCTGATCAGGGGTTGGGATAACAGGAGGGAAATATTCTCTCCGAAGGAACTGTTGTCATCTGCGAATGTCCCCCCGGTGTAGTCATTCTGATTTGCCAACGAGCTACACATTAATTTTCCTCATTTTGAAGTTCTTACCATAGCTGGAGATTAATGTCTCTCTTTATCCTCCTTCTCGTGTCAAGCACAGCTTCGTTCTCCGCCATGAGCCATTCAGAGGGGAGCTGGGAAGCCCACACACACACTTACCTTTCAGAGATCCATCCAGGTTCCAGGTGGGTCCAGGGGCTCTGCTGGTGGTGCAGCAAGAGCTCTGAAAACAGAAGAACAGAAAATGTACACATAGGAGAGCAAAGTTCTCCTAGCCAAGACTGGGAGATGGAAGGGAGGCTTTCTGGGTTGGTCATAGAGCACAATGATTCATGAACCTGAAAGAAAATAGCCGCTGAACACAGCGATTGGGGTGAGAATGAATCCTTAAGTGATAGCCATGGAAGGATAATCATAACAGGGTGGTTTTATGAAGGCGTAAAATGGTTCCATCTAAAGGAGAACTTGTGTTCACTGAATGTGTAGACAGAGCATTGTACATTAAGTTGCACTCACAAAAATGACGGCATGCCTTCTTATTCACCATCGTGTGCACCTATTTATGGTGAATATAATGCCGTATGATAAGAAAGATCCCACTGAATGACGTTTGCACAAATCTCACCATGCGTTCATCACTTCGCTGAAAACAGTAAGATCGTTGTAGCAGACTAAAACTTCACTAACTGGTGCGCAGAAGTGTAACTGGGCAAAGGATGACAGCGGTAGTATTGTCTGGCATGGTGTCAGGGATTAGTTAGAAAAAGAATGTTTGTCTGTGTACTAGGACAGACTTGCCCTCGTGTCATGCAGCAACACTGGAGATGCCTTTTAGTGAATTAATTAGTTCTCTGACGAGTTCACACATGTGTGTAATGCATTCTTTCCTTTCCCTCAGCCTCCCCTGCCTCCCTCCTCTGATATAACCCCTGCCCTTTCACTCGGAGTCCCTTTGACGTACCTAAGTAGCTTTCTGTTGTTCTGGTACTGAATGAATTTAATCACGGCTGTCTACATGACATTGGCAGTATCCATGACAGCCTGGTGGGTTCATCACCATCACTGTTGGCTTCAGGGGGGTCACCTGAAGACCATGCTACCCCAGAAGCCACATGGTTCACCAAGTAGTAGGGCTCTATGACCCCTTCTCTTCTGGACACTTTTGAATATTAATGATCATTAGAATAAAGACTTGAGGTTGCACGTGAAATTTATCTAAAAAGATCCCAAAGCCCAAACCCTAATACTGAGAAAGGAAGGATAGCACTAGAGAAATCTAAGACATCAGATTCCATGATCCACTGTCACACCACTTCAAACCAGTGGATCAAACAAACACAGAACAAGCAAAGGGAAAGGAGCCTTTCGGTTTTTTCATAAGCAGACACCCAAATCTATTAGCTGTTTGGGGGTTTCTTCTATTTATGCAGGTACCCATGGTTTATGCACGTGAGCACACAAGTGCTACCACCGTGTGTGTGTGTGTGTGTCTCTGTGTGTGTGTGTGTGTGTGTCTGCATATATAGATGCAATACACTGAACCTGTTTATTGCTGTCTGTATGTATATGATTTTAGGTCTGAGCATTGGGAATTAGAAAAGGAGGAATTTGCTTCCTTGTCAAAAATGAAAAAGGAGCAGGCTCTCTGGCTCTCTGGTTTTCATAGTCTTTCTTCCCAATCTCCTGTGATGTTCCCTGAGACACAGGTGTGGTTGAAATTGTATCTGTGGGTCACCCACAGACCATTGTTCTCTGCATTTTTGACCAGTTGTGGCTTTCTGTAAGAGTCTCTGGCTACTGCAATCATAAATCCTTTTATGAAGAGTGACAGGAACACTTATCTACGTATCTGTGCCTCCATTCCAGATGCATGGCCTAAAGATTCCATGTTGAGGAGGGGTTCATTATCAAGAAATTCCAAAATGGAGGGAGAGGGAATGGAAATATCACAGTCCTAAGTCTTTTTAACACATTGACTGTGGGCAGAGGACAAATATGACAAAAGCACTATTAATCAGATTTAAGAAACCTCCTTGGGACTCATATAAAATAGAGAAATAATTTGTGGGTCTCTACAAGTTTGGGTTTGAAGGGTCTCTTAGTGATTAGAGTGTTTGGACAAAAGGCCTGGCCAAGAACATGTTGTTTGTGGAGTCCATGGGCCTTGGGGAAGAACCTACTGCTCTTATTTAATGAGCATCGAAGTCCCTTCTGAATATTTGTTTGTATGTCCATCAATCAGAGACACTGTTAGTTTCCTTTAGAGGAGCTTCTTTTTGCAGTGGCCAGAGGATAGAGGTAATGGGAAAACCCATAACTAGTCAACGTGTAGAGAATAAGTGTCTACAGAGTGTTCAGCCCAAAGCGGGACTTCTATGGCACAGACCTCCCTACTGGGTTCAGAGAATATTCCAGAAGAGGGAACAGATAGTAAGATGCTGAGAACAGTGAACGCTGCTGTAAAATAATGGCTTATGGCAATACAAAGCCAGTGTTCTAATGAACTGACAGTAGCTATGGTGACCGTCACACGAGGTGCATAAGATCACACCAGTCAGAATGGCTGCAGGAAGAGGGAGAGAATGGAAAGGCCCCCTTCTTCGTGGAGGAGTCATTGGCAGTTGATGCCTGCTGCAGAGCGTTAATTTTCTGCAGGAGTGTGGCCCCTGGTAGGCTGACCATGCCCCAGCCTCGTGGATAGCCTCACCCCTGGGAATATATAGGCAGCACTGAAAGAGTCCAGGGGTTTAGGAAATAAATGAAGGGAAGAAAAAAGAAGGAAGGAAAGGAGGAAGATACATTAATGTCAGCTTGTTGATGGGTGACCAAGTCCTTTCCAAATTCTTCTTTTGGTAGACATATCAAACACGGGGGACCAGGAAATGAGACTCCGCTTTCAGAATTCTTTCTTCTTGGATTTTCAGAGAATCAACCTACAGTTCATCCACTCATATTTGGACTTTTCCTCTCCATGTACCTAGTGACTGTCTTTGGCAACCTGCTCATCATCATGGCCATCACTGTAGACTCCCACCTGCACACACCCATGTACATCTTCCTCTCCAACCTGTCCTTTGTGGACATCTGCTTCACCTCCACCACGGTCCCTCAGATGCTGGTGAACATACAGACACAGAGCAAGGCCATCACCTATGCAGGCTGCATCACCCAGATGTATTTCATAGTGCTCTTTTCAGGGTTGGACATCTTTCTGCTCACCGTGATGGCCTATGACCGCTATGTGGCCATCTGTCACCCCCTGTATTACATGGTCATCATGAACACAAGACGCTGTGGACTGCTGATTATGGCATGCTGGATCATAGGTGTCCTGAATTCCCTGTTACACAGCTTCTTGGCGCTACGGCTATCATTCTGCACAAATTTGGAAATCCCTCACTTTTTCTGTGAACTTAATCAGGTGGTACACAATGCCTGCTCTGACACCTTTCCTAATGACATGGTGATTTACATTACAGCCATGCTACTGGCTGTGGGCCCCCTCTCTGGCATCCTCTACTCTTACTCCAGGATTGTGTCCTCCATCCGTGCAATCTCCACGGCTCAGGGGAAGTACAAGGCGTTTTCCACCTGTGCATCTCACCTCTCGGTTGTCTCCTTATTTTATTGCACCCTCCTGGGAGTGTACCTCAGTTCCGCTGTGACCCAGAACCCACAAGCCACTGCAACCGCTTCTTTGATGTACACCGTGGTCACCCCACTGCTGAACCCCTTCATCTATAGTCTAAGGAACAAGGACATAAAGACAGCTCTGAGAATCCTGCTGGGAAGTATAACTAGAAGAAGACCAATGGATTCACCCTCATAAAGCGTCTGCTTTTGTCGTAGCCAGTGATTTGTTTTGTCTGTTGCAGTCCATTGATTGGATTGAATGACACAGGTTTAATCATTTATCTCCTGCAGTTGCTCTGTCCTGTACAGCTTTCTCACACAGTCGAAGTTCTTCTTGTGTGTGTTCTGGCGTCTGTAACCCATTGTCATCTCCTCCTTTCCCCTGTTCATTCCCATCATTGGATCGGAAACCTCTGTTAACTGCTGTGTTGTTCAGAGAATTACTGGAACTTCTGGGGATTTATTTATCTTGGAAAATATATGTTGATTTTTTTTTCTTTTGCTAAAGAAATATTCCTCAGTTGTGATTCCCCAGTGGAAACAATTGCATTTAGCAAATGAGGTAGATACATAATATACCTAATTTATAGCATCAGAAAATGTGACTTCCCTCCCTCCAGACTCAGAAAACATTACAGAAGAGGGAGTAGAAAGTAATTTAAAAAAAAAACAGAGTTTTCAGGAACCACTTGGAAACTTTGTCTCCCAGAAATAAAATAACTGTTAGGATCATGGACTCGCAGTTACTGTAGTTGCCTGTATAAGACCTGTATAAGATAAAGCCGGTAGCCGGGTGGTGGTGCAGGCCCTTAATCCCAGCACTTGGGAGGCAGAGACAGGCAGATCTCTGACATTTCAAGGCCAGGCTGATCTACAGAGTGAGTTCCAGGACAGGCAGAGTTACAACAGAGAAAACTTGTCTCAAAAACACCCCACAAAACAAAGATCTAGCCAGTCAATATTCCAGCATGCTGTCAGAAAAGGTTTACAAGGTCCTCCTTCTAGAGGAGGGGCAATCAGTAGTTAATGGCTGCAAGTGGAAGAGGGGGTTATTCCTGTTTGGAAGCTTGTTCCCTGGTCCAGTGCATGGCCTCCCATACACGTACATATCAACAGCACTAATAAGACTTAGTCAGCTATAAAACATAGGAGACATATTTTGGGGGGACACAATAAGGGGGTACGATAAGTTAGAGAGGGGTAGAATGTGTATGCGATCAAAATGTCCAGTGTAAATAACCTTAAAGAACAAGTAAAAATATAAAAACCCAGCCAGTTATTCTTATGATCTTTCATCGTCATTTAATTTTATTTCTTTTGAAAACACAAAATTCACTGAGTGGCCCAGGCTGACCTAGAACTCCTGAACATCCTTCCTCTACATCTGAGTCCTAGAATTTCTGTCTCCGTCTTTTCTCCTGGACTCTCTCCCTTCTTTTGTTTTTCTCCTTTTGTTTCTTCTTTTTTCCACCTCCCTCCCTCCTCCCCTTGGATCTTTCTTTATTCCTTTCCTTCTGAGAACCGAACCGAGGGATTTGCACACATGAGGCACATGCTCTCTGCTGACAGATACAATTAATTCCTCGGTATGATTTTATTTCACACCTTACCTTCTCGTTGTATTTATGCATACCTTAATATACAAATGTCTTCTCTACTGGGAGTTTGGTTTGTTTTCCTCACTAAGATCCCTTAGCAAATGCAGAGTACATGATGAATACTGTAGTTACTGAAAAATCTACTTCAACTCGAGTTTGCATGGAGAGAAATAGTTGAATACACAGGTTGTCTTGTTATGGGCTTAAAGTCAAGGATGACTTTAATATGACAAAGTGTTGGGGAAGATTATTTTTAGTCATGTTTGAAATTGTTTTATGCAGTGTTGGATGAGGAACTATCCTCAGTCGAGGGTGTTCTGTATTGTCTGCAGGAACGAAGCTCTGAGGTGAGAGCCACAGAATGGAGGCCCTTAGAAATAAAGTATTCAGCTGGGAGCAGTAAAAAGCAAGTTCTTACTGCTTTTCCTGATCATGGAGCCTACGCTCCCTCCTGCCACTGGTGGAAGCCTGCTGTTTCACAAACTGATAGCTGCGTTGTATCTGTGTGAAACTCAAGACATTGTGCTTGAGATCTATGAAGGTCATGTTTCCCTGTAGCAGTGGTGAAAAAGAATGTCAAACTGCCAAGATTTTGCCAGATATTCTTCCCAGCAGTCCAAGACCCCTGCTGTTGTGGAAGCTATAGCTTGAAGCCAAAATGTCACTTAATTAAGCTGACCAATTTTTTTTTCCTGCAAACCTGACTACATTGATAATGTTTTTCTGCTGTCCAGAGACACTATGAAAAGCTTGATAGATATTTGGTTTCATCTGGTCCTGTGCATTAGCAACCCTCATGACTGTTCCTCTTGTAAAGGGTTTTCCTGGTGTAGTGTCAAATTTTGTTCTAGAGATAAAAAGCAATTTTTTGATTGACTTATACAGAAAAGGGGAAATGTTGTGGAAGTTTATTTTAGTTATGTTTGAAATTGTTTTATGCACTGTTGGGTGAGGGCTACCCTAAGTCAAGGGTGTTCTGTATTGTCTGCAGGTGTTGGATTCCTGTGGGGGTTGTTTAATTGCTAAAGATCTGCATGTGCTATCAGTGAAATATCTGAGGAGTTGTGAAAGAATAAAAACACCTGAGCAGAAGCTCGGGGTTCTACGGTCCAGTTTGGCGTTTGCCAAGGTGGTGGTTCCCTCTGATGAGGTCTGGCAGAGTTTGAGTAAACGAAAATACCTCCTTGTCTTCTTTGATGAACCACCCCAGCAGCAACGTACTACAACAACGAAGGAAACATTACACAGTGAGACAACTTTATATTATTATTAACAATACTTCTTTCTCATGTTCTGTTTCTCCTCTTGGAACAGTGAAAATAGTAGTTTGTGTTCACATAGTTTCAGGATTGGCTGATGAATTTCATTTTACTTCATCAACTACCTTTCTGCTACCCCTTGAAAATGTCTGTGTGGTCTGCAAATATGACTCTTACCACTGATGGGCAGGAAATGCACCCTTGTATCTAAGATGAGTCCTAATCCCCAAATGGGCTGTGTGGGGGAAGAGAAACATCGGCCCTATGCACCGCTTTGATTCTCTAGAACTTCATTGTAAGATCCTTTGCTGATTCTCAGGATCCGTGTTTTCTTGTCACCTGTAAGGAAGTCATTCACAAAGTGTTTACATTGTAACCTACTCAAATGCAATCTTCTTTTATAATAGAGCAGTTGTGAACACGGTCATCTGGTATCCAAACAAGTGTAAAGGAAGCTGACTTTGATCACCTTTGGTGACTCTGACCGCTTTAGATGTATACGAAACCAAGCTAAAATCAAATAGACTGATAAAATTACTATTGTTATTGAGAAGCCCAAGATGGATCTTCTTACCAAGAGGGACCCCAAAAGAGACACTGAGGCATGAATCCTTGCCAAACCATGAGGTTTATTGTACCAACGCATCCTTCCTATCTGTCGGGGTAGACCTCCATAGTGTCTCTAAGCAGGAGGCAGGAGGTCACCCTGAGGGGATTTTCACACTTGCTTATATACTCTTTTCTTAGCAACCACATAACCTTTAAGCTGATTGATTAGATACAATGACACCACATAACTTTTAAGCTGATTGCTTTGGTGCAATGACATGAATCAGCAGCGCGAAAAGTAACAGTACATTCCAGGTGCATTGTTTTGTAGCTAGGGAGTGCTGAGCTGAAACTTATTCTTTATTCCAGCTACATTGTTAGGGAGTACTGAGCATGAACAGAAACTTATTCTTATGTGAGTACAACTGGAACTTTTCCCTATCTGGATGCCAAGGTTTCTGGGAAAGTTCAGGTAAAGTTCAGGCCTACTTGTACATTCTCAAGCCTTACTAAAGTTTGGTCAAGTCAAGCCTTGGCCTTACATTATACAGTGTACTTGTTGGGTGAAGGGAACAGACCCTTGAGCTCTGCCGTCTTCTCTTATGTCTATGGTCACCTATGGTCCTGCACGTGAAACTAAGGTACATTTGTACAAATATAGCTCTCCTGCCTTAAAACATACAATTATTTGGGGTTGGAGATATGAGTGCCAGAGGAGGCAATGCCCTTTACTGCCTCGTGGACAGCAGGCACACACAGACATGCAGGGGGGCAAAACATTCATAAACATAAGAATAAACCATTTTAAAAGCATTTGAGAATAAATTTGTTCAATTATTTCTTCATTTTTGGTGTGCCTTTTACCTGCCTTTGGGACCTTTTTCCTACTGCTGGGCTGCCTTCTCTAGCCTTAATGTAGGGGCTCCTGCCTGGCCTAGTTCCACCTTGTTTGCCCTGTTGGATTGGTAACCTTAGGAGGCCTGGTCTCTTCTGAGGCTGCTCAGCAGTAAAGGTCACTTGTTGCTCTTCCAGAGGACCTGAGTTTTGTTACCATTACTGAATTCAGGTGGCGCACAACTGCCCTTAACTCCAGGTCCAGGGATCTGCAGCCTTGTGATCCATGCAGTCCTGTAGACAAGCCCATAGACAGACTCTCATATACAGATAAATACTTTTTAAATTCATCAATCAATGTTCAGAGTAGTTACTTTACATATGGCAGGACTCTTTTATATTTCAACTATTATATTTATTGCACAGATAGGAAACGTTTTATAAAGATCAAATGTATGATGCATGTGTTTATATCATTACATCATGATATATTACATCATTGTTTATATCACTAAGATGCTGAGGCCAAAGCAATGAATTTATTAAAATTCATCTTTCTGATAAACAGGCATTTTGCTAATAGACTTCTGCCAATGACTGTTGTGAATGTTGTAGATGCAGAACTGCAAAAGAGAGCAAAATCCCCATGAAGAAAAGAAATGCCCTCCTGATACACATCACAGGAGTCTCTTAGAAGCTGCATGTCAGAAAAGATGCAGGAAGGCAGGAGGAGTCTCCTCAACCATAGCTGTCAACAACAACGATGCAAATGGCCATTATCTTCAGATGCGAGTCCACCCCCAGTGGAAGGAACACAGAAGAATGACTCTCTAGAAAACGCACCTACATAGGTACCTGACACAAAAGGAACTGGGAAATTAGCAAGTGCTGGGAAGTGGTTTAGGGTGAAAGAGAACCTGAATATGTACTCAGGATCAAATGCATTTCTACCAGATACAGATCAGTGTGTGAAGTGTCCAGAAAGTCACTATGCAAAGACAGAGAGGAACCACTGCCTCCAGAAGACTGTGACCTTTCTGACCTACAGTGACCACTTAGGGAAGACGGTCTCATCCATGTCTCTGGGATTCTCCTCCCTCAACACGGTTGTTCTCATGATTTTTCTGAGGCACAGAGACACGCCCATTGTCAAGGCCAATAACCAGTCCCTCAGTTATATCTTGCTCATCACCCTCACCTTCTGTTTCCTCTGTCCTTTAATATACATTGGTCGTCCTAACACAGCCACCTGTATCCTGCAGCAGAACGCATTTGGGCTTCTGTTCACTGTGGCTCTCTCCACTGTGTTGGCCAAAACTCTGACTGTAGTCATGGCCTTCAGAGCCACTGCTCTAGGAAGCATGATGAGGTGGATAATGATATCAAGAGCTGCTGACAAAATCATTCCCCTCTGCACCATGATCCAGCTCCTTCTCTCTGGAATGTGGCTGGCAAACTCTCCTCCCTTTCTCAACATAGATGCTCACTCTGAACACGACACATCATCATCGTGTGCAACAAGGGCTCCGCTCTTGTCTTCCACTGTGTCTTGGGATACCTGGGACTCCTGGCCCTAGGGAGCTACACTATGGCTTTCCTGTCCAGGAATCTGCCTGACACCTTCAATGAAGCCAAGTTCCTGGCTTTCAGCATGCTGGTGTTCTGCAGTGTCTGGGTCACCTTCCTCCCTGTCTACCACAGCACCAAGGGGAAGGTCATGGTGGCTATGGAAGTCTTCTCTATCTTGGCTTCCAGTGCAGGCCTCCTGGGCCTCATCTTTGCCCCTAAGTGCTACATCATATTACTAAGGCCAGATTTGAATTCCGTAGATCACATAAGGGGGAAAAAAGATTCTAGGAGAAAAAAACCCTCTTAAAACTCAGCTGATACAGGATCCTTATCCCTGAGTACTAGGGATCCTTGCGAGAGTCTCCCTTATAGATTCCTGTGAGTTCCTACTACAGTAGGTCTCCTGATTGGCTCCCAATCTCAAAGTCTCTCCATACATTTTTCTCCTGTATCCCTCTCCTCCCCCTCACACCGTCTACCCCTGTTCTGATGCCCCCCCACCTTCACCATCTGTTCCATCTCCACCCTACCATGGAGATCCCAGTGTTCCAACTGGGACACCTCCTGTTGGGTAGTTTTTCTATATCTGTGGATACCTGTACCTTTCTCCTCCACTTCCCAGTTAGTATACAAGTGAGCACACACCACAGTTTTCTTTCTGTGACTGTTTACGCATTCACAATGATTTTTTCTAATTCCGTTCATTTGCCTGAAATTTTCAAATAGTCATTTTTGAGTTCCTGAGTGCTACTCCATTGTGTAAATGTACCATAATTTATTTACCCATTGTTCATTTGAGGGGTATCTAGGTGATATCCAATGACAGGATCTTATGGATAAAGCTGCTAGGAACATAGTTAAGCAAGTGCCCTTCTGGTAGGATGGAGAGTCTTTTGGATATAACGAATGACACAGCTGGGTTTTGACAGAGACCAATCTCCAATTTCCTAAGGAACCACATATTAACTCCACAGTGGCTGTACCAGTTTGCATTCCCTCCAGCAATGAAAGAGTGTTCTTCTTCCTGCGCATCTTTGCCACCCTGATCTGTCCTTTGAGTTATTCATCTTTTTAATCAGTTAATCATTCTGAGAGGTGCAAGATACAGATCTTAATGTGGTTTCTATTTGCATTGCCCAACTGCCTAAGGATATTGAACATTTCTTTAGGTGTTTCTCAGCCTTTTGAGAGTGCTCTTTTGAGAATTCTTTGTTTAAATCTGTATACATTTTTTAATGGATGATTTGCTTTCATGATATCTAATTTCTTGAATTCCTTATATATTTTTGATATTAGCCTTCTACTTGACGTGGAGTTGGTGAAGATAATGTTCCCATTCTGTAGACGGACTTTTTATCTTATTGACTGTGTTCTTACTTTACAGACAATGGTCGCTTTCATGAGGTCCCATTTATTAATCATTAATCTTAGTGCCTGAACTGTTGGTGTTCTGGCCATCTCCTCTAGCCATGCAAGGTTTCCAATGGTGAGACTGGGACACCATCCCTGTCACAAAAACACTGACTTATGGCTTATCTGCTCTGCAAGGTCCTCTTTGATAATGGAAAGGCAGAACTCCATGCTAAAGGAGGGAACCCCTGCCTGAAATTACAGGACAGGAGAGGAACTAGATACTGGATAACCAGGAGACGATTTCTAAAGGATGCCCTGCTCTGCTCATAGTGTCACACACATTGACATGAGTCATCTCTGTGCTTTATTAAATACATCCCTTTCCTGACAGCTTTGCTCAATGTGTGCAGAATAGAAACACACAGATGTTATATTTCTTAACATCACTGGGCTCTCATATAAGAGAAAATACTGGGTGGACCCAAGGTTCTGTGTATAGGGAGACACCGTGAGTATATAACAATAGCCTGATAAAATCCTATATAAAAGAGCAATATAACAATACAAAAGGAACATTTTGTGATTTCACCAGTAATGCACACAATATGGGTTACAATGGTCTGCACAGCCACAGGAAGGGACATTCTGTGACTCGTGCAGATCAAGGCAAGTGAAACAAGCATTGCTAGTCTCAGTTGCAGGAAACATGAGGCCCTACTGCTGGAACGTGGCTCCTCTCACAGGTGCCTTTTCTAGGTCTTTGCTCTGTCACCTCTCATGGCATCCTCTGTGGTGACACACATTCCTATTCCTAAATGACTTCTGAGTGAGAAGTTTCTTAGTTCATACTTGTTTCCAAAGCATTAAGGGAACTTCATGCCTTGGGACTGACTCTCAGTGGTCTGGCTGAAAATATATTACTGTGAAGATCTACAAACATATTTTTCATCTTGTTTTTTATTCTGAATGAAGAGCCTCAGATGCATAGCCTATGGGAGAAAGCATTTCAGAATTCCACGGGGGATTCAGGGGTTTGCCCAGAAGCAAATCTGGGCAATTCGAATGATAGCTTCAGTCATCAATAAAACTTAGAACTCACAGGCACACAAAAGCTTTGCATACACACTGTGGAGCCCTCTCCACCAGGCTCATGGTTCACAGAGCTTCTGTTAGCATGATTTTGTCTTGGATTTTTATTCCCTTCTTCCTGCAGAGTGCGTTTCTCCTTTGTTCCCAGACCATCGTAGACTGCTTACATAGAAAAGGTTATCATTTATACCATGAAGGAAACGTGGTGATTGCTGGTTTTTTCCCTACTTACACGATGATCCCAAAGAAGAAAACAGTTGATTGGAGAACAGGGCGTTATTCCAGTGACGTTCATCTCAAGTAAGTTTCTTTTCATTTATTACTTTTCCAAAATTGGCATTCGTGTACCAGAGGAAGTGTTGGTTCAGACACATGCCCTATTTTGATTTTCCCTGTCCACCACCCCTAGATGTCTTCTGTAAATTGTCTGCTTATTAACTCGTCTAGTTCTATCAAAGGGGAAGATGACTAGGGATTTCATTCATTCTACTTCCCATGTCTGACACTGGACATTTACCCAGCTTCTCTGTCATGTCATGAGTCCTTGAAATATGAATGTTTTCAACGTTAGCTCTGCTGGAGAAGGATAATATAACAAAAATGATTTCTAGAGGTCTAGCTATGCTCCTATAGAAAAGGATGATGCCATGGGGATTGGTAAGCACGGATTTCCTCACTGGAGGCTGGAGCGACCAGTGTGGCCTGTGTCAGCTGCTGCTGCAGACATTGGAGCATGATGTTAGCATCACACTCTGGGACTTGCTCTCTCCTTTATTAATGTGTTCACCTGTGATTTAGTGTATGTTTGTCTTCTATTATTTCATCTCAGTAAATTTTATCGTGTCTACATATTTTCTTAAAGTTTCCAATAAGTGTTTTCTGATTATAATGAATGTGTTCGTTGCACACATTGATGGGCATGAAGACCTTGAAGAGGTGGTTTTTTGAGCAGTCTCTGCTGTTGATACTTAAGGAGTACTATTGGACAAGTTTGCTTAGTATTTCTTTGGTATTCATTAAGATAATTCGCATATGATAGTGTATGAAGTTAGTCAGGAGTATTTTATCTTAGTAAGACATTCCTAAAGCTGAGGGACCCCACATATGTATATATATATATCAATTCTGGAGTGAGGGAAAAGGAATATGTGTTATGTATGTTCAGAAAGAAGTTTGGAGAAAATGTTTCCATATTACTGAAAATGTACACAGGTGTCTGAGGCATGACTGTCAAGGTGGCAGTATTGCGTCTTTACTAAATGTGGTTGTGGAGTAAGGCAGTCACTCAGAGACAGAGTGAGAGAAAGTGTTTTATGGTGAAAATCACCTGAAGTTAACGCTCTCTTAAGAGAGCTAGCCCTAAATTGGTGAATCAAAGATAGCCACAATCACACAGTGTGCTGTCTAGCTGAAATACACCATGGCAGATTTGATCGGACTCAGGTGTCATATTTGCCTTTAAGGGTGAATACAAAGTTGTCTTCCATGGTGCACAGTGTTTCTGCACCTTGCATGCTGAAAATAAAGTTCCACATGGCAGACAATACTCCATGTTCCTCCTTGTCCTCCTCTCTAGTCACACTAGCTCAGCATGCACCAGTGTGTGTCCCTATTCAGAATGTGACAGTACATACCTAGAAAAAACATGTTAACAAGAGATTTCAGTGGCTGGCGTGTCCAGTGTGCATGATAGAAAGGCATTTTTAAGAAAGATTTCACTTGTATTGAAGTAAAAAAATGAAATCAAAATAAGTGTGTAGCTAGGAAAAATTTCCCCCATAAATATTATTTAACATGTTCAATCTATGCGACACATTTTCCAAATACACTACTCATAGAAAAGGAAGTCCATGAAGGAATATATTCTTCAAGGCTGAAAAACTGCTTTTCTGCTTTTCATTAAACCTTTTTCATAGTTGTGCAAGGCTATGTATGCTGACTTTGTGGAAAAGATTGTTCTTTCTCCCCAGTTAAACTTACTCACACTATAAATCTAGCTGCAAAGATATACTTTTGTAAATTCCTTTGGGTACTTCGGATCATGTTATATACGGCTAACATTCTCTGACAGGACGCAATTTTATCCATGATTCAATTTTCTAGCTGGATTTTACTTTCTTGTTATCATAATATGGGACATGGTTAATGGACGGTGGATAGGCACATAATGTCACATATACATACATCAGCTGATGAAAGCAAATTACTGTAAAGAATTACATTGTCCAGACTGGTGCACATATTTAAGTCTTTTCTGCATGATGGCGGACATCCAACCACAAAAATAATTACACCAGATTCTCTTGTTTTATGGAGGAGTACTTTTTCTTCATATTTACTTAAAAAGTTTCAGTTGACATATCAGAATTGTTTTTCATCAATTGCATGTCCATTATATGCCAGGGTCATGATAACCTGAGATTTTAATATTTTTTCTATTTTACTGGATATATTTCTATTATTGAGTATTTGAATGTTAACACATATAAATCTGCTGTTGGTGGTGGTGTTTTTATTTTGTTTTATTTTTGTTTTTTTCCCTTTTTGTGTTTTCTTTGATGAAGGGTATTTTATTTTTCTTCTTTTATATTTTACACGATAACACTCCTCCTACCCTCCTTCACTCCCTCCCTGCTCCCCCATCCTCCCTCTTCTCTTATTATACATCCTCCCTATCCAAGTTGACTCATCCCCCCTCCCCTCTCCCCATAGAAGAGAGCCATCCACCCTGGGTCACCACTCAAACAGAACACAACAAATGGAAAAAGACCAGAAACAAATCTCCACTTCGAGGGTGGATCAGGCAACACAGCTGGAGGAAATGGGTCCCAGGGGCAGGCAAATCATCAGAGAACACCCCGCATACACTATAGCCTGCATGTTCTCTGCAAGAACCCCAATCCAGACAACCACATATCAGATCTAGGCTCCCTGACTTCCACTTCAGGCTCTGAGGGACCCCATGACTGATGGTTCCTTGACTCAGTGGGGACTGCTCGCCAGATGTCCCCAAATGGCAAAGGTTCTGAAATGCCTCCCCCCCATCCCTCTTCTGTGAGTTTGCCAGAGCTCTGAATGATATTTGACCCTGGGCCTCTGAATCTACTCCCATCAGCTGCTGCTAGAAGAAGCCTCTCTGATAGAGATTGGACTAGGTGCTGATGATCTATGAGGACAGGCTATCGTTAGACATAGTCTTCTGACTCTCCATCTCTAGTTCCTGGCCTATCCTTTAGGATCAGGCACGGGTTCTCTCCTTTGGCATGCAGTTCTTCTTCCTGTACAGTGTCCCAGTGTGTCCTATAGGAAGGATGGGTTATAGGTCAATTGTTTAGTTGCTCGGGTAGTGTCCCAACCCCTCCCTGGGAGCCTGGGAGGCTACAGGAGAAGTCCTGTCCAGATTCACCATCCCCCATTGCTTGAGGCCCTCTCCAAGGTTTCCATCATGGGCTCCAGTGAGTTTCCACTTTCCCTGGTCTCCAGACCCCACGGAATGTCCTCCAGTGTCTGATGTCCCTCCATAGCCTCCCTCCAGCCCTCTCCCCACACCTGGCCTCCTCTCCCAGTCCCCGACCCACCCACCCCATCTGTTCCATATCTCCCTACACACCAGGGCATTACCCAGGTCACAGCTGAGCCCCTCCATAATGTTCAGTCTCTGGGTCTCTGGATTGCAGAGCCTTTGTCCTTTGCTTAAAGGTTAATAACCTCTTATTACTGAGGACATACAAATTTGTCTGTCTGGGACTGGGTTACCTCACTCAGAATCATTTTTGCTAGTTCCATATATTTGCTAAGGAAATTCATTGTTATTTTATAAAGTTTTATTTTAAATATGTTAAAATTTTCATGTTTTTAAAACTTGACTAAAATGATTGTTCAATATTTTTTTGAAATGTTTTACTACGTGGCATTTGCTTTGAATGCTTTGATATTTCATGTGGAAGGATAATAGAAAATGAATTTTCACTTCTTAAAATGTATCAAGCTTTTTTAAAATTCTTCCATCTTGACATGTATCCACAATCAACAAATAAAGGAAAAATGTTAATTACGCTAGAGCATACTTCTTCAGGAGCAACTCAGACTCACGGGGATTTGATTTTCTCTGAAAAATCAAAGGATTATGCATATGTCAAATTGTAGAGTGATTCACCTCCATTAATGTTAGTTGGAAAACTAAAATGTTCACTGCGTCACATCTGCTCCTGAGTGTAAATGATGTGATGCAGACACCCTAGAAATCTACGCAGGATGATTCTCAGTTCCCATCCTTTCCTACGGACAAGTAGGCAGACTGGTGCCATCGTGGCCTTACTGAAATTTTCACAATTATTTCTCAAAAACACATAATAGAAAAGCAGTGTTCAGGGAACTGTTTTCACTAACATTTTAGATTTTCACACCTCGTCAGACACCTTATTAGAAAATGGGCTCAGCTCTAGGCCTTCTAGCTACAGTGGTCAGACAAGCACCAACCTGGCCGAGTTTTGTCAGTGACCGGCTGTGAAGCAGACTCATTTATGATTTATCTGGTTTTTGTCAGGGCTAAGAAAACAGGGAGCAGCCAAACTCCACTCTCAGGGTGAGAATTCCTGGGTTCCAAGCAAGCTTCGGTTCCATGCTATCCAGAACTATTAACATAAAAACTAAAGTTTGGTTTGCTATCCCATAATTTTTGCCACAGTTGCACCAGTATACAATGAGGAATATTGCTAGTGCAGATCAAACAGTTTGTAGCTGATTGATCCTGATTATCACTTTCCACACTTGGTGGCATGCTTATCAATCCAGCACGATGAGCGCTGGTCAGTAAGGGAGAAACCTCGAGCTGGGCCACAGAATGAATTCTCCATGTTCAAAGATACAACTGAGTGCTGCCTTTAGTAATTTAGGTGTGACTGTGGAGTGTGGCCAATAACACTGGCAATAGCTGGAATTTGGCAGGGAGTCCACACAGCCCTTCGCCCAACAGCACAAGATGCTACTTATTACATATACTGGGGTTTGTTCTTGGCAGCCTATCTGGTTGAGGAACTTTCTCTGCTCATCTCTGGGGACTCTAACTGAAAATTTTCTCACATGTGTGTATATTTTAAGAAGCTTCTACAATAAGACTCTGTTACTTTTCCCCATAGGCACCCATTACCCTGCCTGCCCTTCTTTGTTCACAGCCTCCTCTGTTCTAATTCCTCTTTTATCCTGTAGCAGCACACCTACTGAGTTAGTCAGCAAAGAGGAGGAGGAGGAGGAATTTTCATGGGTGGGAACCCTGCCAGACCCAGCAGGGGAACCACTATCACAGCAAGCACCATCCTGGACAGGGGAACACAGACTGAACATCTCAGGGGGTTTTACTGACGCTAAGCTCCTTGGGTGTTCTATTGATGGCATGGGCAGTTCATGAGCAGTCAAACATCTTTTATATAAAGCTGGGCCCCTGTGCCTGGAGGGCCTCACCCACTACACAGCAGTAGGTTGGGTGCCCCTGTCTGTGGAGACCTCCACCCCTTGCATGCTGCTCTATACTTACTCTCACACCACTCAGTTATTCATTGCTGAGACTCTATGGACTTCTCCCTCTGAAGAGAGCTCCACCTCAGCCCCGCCCCCTTGCCAGGCCCAACCCTCTTCCAGGTGCCTAGCAGTCAAGCTGCTTGAGACAGCTGACATGGACTGCTTCATGGTGGACCCTGTAGGTGGCCATGGCAGCAGGCAGACCAAGTTCACTATTGGGCAGGCTGCCTGCTCCAGGCTACAGGCTCAAAATGGCACCTCACAGTTATCTGTGTTTCTTCTAGGGAGCAAAGCCTGCTATTCCCAGGAGCCTGGCCCATCCTGCTGTCAGCTGCCCTTCAGAGCTGCTGCTTGCCCTCCTAAACACCCTCCTGGAGATCCAGGGGCCCCAGGCACACTTCTTGTGCCCACCATAAACCCCAAGTGGTGCAGAGAACCAATGGGGAGCCAACGTATTTCCAATTTGAGGGAGTCTGGTTAAGCAAGGCTGGGGAGCTCTGGAACTTGAGACCTCCATAGGAAAGCTCCCCTGTGGGACTGTTGGGAACTCGACTCTCAGCAGCTGCAGGGACCTCCAACCTCGTAGTGCAGCACAGAAGTGGCCCCAGCTAACAAAATGGCCCTAAGCTGGACCCCTCAAACCTCTACACATTTGCCAAATAAGGGCAAAAAATCCCAGCAATCATTGGCTACCCTGCTGCCTGTGCCCTTGGGGACACTATATAAAGAGCAGCCTCCTGGGCTTTGCTCAAAGCTGCCTTCCTCCCAAGTGGAGGCAGCCACAGAGAGAAGAAGCAAGAAGAACACCTCAGCTGGGTCAGATGCAAGAAAAACACCTGAGCTTAGCCAGGGATATTCCCTTCAGAGCTGCAACTCTGAGGACACCTTCCCCACCTCAGAGCTGTGTGGTTCTGGCTTCCCGAATGTCAGGAGGCCCTTCCATTGTGGACACCTTCCACACCTCACAGCTGTATTGTCCTTGGGCTCTTGAATGCCAGGCCACTTTTCCATCTCTGTTCAAGCTCAATAAACCCTAACACTTTGATGGAGAAAATTTCAATCACGTGTTATTCTATTAAAATAAAAATATAGGGAAATGACAGTGAACTAGGCACGCCATTTTTTTATTTGCTTGTTTTTTTGCTGGGGGAAATGAAAGCAGAGGGAGATGAATTTACAGAAGTCCATGGGCCAGTTAGAATACGTTACACAATAGAGGAAATAATCTGTGTTTAAACAGGATGGGAGATACAGACCCTTTCAAATGGCTGTTCTCTATATAGGGTGCAGGAACACACATGCAAAATTTGACACATTTTTTCACACAGATCACGTGTACACACTCAAAACTATAAAAACATATTATCATAGAAAAGCCAGCTGTTTCAAGAGAACTTGAATGGACTGGGTGATTGTCTTTAATGAACACAATGTCACAGTAAACTGGTAGTTTATTCAAAAGCATTTGCTTTCAATGGTTACCCAGAACACTGGGAGACGTGAGGGTTTCTTCCTGAGATATGGACATAGTTAGACACAGCCATAAGGCAACTGCAGCCCTTTACAAACTCTATACACTGAGAGAGCCACACTCAGTATTTCCCACATCCTAATGACGTAACACTACATTCTATTCCATCTATTCATGGAAATGTAGTAACACAGGTGTTTTGAATGCATAAGCCACTGCACTAAGTTGTCACATATATGTGAGTTTCTCTTTCTCCCAAATTAATATTGGTTTATCATCTATTCAGATTGCACTTGAACACCTACCAAAGTGTTTTGGCCATGCGCTTTGCCATTGAGGAGGTCAACAACAATCCCCATCTATTACCCAATACATCTTTGGGATTTGAGGCCCATGATATCCCTTTGCGGAATGGCATGTTGTGGATAATCTCTTCCGTTGGTTCACAGGGAACGTGAATGCCACTCCTAATTACAGCTGTGCAAATGAGAGCAAGTCAGCTGCGGTGCTTACAGGAACACCGTGGACAGTATCTGAACAGTTAGCAACACTGCTGGATATTTACAAGTTTCCACAGGTGAGGAACACTGGTGTGAGATAACATAACTCAGTTTCCCTTTAGTGACATTTCAGGAGTTTGTAAAAAGAAAAAAGAAAGAGAATTGAATCTCCTCATTGAACAGGAAAAGACACACGCAGTTGGTAATAGCTCGGCATTAGTAGATTTTGCAATACAGGGAAGTGGGGAAGAGGAAGAGAAAGTACACTGGTGAGCTTTGTAGTGTTGGCAAAATGATAAGAACACAACAAGATGTTAATATCTGATGTTAACATCAGGATGAGTGGACTCTCTCACCAATGACTCCCAACAGCTGCTGTAGAAATAAGTTGTATGTGAGCCTATTCCTGCTCCTACTCTCTCTGATTGTTCTCCCTTCAGCTCTCCTTTGGTCCTTTTGATAGTGTCCTGAGTGACCAAGGCCGCTTTCGATCCCTGTACCAGGTGGCTGACAAGGACACATCACTGCCATCTGCAGTGGCTTCTTTGATGCTTCATTTTCAGTGGACCTGGGTGGGGCTGTTCATTGCAGATGATGACAAGAGCACTCAGATTCTATCAGACTTGAGAAGAGAGATGGATAGAAATGGAGTCTGTGCAGCATTTGTAGAAACGATATCAATCATCAGGGGTACACATCTGTCTAACTACTGGAAAAAACATGTGCAGGTCCTGGATTCATCAGCAAATGTGATAGTTATTTATGGGGATGCTGATTCTCAAGCAGTCTTGCTAGCAAATATATATGCACAGACTCTCCTGTGGAAAGTCTGGGTCCTGAACTCACGATTGGCTGATACTGGATATGACGACTATTTCTTGTTAGATGGCTTGCATGGCACTCTCGTTTTTTCACACCATCACGGAGAGATTGCTAATTTTACAGACTTTATTCAAGCAGCCAGCCCTTCAAAATACCCAGATGATATTTTTCTGTGTGTATTGTGGGCATTGATCTTCAACTGCTCAGTTACAGAGAAGGATTGTAAAATTGTGGATAACTGTCAGCCAAACAGTTCCTTGGGAACCATGCCTGGGAAAACTAACAAGAAAACTAGTGAGGAAAGTCACAATGTGTACAACGCTGTGTACGCTGTGGCCCACAGCCTGCATGAGATGATTCTCAATCAAGTTCAAAGTCAACCCAGCAGGAAGGGGAAGGAGACAGTGTTCTTCCCCTGGCAGGTAATGTTTAGAAAGGAACTGAGACTGGCAAACAAAATTTCGATGTTTTCCCAAAAATTTATGAACTGAAGCAGTACATGTTTCCCTGCATGGAGACTGATGGTAACCATGGTGTCACTATCTGATGTGTGGGATGTCTGGGAATATAAATTCTACTTTGTTTAAAAAAGCCTCAAAATATCAACATGTTAAATGGTCCAATATAGAATATCATTATATCAATGGACATTTCTCACTCCCCAAATGTCCTGCCCTAAAATGCTATGGGTGCTTCTGCAGTGATCATGTTAGTAAATAATCTCTCATGTTCACTCTTTAAACAAATAGACATTCATTTTATACAGTGAATCAATACTACTTTGAAATTATGATTGGATATGTCTATCTTGAGAAGGAAGTTGGGTTGTTTCAGTGCACACTGATCAGTAGCCATGCTTGCTTTTAAGTTCTGTGTAGAAAATAATTAATATTTTAGAAACATGATGAAACATAATCTATTATCCTAGGCTTACATTGCTGAAGGTTTGATGCTTGTGTAAATTGCTTTTTAACCTCAGGGATCAAAGTCAATGCGACACTTTCCCTAATTCTAGCACTCATGACCACTCTGAGGTCTTCATCACGGGATCTCACATCTCTTTTAGCTTCACTCTTTCCTGAAGAACGCAAAACTGACCAATCCCGCTGGTGACCCTGTGGTTCTGGATCAGAAAAGAAAACCAGAGGCAGAGTATGACATTCTCAACTTTTGGAATTTCCCAAATGGTCTGGAACTGTTTGTCAAAGTCGGAACTTTTTCCCCAAATGCTCTGCAGGGGCAACAGCTCTCCTTGTCTGACAACACGATAGAATGGGCCACAGGATTCACAGAGGTGGGTTGCATCTGATCTCAGTGTTTTCACCTGTAGGTAAATATCTAAAAATATGTTTCTACACATCATCATCATCTCCCTGGCGCTCCTGGGACCCATCTAAACACCCAGAGGGAAAATAAATATAATCAATTGTTTTATTGTCTTATACTCATGGTTGACTTATTTATTTTCAAAACTGTTCATTCATTTCTTAGCATGAATACAGTAGCTATTTCAGAATGCTCTCCTGGGTAGTTTTATATCAATTTGACTCAATCTAGAGTCATTTGCTAAAAAAAGGAATCTCAATGGAGAATCGCTCTTACCAGGTTCACAGATGTTGCCTCTGGTGCATTTTCCTGACTGATTAAAAGGAGAGGTACTAGCTCATTGTTGGTGATGCCAGCCCTGGGCAGGTGGTGCTGGGAACTAAAGAAGCAGGCTTAGAAAGCTATGAAGGACAAGCCAATAAAAACACTTCTCCATGGCCTCTGACAGTAACTGCATCCAGGTTCTGCCTTGAGTTCCTGCCCTGAGCTCCATGGATGGTGCACGGTGAATCCTAGGATGACTATAAACTTTACTCCTCGTGTTGAATTTTCTCATTATTTTCATGACAGCAAGAGAATGCTTTCATAAGTCAGCATATTTTCTACCAGTTACATACCTAACACAAGACAAGATTTATATTATCCTGTTCTTTGAAAATCAGAGTCTATGGAAAGTTGATTGTTTATGTTTAGGCCTCTGACTCAGAAGAATTTCATCTTGCAACTGAGTAGATGTGTTAATTATTGTTTTGCTGCAGGAAAACAAAGACAACACCTTACAAAAGAAATGTCAGGCAAGACTGCTTATCTCACAGTTTAGAGAGCGTTCCTCCACTGCAGGAAGCCTGACCTACAGGAGAGATAGAGAGCAGGTCACACACCACCCACACTCACAGAGCAGAGATCGATGAATGCTACTGTTCCTCTTCTTCACTACTGTTCATTTCCTCTGGAACCACACCCAATAAATTGGAGTCACGCACATATAGGGAGGGTCTTCCTCACTCAAGTGCCCTAATATAGAAACTGTGTCACACTAGAGCTAAAGGATTTGTTTCAACTGTGATTTGAACCCTGTCAAGTTGACAGGATTGAGAAACACCATGAAATTAAAACTCCTCTGCTCAGTAGCCAAAGCCCATGGAAAAATGGGTGGAAAGTCCTAAAAGGCCCTTTGTGGACACATTAGCTAATACCAATCCTTTCTTCTTTATCTCACCAAATAGTCTTTTCAAAATTTTACAACAAATTCTTTATCCTAGACCCGATCACTGACCACGTGATCCTATGTATTATGTGCCCTAGTAGTAAGGACATATCTTCATTTAAAGATATTAGAATTAGAAAATAAATTGTTCTATGCTTAAGAACAACTGACCTATTTGAGATTTATTTCACTACTCTCAGATTCCTCAGTCTGTGTGCAGTGAGAGCTGTCTCCCAGGATTCCGGAAAACCTCCCAGGAGGGCAAGGCTTCCTGTTGCTTTGACTGCACTCCTTGCCCAGAGAATGAGATTTCCAATGAGACAGGTAAGTGTCAATCATGCTGAAATTGTTCCCACCTGTGCTCATCTGCAGTATCTAAGTAAATGTAAAACACCTGTAAAATAACTACAGAGACAGGCTACTTCTGTCCAGCTGTTACTAAATCACAGGTCACTGTTCACTTCATCACCCCATGACACAGTATAGTCTTGTCTTGAGAGGGAATGCCATGCTTACTTTATGTTCTTGGTCCATGCTGGGCATGGCTGGCCAGCCATGCACACAGATAGTCAGTCTTCCCATCCAGAGTGCTGTGCTTCATTACACAGTGGACACTGACACGGACCACACTGATAACCAAATAAAATAGAGGTTTTTCGCCTCTATTTTCTTATGGTCCTTCATGACTACAACAGAAATAGGATGTAAGCTCAAGTTAAGATTTGAGGTCAGTATGAAGCAACCACATGTTCAGACTTAAGAGAAGAAAAAGTAGAAGACATATATGAGTTCAGAATGATTCTCTAGAAAATGCATGCACATATGTACATGAAAGAAAAGGAAGTGGATTAGAGGGAAATTAGCATGCACTGGGAAGTGGCTTAGGGTGGAAGTGAACCTGAGCATGTTCTCATGAGCAAATGCATTTCTACCAGGTACGGATCAGTGTGTGAAGTGTCCAGAAAGTCACTATGCAAACACAGAGAGGAACCACTGTATAGAGAAGACTGTGACCTTTCTGACCTACAGTGACCCCTTAGGGAAGGCTCTCACGGCCATGTCTCTGGAATTCTCCTCCCTCACCACTGTTGTTCTCATGATTTTCCTGAGGCACAGAGACACGCCCATTGTCAAGGCGAATAATCGGTCTCTCAGTTACATCTTGCTCATCACCCTCACCTTCTGTTTCCTCTGTCCTTTAATATACATTGGTCGTCCTAACACAGCCACCTGTATCCTGCAGCAGAACGCATTTGGGCTTCTGTTCACTGTGGCTCTCTCCACTGTGTTGGCCAAAACTCTGACTGTAGTCATGGCCTTCAGAACCACTGCTCTAAGAAGCATGATGAGATGGTTAATGGTATCAAGAGCTTCTAACAAAATCATCCCTATCTGCACCATGATCCAGCTCCTTCTCTCTGGAATGTGGCTGGCAAACTCTCCTCCCTTCCTCGACACAGATGCTCACTCTGAACAGGGACACATCATCATCATGTGCAACAAGGGCTCCGCTATTGCCTTCCACTGTGTCCTGGGATACCTGGGACTCCTGGCCCTAGGGAGCTACACTATGGCTTTCCTGTCCAGGAATCTGCCTGACACCTTCAATGAAGCCAAGTTCCTGGCTTTCAGCATGCTGGTTTTCTGCAGTGTCTGGGTCACCTTCCTCCCTGTCTACCACAGCACCAAGGGGAAGGTCATGGTGGCTATGGAAGTCTTCTCCATCTTGGCTTCCAGTGCAGGCCTCCTGGGCCTCATCTTTGCCCCTAAGTGCTACATCATATTACTGAGGCCAGATTTGAATTCCGTTGATCACATAAGGGGCAAAACAGTTTCTAGAAGAAAAAATCCCTCTTAAATCTCAGATTGTTGGAGCTTCCTCTCCCAAGGTTCCATGGGTCCTCTTGGGTTTCCCTCATACGTACCTGTGCATTTCTACTACCCTAGTCTTCAGGGGCCCTGAATCGTCACCCAATTCTGATTGTCTCCCCATATATTTTCTCCCTCTTTACTCTCCCCTCCCTCATCCCCTCCTCTCCCATTCCTGTCTTCTCCTGTCCCCTGCACCGTTAGGTCACTGTCCACCCTACCAGAGAGATCCCTCTGATCCACCTGGGCCCCTTCCTGTTGCATAATTTTTCTATGTCTGCAGACACTAGTCCATTTTCCTTTGCTTAACAGTTAATATCCGCTATAAATGCGTACATACCCTGTTTTTCTTTCTGCAACTGGGTTACCTGACTCTGAATGATTTCTTTCTAGCCCTAACCATTTGCCTGTACATTTCATGTACTCATTTATTTAATGCTGAGTAATATTCCATTGTGTAAATGGACCAGAATTTCTTTACGCGTTCTTCATTTGAGGGTATCTTGGTGATTTCCAATGTCTGGCTCTTATGAATAATGCTGCTATGAACATAGCTGAGCAAGTGTCCTTCTGTTACATAGACCATCTCTTGGGTATATGGCCAGAAATGGAATGGCTGGTTCTGGAGGTCATTTGATTTCCAATTTCCTAAGGAATCACCATATTGATTTCCTTGGTACTGTACACATTGCATTCCCAGCAGCAATGAAGGAGTCTTCCTCTTGCTCCACATCCTTGCCAGCATGAACTGTCACATGTGTTAATGATCTTAGTCAGTCTGACTGGTGTAAGGTGGAATCTCAAATTGGATCCCATTTGCGTTTCCCTGCTGCTTAAGGACGCTGCACTTTTCTATAAGTGTTTCTCAGTCATTTGAGATTCCTCTTTTGACAATTCTTTGCTTATATCTGCACCCCATTTTTTAATTGGATTGTTTGTTTTCTTGATGTCTGGTTCCTTGAGTTCATTATATATTTTGGATATTTGCCCTCTTTCAGAAGTGGAGTTAGTGAAGATTTTCCCCATCTCTAGGCTGTCATTTTGTCTTATTGACAGTGTCTTGTGCTTCACAGAAGCTTTTCAGTTCCAAGAGATCCCATGTATTAATCATTGATCTTAGATCCAGTGCTGCTGGAATTCAATTCAGAGAGTGGTTGGCCTGGGGTGAGCTGGTTCTTCAAATGGGGAGAGCTGTGAGGGTGCTGGGGTCCCGTTCTTCAGCTGGCTTACGCTGAAATATCAATGGGGTTGTCCTCAGATTTTGTGATCAGGAGGTAGGGCTGGAGGAGATCAGGGAGGTGCTATGGAGAGTGGGGTCTGGGCTCAGATCAGACTGTTTTGCAGGCAGGAACCTCCCTGGCTGTTTGACTGATTGGTGCGGTAATGGCACTGAGATCTTTGCTCAGGTCTTGCAGGCTGGGGGAGGACGGGATGGAGGAGAGCGGGCAGGAGGACAGGGGAGGGAGTCCTGGGAACAGAACCAAGTGTCATCGGGTAGCTATCTCACCTGGATAGTCCAGCAGCTGGATCTACTGTGGAGAATTTTTTTAATTAAAAAAATGATATAATAAAATTAATGGAAATAAAAAAGAAATGTTCAACATCCTCAACATTCAGCAAAAAACAATGAAAACAACCTTAGTTTCCATCTTACACCAGTCAGAACACTGAGATGAATAAAACAAGTGACAGCACATGATGGAGAGAGGTGGAGGGAGGGGAGCACGCCCCCATTGCTGGTAGAGGTGCAAACTTGTGCAGCCACTATGGAAATCAAGAGCATGGGTCATCAGAAAATGGGGATCCATCTCCCTCAAGGCACAGCTGTGAACCTCTATGGCACACCCAAAGGAGGCTCCATCTACCACACAGCGCTTGCACTCCTAGGTTCACAGCAGCTGTGTTCATAGCACCCAGATGAGGAAACAACCAAGCTGTGATGCCAGTGCAAACGCCTCCACTGTGGAATGGATGCAGGAAGTCCTGGACATTTACACACTAGAGTACTATTCTTCTGTTTAAAAAAAAAGACATCAGGAAATCAGCAGGCAAATTGGTGGAACTAGAAAAAGAAAATCGTCCTGAGGAAGGTAAGCGAGATCCAGTGAGAAATAGGGGAATGTGCTCACCTGTAAGTAGAGGTCAGCCATTAAGTTCAGATGACCACACTGCAATCCACAGACCCAGAGAAACTAAGTAACAGCGAGGACTCTAGCGGGACACAGTATTCTCCCTGGGAAAGGGAAATAGAAAAGAATTTGCAGGTGGCTGGGGCAGGTGAACGTTAAGAGGGGAGACGATATTGGGGTTGAGAGACAAAGGGTGGTAACATGGGGAGACATGACCGGATGGGGTGCTCAGTGGGGTGATCTGCAATCACACCATAGTAGAAACTCTCTGGAGTCTACAAAGGACACCCTAGGAAAGGCTCCTAGCAGTGGGGTATCAGGCCATCTTCTATAACCAGGACAGGCTTCCAGTGGGGCCACTGGGACCAAATCAGAAACAAGACCTTCAATCTATAATCTGTTCTGCCTACAGCATGTACTGGGGCAATGGAAGCATAGAATTTGTGGCTGTGGCAGCCCATCCAATGGTGAGTCAAACTTGAGACCCTTGCCATGGGAGGGAGCCCAGGTCTGACACGGCCTGGAAGTCAGACACCAGAGGATAGTTCAGAGTCCGAGGGGAGAACCCAACAGGACTGGTCAATAAAGATAAAAGCAGTGATTCCTCGTGATATTTGTTGTACTCATAGATGGGTGCCTAGCCCAGTCATCCTTAGAATGGACGCCTACTGTGCTGAAAGGAGCAAATCCAGAGACCCACAGCCAAGCAGGAGGTAGAGCTAGGCAAACAAAATGGAAGAAGGAAGGAAAGAATCAAGGAGCCGGAGGAGTTGATTCAAAAAAGAGCATGATCCAGGCCCACAAAATAAAGTAAGCAGGGGGAACAGGGCCTCAGAGAGACTGACAGGCCAATCGTGCAGGCTGAACGGTCTGCAGGAGCTGCTCTGCACACGTGCTAAGGCTACTCATTCACTGTTCTTCTAGGACTACTAACACTGGAAGTAGGAGCCCTGACTCTATTGCCTGCTCTTGGTACCCCATTCCTAACCTGGGTTCCTCTTCCAGCTTTGTCATGAGGGTTTATACCCAGGCTTGTGATGCCTGATTATGCTGTGTTCTGCTGAAATCCCTGGGAATACTGCTCTTTCTGAAGGGAAAGGGGGAGGAGGGGATCTGGCAGAGAAGAGGGCACCGTGAGAAGGTAAGGAGAGGAAACTACGCAAGTTTATATGGAATGGGAGAAGTATAAATAATTCTTAAAACATAAGAAAGGTACAAAAAAGAAAAAGAAACCCAGTTCTCCTTCTTCTGGAAGCCATCAGCACTTACCCAGCTGCTTTCATTTAGAGATGGCGCCTCCGGCTATCAATTAGGGATGGGGGCTCATGCGCTCCTCAGGCCTCCATTGAAGAGTGTTCTCTGGATGGAGCTTCTGCAGGCTTTGTGAGGGTGAACACTGGTGTGAGCCCATGAGTACAGCAGCCCATTTATGTCCAGAAGGCACTGTTTCATTCCAATGCCTCCGACCTTGAACTCTTACAGCCTTCCTTATCTTCTTTCATGAAGGTCCCTGAACCTTGCCCCTGGACTGATAAGTGTTTCTTATCTCAGTCATGCCCTGTACTGTACTTTACGATGGACCACCCCAGCAATGTGAATCCCAACTCCACTGAAAATATTCTAACTTGAGAAGTTCTAAAGAGCTATGTATTTCCACACAGCAATTAGTGGGTATCAGAAGGCAGCTTGTTAACAAAACCCACAGAAAGACTCAATTAAAGGAAAAGGAAAAGCTTCCACATGACACAGGAAATTGGGAGTGGTGTGACAGTTAACATATGACCGTTAATAAGTGAATTAGGAAGAGAGACCCCTCAGATCCTCTGTGCTAAATGACCTATACAGGAGAATGTTGCAGTGATCACTTGGAATGGTATTATAGCCCTCTTTTGTAGGATTGGTTATTTAATACATCACAAGTAAAGATTTAGCATTAGACCATGAAAGAAATACAAAATTCTGATGATAGATAAGCATTTATTTTCAGGAGGAATTCCCCAAACTCCTTCTGGGATTTATGCGGCAAACCAGTGTGTCCTTACATTAAGCACATTTACGGTATTCAGTACTAATGGAGACTAATTGATACCCAGTGAGGCAGAATGTTTATCCCTTGCAGAAGGAGGCTGTGCTCTCATGGTAGGGTCATGGTTACAAAATAACTGAAGAGAACCCCACTGAGAGTTGAGATGTGCTCCACATCAACTCTTCCTACAGTGCCCCAGCTATAGGGAAGCATTACTATTCACAGGTCAAACTTGATGAACCACTATGGACCTAGTCCTGGTCAGTGAAAGCCATTATTTACAAAATGCTTGACATTCTCTGCTGTGCATTGGTTTTCATTTATACTAAAATGCATCACAGCTACAGTGTCACACACGTTGACATGAGTCATCTCTGTGCTTTATTAAATGCATCCCTTTTCCTGATGTCTTTGCTCAATATGTGCAGAATAGAAACACACAGATATCATATTTCTTAACATCACTGGGCTCTCATATAAGAGATAGTAGCAGGTGGACCCAAGGTTCTCTGTATAGGGAGACACCATGAGTGTATATCAATAGTCTGACAAAATCCTATGTAAAATAACAGTATAACACAACAAAAAGAATAATTTCTGATTTCACCAGAAATGGAACTCTCTATAAAGTGGAACATGCACACAATCTGGGTTACAATGGTTTACACAGCCACAGGAAGGGACGTTCTGTGACTCGTGCAGATCAAGGCAAGTGAAACGAGCATTGCTAGTCTCAGTTGCAGGAAATATGAGGCCCTACTGCTGGGACGTTGCCACCTCTCACAGGTGCCTTTTCTAGGTCTTTGCCTTGTCACCTCTCATGGCATCCTCCGGGGAGACACACGTTCCTCATCCTAAATGACTTCTGCATGAGAAGTTTCTTAGTTCATACTTGTTTCCAAAGCATTAAGGAAACTTCATGTCTTGGGACTGAGTCTCAGTGGTCTAGTTGAAAATATGCTTCTGTGAAGATCTACAAAAATATCATCTTGTTTTTTATTATGAGTGAAGAGCCTCAGATGCATAGCCTACGGAAGAAAGCATTTCAGAATTCCACGGGGGATTCAGGGATTTGCCCAGAAGCAAATCTGGGCAATTCCAATGATAGCTTCTGTCATCAATAAAACTTAGAACTCACAGGCACACAAAAGCTTTGCATACACACTGTGGAGCCCTCTCCACCAGGCTCATCGTTCACAGAGCTTCTGTTAGCATGATTTTGTCTTGGATTTTTATCTCCTGCTTCCTGCAGAATGCGTTTGTTTGTTCCTGGACCTTCATAGACTGCTTACATAGAAGAGGTTATCATTTGTACCGTGAAGGAAACTTGGTGATTGCTGGTTTTTTCCCTACTTACACGATGATCCCAAAGAAGAAAACAGTTGATTGGAGAACAGGGCATTATTCCAGTGACTGGGAAGTCCAGTAAGTTTCTTTTCATTTATTACTTTTCCAAAATTGGCATTCGTGTACTAAGGAAGTGTTGGTTCAAAAACATGCCATATTTTGATTTCCCTATCCCTATCCCTATCCCTATCACTCCTAGATGTCTTCTGTAACTTGCCTGCTTATTAACTCGTCTAGTTCTATCAAAGGGGAAGATGACTAGGGATTTCATTCATTTGACTTCCCATGTCTGACACTGGACATTTACCCAGCTTCTCTATCATGTCATGAGTCCTTGAAATATGAATGTTTTCAACGTTAGCTCTGTTGGAGAAGGATAATACAATAAAAATGATTTCTAGAGATCTAGCTGTGCTCCTATATAAAAGGATGATGGCATTGGAATTGGAAAGCATGAATTTCCCCACTGGATGCTGGACTGACCAGTGTGGCCTGTGTCAGCTGCTGCTGCAGACATTGGAGCATGACGTTAGCATCACACTCTGGGACTTGCTCTCTCCTTTATCAATGCAGTCACCTGTGATGTTGTGTATGTTTGTCTTCTATTATTTCATCTCAATAAATTATATCAGGTTTACATGTTTCCTTAAAGTTTGCAATACGTATTTTCTGATTAAAATGAATGTGTTCATTGCACACATTGATGGTCATGAAGACCTTGAAGGGGTGCTTTTTTGAGCAGTCTCTGCTGTTCATACTTAAGGAGTACTATTGGACAAGTCTGCTCTATATTTCTTTGGTATTCATTAAGTAAATTGGCATTTGTCAGTGTATGAAGTTAGTCAGGAATATTTTATCCTAGGAAGACATTCCTAAAGCTGAGGGACCCCACAAATATATATATATATATATATATATGTATATATATATATATATATATTCTGAACTGAGGGAAAAGGAATATGTGTTATGTATGTTCAGAAAGAAGTTTGGAGAAAATGTTTCATATTACTAAAAATGTACACAGGTGTTCTGAGGCATGACTGTCAAGCTGGCAGTGTTGTGTCTTTACTAAATGTGGTTGTGGAGTAAGGCAGTAACTCAGAGACAGAGAGTGAGAGAAAATGTTTTACGGTGAAAATCACCTGAAGTTAATGCTCTCTTAAGAGAGGCAGCCCTAAATTGGTGAATCAAAGACAGCCACAATCACACAGTGTGCTATCTACATGAAATATACCATGGCAGATTTGATCGGACTCAGGTGTCATATTTGCCTTTAAGGGTGAATACAAAGTTGTCTTCCATGGTGCAGAGTGTTTCTGCAACTTGCATGCTGAAAATAAATTCCACCTAGCAGACAATTCTTCTTGTTCCTCCTTGTTCTGCTCTCTAGTCACACTAGCTCAGCATGCACCAGTGTCATATGACCTCAGCATATGACAGCCGATACCTGGAACAAACATGTTTACAAGAGATTTCAGTGGCTGGCATGTCCAGTGTGCATGAGAGAAAGGCATTTTAAAGAAAGATTTCGCATGTACTGGAGTCAAAATGAAATCAAAATAAGTTCGTAGCTAGTAAAAATTTGCCCATAAATATTAGTTAACATGTTCGATCTATGCAGCACATTTTCAAAATACACTATTTGTAGAGAAGGGAGTCCATGAAGGAATATGTTCTTCAAGGCTGAAAACTGCTTTTCTGCTTTTCATTAAATCTTTTTTATACTTGTGAAGGCTATGTATGTTGACTTTGTGGAAATGATTGTTCTTTCTCCCCAGTTAAACTTACTCACACTATAAATCTATCTTAATTCCTTCAAGTACCTCAGATCACGTTCTATACGGCTAACAATGTCTGCCAGACAAATTTTTTCTGTGATTCAATTTTCTAGTTGGATTTTACTTTCCTGATTTCATAATAAGGGAGATGGCAAACGGGCGGTGGATAGGCACATAATGTCACATATACATACCTCATCTGATGGAGGCAAATTACTGTACAGAATTACATTGTTCAGGCTGGGGAACACATTAAAGTCTTTTCTGCATGATGGCAGACATCCAACCACAACAACAATTACATCAGATTCTCTTGTTGTATGTCGGAGTAATTGTTCTTCATACTTATTTAAATAAAGTACCATTTGAAATATCAGAATTGTTCTTCGCGAATTACATGTGCGTTATATGCCAGGGTCATGATAACCTGGGATTTTAATATTTTTTCTATTTTACTGGATATATTTCTCGTATTGAGTATTTGAATGTTAACACATATAAATCTGCTGTTGGTGATGCTGTTTTTATTTTGTTTTGCTTTGTTTTCTGTCTTTTGTGTTTTTTGGTTTTCTTGGATGAAGGGCATTTAATTCTTCTTCTTTCATATATTTCATGTTAGCACCCCTCCTACCCTCCCTCCGTCCCTCCCAGCTCCCCATCCTCCCTCTCCTCTTATTATACATCCTCCCTATCCAAGGTGACTCATATCCCTTCCTCCCCTCTCCCCATAGAGGAGAGCCATCCACCTGGGTCACCACTCAAACAGAACACAACAAATGGAAAAAGACCAGACACAAGTCTCCACTTGGAGGGTGGATCAGGCAACACAGCTGGAGGAAATGGGTCCCAGGGGCAGGCAGATCATCAGAGAACACCCCCAACACTCTAGCCTGCAGGTTCTCTGCAAGAACCCCAATCCAGACAACCACATGTCAGATGTAGGCTCCCTGTCTTCCACTGCAGGCTCTGAGGGACCCCATGACTGCTGATTCCTCGACTCAGTGGGGACTGCTCTCCAGATGCCCCTACCATCTCTGATCCTGAAATGCCTCCCCCATCCCTCTTCTGTGAGTTTCCCAGAGCTCTGAATGATGTTTGACCCTGGGCCTCTGAATCTACTCCCATCAGCTGCTGGAAGAAGCCTCTCTGATAGAGATTGGACTAGGTACTGATGATCTATGAGGACAGGCTATCGTTAGACATAGTCTTCTGAGTCTCCATCTCTAGTTCCTGGTCTATCCCTTAGGATCAGGCATGGGTTCTCTCTTTTGTCATGCGGTTCTTCTTCCTGTGCAGTGTCCCAGTGGTTCCAATTGAAAGAATGGGTTATAGGTCAATTGTTTAGTTGCTCGGGGTGTGTCCCAACCCCTCCCTGGGAGCCTGGGAGGCTACAGGAGAAGTCCTGTCCAGGTTCACAGTCCCCCATTTCTTGAGGGTCTCACCAAGTTTTCCATCATGAGCTCCAGTGAGCTTCCACTTTCTTTGGGCTCCAAACTCCCTGGAATGTCCTCCAGTTCCAGATGTCCCCACATATCCTCCCTCCAGTCCTCTGTCCACACTTGGCCTCCCCTCCTGACCCCCGACCCACCAACATCATCTGTTCCAAGTCTCCCTACACACCAAGGCATTACCCAGGTCACAAGTGAGCCCCTCCATGATGTTCCCTCTCTGGGTCTCTGGATTGCAGAGCCTTTGTCCTTTGCTTATAGGTTAATAACCTCTTATTAATGAGGACATCAAATTTGTCTGTCTGGACTGGGTCATCTCACTCAAAATCATTTTTTCTAGTTCCATTTATTTGCCAGAGAAATTCACTGTTGTTTGAAAATGTTTTATCTAAAATATGTTAATATTTTAATTTTTATTTAAAACTTGATTTAAATAATTGTTCAATATATTTTAGAAATGTTTTACTATGTGATATTTGCTTTAAATGCTTTGAAACTTCATGTGGAAGGATTATAGAAAATGAACTTTCACTTCTTTAAGTCTATCAAGCTTTGTTAAAATTCTTCCATCTTCACATATATCCATAATCAACAAATAAAGGAAAAAGGTTAATTATGCTACAGCATACTCCTTGAGGAGCAACTCAGACTCACGGGGATTTGATTTTCCCTGAAAAAATCAAAGGATTATGCATATGTCAAATTGTAGAGTGACTCACCTCCATTAATGTTAGTTGGAAAACTAAAATGTTCACTGCGTCACATCTGCTCCTGAGTGTAAATGATGTGATGCAGACACCCTAGCAATCTATGCAGGATGATTCTCAGTTCCCATCCTTTCCTACGGACAAGTAGGCAGACTGGTGCCATCGTGGCCTTACTGAAATTTTCACAATTATTTCTCAAAAACACATAATAGAAAAGCAGTGTTCCGGGAACTGTTTTCACTAACATTTTAGATTTTCACACCTCGTCAGACAACTTATTAGAAAATGGGCTCAGCTCTGGGCCTTCTAGCTACAGTGGTCAGACAAGCACCAACCAGGCAGAGTTTTGTCAGTGACCAGCTGTGAAGCAGACTCATTTATGATTTATCTGGTTTTTGTCAGGGCTAAGGGAACAGGGAGCAGCCAAACTCCACTCTCAGGGTGAGAATTCCTGATTCCAAGCAAGCTTCGGTTCCATGCTATCCAGAACTATTAACATAAATACTAAACCTTGGTTTGCTATCCCATAAACTTTTGCCACAGTTCCACCACTATATAATGAGGAATATTGCTAGTGCAGATTGAATGGTTTGTAGCTGATTGATCCTGATTTTCACTTTCCACACGTGGTGGCATGCTTATCAACTCCAACACGATGAGCGCTGGTCAGTAAGGGAGAAACCTCGAGCTCGGCAATAGAATGAATTCTCCATGTTCAAGATACAACTGAGTGCTGCCTTCAGTAATTTAGTTGTGACTCTGGAGTGTGGCCCATAACACTGGCAATAGCTGGAATTTGGCAGGGAGTCCACGCAGCCCTTCGCCCAACATCACAAGATGCTACTTATTACATTTAATGGGGTTTGTTCTTGGCAGCACGTCTGGTTGAGGAACTTTCTCTGCTTATCTCTGGGGACTCTAACTGAAATTTTTCTCACATGTGTGTATGTTTGAAGAATACTTCTACAATAAGACTCTGTGTGACTTTTCCCCATAGGCACCCATTATCCCGCCTACCATTCTTGGTTCACAGCCTCCTCTTTTCTAATTATTCTTTTATCCTGTAGCAGCACACCTACTTAGTTAGTCAGCAAAGAAGAGGGGGAGGAGCTTTCATAGGTGCAAACCCTGCCAGACCCAGCAGGGGAACCACTACCATAGCAAGACCATCCTGGACAGGGGAACCCACCCTGTTCATCTCAGGGGGGTTTACTGACCCTAAGCTCCTCGGGTGTTCTATTGGTGGCATTGGCAGTTAATGAGCAGTCAGACATCTTTTATATAATGCTGGGCCCCTACACAGCAGCTGCTTGGGACCCCTTGTCTGTGGAGACCTCCGCCTCTTGCATGCCCCTCTATACTTATCCCCAGACCTCTCAGTGATCCATTGCTGAGACTCTGTGGACAGCTCCTAATGAAGAGAGCTCCACCTCAGCCCAGCCACCTTGCCATGCACAATCCTCCCACAGGTGCCTAGCAGTCAAGCTGCTTGAGACAGCTGCCATGGACTGTTTCATGGTGGACATGGCAGGCAGCCTGGGGAGCAGGCAGGTCAGGTCAGAGCATGAGGCAAACCAAGCTCACTATTGGACATGCTGCCTGCTTCAGGTTCCAGGCTCAAAATGGCACCTCACTTTTTCTGCCAGGGAACAAAGCTGACTATCCCCAGCAGACTAGCTCCTCCTGCTTTTAGCTGCCCCTCAGAGCTGCTGCTTGCCTCCCTCAACAGGCTGCTGGGGATACAGGTGAACTGGGCACCTCTTGTGCCCACCATGAAACCCAAATGGTGCTGAGAACCAAGTTGAACCAATGTATATCTCATTTGAAGGAGTCTGGCTAAGCAAGGCTGGGGAACTCTGGACCTTGATCCCTGGATTGGAAAGCTTCCCCAGGGGACTGTCAGGAACCCCACTCTCATCAGGTTGCAGGGACCACCGACCTGGCAGTGCAGCACAGAAGTGACCCCAGCTAATACAAATGGCCCTATGCTGGGCCCCTCAACCCTCTCCAGACTTGCCAAATAAGGGCAAAAAATCCCACCAATCAGTGGCTACCCTGCATGCCTGTGCCACCTCAGGGACACTACATAAAGGGCAGCCTTCTGGACTCTGCTTAGAGCAGGGAAGGGTGAAGATTTGACTGCTGCCTTACCCCCAAGTGGAGGCAGCCACGGAGAGAAGAAGCAAGAAGAACAATTCAGCTGAGCCAGATGCAAGAAAAACACCTGAGCTTAGCCAGGGATATTCCCTTCAGAGCTGCAGCACTGAGGACACCTTCCTCACCTCAGAGCTGTGTGGTCCTGGCTTCCCGAATGTCAGGGGGCCCTTCCATTGGGGACACCTTCCACACCTGACAGCTGTATTGTCCTTGGGCTCTTGAATGCCAAGCCACTTTTCCATCTCTGTTCAAGGTCAATAAACCCTAACATTTTGATGGAGAAAATTTCATTCACATGTTATTCTACTAAAATAAAAATATAGGGAAATGATAGTGAACCTGGGCACGCCATTATTTTTATTTACTTGTTTTTTTTGCTGGGGGAAATGAAAGCAGAGGGAGACGAATTTACAGAAGTCCATGGGCCAGTTCTAATATGTTACACAATAGAGGAAATAAACTGTATTTAAACAGGATGGGAGATAAAGACCCTTTCAAATGGTTGTTCTCTATATAGGAGGCAGGCACAAACATGTAAAATTTGACACATATATTTCACACAGATCACATGTACACACTCCAAATTATAAAAACATATTTTCATAGAAAAGCCAGCTGTTTTCAAGAGAACTTGAATGGACTTAGCGATTGTCTTTAATGAACACAATGAAACAGTAAACTGGTGGTTGATTCAAAAGCAGTTGTTTTTGATGGTTGCCCAGAACACTGGGAGACGTGAGGGTTTCTTCCTCAGATACGGACATAGTTAGACACAGACATAATGCAATTCTAGCCCTTTTCAAATTCTACATATTGAGAGATCCACACTCCGTATTTCCCACATCCTAATGATATAACACTATATTCTATTCCATCTATTCATGGTAATGTAGTAACACAGGTGTTTTGAATGCATAAGCCATTGCACTAAGTTGTCACATATGTGTGGTGTTTCTCTTTCTCCCATTTCAATATTGGTCTATCTTCAATTCAGGTTGCACTTGAACACCTACCAAAGTGTTTTGGCCATGCGCCTTGCCATTGAGGAGGTCAACAACAATCCCCATCTATTACCCAATACATCTTTGGGATTTGAGGCCCATGGTATCCCCTTTGGTGAAAGGCGAGCTGTGGATAATCTCTTCCGTTGGTTCACAGGGAACGTGAATGCCACTCCTAATTACAGCTGTGCAAAAGAGAGCAAGTCAGCTGCGGTACTTACAGGAATACCGTGGACAGTATCTGAACAGTTTGCGACACTGCTGGGTATTTACAAGTTTCCACAGGTGAGGGACAGTGGTGTGAGACAATATAACTCAGTTTTCCTTTAGGGATTTTTCAGGAGTTTGGGAAAAGAAAAAGAAAGAGAATTGAATCACTCATCATTGAAAGGGAAAAGATGCACACAGTTGGTAACAGCTCAGCATTAGTAGATTTTGCAATATGGGGAAGTGGGGAAGAGGAATAGAGAGAACACTGGTGAGCCTTGTAGTGTTGGCAAAATGATAAGAACACTACAAGATGTTAATGTCTGATGTTAACATCACGATGTGTGGACTCCCACACTAACGGCATCCAATCGCTGCTGTAGAAATAAGTGGTATGTGTGCCTATTCTTGCTCCTACTCTTTCTGATTGTTCTCCCTTCAGCTCTCCTTTGGTCCTTTTGATAGTATCCTGAGTGACCAAGGCCGGTTTCGATCCCTGTACCAGGTGGCTGACAAGGACACATCACTGGCATCAGCAGTGGCTTCTTTGATGCTTCATTTCCAGTGGACCTGGGTGGGGCTGTTCATTACAGAGGATGACAAGAGCACTCAGATTCTATCAGACTTGAGAAGAGAGATGGATAGAAATGGAGTCTGTGCAGCATTTGTAGAAAGGATATCAATCAACAAGGGTATACATCTGTCTAACTACTGGAACAAACATGTGCAGGTCCTGGATTCATCAGCAAATGTGATAGTTGTTTATTTGGACGCTGATTCTCAAACACTCTTGCTAAGAAATATATATGCACAGACTTTCGTGTGGAAAGTCTGGGTCCTGAACTCTCAATTGGCTGTTTTTGATTATGACGACTATTTCATGTTAGATTCCTTGCATGGCGCTCTCATTTTTTCACACCATCATGGAGAGATTGTTAATTTTACAGACTTTATTCAGGCAGCCAGCCTTTCAAAATACCCAGAAGATGTTTTTCTGCATGTGTTGTGGACATTGTTCTTCAACTGTTCCTTTTCAGAGAAGGATTGTAAAATTGTGGATAGCTGTCAGCCAAACGGATCCTTGGGAACCATGCCTGGGAACATTGACAAGGAAACTAGTGAGGAAAGTCGCAATGTGTACAACGCTGTGTACGCTGTGGCCCACAGCCTGCATGAGATGATTCTCAGTCAAGTTCAAAGTCAACCTAGCGGGAAGGGGAAGGAGACCGTGTTCTTCCCCTGGCAGGTAATGTTCAGAAAGGAACTGAGGCTGGCAAACAAATTTTGCAATGTTTTTACCAAAAAAATCTCAACTGAGGCAGTACATGTTGCCCTGCCTGGGGACTGATGGAAACCATGCTGTCACAATCTGATGTGTGGGACGCCTGGGGAGATAAATTCTACTTTGTTTGGTTAAAAACAAACTGTAAATCTTCACATGGTAAAAGGTCCAATATACAAAATCATTATATCAATAGACATTTCTCACTCCACAAGTGTCCCGCCCTAAAACGCTGTGGGTGCTTCTGCAGTGATCATGTTAGTAATAATCTCTCACGTTCACTCTTTAAACAAACACACATCCATTTTATACAGGGAAGCAATACTACTTTGAAATTATCATTGGTTATGTCTATCTTGTGAAGGAAGTTGGGTTGTTTCAGTGCACACTGATCAGTAGCAGTGCTTGTTTGTAAGTTCTGTGTAGACAATGATTAACATTTTAGAAACATGATGAAACGTAATCTATGATCCTAAGCTTACATTGCTGAAGGTTTGATGGGTGTGTAAATTGCTTTCTAACCTCAGGGATCAAAGTCATTGCGACACTTTCCCTAATTCTAGCACTCATGACCACTCTGTCGTCTTGATCACAGGATCTCACATCTCTTTTAGCTTCACCCTTTTCTGAAGAACGCACAACTGACCAATCCCGCTGGTGACCGTCTAGTTCTTGATCTGAAAAGAAAACCAGAGGCAGCGTATGACATTATCAACTTTTGGAATTTCCCAAAGGGTCTTCAACTATATGTGACAGTTGGAACTTTTTCCCCAAACACACTGCAAGGGCGCCAGCTGTCCTTGTCTGACAACCTGATCCAGTGGGCCACAGGATTCACAGAGGTGGGTTGCATCTGATCTCAATGCATTCACCTGTATGTAAATATCACAACTTAGGTTTCTAGGCATCATCATCATCTCCATGGTGCTCCTGCGACCTATCTAAATACCCAGAGGGAAAATAAATGTAATCAATTGTCCTGTTGGCTTATACTCATGGTTGACTTATTTATTCTCAAAACTGTTCATTCATTCCAAAGCATGAATATAGTAGCTATTTCAGTATGCTCTCCTGGGTATTTTTATGTCAACTTGGCACAATCTAGAGTCAACTGCAAAAAGGAAATTTCAATTGTGATTTAGCCCTCACCAGGTCCACAACTGTTTGTGCCTCTGGTGTATTTCCCTGATTGATTAAATGGAGGGGGACTAGCTGATGCTGGCAGGTGATGCCAGCCCTGGGCAAGTGGTACTGGGAACTAAAGAATCAGGCTTAGAAAGACATAAAGAGAAAGCCAATAAAAACACTTCTCCATGGCCTCTGACAGTAACTGCATCCAGGATCTGCCTTGAGTTCCTGCCCTGAGACATGGATGGCGCATGGTGGATCATAGGATGACTATTAACTTTACTCCTCTTGTTGAATTTTCTCATTTTTTCATGAAAGCAAGAGAAACCTTAAGTAAGACAGCATATAATCTAACAATGACACAAACCTAACACAAGACAAGATTTACTTGATCCTGTGCTTTGAAAATCTGAGTCCATGGAAAGTTGATTGTTTATGTTCACGCCTCTAATGAGGAAGAACTTCATGTTGCAACTGAGTAGATGTGTTAATTATTTGCTTAGCTGCAGGAAAAGAAAAATAATACCTTGGAAAAGAAATGTCAGGCAAGGTTCCTTGTCTCCGAGTTTGAGAGAGCGTTCCTCCACTGCAGGAAGCCCTACTTTCAGGAGACCTAGACAGCAGGTCACACTGCCTCAGCAGTCAGAGAGCAGAGAGCGATGAATGCTTCTGTTCCTCTTCTTTCTGACTGTTCATTTCCTTGGAACCACACCCAATAAATTGGAGTTTCCCAATAAGGGAGGGTCGTCCTCACTCAAGTGCCCTAATATAGAAACTGTCTTACACTGATGCTAACGGATTTGTTTCTGTTGTGATTTGAACCCCATCAAGTTGACAGGATTAAGAATCACCATGAAATCAAATCGCCTCTGCTCAGTAGCCAAAACCCATGGAAGAATGGGTGGAAATTCCAAAAAGGCCCTTCGTGGACACATTAGCAAAGACCAATCCTTCCTTCTTTACCTCACCACATAGTCTTTTCAAAATTTTAAAACACAGTCTTTGTCTTAGGTCCAGTCGTGATCCACATGAACCTCTGTATTATGTGCCCTAGTAGTAAGGACATATCTTCATTTAAAGATATTAGAATTAGAAAATAAATTGTTCTATGCTTAAGAACAATTGACCTATTGGAGATTCATTTCACTACTCTCAGATTCCTCGGTCTGTGTGCAGTGAGAGCTGTCTCCCAGGATTCCGGAAAACCTCCCAGGAGGGCAAGGCTTCCTGTTGCTTTGACTGCACTCCTTGCCCAGAGAATGAGATTTCCAATGAGACAGGTAAGTGTCAATCATGCTGAAATTGTTCCCAGCTGTCCACGTCTGCAGTATCTAAGTAAATGTAAAACATCTGTAAAAGAACTACACAGACAGGCTACTTCCATCCAGCTGTTACTAAATCACAGGTCATTGTTCACTGCATCACCCCATGACACAGTATAGTCTTGTCTTGAGAGGGAATGCCAAGCTTACTTTATGTTCTTGGTCCATGCTGGGCATGGCTGCCCAGCCGTACACACAGATAGTCAGTCTTCCCATCCAGAGTGCTATGCTTCATTACACAGTGGACACTGACATGGACCACACTGAGAACCGACTCAGTTTTCTCCTGTGTTTTCTTATAATGCTTTATAAGTGTAACAGAAAATACATTGTACTATAGAATAAAGATTTGAGATCAGTAAGAAGCAATCAAATGTTGACATTAACGGGTGAAAAAGGAGAAAAAGAAATATGTGAGTTTAGAATGATTCTCTAGAAAATGCACCTATGTTTGTACCTGATACAAAATGAACTGGTTCAGATCAGAGGGAAATTAGCGTGTGCTGGGAAGTGGCTTAGGGTGAAAGAGAAGCTGAGCATGTTCTAATGAGCAAATTCATTTCTACCAGGTATGGATCAGTGTGTGAAGTGTCCAGAAAGTCACTATGCAAACACAGAGAAGAACCACTGCCTCCAGAAATCTGTGACATTTCTGACCTACAGTGACCCCTTAGGGAAGGCTCTCTCGTCCATGTCACTGGGATTCTCCTCCCTCACCATGGTTGTGCTCATGATTTTTCTGAGGCACAGAGACACGCCCATTGTCAAGGCCAATAATCGGTCTCTCAGTTACATCTTGCTCATCACCCTCACCTTTTGTTTCCTCTCTCCTTTAATATACATTGGTCGTCCTAACACAGCCACCTGTATCCTGCAGCAGAACGCATTTGGGCTTCTGTTCACTGTGGCTCTCTCCACTGTGTTGGCCAAAACTCTGACTGTAGTCATGGCCTTCAGAGCCACTGCTCTAAGAAGCATGATGAGGTGGATAATGATATCAAGAGTTTCTAACAAAATCATCCCTCTCTGCACCATGATCCAGATCCTACTCTCTGGAATGTGGCTGGCAAACTCTCCTCCCTTCCTCGACACAGATGCTCACTCTGAACACGGACACATCATCATCGTGTGCAACAAGGGCTCCGCTCTTGCCTTCCACTGTGTCCTGGGATACCTGGGACTCCTGGCCCTAGGGAGCTATGCTATGGCTTTCCTGTCCAGGAATCTGCCTGACACCTTCAATGAAGCCAAGTTCCTGGCTTTCAGCATGCTGGTGTTCTGCAGTGTCTGGGTCACCTTCCTCCCTGTCTACCACAGCACCAAGGGGAAGGTCATGGTGGCTCTGGAAGTCTTCTCCATCTTGGCTTCCAGTGCAGGCCTCCTGGGCCTCATCTTTGCCCCAAAGTGCTACATCATTTTATTGAGGCCAGATTTGAATTCAACTGATTGCATCAGGATCAAAACAATGTCTAGAAAAAAAAAATTCCCCTGAAACTCAACTCATATGTTTCTTAAAATAAATAGATACCTTGAATTTCTTTTGCACCAGTTGAGCAGTTACGTTAGGCTATCATTTGACATTTGATGGCATGAATTACTGGTATTTCTAATTACTTTAGTCTCATTTCATTGTGTAGCCATCAGCCTTTTAAATTTTGAAATACATGCTGCATTTCGTGTCCTCTCACTACACAAGCTGTTCCTATTACATAACAACTAATTTGATCATGAAAGGCAAATGTGCACAGACTTCCTCTGGATTGCTCAAGTATTTTCCTGAACTGAAAACTCATTTCTAATAAAGATTCGTTTTATCTATCAATCAGTGGAGACTCACAGATTCCAGGCTCACATATGCCATCGATAAGGTTTTCAAACTCACTCTATATCTTTGCTTTCAAACATATGAAATGTGCGCCAATATATCCATTCTATTCCAAAACTTTAAGACATTTCAGTAATGGAGGAGCTTCTTACATTGGTGCTCTTCCTGTGGATGAATCTAAATCACTGTAATTTACTCCGTGCTCCGTGAAGACCTTGGGCAGTGTGCAGGCTGTGGGTGAGGTGTGCGCAGGTCTCCATCTGCATGAGCACAGACAGGGTTCTGCGTGTGCCCTGTGTAAACCTCAGCAGAGCGTCTACTCGGCGACACGCTGTGCGTGAGGAAAACTAAACACAGTAGCGTTTCATTGTCTTTAAAAGTGAAAAGAAGTTCGATGCTTTGAGAGAAGCATTTCTTAAGACACAGCTAAAGCATTAAAATGAACGTGTCGTGCATGGGTAGAAAGACTGTAACCTGGGACCCTAGAGCAGAAATTAAAATCCAATGCGAGAAACACATTTCTCCACTTGTCTCGCTGCGTGTGGGGTCCGTAAGGTCACCACACTCTGCATGCTGTAGTCGAGAGGGTTGACCCCGCCCCCTGAATCCTGTTCCTGGCAATGATGGCCCCCAACTACCATTCCAACAGCACTTTCTCCTCGATGGATCAATAGCCACACTTCATAAAAGACTCACCAATAAGATCACTTCCAGGGGTTGCCTTTCACAGCCAAGGACTCCTGCCCTGTTCGTCAAGTGGCAGACAGCTACTGAGATCCATCAAATGTGTCCTGACCAAGCGAGGGTTTGGGTCAACAGACACGTGATCTAGGCCCTTCTATCCCTCACTCTGCGTCCTGTAATTTCTTCTCCTGTGTGTAATCTCTCATTGTTGGGAGACCTGGAAGCAAGGACTCAACTTCCTAGATCTAGACACTAAAGGGACCCAGGAGAGTGGACATTCCTGGGAGCTATGAGTTACAGTGGGAACACACTAAATATTTACAGGTCACCAATCCCTACAGTGTCAGTTTCAAATACTGGCATATCTAAGAGGCTGTCTTTTGTAGTGTGCATAAAATTGATTCAATAAAAATGTGGATTCCACCTAACCATTCTCAGAACTCACTATTCTTGCTAGAAATGGGGGAAAAGACCAGGTTCTTCGTGTTAGTTCAGTGGGTAAAGGCATTAGCTACTGCACATGAAGTCATAAGATACACCTCTGGGAAACCATACGGCAGAAAAAAGTGAACCAACTCTTACTGAGCATCCTCCAATATTTGCACATGCATGTCTTGGCAATCATGCCTGCATACACACATGTGTGTGCATATGCATACACACACACACATACACACACATACCTGTAAATGTATAAATATACGAATAGACTGATAAACTCTATATAAAAGAGCAATAGGAAGTTGACAGCTCAGATACAAACTAGAGTCTTTATTTCTGAATGGAAAGAAAGCTATTCAGTTGGAATTGATGAATTCAGAAGGATCTCCGATGACCAGACATGAAACTTTCTGTAAAGTGGAGCATCCACATGTGTGGGTTACATTGATATGCGCAGCCACAAGAAGGAATTTTCTATGAATCCTGAAGACCATGTCTAGTAAAACAAGCTCTGGTGGTCTTCAGTTGTAGACAGCATGAGGCCCTACCGTTGCGACAGGCCATCTCTCACATGTGCCGTATCTACTCTTTGCTTTTTCACCTGTCATGGCGTGCGCTGGTGTAACATACTTGCATCACCCTAAACAGCTTTTTCATCAGAAGTTTCATAGTTCAGACATATTCCCAAAGCATTATGGAAACTTCATGCCTTGGGACTGGCTCTCTGTGGTCTTGGCTGAAAGTGCGCTGCTGTGAGGATCTACAAACATATTTTTCATCTTGTTATTTTATTCTGAATGAAGAGCCTCAGATGCATAGCCTGAGGAAGAAAGCATTTCAGAATTCCACGGGGGATTCAGGGGTTTGCCCAGAAGCAAATCTGGGCAATTCGAATGATAGCTTCAGTCATCAATAAAACTTAGAACTCACAGGCACACAAAAGCTTTGCATACACACTGTGGAGCCCTCTCCACCAGGCTCATGGTTCACAGAGCTTCTGTTAGCATGATTTTGTCTTGGATTTCTATCTCCTGCTTCCTGCAGAGTGCGTTTCTCCTTTGTTCCCAGACCATCGTAGACTGCTTACATAGAAGACGTTATCATTCATACCATGAAGGAAACGTGGTGATTGCTGGTTTTTTCCCTACTTACACGATGATCCCAAAGAAGAAAACAGTTGATTGGAGAACAGGGCATTATTCCAGTGAGTGGGAAGTCCAGTAAGTTTCTTTTCATTTATTACTTTTCCAAAATTGGCATTCGTGTACTAAGGAAGTGTTGGTTCAAAAACATGCCCTATTTTGATTTCCCTGTCTATCACTCCTAGATGTCTTCTGTAACTTGCCTGCTTATTAACTCGTCTAGTTCTATCAAAGGGGAAGATGACTAGGGATTTCATTCATTTGACTTCCCATGTCTGACACTGGACATTTACCCAGCTTCTCTATCATGTCATGAGTCCTTGAAATATGAATGTTTTCGATGTTAGCTCTGTTGGAGAAGGATAATACAATAAAAATGATTTCTAGAGATCTAGCTGTGCTCCTATATAAAAGGATGATGGCATTGGAATTGGTAAGCATGAATTTCCCCAGTGGATGCTGGAGTGACCAGTGTGCCCTGTGTCAGCTGCTGCTGCAGACATTGGAGCATGACGTTAGCATCACACTCTGGGACTTGCTCTCTCCTTTATCAATGCAGTCACCTGTGATGTTGTGTATGTTTGTCTTCTATTATTTCATCTCAATAAATTATATCAGGTTTACATGTTTCCTTAAAGTTTGCAATACGTATTTTCTGATTAAAATGAATGTGTTCATTGCACACATTGATGGTCATGAAGACCTTGAAGGGGTGCTTTTTTGAGCAGTCTCTGCTGTTCATACTTAAGGAGTACTATTGGACAAGTCTGCTCTATATTTCTTTGGTATTCATTAAGTAAATTGGCATTTGTCAGTGTATGAAGTTAGTCAGGAGTATTTTATCCTAGGAAGACATCCCTAAAGCTGAGGGATCCACACAAATACATATATATATGTATATATCAATTCCGGAGTGAGGGATAAGGAATATGTGTTATGTGAATTTAGAAAGAAGTTTGGAGAAAATGTTTCATATTACTAAAAATGTACACAGGTGTTCTGAGGCATGACTGTCAAGCTGGCAGTGTTGTGTCTTTACTAAATGTGGTTGTGGAGTAAGGCAGTAACTCAGAGACAGAGAGTGAGAGAAAATGTTTTACGGTGAAAATCACCTGAAGTTAATGCTCTCTTAAGAGAGGCAGCCCTAAATTGGTAAATCAAAGATAGCCACAATCACACAGTGTGCTATCTACATGAAATATACCATGGCAGATTTGATCGGACTCAGGTGTCATATTTGCCTTTAAGGGTGAATACAAAGTTGTCTTCCATGGTGCAGAGTGTTTCTGCACCTTGCATGCTGAAAATAAATTCCACCTAGCAGACAATTCTTCTTGTTCCTCCTTGTTCTGCTCTCTTGTCACACTAGCTCAGCATGCACCAGTGTCATATGACCTCAGCATATGACAGCCGATACCTGGAACAAACATGTTTACAAGAGATTTCAGTGGCTGGCATGTCCAGTGTGCATGAGAGAAAGGCATTTCAAAGAAAGATTTCGCATGTACTGGAGTCAAAATGAAATCAGAATAAGTTCGTAGCTAGTAAAAATTTGCCCATAAATATTAGTTAACATGTTCGATCTATGCAGCACTTTTTCAAAATACACTATTTGTAGAGAAGAGAGTCCATGAAGGAATGTGTTCTTCAAAGCTGAACACTGCTTTTCTGCTTTTCATTAAATATTTTTTATACTTGTGAAGGCTATGTATGTTGACTTTGTGGAAATGATTGTTCTTTCTCCCCAGTTACTCACACTATAAATCTATCTTAATTCCTTCAAGTACTTCAGATCTCGTTCTATACGGCTAACATTTTCTGCCAGACAAATTTTTTCTGCGATTCAATTTTCTAGTTGGATTTTACTTTCCTGATGTCATAATAAGGGAGATGGCAAACGGGCGGTGGATAGGCACATAATGTCACACATACATACCTCAGCTGATGGAAGCACATTACTGTACAGAATTACATTGTTCACCTGGTGCACACATTAAAGTCTTTTCTGCATGATGGCAGACATCCAACCACAACAACAATTACATCAGATTCTCTTGTTGTATGTCGGAGTAATTGTTCTTCATACTTATTTAAATAAAGTACCATTTGAAATATCAGAATTGTTCTTCGCGAATTACATGTGCGTTATATGCCAGGGTCATGATAACCTGGGATTTTAATATTTTTTCTATTTTACTGGATATATTTCTCGTATTGAGTATTTGAATGTTAACACATATAAATCTGCTGTTGGTGATGGTGTTTTTATTTTGTTTTGCTTTGTTTTCTGTCTTTTGTGTTTTTTGGTTTTCTTGGATGAAGGGCATTTTATTCTTCTTCTTTCATATATTTCACGTTAACACCCCTCCTACCTTCCCTCCGTCCCTCCCAGCTCCCCATCCTCCCTCTCCTCTTATTATACATCCTCCCTATCCAAGGTGACTCATCCCCCCTCCCCTCTCCCCATAGAAGAGAGCCATCCACCTGGGTCACCACTCAAACAGAACACAACAAATGGAAAAAGACCAGACACAAGTCTCCACTTGGAGGGTGGATCAGGCAACACAGCTGGAGGAAATGGGTCCCAGGGGCAGGCAAATCATCAGAGAACACCCCCCATACACTATAGCCTGCAGATTCTCTGCAAGAACCCCAATCCAGACAACCTCATAACAGATCTAGGCTCCCTGTCTTCCACTTCAGGCTCTGAGGGACCCCACGATTGCTGGTTCCTTGACTCAGTGGGGATTGCTCTCCAGATGACCCCAACCATCTCTGGTCCTGAAATGCTTCACCCCATCCCTCTTCTGTTAGTCTCCCAGAGCTCTGAATGATGTTTGACCCTGGGCCTCTGAATCTGCTCCCAACAGCTGCTGGAAGAAGCCTCTCTGATAGAGATTGGACTAGGTACTGATGATCTATGAGAACAGGCTATCGTTAGACATAGTCTTCTGACTCTCCATCTCTAGTTCCTGGCCTATCCTTCAGGATCAGGCATGGGTTCTCTCCTTTGGCATGCAGTTCTTCTACCTGTACAGTGTCCCAGTGGGTCCTATTGGAAGGATGGGTTATAGGTCAATTGTTTAGCTGCTCGGGTAGTGTCCCAACCCCTCCCTGGGAGCCTGGGAGGCTACAGGAAATATCCTGTCCAGGTTCACCATCCCCCATTGCTTGAGGCCTCTCCAAGGTTTCCTTCCTGAGCTCTAGTGAGTTTCCACTTTCCTTGGTCTCCAGACCCTCCAGAATGTCCTCCATTTCCAGATGTCCTCACATATCCTCCCTCCAGCCCTCTGTCCACACCTGGCCTCCCCTCCTGACCCCCAGCCCACCCACACCATCAGTTCCAGGTCTCCCTACACACCAGGGCATTCCCCAGGTCACAAGTGACGCCCTCCCTGATGTTTGCCAGGGCTGGCCTGGCAAGTCGGACAGTACCTGGATGGAGAGTGGGACTGAAGGGCTTTATGAGGAGAGGGGAAAAGAGACGCGAGGGAAAAGAAATAGACCAGACACACAGCATCATTGAGCTCAGATGGAATGGAGCTAAAGTTTAATTTTTCTCTCAATTCTTACACCCCTTTCCTCCGGGGACTACGTGCAGCTGCAGCAGTTACGAGGTTAATGATCACAGATACAATAAAGGTTCTAATCACTGGGTAAAACAACACATGAGCGGAGCATCCCATTCTCTGAGTTAAACCTAAACCTAGGAGCTTCCATACTGCTGGAGAAGGATGTTTATTCTGGGAGATAACCTGTCTCAGGGAAGCTAGATGTTTGCCCAGGGAAATGGCTTTTTGGGGTGAGGCTGGGTGCTTGCCTAGGTCAATAGCTTCTCCGGATGGAGGTGAACGTTTAGCCAGAGAAGGAGCATTCCTTCAAAGGAACTTGGCTTCCTTGAAATAAGCCGCTCTCGGGCAGTCATTAATCTTTTCATGACTACGTTTTGCTCAGAAGATCTCCCAATACAGGAAGTAGGCAATATTAGCCAGAGGCTCACAGCAGAGTCCAGGCCCAGAGTCTGAAGGGCTCGCCACAGATGTTCAGTCTCTGGGTCTGTGGATTGCAGAGCCTTTGTCCTTTGCTTAGCAGTTAATAACCTCTTATTAATGAGGACATACAAATTTCTCTGTCTGGGACTAGGTCATCTCACTCAGAATCATTTTTGCTAGTTCCATCTATTTGCCAGAGAAATTCACTGTTGTTTGAAAATGTTTTATTTAAAATATGTTAATATTTAGTTTTTATTTAAAACTTGATTAAAATAATTGTTCAATATATTTTAGAAATGTTTTACTATGTGATATTTGCTTTAAATGCTTTGATACTTCATGTGGAAGGATTATGGAAACGAACTTTCACTTCTTAAAATCTATCAAGCTTTTTTAAAATTCTTCCATCTTAACATGTATCCACAATCAACAAATAAAGGAAAAAGGTTAATGATGCTACAGCATACTCCTTCAGGAGCAACTCAGACTCACGGGGATTTGATTTTCCCTGAAAAAATCAAAGGATTATGCATATGTCAAATTGTAGAGTGATTCACCTCCATTAATGTTAGTTGGAAAACTAAAATGTTCACTGCGTCACATCTGCTCCTGAGTGTAAATGATGTGATGCAGACACCCTAGAAATCTACGCAGGATGATTCTCAGTTCCCATCCTTTCCTACTGACAAGTAGGCAGACTGGTGCCATCATGACCTTACTGAAATTTTCACAATTATTTCTCAAAAATACATAATAGAAAAAGCAGTGTTCCGGGAACTGTTTTCACTAACATTTTAGATATTCCCACCTCATCCGACATCTTATTAAAAATGGGCTCAGCTCTGGGCCTTCTAGCTACAGTGATCAGACAAGCACCAACCAGGCCGAGTTTTGTCAGTGACCAGCTGTGAAGCAGACTCATTTATGATTTATCTGGTTTTTGTCAGGGCTAAGAAAACAGGGAGCAGCCAAACTCCACTCTCAGGGTGAGAATTCCGGGTTCCAAGCAAGCTTCGGTTCCATGCTATTCAGACCTATTAACATAAAAAACAAACCTTGGTTTGCTATCCCATAATATTGGACACAGTTGCACCAGTATATAATGAGGAATATTGCTAGTGCAGATCAAATGGTTTGAAGCTGATTGATCCTGTTATCACTTTCCACACTTGGTGGCATGCGTATCAACTCCAGCACAATGAGCGCTGGTCAGTAAGGGAGAAACCTCGAGCTGGGCCACAGAATGAATTCTCCATGTTCAAAGCTACAACTGAGTGCTGTCTTCAGTAATTTAGGTGTGACTGTGGCGTGTGGCCAATAACACTGGCAATAGCTGGAATTTGGCAGGGAGTCCACGCAGCCCTTTGCCCAACAGCACAAGATGCTTCTTATTACATTTACTGGGGTTTGTTCTTGGCAGCAGGTCTGGTTGAGGAACTTTCTCTGCTTATCTCTGGGGACACTAACTGAAATTTTTCTCACATGTGTGTATGTTTTAAGAAGCTTCTACAATAAGACTCATGTGACTTTTCCCCATAGGCACCCATTACCCCGCCTGCCCTTCTTGGTTCCCAGCCTCCTCTGTTCTAATTCCTCTTTTATCCTGTAGCAGCACACCTACTGAGTTAGTCAGCAAAGTGGAGGAGGAGGAGCTTTCATAGGTGCAAACCCTGCCAGACCCAGCAGGGGAACCACTATCACAGCAAGACCATCCTGGACAGGGGAACCCACACTTTTCATCTCATGGGGATTAACTGACCCTAAGCTCCTCGGGTGTTCTATTGGTGACATGGGCACTTCATGAGCAGTCAAACATCATTTATAAAAAGCTGGGCTCCTGTGTCTGGATGGCATCACCCCCTAAACAGCAGCAGCTTGGGACCCCCTGTCTGTGGAGAGCTCTGCCCCTTGCATGCTGCTCTATACTTACTCTTACACCCCGCAGTGATCCATTGCTGAGACTCTGTGGACTACTCCCACTGAAGAGAGCCCCACCTCAGCCCAGCAGCCTTTCCAGGCCCAACCCTCCTCCAGGTGCCTAGCAGTCAAGCTGTTGGAGACAGCTGCCATGGACTGTTTCATGGTGGACATGGCAGGCAGCCAGGGCAGCAGGTAAACCAAGTTCAGTATTGGGCAGGATGCGTGCTCCAGGCTCCAGGCTCAAAATGGCACTTCACAGTTATCTGTGTTTCTGCCAGGGAGCAAAGCTGGCTATCGCCAGCAGCCTAGGCCCTCTTGCTGTCAGCTGCTCCTCAGAGCTGCTGCTTGCCTCCCTCAACAGGCTGCTGGGGATCCAGGGGCACTGTGCACCACCTCTTATGCCGACCATGAAACCCAAATGGTGCTGAGAATCACTGGGGAGCCAATGATTTTCCCATTTCAGGGACTCTGGCTAAGCAAGGCTGAGAAGCTCTGGAACTAGAGACCTGGATAGGAAAGCTCCCCCAGGGGAATGTCTAGAACCCTGCTCTCAGCAGGCTGCAGGGACCTCCAACCTGGCAGTGCATCACAGAAGTGGTCCCAGCTAATAACAATGGCCCTAAGTTGGGCCCCTCAACCCTCTCCAGACTTGACAAATAGGCACAAAAAATCCCACCAATCATTGTCTACCCTGCGTGCCTGTGCCACCTCGGGGACACTATATAAAGAGCAGCCTTCTGGACTCTGCTCAGAGCAGGGAGGGGGTGAAGCTTTGACTGCTGCCTTCCTCCCAAGTGTAGGCAGCTACAGAGAGAAGAAGCAAGAAGAACACATCAGCTGAGTCAGATGCAATAAAAACACCAGAGCTTAGCCAGGGATATTCCCTTCAGAGCTGCAACACTGAAGACACCTTCCCCACTTCAGAGCTGTGTGGTCCTGGCTTCCCGAATGTCAGGGGGCCCTTCCATTGGGGACACCTTCCACACCTCACAGCTGTATTGTCCTTGGGCTCTTAAATGCCAGGCCACTTTTCCATCTCTGTTCAAGCTCAATAAACCCTAACAATTTGACAAAGAAAATTTCAATCACATTATATTCTATCAAAAAATATATATATATTGGCATGATAGCGAACTGGGCACACCATTTTGTTTGCTTGTTTGTTGTGCAGGAGAAATGAAAGCAGAGGGAGACGAATTGACAGAAGCCTATGGGCCGGTTAAACTATGTTACAAAGTAGAAGAAATAAACTGTCTGTCTTTTGAACAGCATGGGAGATGCAGACCTTTCAAATGGTTGTTCTCTATCTAGGATGCAGGAACACACGTGTACAAATTGACACATATATTTCACACAGATCACGTCTACACACTCAAAACTATCAAAACATATTATCATAGAATATCCAGCTGTTTCAAGAGAACTTGAATGGACTAAGCGATTGTCTTTAATGAACACAATGTCACAGTAAACTGATGGTTTATTCAAAAGCATTTGCTTTCGATGGTTGCCCAGAACACTGGGAGACGTGAGGGTTTCTTGCTGAGATATGGATATAGTTAGTCACAGCCATAAGGCAACTGCAGCCATTTACAAACTCTATACACTGAGAAAGCCACACTCAGTATTTCCCACATCCTAATGACGTAACACTACATTCTATTCCATCTATTCATGGGAATGTAGTAACACAGGTGGTTTGAATGCATAAGCCACTGCACAAAGTAGTCACATATGTGTGGTGTTTCTCTTTCTCCCAAATAATTGTTTGTCTATCTTCTATTTAGCTTGCACTTGAACAACTACCAAAGTGTTTTGGCCATGCGCTTTGCCATTGAGGAGGTCAACAGCAATCCCCATCTACTACCCAATACTTCTTTGGGATTTGAGGCCCATGATATCCCCTTTGGCGAATGGCGTGCTGTGGATAATCTCTTCCGTTGGTTCACAGGGAACGTGAATGCCACTCCTAATTACAGCTGTGCAAAAGAGAGCAAGTCAGCTGCGGTACTTACAGGAACACCGTGGACAGTATCTGAACAGTTCGCGACACTGCTGGATATTTACAAGTTTCCACAGGTGAGGGACAGTGGTGTGAGATAACGTAACTCAGTTTTCCTTTAGTGACATTTCAGGAGTTTGGGAAAAGAAAAAGAAAGAGAATTGAATCACTCATCATTGAAAGGGAAAAGATGCACACACTTGGTGATGGATCTGCATTAGCAGATTTTGGAATACGGGGAAGTGGGGAAGAGGAATAGACAGAACACTGGTGAGCCTCGTAGTGTTGGCAAAATGATAAGAACACTACAAGATGTTAATGTCTGATGCTAAAATCAGGATGAGTGGACTCTCATACCAATGACTCCCAACAGCTGCTGTAGAAATAAGTTGTATATGACCCTATTCTTGCTCCTACTCTTTCGGGTTGCTCTCCCTTCAGCTCTCCTTTGGTCCTTTTGATAGTATCCTGAGTGACCAAGGCCGGTTCCGATCCGTGTACCAGGTGGCTGACAAGGACACATCACTGCCATCAGCAGTGGTTTCTTTGATGCTTCATTTCCAGTGGACCTGGGTGGGGCTGTTCATTACAGATGATGACAAGAGCACTCAGATTCTATCAGACTTGAGAAGAGAGATGGATAGAAATGGAGTCTGTGCAGCATTTGTAGAAACGATATCAATCATCAGGGGTACACATCTGTCTAACTACTGGGAAAAACATGTGCAGGTCCTGGATTCATCAGCAAACATGATAATTTTTTATGGTGACACTGATTTTCGTCCAATCTTTCTATACAATATACATGGAAATACTCTTGTGTGGAAAGTCTGGGTCCTAAACTCACAATGGGCTCTTTTTGGAAATGATGAATATTTCATATTGAATTCCTTGCATGGTGCTCTCATTTTTTCACACCATCTTGGAGAGATTGCTAATTTTATGGATTTTATTCAGGCAGCCAGCCCTTCCAAATACCCAGAAGATATTTTCCTGCATATGGTGTGGGCATTATTGTTCAACTGCTCAGTTTCAGACAAGAATTGTAAAATTGTGGATAACTGTCTTCCAAACGGTTCCTTGGGAATCTTGCATGTGAACTCTGAAAAGGAAATTAGTGAGGAAAGTCACAATGTGTACAACGCTGTGTACGCTGTGGCCCACAGCCTGCATGAGATGATTCTCAATCAAGTTCAAAGTCAACCTAGTGGGAAGGGGAAGGAGACCGTGTTCTTCCCCTGGCAGGTAATGTTCAGAAAGCAGCTGAGACTGGCAAACAAAATTGAATGATTTTTATGAAAATTCTCAAATGAGGCAGCACATGTTCCCCTGCCTGGGGACTGATGGAAAACATGGTGTCACAATCTGATGTGGGGGATGCCTGTGGGAAGATAAATTCTACTTTGTTTGATTGAAAAGAAAACTCAAAATACTCACATTGATATAATGATAAAAAACCATTATATCAATAGACATTTCTGATTCCACAAATTCCCACCCTAAAATGCTATGGGTGCTTCTGCAGTGATCATATTATATAAATAATCTCTCATATTCACTCTTTAAACAAATAGACATTCATTTTATACAGTGAATCAATACTACTTTGAAATTATCATTGGATATGTCTATCTTGAGAAGGAAGTTGGGTTGTTTCAGTGTACACTGATCAGTATCAGTGCTTGTTTGTAAGTTCTGTGTAGAAAATGATTAATATTTTAGAAACATGATGAAACATAATCTATGATCCTAAGCTTACATTGCTGAAGGTTTGATGCTTGTGTAAATTGCTTTTAACCTCAGGGATCAAAGTCAATGAGACACTTTCCCTAATTCTAGCACTCATGACCACTCTGAGGTCTTCATCACAGGATCTCACATCTCTTTTAGCTTCACTCTTTCCTGAAGAACGCACAACTGACCAATCCCGCTGGTGACCCTGTGGTTCTGGATCAGAAAAGAAAACCAGAGGCAGAGTATGACATTCTCAACTTTTGGAATTTCCCAAATGGTCTGGAACTGTTTGTCAAAGTCGGAACTTTTTCCCCAAATGCTCTGCAGGGGCAACAGCTCTCCTTGTCTGACAACACGATAGAATGGGCCACAGGATTCACAGAGGTGGGTTGCATCTGATCTCAGTGTTTTCACCTGTATGTAAATATCTAAAAATTAGTTTTCTACTCATCATCATCATCATCTGTTAAATTATCTTTCGAGCGCTTAATGAGAGTCCAGCGGTGAATTTTCCAATGCTCTTTATGATTCACAATCCATGTCAAATCTCAGGGAAATTGATACCTGGGCAGCTAGGCAGAGGGCTCACTCCAAGGCTTCCTCACCCCATGCTCTCCTCTTCATTCTCCTCCTGCTCCCTGGCTGCTTCTTCTCTCTCTCCTGTCTTTTTCTCCCTGCCCTTGTCCTAGTTCTTTTTTATTCCAAATCCTCTCTGTCTCCACCCTGCCCTCCAATATACAAATCAATGGAGCCTAACGTTCATCTGCCTTAAGGCTAAGGAATGTCCTATTCATGTGGAGAGCTGGATAGCCAGTCCTTTGTTTACTGGTAGGTAGTGAATCCTTTACATGCTTCAAGGACAGCTTACTGGAACATTATCCATAACTAAAATCTCCCACAACATCTCACCCTTCTTCTTTACAATAGGAACAATATTGACTCAAATAAAAGAAGCTAAGATATAAACTTCTAAGTCTGTCAAATACCAAGTACAAATTTCGGCAGACTGCTCATGCAGTCAAATGTAACTGTCCCATAACACCAAGTATCAAATCCAAAGTTCACCAATTATTAATAAAAGCTCACCAATTGTTCATAAATGTTTCGCAAAATGTCTGTGCACTTCAAATGTCTTTGGAAAGTTTGCCAAGTGTTCATAAAAGTTCACCAATTGTTCATGATAGTTCAATGTTTAGCAAAATGCTCGTGCAGTTCAAATGTCAGCAGATATTTTTGAGCACTGTGAAAGCTGCCTCAATTTTCACTGGTCTGTTTGGCAAAACAGACTCCCTGTAGGCAGGTATCTGCATCTGCATCACAATCGAGCACTGTGAGAGCTGCCTCAATTTTCAAAACAGGCTCCCTTTTCAGCTGCAGAGTCATCTCCAAGATGATTTCAGAGGACAAGATATGAAGCCAATAGCTTTGCAAATTTCTCCTTTTCAAGATGACCATGTCTGTCTTAGGAGAGAATTAATGAACAATGAAAATGACCTGTTCCTGAGTTACTGATAGCATGATCAGCATCCTGTTTTAGGAAAATTCATGTTATAATTCTCAATCCCGTGTCTGACTGCCAGCCTCTGTATTTAGCTGGAGAACTCAATTTTTTGCAATCCATAGCCTCTGATCTATAAGCAGCGTAGGAGCAAGGCAGCTAGGAAAGCCTTCAATGATTCATTTTGAGGTTGAAGGCTGGACAGTAACCCGCATACTCTGATGTCTCTCTTCAGCCTAGTGGTCTCTGGATACTCTCATCAGTACGATGTCTCATTTCTGAAAAGACAAAAACACAACCTTTCCCCGACATGGGGTGGAGTTTCCACACTCCAGGCTATCATTTTTAGAGCAAAATGCTTAAACATTATCTTTTAAAATTAAAATTTTTATTATTTGAGGTTAAAATAGCCAATTATAGATATATCGTATACCCCTTTCTTTTATAAATTTAAGCTGAAGTTTTACTTACCATGTATAATTCTAAAATCCAATAATTTGTCCCTTTCTTGCTGGACATTCATTTAACATGTCAGCCTTGGGAGTTGTAGCTGTGGCTGATAACAGGAACATCTAGCCACAGCAATGCCGTATGGGTTTTGTAGTCCATGACAAATCCGGTAAGTTTGGAATATTTTCAAACATTAACCGTAAACAAACTTCCAAATATAGGTAAAATAAATCTTTTTTTGTCAACCAAATAAAACCAAATACCAATTTCCTGGAGGACCAGGACCAGTTGGCTGCATTTTTGGTCCAAACTTCTGAACATAGCAAGGCTGGTTACTTAACAACCATAGCCAAGTGGCGGCTGAGAGAAAAACTCTAACACAGGCAGTGTAGATTCTGCCCAAACTCTCTGAGTTGCTTTGTGCAATGATCCATTTTAAAATATTGTCCTCCTTTTGTATCATGAGCTCAGTAAAGGAATGATCAGAAAGCATACAATCAAGCTTGAGGTCTAGGTAATTTACATATGCATTCTATAATCTGCTTTCTCCTGAGTTAACTCCTTTTCTGCTGTTGTTAAACTTTTTTGTCTGTTTAAATCTGAATCACCATTCAATGCTTGAAATGATTTACTTGACGCTTGAGTAGTTAACCCAATGGTAGGTTCCTTAAACCAGATATTAATTTTCAATGGCTTTTGTACAAAATATTGACATAAAATGGAACTATTTAAGAACTTCTGGGGAATGACTTTCCATTGATACCTTTTAACAGGCTGAGAATTATTATCAATACCTGTTCTGTCTTGCTTATGGACAACCTGGACAGGCTGTGATTGTTTTTGATAACATTTTTTAATATCTTTATCAGTAGCAAACTGAATCTTACAGGTTGTCTCTGATATTGAAGGAATGTTAATCTGCACATTCCATTGTTTTAATACGTCTCTTCCCCATAAATTTACAGGTAGATCTGCCACATATGGTTTTATATTCCTATTTCCCTTTCTGGTCTTATGCATTTGACACTTGCTGCATTTTGTTTTACTTGAGAAAATGTTCCAGTTCCTAAGAACTGAGAAGTTAGCTCTTGAAGAGGCCAGTTTGGAATCCAGGAGTCTTTTGAAATGACTGTTACATTGGCTCCTGAGTCTACCAATCCTTTAATTAAAACTCCATTTGTTTGTAATCTCGACGTAGGTCTCGAATCATTTATAGCTGTTTGCCAAAATACCTGTTTTTTATCACTTTTTAATTCACCTGTTTTATCAGCTCTGTCCTTGATAGCAAAGTCTAGAGCATTGCTGTCTTTAGCTTCAGGCACTGCCTGCTTTAATCTCCCTGAGGGTGTGTTAATCCATTGCTGATAAGAAATTGTTGGCTCCTGTTTTCTGTGGTGGACACTCAAGCCAAGCCCCCTAGGGAGTTTTCCCCACAGCAAAGAATTACCTTGAATATCTGTTACAGATCTACATTTATTAAACCAATGTCTGCCTTTTCTCGCTTATCATGGGAGAAGACATAATTTCTAGGATCTGTTTGTCTACAGTCCTTTTTAAAATGACCTGACTTTCCACAACCAAAACATCTGACTTTTTGATTTTTTAATACCTTGAATAATCGCTTGTCCAATCCTAGTGGCATTGTAAGCACTGGATCCAATATCAGCAGTAATTTTAATCCATTGATCCAAAGAAGTTGTTTTTAATGGCCTTTTTGCCTTTTGGCATTCTGAATTAGCATTTTCAAATGCCAGAGATTTAATTAACACTTCCCTTGCTTCTGAGTCTGAAATTGTCTTATGGACAGCAGAAGTCAATCTCTGTAAAAAATCAGTGTATGGCTCGTTTGAGCCTTGCATGATTTTAGTAAATGACTCAGACATTTTCCTGGCTCTTCACCTTTATCCCAAGCATTAAAGCCGCTGTATGACATTGTGCCAAAATATTATCATCAAACTGGATCTGCACTTCCAATTCAGCATATTGACCTTCACCTATCAACTGATCTGAGAATATTAATGCCTCTAGCTCGGTTACGTTGTTCTATTACCAAAGCTTCTTCTCTCCACCATGTCAGCCATTGTAACTGAGGACCGGCTTCTAATACAGCTTTTGCCAAGTCCCTCCAATCTCTAGGAATGGCTCGGTGTTGAACAGCCCAGTTGTTCAATATCTGTTTTACATAAGGAAAGTGCATTCCATAGGCTACTATTGCCTCTTTAAATCTCTTTAAATCTAGCATTTCTGTAGGTTGCCATCCAAGTTCATCATAGCCCTGTGGATGTCTTTCATCAGCGGGCATCCTGTACATACTTACTGGATAAACCATAGTTGGTTTTCTTAAAATCTTTGGCTGCCACATTTCATTATAGTGTGGCAGCCACAGTATAGTGGCTCTCAGCCACAGAGCAGTAGGCTCTGAATTCTCTGACTGAGGTAGGCTTTTACTTCCTTCCATCAAGTGTTCTAATTTTGCTACCAATGCTTGCAATCTCACATTCCACTTCTCATCCATTTCTTTATTTAAGGCTGCTTCTTGTGAGAAGGAAGTAGATTCTGCTTTTCTTTCTACCATTTTAAAATTTTCTGATTTTGCTCTGAATTTATCTCCTGTATCTAAGTCAACTTCTCGTTAAGGGCTACATATCCCTTTTCCTTCTGCACTGACAGTTTTCTTTGATAGAGCACAGTATATCATGATGGCTATTGATAATACAATGTGAAATACCAGAATAACAAAAACCATAATCTGTATTATGCCAGTTTCAGTTAAAGTATTTATCTCTTTATCTACTGCTTTCATTCCTAAAACATCCATAACAAAACCATACAGAGCCCAAGTGCCCAGTGTCATAATATTTTCCATTTTTAACACAGAAAAATTTTCTTTTCCACTCTTACTTATCCTCTCCTTCCTTAGGACTTCTGTGTATTTTTCTTTTATTACTTCTTTCTTTCTTACTGTGGCTCCCACTTCCCAAGGAGCATTCTCTTTATTACCTTCTCTCCTTACAGAAGGTCTACAAATCTGTGGTTCCTTTCTTGGAACTTTAGTAATATGCACCTGTGTGCGCTTTTTCTTTATTTCTGTCTCTTTCTCTCCAGCTCTCCTCTTTCCATAGGAGGCCTTACTCTTTTTTATTGATTTATCGTGTATCTGCTACACTTCTCCTCTGTCTTACGCACTGCTCAGCTACATTGTCTCCTGAGGTGAGGAGAATTAGTAATTACCTTTAAACTGCTTCTTTCTCTCTTTCTCATTCTCTTTTTTATTTCTTACTCTCTGCTTTTAAACTGAATATTCTTTCTTTCTCTTAACTTCACTCATTTATTAACTGCCTTTTATTTTGAGTTTACTTTACCTTTCCTGTGTCTTCTTTCTTCTTTTCTCCTTTTCTCTGCCTTGGCTCTTGCTGTCCCGTGTTGTCTGTCCTTTCCTGGTAGACTCTGCGACTGGACTCTCCTGTCCTGCGTTGTCTCTCTTTTTTTGTTTGTCTTCTTTCTTCTTTTCTTCTTTTCTCAGCCTTTTCCTTGTGTATCCTTGCCACTCGTTGGTGCACCAAATGTTAAATTATCATTCGGGCGCTTAATGAGAGTCCAGCAGTGAATTTTCCAATGCTCTTTATTAATCACAAATCATGTCAAATCTCGGGATTCTATACCTGGGCCACTAGGCAGAGAGCTCACTCCAAGGCTTCCTCACCCCATGCTCTCTTCTTCATTCTCCTCCTGCTCCCTAGCTGCTTCTTCTCTCTCTCCTGTCCTTTTCTCCCTGCACTTGCCCTAATTCTTTTTTATTCCAAATCCTCTCTGTCTCCACCCAGCCCTCCAATATACAAATCAATGGAGCCTAACGTTCATCTGCCTTAGGGCTAAGGAATGTCCTATTCATGTGGAGAGCTGGATAGCCAGTCCTTTGTTTACTGGTAGGAAGTGAATCATTTACGTGCTTCAAGAACAGCTTACTGGAACATTATCCATAACTAAAATCTCCCACAATCATCATCATCATCATCATCATCATCATCATCATCATCATCATCATCATCATCAATCATCATAGCTCTTCTGGGACTCATCTAAATACCCAGAGGGAAAATAAATATAAACTATTGTCCTGTTGTCTTATACTCCTGCTTGACTATTTATTTTCAAATCTGTTCATTCATTTCTTAGCATGAATGTAGTAGCTATTTCAGTATCCTCTTCTGTATAGTTTTCCATCAACTTGACACAATCTAGAGTCACCTGTAAACAGGCAAGCTCCATTGAGAAATTGCCCTCACAAGGTCCACAGGTATGTATGCCTCTCCTGAATTTCCCTGACTGATTAAAAGGAGGGGGCTTAGCTGGTTTTTGGTTATATCACCCCTGGTCAGGTGGCACTGGAAACTAAAGAATCAAGATTAGCAAGCCATGATTGGCAAGCCAATGAAGACACTTCTTCATGGCCTCTGACAGTAACTGCATCCAGGTTCTGCCTTGAGTTCCTGCCCTGAACTCCATGGATGATCCACGGTAAATCATAGGACGAATATAAAATTTACTCCTCATGTTGAATTTTCTCATTTTTCATGACAGTTATAGAAACCTGAAGACAGCATATTTTCTGCCAATGTTACAGATCACAAGACAAGACTTACTTGATCTTATGCTTTGAAAATCTGAGTCCATGGAATGTTGGTTGTTTATGTTCAGGCCTCTGACTCGGAAGAATTTCATCTTGCAACTGAGTAGATGTGTTAATTATTGTTTTGCTGCAGAAAAACAAAAATAACATCTTACAAAAGAAATGTCAGGCAAGACTGCCTATCTCACAGTTTAGAGAGCGTTCCTCCACTGCAGGAAGCCTGACGTACAGGAGATCTAGACAGCAGGTCACACACCACCCACACTCACAGAACAGACAGGGATGAATGCTACTGTTCCTCTTCTTCACTACTGTTCATTTCCTCTGGAACCACAACCAATAAATTGGAGTCACCCACATATAGGGAGGGTCTTCCTCACTCAAGTGCCCTAATGTAGAAAAGGTCTCACACTAATGCTCAAGATTTGTTTCAACTGTGATTTGAACCCTGTCAAGTTGACACGATTAAGAATCACCATGAAATCAAACCTCCTCTGCTCAGTAGCCAAAGCCCATGGAAAAATGGGTGGAAAGTCCTAAAACGCTCTTCGTGGACACATTAGCAAAGACCAATCCTTCCTTCTTTACCTCACCACATAGTCTCTTCAAAATGTTACAACAAAGTCTTTGTATTAGGTCCAGTCGTGGTCCACATAAACCTATGTATTATGTATGCTAGTAGTAAGGACATATCTTCATTTAAAGATATTAGAATTAGAAAATAAATTGTTATTTTTTAAGAACATCTGACCTATTGGAGATTCATTTCACTACTCTCAGATTCCTCGGTCTGTGTGCAGTGAGAGCTGTCACCCAGGATTCCGGAAAACCTCCCAGGAGGGAAAGGCTGCCTGTTGCTTTGACTGCACTCCTTGCCCAGAGAATGAGATTTCCAATGAGACAGGTAAGTGTCAATCATGCTGAAATTGTTCCCACCTGCCCACATCTGCAGTATCTAAGCAAATGGAAAACATCTGTAAAAGAACTACAGAGACAGTCCTCTTCCTTGCAGTCGTTACTAAATCAGGGGTCATAGTTCATTTTCTTTCCTCATGATATGAAAGAGAGTGAACTTAATGCTTGCTTTATGTTCGTGATCCATGCTGGGCAGGACTGGCTAGGCAAGGCTACAGAAAACCTGTCTTTGCACTCTGGAGTAGTATGCTTATTACACAGTGGGCATTAAGAGACACCACACTGAGTACCAACTCTTCATGGTTGTCTCCTCTATATTCTTATAGCTCTTTATGACTACAACAAAAAATAGGTTATACAATAAAATCAAGATTTGTAATGAGGAAGAAGTAGTCACATGCTGAGGTTTATCAGGTAAAAAAGTAGAAGCCTTATATGAGTTCAGAATGATTCTCTAGAAAATGCACCTACATTTGTACCAGAAAGAAAAGAAAAAAGGTTTCAGATCAGAGGAAAATTAACTAATTCTGGAAAGTGGCTTCAGGTGAAGTGAAACTGAGCATGTACTCATGAGCAAATTCATTTTTTCCAGATACAGACCAGTGTGTGAAGTGTCCAGAAAGTCACTATGCAAACACAGAGAAGAGCCATTGCCTCCAGAAGACTGTGACCTTTCTGACCTACAGTGACCCCTTAGGGAAGGCTCTCACATCCATGTCTCTGGGATTCTCCTCCCTCACCACTGTTGTGCTCATGATTTTTCTGAGGCACAGAGACACGCCCATTGTCAAGGCCAATAATCGGTCTCTCAGTTACATCTTGCTCATCACCCTCACCTTCTGTTTCCTCTGTCCTTTAATATACATTGGTCGTCCTAACACAGCCACCTGTATCCTGCAGCAGAACGCATTTGGGCTTCTGTTCACTGTGGCTCTCTCCACTGTGTTGGCCAAAACTCTGACTGTAGTCATGGCCTTCAGAGCCACTGCTCTAGGAAGCATGATGAGATGGTTAATGGTATCAAGAGCTTCTAACAAAATCATCCCTCTCTGCACCACTATCCAGCTCCTTCTCTCTGGAATGTGGCTGGCAAACTCTCCTCCCTTCCTCGACACAGATGCTCACTCTGAACACGGACACATCATCATCATGTGCAACAAGGGCTCCCCTCTTGCCTTCTACTCTGTCCTGGGATACCTGGGACTCCTGGCCCTAGGGAGCTACACTATGGCTTTCCTGTCCAGGAATCTGCCTGACACCTTCAATGAAGCCAAGTTCCTGGCTTTCAGCATGCTGGTGTTCTGCAGTGTCTGGCTCACCTTCCTCCCTGTCTACCACAGCTCCAAGGGAAGGTCATAGTGGCTCTGGAAGTCTTCTCCATCTTGGCTTCCAGTGCAGGCCTCCTGGGCCTCATCTTTGCCCCTAAGTGCTACATCATATTACTGAGGCCAGATCTGAATTCCGTTGATCACATAAGGAGCAAAACAGATTCTAGGAGAAAAAAACCCTCTTAAAACTCAGCTCATACAGGATTCCTATCCCTGATTACTAGGGATCCTTACTAGTCTCCCTCATAGATTAATGTTTTGTTCCTACTACAGTAGGTCTCCCTATTGGACCCAATTGTCTCCCAATCTCAAAGTCTCTCCATATATTTCCTCCTCTATCCCTCTTGCCCCCTCTCCCCCTCTTCTCCCATTCTAATGCCCTCCCACCCTACTTGCACCATCTGTTCAATTTCCACCCTACCGTCGAGATTCCAGTGTTCTAACTGGGACACCTCTTGTTGGGTAGTCTTTCTATGTCTGTGGATACATGCACCTTTCTCCTCTGCTCCCCAGGTAGTATACAAGTGAGCACACACCACATTTTTCTTTCTGTGACTGTTTACGCATTCAGCATGATTTTTTCGAATTGCTTTCATTGGCCTGAAATTTTCAAGTAGTCATTTTTTGAGTTGCGGAGTGGTACTCCATTGTGTAAATGTACCATAATTTCTTTACCCGTCGTTCATTTGAGGGGTATCTAGGTGATTTCCAGTGTCAGGCTCTATGGATAAAGCTGCTAGGAACATAGTTAAGCAAATGCCCTTCTGGTAGGATGGAGAGTCTTTTGGATATAACGAATGGTACAGATGGATTTGTGAGAGATCAATCTCCAATTTCCTAAGGAATCACATATTAACTTCGCAGTGGCTGTACCAGTTTGCAATCCATCCAGCAATGAAAGAGTGTTCTTCTTGCTGCACATCCTCACCAGCCTGAGCTGTCCTTTGAGTTATTCATCTTTTTAATCAGTTAATCATTCTGACAGGTGCAAAATAGAATCACAATGTGGTTTTGACTTGCATTGCCCAAATAGCTAAGGATATTGAACATTTCTTTAGGTGTTTCTCAGCCTTTGAGAGTGCTCTTTTCAGAATTCTTTGTTTAAATATATATACCATCTTTTAATGGATGACTTGCTTTTGTGATGACTGGTTTCTTGAGTTCCTTGTATATTTTGGATATTAGCCTTCTATTCAAAGTGGAGTTGGTGAAAATGGTTTTCCATTCTGTAGGCTGCTGTTTTGTCTTACTGACATTGTTCTTTCCTTACAGACAATGTTCGCTTTCATAAGGTCCCGTTTATTAATCATTAATCTTAGTGCCTGAACTATTGGTGTTCTGGCCATCTCCTCTGGCCAGGCAAGGTTTCCAGTTGTGAGACTGGGACACCATCCCTTTCACAAAAACACTGACTTATGGCTTATCTGCTCTGCAAGATCCTCTTTGATAATGGAAAGGCAGAACTCCATGCCAAAGGAGGGAACCCCGGCCTGAAATTACAGGACAGGAGAGGAACTAGATACTGGATAACCAGGAGACGATTTCTAAATGATGCCCTGCTCTGCTCATAGATGGGTACCTAACCCACTTCTCACCAGGAGGTTTCCCTCATCAGCTGAGAGGAGCCTATGGAGAGGCCCAGGGTCAAAGACCCTGCAAAGATCGGGGAACCGCAGGGAGGAGGGAGAGGAGGGATGGCAGAAACCAGAGGGGCTGGGGACACCAGGAGAACAAGCCCTACATCATCAACTGACTAGCACTCTTAGGAACCCACAGAGACTGAAGCCATAGACACGGAACGTATAGTACTCCCTAAATACATCTATGGCTCTCTAGACTGGCATCCTTGAAAAACTCCTACAGGGTGTAGTCCAGGTGTCTCTGATAATTTTCCAGCCCTTGAGACCCTTTTTCACCAGCTTGACTGCCTGGTGCTGGGATTGGTTCCTGGCTCATTCCATCATGCTATGCCATGCTCTGATTGTGCTGTAATCCTGGGGGGACACTACTTTCTGGGGAGAAGGTTGTGATATTAGTGGCTTGTGGGGGAGATAGATCTGGAAAAGACTGGGGGAAGCTGGACATGGTAGGGGAGGAAGAGGGTGTCCACGATGTATTCTAAACTAGCCTCAGGTCAGTTATGGCTGCTTCGGATGGGCATGGGTGAGATTCCATGCTACACTTTATCATGTACCATCCCAACAATATTGTTTCCACCCCACTGAAAATATTCTGACTTGATCACTTCAAAACCTAAGTATTTCCATACAGCAGTTACCTGCTATCAGAGCTCAGCTTGTTAATAAAACCTGCAGGGGACACATTCAAGGGATATGAAAAGCTTCCACAAGACACGGGAAATTGGGTGTGCTGTGACAGTTAACAGATACCATTAATAAGCTAATTCAGAAGAGAGACTCCTCAAGTCCTCTGTGCTAAATGGTCTGTACAGGAACACACTGCAGTACTCACTTGGACTGGTATTACAGCCCTCTTTTCTAGTGTGAATAATTTAATAAAAGAGAAATAAAGATCTAGGATTTGACCATGGAACAAATATAAAATTCTGATGATAGATAAGCATTTATTTTCAGGAGGAATTCCCCAAACTCCTTCTGGGATTTATGCTGCAAGCCAGTGTGTCCTTACATTATGTACATTTACAGTATTCAGTACTAATGGAGACTAATTGATACCCAGTGAGACTGAATGATTGTCTCTTGCATGAGGAGGCTGCGCTCTCAGGGTAGGATCATGGTTACAAAGTAACTGAAGAGGACTCCACTGAGAGTTGTGATGTGCTCCACATCCACACTTAATACAGTGCCCTCGACCTAGGGAAGCATTACTATGCACAGGTCAAACTTGATGAACCACTATGGACCTAGTCCTGGTCAGTGAAAGCCATTATTTACAAAATGCTTGACATTCTCTGCTGTGCATAGTTTTCATTGGGGGAACATTTATACTAAAATGCATCACGGCTACAGCGTCACACACGTCGACATGAGTCATCTCTGTGCTTTATTAAATACATCCCTTTTCCTGATGGCTTTGCTCAATGTGTGCAGAATAGAAACACACAGATATCATATTTCTTAACATCACTGGGCTCTCATATAAGAGAAGAAGTAGTGGGTGGACCCAAGGTTCTCTGTATAGGGAGACACCGTGAGTATATATCAATAGACTGACAAAATCCTATATAAAAGAACAGTATAACAATAGAAAAAAGAATAATTTCTGATTTCACCAGAAACGGAACTCTCTATAAAGTGGAACATGCACACAATCTGGGTTACAATGGTTTGCACAGCCACAGGAAGGGACGTTCTGTGACTCGTGCAGATCAAGGCAAGTGAAACGAGCATTGCTAGTCTCAGTTGCAGGAAACATGAGGCCCTACTGCTGGGACGTGGCCACCTCTCACAGGTGCCTTTTCTAGGTCTTTGCCTTGTCACCTCTCATGGCATCCTCCGGGGCGACACACATTCCTCATCCTAAATGACTTCTGCATGAGAAGTTTCTTAGTTCATACTTGTTTCCAAACCATTAAGGAAACTCCATGCCTTGGGACTGACTCTCTGAGGTCTGGCTGAAAATATGCAGCTGTGAAGATCTACAAACATATTTTTCATCTCATTATCTTATTCTGAAGGAAGGGCCTCAGATGCATAGCCTATGGGAAGAAAGCATTTCAGGATTCCACACGGGATTCAAGCATTTGCCTAGAAGTAAATCTGGGCACTTCAAATGATAACTTCAGTCCTCAATAAAACTTAGAACCTCAGATACAAAGAAGCTCTGAATGTACACTGTGAAGCCCCCTCTGCCAGGCTCATGGTTCACAGAGCTTCTGTTAGCATGATCTTATCATGGATCTTTATCTCCTGCTTTCTGCAGAGTCCCTTTTTCCTTTGTTCCTGGAGCATCATAGACTGCTTACTTAACACAGGTTACCATTTATACCATGAAGGAAACATCGTGATTGCTGGTTTTTTCCCTACTTACAGGATGATCCCATTCCAGAAAACAGTTGATTGGAGAACAGGGCGTTATTCCAGTGACTGGGAAGTCAAGTAAGTTTCTTTTCATTTATTACTTTTCCAAAATTGGCATTCGTGTACCAGAGGAAGCGTTGGTTCAAACACATGCCCTATTTTGATTTTCCCTGTCTACCACCCCTAGATGTCTTCTGTAAATTGTCTGCTTATTAACTCGTCTAGTTCTATCAAAGGGGAAGATGACTAGGGATTTCATTCATTCGACTTCCCATGTCTGACACTGGATATTTACCCAGCTTCTCTGTCATGTCATGAGTCCTTGAAATACGAATGTTTTCAATGTTAGCTCTGCTGGAGAAGGATGATATAATAAAAATGATTTCTAGAGGTCTAGCTGTGCTCCTATAGAAAAGGATGATGCCATGGGGATTGGTAAGCACGGATTTCCTCACTGGAGGCTGGAGCGACCAGTGTGGCCTGTGTCAGCTGCTGCTGCAGACATTGGAGCATGATGTTAGCATCACACTCTGGGACTTGCTCTCTCCTTATTAATGCGTTCACCTGTGATTTAGTGTATGTTTGTCTTCTACTATTTCATCTCAGTAAATTATATCAGGTTTACATGTTTCCTTAAAGTTTGCAATAAGTATTTTCTGATTATAATGAATGTGTTCATTGCACACATTGATGGTCATGAAGATGTTGAAGGGGTGCTTTTTTGGGCAGTCTCTGCTGTTCCTACTTAAGGAGTACTATTGGACAAGTTTGCTTAGTATTTCTTTGGTATTCATTAGGTAAATTGACACTTGTTAGTATATGAAGTTAATCAGGAGTATTTTATCTTAGGAAGAGATTCCTAAAGCTGAGGGACCCACACAAATGTGTGTGTGTATATATATATATATCAATTCTGGAGTGAGGGAAAAGGAATATGTGTTATGTATGTTCAGAAAGAAGTTTGGAGAAAATGTTTCCATATTACTGAAAATGTACACAGGTGTTCTGAGGCATGACTGTCAAGGTGGCAGTATTGTGTCTTTACTAAATGTGCTTGTGGAGTAAGGCAGTAACTCAGAGACAGAGAGTGAGAGAAAGTGTTTCACGGTGAAAATCACCTGACGTTAACGCTCTCTTAAGAGAGGTAGCCCTAAATTGGTGAATCAAAGACAGCCACAATCACACAGTGTGCTATCTAGATGAAATATACCATGGCAGATTTGATCGGACTCAGGTGTCATATTTGCCTTTAAGGGTGAATACAAAGTTGTCTTCCATGGTGCAGAGTGTTTCTGCACCTTGCATGCTGAAAATAAATTCCACCTAACAGACAATACTTCATGTTCCTCCTTGTCCTGCTGTCTTGTCACGCTAGAACAGCATGCACCAGTGTGTATCCCACCTCAGAATATGACAGCCGATACCTGGAACAAACACATTTACAAGAGATTTCAGTGGCTGGCATGTCCAATGTGCATGAGAGAAAGGCATTTTAAAGAAAGATTTCACATGTACTGGAGTAAAAAATGAAATCAAGATAAGTTTGTAGCTAGGAAGATTTTCCCCATAAATATTATTTAACACATTTGATCTATGCAGCACATTTTCAAAATACACTATTTGTAGAGAAGGGAGTCCATGAAGGAATATATTCTTCAAGGCTGAAAACTACTTTTCTGCTTTTCATTAAATCTTTGTCGTAGTTGTGCAAGGCTATGTATGCTGACTTTGTGGAAAAGATTTTTCTTTCTCCCCAGCTAAACTTACTCACACTATAAATCTAGGTACATAGATATACTTTTCTTAATTCTTTCAAGTACCTCAGATCACATTATATACGGCTAACATTGTCTTCCGGGACACAAATTTTTTCTGTGATTCAATTTTCCAGTTGGATTTTACTCGCCTGTTATCATAATAAGGGAGATGGCAAATGGACGGTGGATAGGCACATAATGTCACATATACATACCTCATCTGATGGAAGCAAATTACTGTAAATAATTACATTGTTCAGGCTGGTGCACATTTTAAAGTCTTTTCTGCATGATGGCAGACATCCAACCAGCTATCCAATCTGATGTAAAATAATTACACCAGATTCTCTTGTTGTATGTAGGAGTACTTTTTCTTCATATTGACTGAAAATATCTCGGGTGACCTATCAGAATTGTTTTCCATCAATTACATGTCCATTATATGCCAGGGTCATGATAACCTGAGATTTTAATACTTTTTCTATTTTACTGGATATATTTCTTTATTGAGTATTTGAATGTTAACACATATAAATCTGCTGTTGGTGGTGGTGTTTTTATTTTGTTTGTTTTGTTTTGGGTTGTTTTTTGTCTTTTGTGTTTTTTGGTTTTCTTGGATGAAGGGCATTTAATTCTTCTTCTTTTATATATTTCATGTTGACACCCCTCCTACCTTCCCTCCGTCCCTCCCAGCTCCCCATCCTCCCTCTCCTCTTATTATACATCCTCCCTATCCAAGGTGACTCATATCCCCCCTCCCCTCTCCCCATAGAAGAGAGCCATCCACCTGGGTCACCACTCAAACAGAACACAACAAATGGAAAAAGACCAGAAACAAGTCTCCACTTGGAGGGTGGATCAGGCAACACAGCTGGAGGAAATGGGTCCCAGGGGCAGGCAAATCATCAGAGAACACCCCGCATACACTATAGCCTGCATGTTCTCTGCAAGAACCCCAATTCAGACGACCATATATCAGATCTAGACTCCCTGTCTTCCACTGCAGGCTCTGAGGGACCCCATGACTGATGGTTCCTTGACTCAGTGGGGATGGCTCTCCAGATGTCCCCATCCATCTCTGGTCCTGAAATGCCTCGCCCCATCCCAATTGAGGGAGTCTGGCTAAGCAAGGCTGGGGAGCTCTGGAACTAGAGATTTCCATAGGAAAGCTCCCATGTGGGACTGTCGGGAACCCCACTCTCAGTAGGCTGCAGGGACCTCCAACCTGGCAGTGAAGCACAGAAGTACCCCAGCTAAGAAGAATGGCCCTAAGCTGGGCCCCTCACCCCTCTCCACACTTGACAAATATGGGCAATAAAATCCCACCAATCATTGGCTACCCTGGTGCCTGTGCCACCTCAGGGACACTGTATAAAGAGCAGCCTTCTGGACTCTGCTCAGAGCAGGGAGGGGGTGAAGCTTTGGCTGCTGCCTTCCTTCCAAGTGGCGGCAACCACAGAAAGAAGAAGCTAGAAGAACACGTCAGCTGAGCCAGATGCAGGAAAAAACACCTGAGCTTAGCCAGGGATATTCCCTTCAGAGCTGCAGCACTGAGGACACATTCCCCACCTCAGAGATGTGTGGTTCTGGCTTCCCGAATGTCAGGAGGCCCTTCCATTGGGGACACCTTCCACACCTCACAGCTGTATTGTCCTTGGGCTCTTGAATGCCAGGCCACTTTTAAATCTCTGTTAAACCTCAATAAACCCTAACAATTTGACAGAGAAAATTTCAATCACATTATATTCTATCAAAAAAATATATATATATATATATTGGCATGACAGTGAACTGGGAACATCATTTTGTTTATTTCTTTGTTGTGATGGAAAAATGAAAGCACAGGGAGACAATTGACAGAAGCCCAGGGGCTGGTTCAAATACATTACACAGGAGAAGAAATAAACTGTCTGTGTTTTGAACAGCATGGGAGATACAGATCTTTCAAATGGTTGTTCTCCATATAGGATGCAGGAACACACGTGCACAAAATGACACATATTTCACACAGATCACGTGTAGTCACTCAAAAGTATAAATACATATTCTCATAGAAAAGCCAGCTGTTTCCAGAGAACGTGCATGGACTGGGCGATTGTCTTTAATGAACACAATGTCACAGTAGACTGGTGGTTTATTCAAAAGCATTTGCTTTCAATGGTTGCCCAGAACACTGGGAGACGTGAGGGTTTCTTCCTGAGATATGGACATAGTTAGACACAGCCATAAGGCAACTGCAGCCCTTTACAAACGCTACATACTGAGAGAGCCACACTCAGTATTTCCCACATGCTAATGACGTAACACTACATTCTATTCCATGTATTCATGGGAATGTAGTAACACAGGTGTTTTGAATGCATAAACCACTGCACTAAATTGTCACCTATGTGTGGTGTTTCTCTTTCTCCCAAATAAATGTTTGTCTACCTTCTATTCAGCTTGCACGTGAACAACTACCAAAGTGTTTTGGCCATGCGCTTTGCCATTGAGGAGGTCAACAGCAATCCCTATCTATTACCCAATACTTCTTTGGGATTTGAGGCCCATGATATTCCCTATGGTGAATGGCGTGCTGTGGATAATCTCTTCCGTTGGTTCACAGGGAAGATGAATGCCACTCCTAATTACAGCTGTGCAAAAGAGAGCAAGTCAGCTGCGGTACTTACAGGAACACCGTGGGCGGTATCTGAACAGTTAGCGACACTGCTGGATATTTACAAGTTTCCACAGGTGAGGGACAGTGGTGTGAGACAACATAACTCAGCGTTCCTTTAATCACTCATCATTGAAAGGGAAAAGATGCACACACTTGGTGATGGATCTGCATTAGCAGATTTTGGAATATGGGGAAGTGGGGAAGAGGAATAGACAGCACACTGGTGAGCCTCGTAGTGTTGGCAACATGATAAGAACACTACAAGATGTTAATGTCTGATGCTAAAATCAGGATGAGTGGACTCCCACACCAATGGCTTCCAACTGCTGCTCTAGAAATAACTTGTATGTGTCCCTATTCTTGCTCCTACTCTTTCTGGTTGTTCTCCCTTCAGCTCTCCTTTGGTCCTTTTGATAGTATCCTGAGTGACCAAGGCCGGTTTCGATCCCTGTACCAGGTGGCTGACAAGGACACATCACTGCCATCCGCACTGGCTTCTTTGATGCTTCATTTCCAGTGGACCTGGGTGGGGCTGTTCATTGCAGATGATGACAAGAGCACTCAGATTCTATCAGACCTGAGAAGAAAGATGGATAGAAATGGAGTCTGTGCAGCATTTGTAGAAACACTCTCAATCATCAGGGGTACACATCTGTCTAACTACTGGGAAAAACATGTGGAGGTCTTAGAATCATCAGCAAATGTGATAATTTTTTATGGGGACACTGATTTTCTTTCAATCTTTCTATACAATATATATGGAAAGACTCTGGTGTGGAAAGTCTGGGTCCTGAACTCACAATGCGCTCTTTCTGGAAGTGATGAATATTTCATGTTAGATTCCTTGCATGGCGCTCTCATTTTTTCACACCATCATGGAGAGATAGCTAATTTTACAGATTTTATTCAGGCAGCCAGCCCTTCCAAATACCCAGAAGATATTTTTCTGCATTTGTGTTGGGCATTATGGTTCAACTGCTCAGTTTCAGACAAGAATTGTAAAATTGGGGATAACTGTCTGCCAAACAGATCCTTGGGAATCTTTCATGTGAACCTTCAAAAGGAAATTAGTGAAGAAAGCCACAATGTGTACAACGCTGTGTACGCTGTGGCCCACAGCCTGCATGAGATGATTCTCAATCAAGTAGAAAGTCAAGCTAGTGAGAAGAGGAAGGAGACTGCATTCTTCCCCTGGCAGGTAATGTTCAGAAAGCAGCTGAGATTGGCAAACAAAATTGAATGTTTTTCGAAAAGTTTCTCAACTGAGGCAGCACGTTTCCCTTCCTGGGGACTGATGGAAAACAGGGTGTCACTATCTGATGTGTGGGATGCCTGTGGGAAGATAAATTCTACTTTGTTTGATTTTAAAAAACCTCAAAATCTTCACATTGATATAATGATAAAAAATCATTATATCAATAGACATTTCTCACTCCACAAATGTCCCACCCTAAAATGCTATGGGTGCTTCTGCAGTGATCATGTTAAGTAAACAGTCTCTCATATTCATTCTTTAAACAAATAGACATTCATTTTATACAGTGAATCAATACTACTTTGAAATTATCATTGGATATGTCTATCTTGTGAAGGAAGTTGGGTTGTTTCAGTGCACACTGATCAGTAGCAGTGCTTGTTTGTAAGTTCTGTGTAGACAATGATTAATATTTTAGAAACATGATGAAACATAATCTACTACCCTAGGCTTACATTGCTGAAGGTTTGATGCTTGTGTAAAATTGCTTTCTAACCTCAGGGATCAAAGTCAATGCGACACTTTCCCTAATTCTAGCACTCATGACCACTCTGAGGTCTTCATCTCTTTTAGCTTCACTCTTTTCTGAAGAACGCACAACTGACCAATCCTGCTGGTGACCCTGTGGTTCTGGATCTGAAAAGAAAACCAGAGGCAGAGTATGACATTATCAACTTTTGGAATTTCCCAAATGGTCTGGAACTGTTTGTCAAAGTCGGAACTTTTTCCCCAAATGCTCTGCAGGGGCAACAGCTCTCCTTGTCTGACAACACGATAGAATGGGCCACAGGATTCACAGAGGTGGGTTGCATCTGATCTCCATGTTTTCACCTGTATGTAAATATCTAAAAATTAAGTTTCTAGGTAGCATCATCATCATCACCATCATCATCATCATCACCATCATCATCATCATCATCATCATCACCATCATAGCTCTCCTGGGACCCATCTATATACCCGGAGGGAAAATAAATATAAAGTATTGTCCTGTTGTCTTCTACTCCTGCTTGACTTTATGTATTTTCAAATCTGTTCATTCATGTCTTAGCGTGAATGTAGTAGCTACTTCAGTATCCTCTTCTGTATAGTTTCCCATCAACTTGACACAATCTAGAGTCACCTGGAAACAGGCAATCTCAATTGAGAAATTGCCCTCATAAGGTTCACAGATGTGTACGCCTCTCCTGCATTTCCCTGACTGATTAAAATGAGGGGGCTTAGCTGGTTTTTGTGATGTCACCCCTGGGCAGGTGGTACTGGGTACTAAAGAATCAGGCCTATCAAGCCATGATTTGCAAGCCAATGAAAACTCTCCATGGCCTCTGACATAACTGCATCCAGGTTCTTCCTTCAGTTCCTGCCCTGAGGTCCATGGATGATCCACGGTAAATCATAGGACGAATATAAAATGTACTCCTCATGTTGAATTATCTCATTTTTCGTGACAGTAATAGAAACCTGAACTAAGACAGTGTATTTTCTACCAATGCTACAAATCACAAGCAAGACTTACTTGATCCTATGCTTTGAAAATCTCAGTCCACGGAAAGTTGATTTTTTATGTTCAGGCCTCTGACGATGAAGAAATTCATGTTGCAACTGAGTAGATGTGTTAATTATTTGTTTTGCTGCAGGAAAAGAAAAATAATACCTTACAAAAGAAATGTCAGGCAAGGTTGCCTGTCTCACAGTTTGGAGAGCGCTCCTCCACTGCAGGAAGCCTGATCTTCAGGAGATCTAGACAGCAGGCCACACTGCACCACACTCAGAGAGCAGAGAGGGATGGATGAACTGTTCATATTCTTTCCTTCTGTTCATTTCCTCTGGAACCACACCCAATAAATTGGAGTCACCCAATATAAGGAGGGTCTTCCTCACTCAAGTACCCTAATATAGAAACTGTTTCACACTAAAGCTAAAGGATTTCTTTCAACTGGGATTTGAACCCTCTCCAGTTGACAGGATTAACTATCACCACGAAATCAAACCTCCTCTGCTCAGTAGTCAAAACCCATGGAAGAATGGGTGGAAAGTCCTAAAAGACCCTTCGTGGACACATTAGCAAAGACCAATTCCTTCCTTCTTTATCTCACCAAATAGTCTTTTCAAAATTTTACAACAAAGTCTTTGTCTTAGGTCCAGTCGTGATCCACATGAATCTTTGTATTATGTGCCCTAGTAGTAAGGATATATCTTCATTTTAAGACATTAGAATTAGAAAATAAATTGTTCCTTTTTAAGAACAATTGACCTATTGGAGATTCATTTCACTACTCTCAGATTCCTCGGTCTGTGTGCAGTGAGATCTGTCACCCAGGATTCCGGAAAACCTCCCAGGAGGGAAAGGCTGCCTGTTGCTTTGACTGCACTCCTTGCCCAGAGAATGAGATTTCCAATGAGACGGGTAAGTGTCAATCATGCTGAAATTGTTCCCACCTGTCCACATCTGCAGTATCTAAGCAAATGGAAAACATCTGTAAAAGAACTACAGAGACAGTCCTCTTCCTTGCAGTCGTTACTAAATCACGGGTCATAGTTCATTTTCTTTCCCCATGATATTAAAGAGAGTGAACTTAATGCTTACTTTATGTTCGTGATCCATGCTGGGCAGGACTGGCTAGGCAAGGCTACAGAAAACCTGTCTTTGCACTCTGGAGTAGTATTGCTTATTACACAGTGGGCATTAAGAGATACCACACTGAGTACCAACTCTTCGTGGTTTTCTCCTCTATGTTCTCATAGCTCTTTATGACTACAGCAAAAAATAGGTTATACAATAAAATCAAGATGTGTAATGAGGAAGAAGTAGTCACATGCTGAGGTTTATCAGGTAAAAAGTAGAAGACCTATGTGAATTCAGAATGATTCTCTAGAAAATGCACCTATATTTGTACTTGAAAGAAAAGGAAAGGGTTCACATCAGAGGGAAATTAACTGGCTCAGGGAAGTGGCTTAGGGTGGAAGTGAACCTGAGCATGTCCTCATGAGCAAATGCATTTCTGACAGATACGGACCAGTGTGTGAAGTGTCCAGAAAGTCACTATGCAAACACAGAGAGGAACCACTGCCTCCAGAAGACTGTGACCTTTCTGGCCTACAGGGACCCCTTAGGGAAGGCTCTCATGTCCATGTCTCTGGGATTCTCCTCCCTCACCACTGTTGTGCTCATGATTTTTCTGAAGCACAGAGACACGCCCATTGTCAAGGCCAATAATCGGTCTCTCAGTTACAGCTTGCTCATCACCCTCACCTTCTGTTTCCTCTGTCCTTTAATATACATTGGTCGTCTTAACACAGCCACCTGTATCCTGCAGCAGAACGCATTTGGGCTTCTGTTCACTGTGGCTCTCTCCACTGTGTTGGCCAAAACTCTGACTGTAGTCATGGCCTTCAGAGCCACTGCTCTAGGAAGCAAGATGAGGTGGATAATGATATCAAGAGCTTCTAACAAAATCATTCCCCTCTGCACCATGATCCAGCTCCTTCTCTCTGGAATGTGGCTGGCAAACTCTCCTCCCTTCCTCGACACAGATGCTCACTCTGAACACGGACACATCATCATCATGTGCAACAAGGGCTCTGCTCTTGCCTTCCACTGTGTCCTGGGATACCTGGGACTCCTGGCTCTAGGGAGCTACACTATGGCTTTCCTGTCCAGGAATCTGCCTGACACCTTCAATGAAGCTAAGTTCCTGGCTTTCAGCATGCTGGTGTTCTGCAGTGTCTGGCTCACCTTCCTCCCTGTCTACCACAGCACCAAGGGGAAGGTCATGGTGGCTATGGAAGTCTTCTCCATCTTGGCTTCCAGTGCAGGCCTCCTGGGCCTCATCTTTGCCCCTAAGTGCTACATCATATTACTGAGGCAAGATTTGAATTCAGTTGATCACATAAGGGGCAAAACAGATTCTAGCAGAAAAAAATCCTCTTAAAACTCAGCTCGTGTGCGTTTAATTAAATGGAGGTCTTGAGTCCTGTTCTGCACCATTTGAGAAAATACATAATTTGACATTTAAAGGCTTGAACTATTGTTTTTTATCTGTTTTAGGCTCATGTTATTATGTAGTCATCTGGTTTTTTTGCTTTGAAACATATGCTGTATTTCTGTGTCTGTATTTTACATACACTATTGCTTTCCTGTTACATCTAACTGATCAGAAAAGCTAATTTGTGTGGACCTCCACTTGGATTGTTCATGTGCTTTCCAAATTTGAAATTCCGAATGTAATAAAGATTCATAAACCTATCAATTCATGTTGACAATTTCTCGGGTCATTTGTCATTTTTATCTTTTACAAACACATTTTATATTTGCCTTCAAATATACTCAATGTTTTTCAATATATTCATCACATTCAAAAAATTCAAGACACTTCACTCTTTTCTAGTGCTTTCCTTTGGTTTTTGCCTATGTTGTGTATCTCTCGAATTCATTTTAATTTAATCAATTTTTATGAAGATTATACTATAGCAGGTGATTGGATATGATCTCTATACTAAATTATTGTTTTTATCTTGGCGATTTATTTTATAACCCACTGTCAAATATCAGTCAAAAGGATTCATAAATTTTCCATTAATTGAGAACAAGCAAAGTTTGAACTACAGGGAAATACAAAGATGACCGGATGTGACCATGCCTGCATCTTCACTGTTGTAGATGCAGAACTGCAAAAGAGAACAAAATCCACATGAAGAAAAGAAATCCCCTCCTGAGATGCACATCACAGGAGTCTCTTAGAAGCTGCATGTCAGAAAAGATGCAGGAAGGCAGGAGGAGTCTCCTCAACCATAGCTGTCATCGACAATGATGCAAATGGCCATTATCGTCAGATGTGAGTCCACCCCCAGTGGAAGGAACACAGAAGAAAAGCACAGCACAGAACCATGTTTAGTAACACCAGAAGAAAAGTAAGTTTATATTCCATAGAGTTAATGTAAAGTATTCATAAGTGAAAGGTAACCCAGAAATGGTAAAAAAAAAAATGATTATAAGGAAATATGACATATATTGAAGGACATGGGGGACATGAAGAGGAAGAGACTGAGGGAGGTTACATGAGCCGTTAAAGGTAATGGTGGGAAAGATGGGGAAGGAAAGTCTACTAAAACATACTTTGCTGGAATATGCTGCAGTATATAATATATTCTACGCTAATTTAAAGTTAAAGGCATTTTTTTAAAAACTCATGTCCTACAACATAAATGTGATTTTTTAATAGGTGCAATTTGTGACTGAAAGCAAATTTGAGAAAGTTGTAAGAGGGAAAACCAATTAGATACTGGGAGAAGCAGAATGCTTACAGGTGAACTACCTACTTCATAGAAAATTTGAAAGCAAAAAAAAAAAAAAGAAAAGAGAGAAAGGAAAGAAGGAAGGAAGGAAGAAAGGAAAGAAAGAAAGAGAGGAAGAAGGAAAGAAAGATGAAATTACAGCAAATACATAGAAATAAGCACCCTCACTACCATCCTACCCCAAACTGGGATTTCTCGTCTATTAATTCCTTGAGAGTTTCATACTTATTTTGGTCACATGAGCACTCCCTTCTCCAGCTCTTCACAGATCGACCCCCCCCATTCCATATCCATGCAAATTCGTGTCCTTTTATTTTTTAAATCCTTTGAGATTAATCTGCGTGGCTTTCCACTGGAGAGTGATCCACTGACCAGGAGCTACACTCTTAGAGAAACCTCTGTTCTTCTCCCAGTAGCTAAAACTAACTTCTCCACTTGGGGTGGATTGTGGACCACCTCGGTTCTCTGTTCTTAGGTGTGGTCTGGCTTGGATTTGCACAGGTTTTGTGCACACTATTGCAACTGCTGTGGGTTCAACGTGCAGATAAATAAAGTCGTATAGTCACCCACTGCCTTGGACTCTTAGACATTTTCACTCCTTCTTCCAAAATGATCTCTCAGCATTGGGAGAAGGTGTGGTATACATGTTCAAGAGACAGACAGTAAGAAACTTCAGGGTGTTTAGCCCTTACATTGAAATTTCTTGTTTCGAGGCTTCGTTTTTTACCATCACTCACATGTTTTAAGACTCAAGACAGCAATTACTTTTCTAGTTTCTCTCTCACAAAGTGCTTCTTCAGAGCCCTCTTGATGTCCTTGTTCCTCAGACTGTAGATGAAGGGGTTCAGCATGGGGGTGACCACGGTGTACATCAATGAAGCGGTTGCAGTGGCTTGTGGGTTCTGGGTCACAGCGGAACTGAGGTACACTCCCAGGAGGGTGCAATAAAATAAGGAGACAACCGAGAGGTGAGATGCACAGGTGGAGAATACTTTGTACTTTCCCTGAGCCGTGGAGATTGCACAGATGGAGGACACTATCTTGGAGTAAGAGTAGAGGATGCCAGCAAGACACCCACCACCCAGCAGTATGGCTAAAACATTCATTACCATATCGTTCAACATGGTATCAGAACAGGCGAGGTGAACCAACATGCTGAGTTCACAGAAAAAATGTGGAATTTCCACATCCGTACAGAAGGAAAGCTGCAGCACCAGGAAACTTTGTAAGGAAGAATTCAGGGAACTTATGATCCAAGACACCAGAACCAATGACACACATTGCTGAGGGGTCATAATGCTTGTATAGCGCAGAGGGTGGCAGATGGCCACAAAGCGGTCATAAGCCATTACAGCCAGGAGGAAATTATCCAGCCCTACAAATAATGCAAAAAAATACGTTTGCATGATGCAGCCTTCATAAGTGATGGCCTTCTGGTGTGCATAAGCATTCAGCAGCATCTTTGGGATGGTAGTAGAAGTTAGGCAGATGTCCACAAAGGACAGGTTGGAGAGGAAAAAATACATGGCCGTGTGCAGGTGGGAGTCTGAGATTGTGGCCAGGATGATGGTGAGATTTCCCCAAACCGTCACAAGGTACATGGAGAAGAAGAACCTGCATATGAGGGGCTGCAGTTCCGGCTCCTCTGAAAGTCCCAGGAGGAAAAACTGTGAGTTTTGAGTATTATTTTGTAGTTTCATGTGCTGCAAGTGACTACTGGAAAAGATAGAAATAACATGACAGATTCGCGGCATGCACAATAATGCCAAATGTAAAAACCACAATGGAATAAACGCATGCAAAGAACAGAGTCCCCAAGGGTAAGTCATTAGAAAAAAAACAGTCACAGTGGCTGAAGAATTCACACACATTATTACAGAATGAGATCTCATTATTGCCAGAAACACAGAGCTCATATGTTCAAAGCAAGGTCTCTAAAGTACTATTGGATTTATTTACCTATACATAGTTAGAACTATAAGTTACTTGTGTAACATATATATATATATATATATATATATACAAATATATATATACATACATATATATACATACGTATATATATTAAAGTGTGAAGAGTTTCTTAATGGCATGTTCATTCAAGTATCTGTTCACTCTGAATATATTCAGGCCTACTATTTTACTTCCCCATCCCTCACTGGACAAGTCATCTTTTTTTTCCAAGATAATCATTAACAACCCTGGGCTGAACCGGTACAGATGGCTCAGCAGTGAAGATCACTTGCTTTTACAGGGGACCCAAGTTTAATTCCTATCTCCCACACGGTGGCTCATGACCATCCATAACTCCAGGTCCAGATCCAACTTCCTCTTCTTACCTCCATTGTACACTCATGGTACACATACATACAAGTATGTGCAAATGTCATGTGCACCCCCCCCCACACACACACACACACACACACACGTAAAAGTATTTTAGAGAAAAAAGAATGAAATTTTAAAATAATACCGGGGACCTGGGAGGGGATGCTGTGTGTGTGGCATGGGTCACAATGATGGAACTGCTGGGGTCTGCAATATGTCTCACCTTATGCTGCACACATTATACAGAACAGGTTTTCACCTTCCAGGAGAGCTGCTCACAGCGGGAGGGAAAGAGACTTGAAGCATCCTCTGCACCTGAAAGATCTTACCATCTCAGCAGCACACAAATTATCTCGCTTGTCCCTTACAATAACTTATACCTGTTGTACAGAAAGGGAACACTTTTAAATGAAAGGAAAACGTGTAGGTCTATGAAAATAAGGGGACAGGAACCATATTGGTGGCATGTGCCTGTAATCCCAGTGCTAAGGAAGTTAAGGCCGGAATATTATGAGTCTGAGTGCAGTTTAGGGTGCGTGGTGGCACCATGCTTAGAAGACTATTCCAATGAAAATACACAGATGAACTTTATTTGAGTGCAACAGAATAGGTTCTGAACATGCCTCCTCCAGACGCCCTCCTGCTCTCAGGAGTTCTTTCTTACTTTTTCCTTAATATGTTTACGTTTGGTCTGCTCAAAATAAGAAGCCATGCTACGGAAAATGGCAAGATGTGATTGCCATATGAAGAGACTGAATCAGCCACAAAAGGCAAAACTAACTTTAAAGAAAAATGAACATGAAAAGAATGACTAAAGGCATAAATAAGTTATTGCTGATGACACCATGGATTTCTCCAGGTAGAAAGCATCTGGGCGGAGAATGGTGAAATGAATTGCTGACACAGAGCATCACCTAAGACTGGTTCCCAATCTTCCTAATGCTGTGACCCTCTAATACATCTGCATGTTGCGGTGACCCCAACCATAAAATTATCTTCCTTGCTACTTCATGACTCTAATTTTGCTATTGTTGTGAATCATGATGTAAATATCTGACGTTTCAATGGTCCTAGGCGACCCCTGTTGAGCCCTTATGGAAGGATTGTTGGGCCCCAAAGGGGTCACGACCTACAGGGTGAGAACCACCAACCTAAGATTTAGAACATTCCACATATCTGCTTTGTAGCCATACATATATATATATATGCATACAAAACACTAGGTGGGACTCATCAAGCATTGAGAGAAAAAAAAATCCTCCACCTCTCAATTTTTTGAAAGAATGAAAAGACAAAAATATTTGGTGATTACACAGAGAATCTGTGTAAACCAGTGGAAATTCTCCAAATATGGGTGAAGATGCTAACAAATACCCGCATTTATCTAGTGCCAGTAGGAAGGGAGAACTGAAGCGTGAAGTCCCTGCATTGGGCCTACTACCTACCACAGAGCATGTTACATGTGCATTCCCGGTGAGACAGAAGACTCTGGGCAACATATGGCTCACAGATTTCTGTGCTCAAGGTAGCATTTGTGCGCAATCGATAGTCTGATGTTTGTATCAAATATGGAAACAAGTTAAAACATGATGCATGTTTCAAAAACTTCTAGAGCCCTCTTCACATCATTACATACACATCACTCCTGGTGATAACAGTTTCTCCTCCACAATCACAAAGACCTCTGTATGTTCTATCATCATACTATGAGAGATACTCTATACCACATCTCAATTCAGTCTCATGCATTTACCCCATTCTCATCACATTGTCAAAAATTACCCATGCATTACAGAGTCTAAAAGACACTTCTCTTTCTCAACTCCTTAAATAAATTGCCAATCAGTTGTTGAAGTAATCAAAACAAAGCAAGATCAAACAAATTGCTAACCTTGCAACTCCACACCAGGCTGGCTGGCTTCTTGGGGATATCAGGTATATTTTACCACCCTCTGTTCTTCAAACACCTTTCCTGCTGCACCTACTGGGTCTCGGGCTCAGCTGTATGTTGTCTCTGTGAAAATCCCTATATAGAGGTCTTCTTCCCTGGATGGATTTCTGAAACTCTGATCCAGAGAGAACAATGGGAATGAACGAAGCATCTGTCTCTAATCCAGAGGTGGACTGCAAATGGAAATAGTATAATCTGTCCATTTGAGAATTGTCTCCTATTACAATGGGTGATGCCATTATTTCTCCCTGTATGCTCATTAGGTACAAATCCAATCTCCAACTAATTTTCCTGTGGGACACTTTGAGCAGAAAAGAACATTTTCCTGTTCTTGTTATATTCCTAAGAGACATGGTGAGAAACTACGTGAATTATTACTCCTTCACAAATCTGCCTTTCAGAAAGCTAACCCTCTCTGCACATTTGTCCAACCTACGGTTTCAACTTTCTTTCAGACCTAACTTCCTCAATTTGCTAGAAAAATCTGAAATTCTCAAGCCTTGAAGTATAGATAGCAAACATCCTCACAGACACCATTCTGACTTCATCAGGGAAGAGAAACGGCACACGGGAGCTACTGCAGTGCTCAGATTCATAGAAGTTTTTACAAGGCATTTAGGAGATTTACACTAGGGATACATATTTAGAACTGTCATTTCCCCCTCAATCTATGAAAATTTTGTTAAGTGTAAGTTCCTTGTTTAGAGATTTTAATCATGGTGGGTTAAAGTTAGGATGTCATCTCATTTAATTTAGATACATACCCCTTGTATTCTGTAAGTACTAGTTTGAACTCACTTTCCTTTCACAGAAACAGGACTCAGCCACATCTCTCTTGTCACACCATTCTGAATGCAAATGATCTGGCCTGCTCTTGGAAGCTGATCAGATCACATCTGGTTAGTGCTGGTATGGGAGACTATTCTGAAATAATGGATGCTGTGGGCCTATTTTTTTTAAGTAAGTAGTTTTCATCTGGACCTCTTGACATAATTATGTCTCATTTTAAGGGAGTCAAGGATAGAGCGACTTATCAGTCAGTTGAAGTGAAAAAGAGAAAGAATGCATACTTTTTGTTCTTGGACACCTGAAAACCTCTGAGAAATTGTGTGGAGCCATTGTCTTGTCTGATTCATGTTTGTCTCTGTTTCATGGTTATATGTTTTGTGTTTGTCTGTTTTCCTGTGTAACACACGAGATCTAACGTGGGCCAAGCAACTCCTCTCATATGCTGTGGGTAAGTGGCAGTGCTGCCAGCCGGGAATGCAAGGCAAGCCTAAACAAGGGGTGGAAGACCAGCTGCCAGGGAGGGGGGGCTGCGTTGAGCAGACCTCTGGGGCCCACCCCAGCCAGAGCTGCCAGTTTCAACTCAGCAGCCTTGGTTTGGGGGCTCTCAGCCACAGGAGGGAAAGGGTTAATGAGACAAAGCAAGCAGAAAGAGGCAGGAGGGGGTGGAATGCACCTACTCTTGAGACAACAGCCAAACTTTCTTGTGTAAAAATCACTCAAATAGTATTTTAAAATATGTATGTGGTTTGGGTAAAGAAAACTAATGGTTTTAAAGATTCAGGTGTCCTGTGTTGACTGCCACTGAGATAGAGCTTGCTAGAAACTAGAGGACAGGCTGCTGTTTGGGGAGAGACTTCTTGGAGCAGTTTCTGCTGCTGGCCAGAGTTCCGGAATGGTTTATGCACACTGTCCCTGTCGTCTCTGTGGCCATTTGCACGCATGGCTACGGAGATAGACGTTTTTAAAAGGACGCTGGGCTGAACTGTTTCTGATCTCTGCTTATGCAGACAAACTGTAAAAAAGCATCAGGTCATATCAAGGGAAGTTCTGAGGTCTCTCTGTTTTCTATCTGAGTGTGTGTGATGTTTTTTCTAGTGTAAGTTTAAAAAGAGAGCATTAAATTAAAGCTGAGTAACATATGTGTGACTGCATTTTGGATGTGACTCCATTTAGGATGTGGACGCTACCATTCTTTTCCAGGATCAAAGAGGAGATGGAGGTAGCCACATGTTGCCATTCAAGGAGACAACAAATCTCAGATATTTAAATTAAATTGGATTTTATTTTGTATGATTTTTTCTCTTCTATGCTGAAAATAAGAGAAAATTTTTAAGAACTGCCACTGCACCAGAGCTGATTCAAACAGGCCTGGAAGGCAGACTGCCGAGGAGGGTGTGACAAAAGGAATGTACATTAAAATAGAGGAACTTTATTTGTGGTGCTGCAGGCACACAGTTGGAAGCTCTATTCGGGTGCAAAAATGTATATTTTACCTGCTTGTCTCTGCTAGCTTTGTTAAGCCTCAGCTATTTTGAAAATTAAAGTAAAAAGTGAACTGAAATGTATAGATTAATTCTGGCTGTAAAGTTCTGATAAGCTGATCCTACTACGGGCAGGAGTTCAAGATGTTAAATGTCATCTGATGTATTAATTCTATCTTGGTAATCACCAGTGTCAATGTATAAAAATAACGTGTATTTTGTTTTCATTTGAATATCACTGTCTTAAATGTTAGCTTGCCAGATCTGGGGCAAGTTTACTTAGGAATGAGTCTTGCTGCAAACTTAGAGGAGAGACCTGGAGCAGCTTGTGTTACTTGCCAAAATGCTAAAATAATTTCTGCCACTAACAGACAATTTATAAAAAGGCAACAAGTCATCTCTGAAAAAGTCCTAAGGTTCCTCTGTTGCTCCAGACCTAATTAAGATTTCTTTATCTGTGTGTGAAATTATACTTTTATTTGAGTCACCAGGATAAAGATTCACTTTGTGGTTCACGTCAATGGTCAGAATCATAACAGGCCAGAAAAAACTGGTCCTGAGCCGGGGCCAGGAGGGAGGGGACCACATGGGCAGAGAAAGATGACAACCCGGTGTAGAAGATGAGCGGGCATAGATGAAATGTTAGACAGAGGTGAATTTCACAGGGTGTGTGGAATCTCCCCAATTCCTAAGACAGTAGAAGAAACAACTGGCTTGACATTTGGGAGGAAAGGTCTTAGGAGACCCAGAAACTTTGTCCCAGGGGAGCAAGAAAGAACAGCTCAGTTAATTCAAGTCTCAAGGACATCCCATGTGCTGCGCTTTGCGGTGGGCTCCCTGCCAGGGATATAAGAGGGTTTCTGGGGGTTGAGAAAAGTGAGAGGCAAGTAGGCCTGGGGAAAATACCTTGTTCCCTCCTTCCTGCTGCTGCCCCTAAAACTAAAAGACAGGAATTTAACCCAAGCTTGGCTTCCTGGAGAGTTCTGTGACTGTCTTAAGTCTGCATGAGATGGCAAGATGACATACTTGGTGTGTAAAAACACACACAGGAGTAGAGAGCCAATACAGAGCAGATACTCTGCGCTCCTTTGGAGAGCCTGAGAGAAAAGGCAAAGGGTCAGGAGGGTAGACTAACAAAAAGGTTAACTCATCACAGTGGTCCCTACATAACTGAGGCCTCAATACCAACCTTTTTAAAATGTATTTTAAAGATGTGGTTTTTTGGTATAGCTCTAAAAAGAAAATATTAAGTTAAGATAGATTTTATATAGTATTTTTGTATGCTAAAATAAGGTTTATAAAATTAAGATTTTAAGAAGAGTGTTTAATAAGATATCAAAGACTGTATCTCTGTGTATTCTTATACAAGAATACATCTTTTGCTGACAGTCATCGTTTCAGTTTAAGAGTAAAGTGTTTAAAACAAAACAAAAATAACTGGTTTGTTTATAAAAAACCTGCAGTTTTAAAATTAAGAGGTTATATGATATCTGAGCTTTAGTGTAACAGTTGTCTGAGGCCTAAAAGACAGAATGCTGCTGAAAAGAAAAATATGTGCATTACATTATGGGATATTATAAACACAAAGTTGAAAGGTTTTAAACTACTTTAAGGAAACTCTAGGTTTTTACAAAAGTTAAAACTAGATGTTTTCAAAAACAGCATTTAAATTCACAAGGCTATGAGACAGTTTTAAGTTAAAAGGATGTTTACAATGACCTAAATAGTACAGCAAAGCAGAAAAAATTATAGACAAAGTTTTGTTAACATAGAGATACTTAGAGACAACCTAAGAGATACTAAACAGAGATAGCCCTCACCCCTCAGAGATCTGCTGATTATGGCTTTTAATTGGAGTTACAAGTATAGACCCCAGATCCTAACAGTGACCCCAATACCTCCAGAGAAGACAGACGGGGCGGGGGGGGGGGGGGGAGAAAAACAGAGCAACCTCACCTGGATTGTGGTAATGCACCACTGGGCGAAACTGCCCAATGCCTCACCTGCCATAGACCTGCCTAAACAGTGGACAAATAAGACACTAGAGAGTAGATCACCCTGCTTTGGATGGACAGAGCGGGGTTTGATCCCTCTGAGTCTTATCCACAGAAAGATACCTACTGATCTGGCAACTGAAGACTGGCCTGGCAACGGAAGACGGTCACTGCCTTGAGGCCTCTGTTCCCCATAAGGTCACAGAGAACATGGAGAGTCCAGGGTCATCTGTCTAGGTATGGGTAAGTCTCTGTCATTTTAATTGAGTTACACTTTTTGCTATAATTTAGTATTCCCAGATCTCTGGTGGTGTTGATGGCTAACTGTAATTTTGTTAGTTTAGCAGCAATAGACAACCAGTTCCTCTCTCTGAGGCTACTAGAGTCCCTTTCTGAATAAGACAAACAGTATTGTCTCGCTAACAGGCCCCCTGTTAAAAGATAAATAGGTTTTTGGTATAACTTTTAAAAATGACTGCTCTCAGTAATAACAACTCTGTATTTGGTAGATAGTTAGAATAAAGAAAGTTTAAAAGAATGTTATGAGGTTTTAAAATACAAAGGTCTAAAGAAAGTGATTTAAGTTTTGAGTGTCTGAGAAAATGTTAAGATGTGAAGGTTTAAAAGTCTGCAGATATGAAAGCCTAGGTAAGTTGTGAAGGTCTGAGAAAGTGAAAAGGTGGTTTGAGATAAAAGTTAAAAAGGTATAAGAAAGCTAAGAGAGCAATGTAAACTTTAAAGGTTCAGAGTTATAACATTAAAATCCTGAATACATGTTCTGATGAGCTGGTATATTTGTTTTTATCTGGATTATTCCAAGTTTAGAGACTTGTTTGGCTCACCCATTCTCTTCTAGATGCTCTGTTGCTAAAAGAAGCCAAAAGCCATTCTCTACATTTAAAGATGAAAGATATTAATTGACTAAAAAAACAGATTCTGTGTTATATAAATTATGGGCCACTTTAAAGTCCCTAAGAACATATATTTTTTTAAGTGCCTAAATAGGCCCAAGTCTGAGGTGATTCTCATTAGCTGTTTTGCTAACTGTTCTTTCTACAATGTGAATTACAATGATAAAATGTTCCAAATGTAAGCTTCTGTAAACTTTAACTTCTGTTTTTAGTTTTTCATCTGTCTCAATAGACCACCACTTGACTAACAGACACCATCCAGACATCAAACTGCTTCAACTACTGTGAGTCCTGGACCTAAGAGCTGATGACAAGTCCAGCTGATGTGATCACCCCTGTCCACTCCACTGGATCAGCAAACAGATGTACCCCACTGCTTTTGACTAATACCAGTCTGTTTGGGGCCCCTGACGATGTCCCCTCTCAGAAGGAAGCAGTCTAAGAGATTACAACGTCCCATTTCCACAGGCTGAAACTTTTAGTCAAAAGAAAACTCCCTAAGACTGAGGAAACAGTATGGTCCACATCCAAAACCACTGCCCCCTACACTTGGTGGCCGGACCTTACTCCAGACCTCTGTCAATTAATAACAGGACTGAGCAGCTAGGATATCCCTGGATACCACTTTGAAGGGAAGGTGGTTCCCAATGGGCTGGAAAGGCCTGAGTGTGACGGAAAACTCAAATGTTCCAAGGTGCCCTGTTCTGGGGAGGGCGCCAGAGAATTGGCCATGATTTGGGTAGACAGGGCCAACCAAGAAAGTAAAACACAGGCTAGTTTTGATTGTTGTTTATATTAATGTGAGCATTTTGCCTGCTTGTATGTATGTACACCATATATACGTTTCACGGAGGTTGGATCCCCTGGAACTGGGGTTATGGATGGCTGTGAGCCACCATGTGGGTGATGGGAACTAAACCTGGGCCCCCCACAAGAGAAGTGCTCTTAACTGCTGAGCCGTCTGTGCAGTTGCAGCCCGGTGCTCTGCTTTTTCCAAATCAAAACCATAGCAAGCCCTGGTTTATTTTCAAGAACAATGACAGAGAAAACAGTTTTCTGTAGGAATACACAGAGAACATAACACACATGAGCATGTGGCAAGACATTTCCATTTCTTACGTCTCGGTGCCCTTATCTCAATTGTCGAGGAAAGGGAAACTGGTGTCAAGTATATAAAACACTTACTTGATGAAACGCGCATTAAAATATAATGATGATAGCAACACTAGTTTGATCTTAGAATTGATGGCAAAAAGAGCAAATAAAAATACAATTATTTTTAAATGGGTTTCTTCTCATGTTGACTGAGTTCACTAATTAAAAAGACTCAGTTCATAAAACACCTGCCATTTTGTCTGCTGTGCTTTTACAAACACTCTTTGGTTTACACATATTTTTCTTCTCTTGTACAATACCCCCCAACCCCCTCCTCACCTCATTCCACTCCTCCCAGCTCTATCCCTCAGATCTACCTTCTCACTGCCACCCACCAGCCAAACTCTGCCCACGTCGCTCCCCCCTTCTCCCTAGAAAGGAACAGTCTTCCCAGGATTACTGTTCAAAGAGGACACGGCACAAGGTGGAACAAGGCAGGGCACTACTACCTGCACCAAGGGCGGACCAGGCAGCCCAGAAGGAGCAAAAGAGTCCCAAGGGTGGGTGAAAGGAGCAGAGACTTCGCCACTCCAGCCTGTGGGAGTTTTTCAAGAACACAGAGCCAGACAACCGTAAGCTATATTTAGAGGACCCCGCAGATTTCCTGTCTGCTGCTTCAGTCTCTGTGAGCCCTAAGAGTGCTGATCAGTTGACACTGGGGGCTTTTTCCTCCTGGTGTCCTCGAACCCTCTGGCTCCTGCAATTCCCCCTCCCTCTCTTCTGTGGGGTTCCCCGAGCTCTGCATGATGTTTGGCCATAGGCCTCCGCATATACTCTCATCAGCTGCTGGAGGGGCCTCTCTGATAAAGATGGCAGCCCAGTGTTCTTGACGATCAATTCAGGAGAGGTGACTAGTTGAGTGCGAGAGGGGGAACATGGAACAGTAGGCCTGAATATAATCAGAGTGAATAAATGAATACAAGCACAGTGTTTAATAAATACTCAGAAAGTTAGCACCTGGGTGTGGCTGCAATCCCAGCACCCGGAAGGCACGGGCAGGACTGTGAGTTAAGCTTGAGCCTATGTTAAATAGTGAATACAATGATAGCCTGTCTCAAAACAACAGAAGCTATGACTGATAGAAACGCTACACTCATTAAAAATTAACTTCCCATTATTCCTGTCCTCAGCTCCTGACAGTCGTAACTCCACGGTCTGAATTCGCCTATTCGAGGTAACTCATAGGCATGGAATCACACAGACTCATTCTGCGCCTGCCTTAATTCACTTAGTATGATATTTGTCAGGCCTCTCATACTGTATATTCTTTAATTTTGTGCCTGAGTACTTCCTTGTGTGCATATAACAACTGCAATTAATTGATTCAACTCTTGACAGTCATAAGCAATTTCCATCTTCAGCCCTGGTGAATTTATGCTCTAGAGTACAAATATCTATTTGAATTCTCCCCCCACCCCTGCCACAATCAAACTAAAAACAGGCAAAAGAAATTAAGACAAAAAGTGTCCAAACAAAGCAAAACAAAAATCTACAAAAAATACCAGAGTTCATTTTGTGTTGGCCAACTACTTCTGGGAATGGGGCCTGCCCTGGAGTGTCGGTGACATACCTAGTGAACTCCACTGGAGAAAACTGATTTTCCCTTTGCCAATCAGTATCAATTATAAACAGCTTCTTGGTTAAAGGTCGGACACCGTGTCCATTTCCCTGTCTCAATGCTGGCACCCCATCTGACTTGAACGTGTGCAAGTCTTGTGCATGCTATCAGAGTCTCTGTGAGTTCATATGTGCACAGTCCTGTTGTGTCTGGAAGACAATTTCATTGATTTCTTGCTTGTGTGAATTCTGGGATGTCGACTGATGTTTGACTTGCATGAGAAAGTTTTCCTGCATGCTTGTAAAAGAATATTTCTTTTACGTGGCAAGTGTGTTGTCTGCATACAGGTAAGTGTACTACCTGTACAACAACAGGGGTGTGTCATCCATGGAGGTCTTTGGAACTGGATTTGCAGACAGTTGTATATGCTATGTTGGAGCTGGGGGTCCAAACTAGGTCCTTTGGAAAAGCAGTCAATGTTCTTAAAGGCTGAGCCAGCTCTCCAGCTTTATTTCTACATGTTTAAACATTCATACGTGTGTTATTTACTTTTCCTGCGGCTGTTATAAAATATCCTGATGCAGCAAACTAAGGAAGGGTTTATTTTGGCTCACAGTTCAAAGGCATCATCCATTCAGGCAGGGAGGTTACCATGGCAGGAGCTTGAGAAGGCTGGTCCAGTGGCAACCAGTCAGGAAACAGAATAATAAATGTTCATCCTCAACCATCTTTCTGCTTTTCATGCAGTACAGTCCCCAGCCCATGGAAAGGTGCTGCCAACATTTAAAGTAAGTCTTCCCATCCCAAACGACTTAAGATAATCTCTCCAAGACATTTCCAGAGGATTGTCTACCAGATTATTCCAGATCCTGCTAAGCTGTCAAAATTAGCCATCACAACTCTAATCCTTGCCAATCTGAAATGGTTATCACCGCTGAGCCGTAACTTTCCCTCTCTTTTCCCCATTGATGGCCGTTTCATATTGATGGTCGTTTCATAATGGAAACCTTGTTAGGTACATCACCAAAGGTCCCTAGTCTTCAACAGTTCTAATGGTTTTAGTATCCAAAGTCCAAGTTTCATCTGAAACAATCTCTTAAATGTGAGGTTCCTTAATATCAAAAGGCAAGATATACAATTCCATAAACATAAGCATTCCTATTCCAGAAGGGAAAAATCGGGCTGAAACTCAGCAAGGAAAACAGTAAATCTTTCTGTTCCATGTCCAGCATCTGAGACTGATAATAGAAACATCTGGAATCCAAAGTACTAGAGAAGATCCATCCCTCCATCAATGCTGCTGTGGTATATTTAATCCCTCTTAGGCTGGCTCCACTCCACACCTGTAGCTGTCCTTGGTGGGTGCTCCCATGGTCCTGGCATATCTTATATCCTGGAGACTCCATAGAAACTTATAGTTCACCTTCACAGGTTCATGCAGTGGGCACTCAGAGCCTCCCTGTAGAGCAGCAGTTCTCAACCTGTGGACCGCAACCCCTTTGGGGTGCTCAATGACCCCTTCACAGGGGTAGCCTAGGACCATCTGCATATGAAATATTTACATTACAGTTTATAACAGTAGCAAAGTTACAGTTATGAAGTAGCAAAAAAAAATAATTTTATGGTTGGGGGTCACCACAAAATGAGGAATTTATTAAAGGGTCACAGAATTAGGAAGCTGAGAAACTCTAGAGACTCCAGTAGTGACATTCAATATCTAGCCTCAGCTGTTCTTTGAAACTTTGGAGCAAGTCTACCTGATCCCTCAATATTGCATCTTTCATGCCCAGGAAACTAGCATCATATACACAAAACTTCCGAGAGCTGTTGCTAGTTAGCAGTGTAAAGTGCCCTCTTGGATTTCAGCTGGCCCCTACGGTGTGCGAACCCTACAGGGACACTTCTCTAGGGAGCTGTGTTCCAGGAGCAGGTGATCCCTTCAACTGCAATCTCAGCCCACGCTCTCTTCTTTCAGATAAGTCTGCGTTTTCACAAGCTGAAGCCTTCGACGGGTGCAGCAGGGGTACTGGGGACACACTTCCGAGTGCTGTGAGGCACAGCAGGCTGTCTCTCTTCTGTCAGAGCCTCCTTTCCCACACTCGCCTTGCCGGCGCCGTTGCCTCGCTTTGGCTGCCTTAGTCCTTGAGAAACTGCAAATTGTAACCCTTTTTGTACTTATCTTCCACCCAATGAAACTTTTTCATTGCAAGCTTTTATAAGCGCAGTGACCAGGAGCTGTGCCACAGCCTGAATGCACTTCTATTTGGAAATTTTCTTCACTGAACAAATCAGTACATTTCCTTTAAAGTCACCTTTACTTAAGTTCTTAAGAACACAGGTAGAATGAAGCCAGATTCTTGGAGGATCACACAAATGGCCCCGAGCCCAGTTCCTGATAGTGCTCAGTTCCCTCTGAAGCCTTGGGAGCCAGGCCTCCACAGCGTGTACTTCCCTCTGCCTCTTGGTCTCACAGACTTCCACCAGAACAGCCCATCAAGCTCTGTAGCATACCATTCGAAGGTGTTAGCCCAGAGTTCCAAAGCCTTCTACACTCCTCCTGAAAACCATTGCCAGTGGCCTAAGAACCATACAGTCGAGCCTATCAGAGCAATGGCCTCACTTTTCACAAGCAATTTCCTGTGTTGCTTTGTACTGTGGCTCACAATTTGAACATCCAATCCTCCACTGCACGAAAGACATTGTGGGAGGAGCTTGAGGCAGTTTATCAAGTGGCATCCAGACATGAAGCATGAGAAATGCTCATGCTTAAGCTACCTTTCTGTTTTCCATGTAGTTCAGAACCCGTCTACAGAATGGTGCCAGCCCTTTTCATGCAATACATAACTCCAGCCCAGGAAATGGTGCCCCCCACATTTATGGTGGGTCTTCCGACTTCAATTAACCAAATCAGGATAATATATCCTCAGAGGCTAACTTAATCTGGATACTCGTTCACAGGCACGCCTACAGGCCTGTCTCCCAGATGATTCCAGATCTTGTCAAGTTGACAATCAATATTAAACATCATATAGGGTTTCTTATCTGCATGAGTTTTTTGATGTTCAGTGAGCTCTGACTTTGAACAGAATGTTTCCTTACAGTCTTTACATTGATAAGGTTTTCCATGTGTGTGAGTTTTCCGATGCTGGTTGAGATTTGACTTACAATAGAAAGTTTTGCAACAGTCTTTACATTCATAAGGCTTTTCACCTGTATGCGTTCTCTGATGTCGCGTGAGGTCTGACTTTTGGAAGAAAGTTTTCCTACATTCTTCACACTCATAGGGCTTCTCCCCTGAATGAATTTTTTGATGTTTAACAAGGCTTGACTTACAATAGAAAGCTTTACTGCAGTCTTTACAGGCGAAAGGCTTCTCTCCTGTGTGAGTTCTCTGGTGCTGGTTGAGGTTTGACTTACAGTAAAAAGCTTTGTTGCAATCTTTACATTCGTACGGTTTCTCTCCTGTGTGAGTTCTCTGGTGCTGGTTGAGGTTTGACTTACAGTAGAAGTTCTTCCTACACTCCTTACACTCATAGTACCTCTCCACCGTGTGAGTCCTCTGATGATTGGTGAGTTCCGACCTGCAGTAAAAGGATTTCCAACATTCGCCACACTCGTAGGGCTTCTCTCTGGTATGAGTTCTTCTCTGGTGCTCAGTGAGATTTGACTTAGAATTGAAGGTTTTCTTACACTCGTTACATTCGTAGGGCTTCTCCCCAGTGTGGATCCTGTGATGCTGGTTGAGGCTTGACTTGGAACAGAAAGTCTTCCTACACTCTTTACATTCGTAGGGGTTATCATCGGTGTGAGTTTTCTGGTGATTAGCGAGGTCTGACTTATAGTAAAATGTTTTCGAGCATTCGTTACATTCGAAAGGCTTCTCCCCGCTGTGAGTTGTCTGGTGTCGAGTAAGATCTGACTTACAATAGAAAGTTTTAGTGCAGTCTGCACATTCGTAGGGCTTCTCTCTACTGTGAGTTCTACTCTGATGTCGAATGAGGTATGACTTACAGTAGAAGGTCTTACTACATTCTACACATTCATAGGGCTTCTCTCTGCTATGAGTTCGTCTCTGATGTCGAGTGACGTCTGACTTGCAGTAAAAAGTTTTCCCACATTCCATACACCCATAGGGTTTCTCTCTGCTGTGTGTTCTTCTCTGGTGTCGAATAAGATTTGCCTTCCGGTGGAAAGACTTCCCGCATTCCTCACACTCATAGCGTCTCTCACCTGCACGAAATGTCTCATGGACACCAAGTTGGGACTTCCACGGGAAGATTTCCCAGCACTGTGGAGAGTCATAGAGTTTCTCACCTATGTGAAATCGCTGGTGTTGCGTGAGGGTGGACTGATAATGGAAAGCTTTTCTACATTCCTCCCACCTATAGAGGTTCTCGTACGATTGAGATGTCTGATCTTTGGTGTGCGTCTGATCTTTGGTGTGCGGTGAATTCTGATAAAATGTTTCCACACATTCCTTATACTCATATGGTTTTGTCCCTTGATGAATTTTCTCTTGAATCTGTAGTTCTGCCTTAAAAACAGAAGAACTTGTTAATTCTTTATATCCATGAGATTATTCACCAATACCTGCTTCCTGACATTTGTGCAGTCTGATTTCATAATAAAAGATTTCTCACAGTCACTACATGTGGAGTGCTGTTCTTTGCATACTTCATATTCTTTACTGAGTTTAGTCTTGCTACCAAATGTTATTCCATATACATTAGACTCAAAACACTCTTTCTTACCTAAGCCATGCCTTGGGTAGAAAATGCCATATCAACCAAATTTCCACATGCACCAAACTTTAACTCGAGGCCTCCCACATGTAAAACTTATGTATCAATAAAATTAGCTTTTAATGGAAGGGTTTTGATGTCTCAAAATCAAAGTTTGGTTCTAACAATCACCACTACATGCTCTACAAGTCTCAGTGACAGTAAAGTTGTCAGGTTTTCTCCAGCCTGCATCTTACTGGGCTCACTGCGGAGAGTTAGTATAGTCTGCTATGTATTAAGTTCCTGAGTAGACAGAGCACTCTTCAATGTTCAGACTTGAAATGTGGTTTAGCTTACACAAAAAGTTTTACCTACTTCAACCATCTGTTCATACGATGTAATGCCATTGGAGACTTCAACTTGCCACAAGTGTGTCTCTTCATTTCCCAGGCCACTTACATTGTCGACATCTAAAATGATATTTAAAAAAAAAAAAAAAAAAAGTCTATGAATCATACAAAGACTTTTTAGGCAATTCAAATATGCAAGTAGTGTCTTTGTATCTTCAATGTGTAAGTTTTAAAATATTCACTTATGATAAGTATATATACTTTAGTCTTCAATGAGTCAATGCAACAGTTGCATGAATATGTATTCAAGAGCTCTGTCAATTTTCTTTGAGGCTTTGTTGTGCTTAGTTCAAACAAGGAAGGTAAAGTATCCTCCTTCTTCTCAGCTGTAGATTTCCACACAGCGATCTCAGCATGTCATTTGTCTTCTGCTCTGTTTCTCTATTATAATATCTGGATTTGTAATGCTAGTCTACACTGAATCTCTTTTGTAGGTGGAACTAATGGCTTTCTGTACCAGTTTCTTTAAGGATGCAAGCACAGTCAACTCTTTCTAATAAGCAAGAATGAAGATTAGGAAAAGGATCGCTGTGTGTGTGTGATTCAGTTAATTTACTTTGTCCTGAGACATGGCCAATTCTTTACTTATACAAATTTTTTGTCTGAAAAAGAAAGAAAGAGAGAGACAGAGAGAGAGAGAGAGAGAGAAAGAGAAAGAAAGAAAGAAAGAAAGAGGAAGAAAAGGGAGGAAGGAAGGAAGGAAGGAAGGAAGGAAGGAAGGAAGGAAGGAAAGAAAGAAAGAAAGAAAGAAAGAAAGAAAGAAAGAAAGAAAGAAAGAAAGAAAGAAAGAAAGAAAGAAAGAAAAAGTAGCCTTCTTCAAATTCTTCATTCGGTCTATCTTAAGTTTCGTACAACTCTTTCATTTTCTGGACTTGCATGGGCTTCCTAAAACAATACCTTTTTGCTTGCATCAACCTCTTGGAGATTATTCTAAAATAGATGTATTTTTCTAGAGTGAAAACACTAATAATATAGCAAAAATAGGTTAAAAGAAAGTAAACAAATCATCGGAGAAACATTTCATCTCCGTCATCTACTACTGGGCTATTTAAGGTCAAATTTAAGTTTAATGCTTTTCATTATTCTCAGTTCAGTGTTATGCACTGGGTGAGAGCTGGTAGTTCAATGTTTTGAGAGCAACAGGGCTGCATTCAGTTAAGAAATTTCACTTGTCTGCATAAAAGGAGCTACTTCTGATACCAACAAGCACTAGCTTAGGGACCAAGTAGGGCCATTTCCAGAGGATAAGGAACACCTACGTCAAAGAGTACCAGACTATGAAAGACCAGAGAAAACCCGGACTTGGCTGGTCTTGATGCTTTCAGAAACTACCAAAGATAAATCACACTATAGTAAGACAAATGAAAATCCAGATCTGTAAGACCTAAGTTCAGAGTTTCTGATCTGATTATGCAGTAAAGCATATGTTGCTGGAAGGAGAGACTGGAGGCCAAGCAATGTGCTATTCATGGGTTCAGGTCCCTATTCTTTGAAGTAAACTACTTATTGTGCTGGATAATTTTTTTGGTATGTTCTTGAATTTGGTTTTGTAAGGTATTTTATTGAGAATTTTTTCATCTATCTTCACAAGGAACAATAGTTTATAATTTTTTTTTCCTTGGGTCCTTTGGTGTCGATGCACAAGTGGCTTTGTGAAAGGAATTAGGAAATGTTCCTTCAGTTTCTATCTTGCTGAATCACTTGCAGTATTGGTGTTAGTTCTTTGAAGATCTGAGATGGGAAGGCATGGGAAACCATTTTGGACACTGCATAAAGTAAATATGTGTGATCCATGAGACCAGGTGTCTGGTGATCTGGGTTTGGTGCAAAGAGATCAATCAGCATAACCAATATCTACTGAGTTCTTCTTCTGCTGCCCCCCCAGGGGAGTATGTACTGACTGACCTGGGAGGTTCCAGAGTGAGGCTTCTGAGGCATTCCACGGCTCAAATCCATGTTGTAACTTGATGTTCAGCTCTGATCGGGTCATGCAGTACTCTGCAAAAGGGAAATGAGGTATGATTATCCAAATGTACCAAGTCAGGCCCAATTAGGAAAGACTGCAGGTTCACTACAGGAACTCTGCTAAGTTGGGTGGTTTTAAAATTCTTGAGACAAGATTTATATTCACATTGCTTACTGAATGGAAGATTACCCTCAAATCACATTAAGCTGCATGACACCCTAAAATAGTGACTATTTTTAAACTTAAGTGAACAGAATAGAAAAATAAAAGATAACACAATGAAATTGAAAAACCGCATGTATTTAAAGTAACTGAATAAAGTGAGGTCATAAAAAAAGAGTAATAAACAAAAGCAACCACTGAGAAAATTCGCAGGGGAAGTAACTGAATTCATGAAGTAAAACAAAACGCAAAAAGACATTATAGAAATGTACCAGGCTAACAGAAGGAGAAAAAAAAAAAATTCTGTGTGCAAAGACTGGCTATTTTAAAATAATCCAGACACATTAAAAAACTGGGATGGTAGTGGGAGGAGGAAACATGCCTGGTACACACACATAAATACAAATACTTATTCACATAAAGTAAACATAACCATATATTTTTTAAAGTTTGGGAAAAAATAGCAAATGCTTTGATGTATAAGCATTGCCTTTAAGAAAACAAATGTGAACTCACAGAGACTGTGACAGCACACACAGGACTAGTCCAAGATCACGCCAGAAAAATCCCACCATGGAGGGCAGGGGTGGTCACAATGTCCCATCCCAAGCTGACGGCTGACTGGCAACTAGTCCCAACTGGGAAAGGGGGAGTATGTTTAGGGATGGGGCCCCTGAAACACTGCCTATGGGCCAGCGGATGGTCCCACACATGGGCATCTATTGGCGCACTCAGTGGACTCCTGAACTCACAGTGTGTGGGACGATCTACACAGGACTTGCACAAGATCAAGAGAGCTCAAGTTCCAGCATGAATGGACAGCGACTTGTAAATCCCCCCACCTAGCTGAGGAATTTGGCAGTTGAAGCCTGCTGGAGGGCGGGAGCCAGTGTTCTTCAGTGAAGTAGCCCCTGGCTGGGTGTCCATGGCCCAGTAGATGATGGCCCTACACCCATTCACGTAAGCATGGCACAGACTGGACTAGGTAGGCTATGCAAAGAGGGCATTAAGTTAAGAAGGGTGTATGAAAGGGGGTCTGGGAGGGGCTGAATGTGAGTATGAACGAAATACATTGTATACAGCTGTGAAATTCTCAAAGAATAGATTAACACACACACACGTACACATGGAACAGCCAAGCTCTTAGTGGTCACTTTATACACCACTATTACAACGATTTTTTAACCAGACCACAGACACAACAAACCACACAAGTAATACTTCTGATGAACATGGGGTTAAAAATTCTCAGCAAAAAAATAAAAGTAGAAGGGCACATAAAACGATGACAGTGATCAAGTGTGGATCATCCCAGTGATGAGACATTCACTATACAGAAACTGCGACGCTCCCAGAATATGCAGGGACATTTGGCACATCGCAGACAGAGGCACAAAACACGGCCAACAAAAGCAGGATAAAAAATAACAAATGGAATTGCATTAAACTCAAAACAGACTACACAGAAGGGCAAGCAATCAACAGGATGAAGACGCAACCTTAAGAATGAGAAAAATTCTGGCAAACTATTAATCCAACAGAAGAGTCAGAACATGAAAAGCCCCAAACACCTAAACAGCAGAAAAGCAAATGACTAGATTAAATATCAGTAAACGGCCTACATGAGACACTTCTCATGCAATACAAAGAGCTTGTGGATCCATGAAAAATGTGTACTGCCACAGCCATGAGGGAGATGTCCCTCAAAACCACAAGGAAGCTCTTCCCTGAACTAGTCTAAAAGATTCTTATAAAAGATACAAAATAACCTATGTTGAAAAGCCTCATAACCTAACATGAAATATGATGCTGCTCAGAAAGCCACATGCGGCTCTACCACGTAACAATGTGGTCACGGTATTGGCCACAGAGGTGAAGGAAATGGAATCAGACTGAGTCCAAGAAAGCTGTACTCCTGTTTACTACAGTAGTAATTTAAAAGTCAGTCACATAATCTAAGACATCTATATGATCAACGTAGATGTCTATCAACACAGGAATAGACAAAGAAAAAGTGCCGCGTATCAACACTTGAATATTCATCCACTGAAACAAAAATACTGTCATTTCTAGTGACATGGGCAAGAATGGAGAGCATTATGTTAAGAGTAGCGTAGCTATAAAATACTTGCAAACAAAATCCAAGAACACACCAAAAAGGTGATCCACCATCACATAAGCCTGGCTCTGGGTCAAACTCAGCAAAGCCAGCTCACCATGACGGGTATCTGATGACCTTTTCCCTTACCCAGCACACACTGACTGACCTTGAAGGTTCCAGATTGAAGCGTCTGCTGCCCTCCATGGTCCAAATTCCCGTTCCAACATGAGGATCAACTCAGGTTTGATCATGCAGCAGCCTGTAAAGGAGAAATACGTACAGTTTCTGCCAATCCACAGCCAGGTTCCCTAATGACAGACACCCTTCCATGGGAGGGGCTACGCTACAGTGGGCAAATCAGTAATCAGTTATTAGAAAGTATTTACACTCACCTCCTCCGCGGACTAGAATGTTACCTTTATACGGCATCAAACTACAGGGTGAGTGCTCCAAATAACGTGAAGTGTAAACAAACAGAAGAGAATAAGAAAGCAAACACAATGCAGCTGGAAAAATAATGCACGATACTTAGAATAAATTGGAAAAAAAAAAAAAAAAAGAACAAGGAATAACTAAGATAGAAACAACCAGAAACGAAATTGGTGGGAGAAGAACACAGGGGCTGGGGAGATGGCACAAAAACAAGAAAAGGGAAGAAGGGAGGGAGGGAGGGGGAGAAAGAGAGAAAGAGAGAGAATGACAGAAAGGAGGAGGGAGGAAGGGGAATGGAGAGGGAGAGGAGGAAGGAACGAGGGAGGGAAGGAGGGAAGGGAGGGCAGGCTATATAGTTCCCTGTGCAAAGAACCCAGATCATCAGGACCATCCATCACGCCAATGCCTATTCTTATCAGGGAGACAACGTGTTGAGCTGCCCCAGGCTCCTGATGTCATGGCTTCTCTGCCGTAAGGGACTGTATCCTGGGATTATGACCCAAAATAATTATTCCTTTCCTTAAGTCATTTGGCCAGGTATCTTATGACAGCAACAGCAAAAATAATCAATATACACGGGTTTGAAGATCCAACGCCGGTCCTCACACTTGCACAAGGAGTTCCTGAACAACCCATCTCCCCAGCCGTGCTTTTTAACCCCACTGAACTCATTGATTTGTAAAGCTAGAAGTTACAGGCTGTTTCTCTGGTCACCATTTCCCCCTGTATGTGAAGTGAACACATCTTCTGCAGTACTCAAGTGAGCTATGTCAGAAAACATAAGAATGCTTTGTGTTCTACTCACACTTGAAAGCTAAAGGTAGTTTCGAAGAAATAATGGGGAATAAACAATGGTTATTCCAGTGTGGAAAAGGTATGGGGGGTCAGGAGGAGGAAACGTATGCTATTTACTGAGTTAGATGCAGAAGGAATGAGCAACTCTTACGGTTCTATAGTATGAATGTACGGTGGGCAACAACTAATTGAATATTTCAAAATAGCTGAGAGGTTTTAAGTTGTGCCACTACAAACAAGCCTGGGCGGTGACTGGCCACCATCTGATCATGGTCTGCTGTGTAAATGTATTGCAGAGCCTCATCGTCCTCCAGAAACGTGTGCCCTCCTCATGCATCGCCTAAAAGTTACAATACAAAATTACAGTTGGAAAGTCCTGTGCTCACCAACACAAAACAAGCGCTAATGGGTTTTAGGGGAAGTCCCACTCACCCAAGGACACCAAGCTGATGTAGTTCTCCAGCATCACGTCTCTGTAAAGCAGCTTCTGAGCGATGTCCAGGTCCTGCCACTCCCGCCAGGTGAAGTACACAGCTATGTCCTCGAATGACACCAACTCCTGTAACGACAATGCTTCTTTTCAACCCAAGCCCTCAGCCTTCAGAACAGAAAATGGGGTTTATTCTCCTCCGCGTGGGAATGTGTGTGTGGCCAGTGTCTTATGTAAACTCCGGCGTGGTGCGCATTCTTTATCATGAGAGAAAGCAAAGTCAACACAAATATTATACCTGTGTGTTAAAGTGGACTCATGAAAATACGATTAAAGAGTTTCCCGAAGAATTGTAATAGAAACAAACCGTGCAGCACATCGACAGCACATTACGGAATAAAAACATAGACTTCCTCTTGTATCAAGCTGACCAAGAGACGGCCCAAATTTGAATTCCTCACTTCGCTTCTTTCCATGTGTTGTCTCCCTGTCCCTAACAAAGGGCTTCACTGTGTAATTACTGGACAGCACAGAAAATATGATTCGGAAAAGGAATGAGTTCTTTATAGGAAATTTTAACAGGGTTTCACAAGGGAATTAGTTACTTGACTACTCCCAACTGACCCAGAATGGCAAATATAACCACAAACGGATGTTATCTAACCACATCCACACGTTACTTCCAACATTTATGGTTAACATTCGCGCTGGGACTAAAGGCATGCGCCACCACTGCCAGGCTCAGAGAATTCTTAAAGAACGGAAGCTCAAGGCTCTCTTTCCCTCTGAAAAAAAGTTCCAAATACGTTGTAAGGACTTTACAGGGCTTCCCGATTGACTAGAACTTCGCGGTCCTGGAGAGTGGAATACTGCAAGTGCAAAGTGAGAATTCTTTGTTATCGTTAGTTCCCTCCATAGCCGCTTCGTATTCATGTTCTCACTGTGGCCTAACATCAACTCTGAGCGTAAAACATAGGAATGAATCCATTAAGCAGACCGCTAGCTGCCACTGAGCCCAAAGCTACGACTGTAGCAGCTTCCTACCTAACCTGATGTGCCAGGAGTGTCTTTGGCAAATGCCCTGATGTATGACTTTCTTTTGTTCTGCACTACAAAAGCTCCTGGAACCACATCCACGCTGGAACATGTCATTTAGGACAGCTTAAATACATGCTTCTGAACCGGGTGACTCATATCTGTCCCAGAATAAACCCTCCCCTAATCCTTTTGAGGCGAAGAACAGTGTTTTCTACGGACGAGAGAAATAAGTAAACCAACTCCTGCGCCATTTGGTTTTAAATTTTTAATTAACTCTTGAAAAAAATGTGCCTAAGCCCTGAACTTTGATGTCAGGGACATCCAGTTGCAGGTAGCCATGACTGAAAACTCCACAAGTCGACACAGAAAGCCACTGGGAAACCCTAAGGACATCTCACGCTCTCCAAACGCACGAGCTCAGATCCGGGCTTAGCAAATTCATTTCGTTTCTTTCAGACTCCTCACGCAATTCTCTCGGGCCCCCGCGATCACAGCTTCACCGGAGTGGGAGGTGCCCGGGGGGAGGCTCCTCCGCCGGGCTGCTGCGCCCCGACCCACGCGCCTGACAGATGAAGGGCTGCAGGCTCCACGGACCCCGCTCCTCTCCCGAGGGCACCTCCCTCCCCGTCCTCCAGCAGTCCGCCGACCCCGCGCCGCGCCCCGCAGCCCCCGCGCCGGCCCGCCCAGCCCCCACGGCCCGGGGCCGCAGCGCAGGCGCAGGAGGGCGGGGACCGCGGGGACGGATGCGGGGACAGCTGCGGGACGCCCGCACTCACCATGGCGGGCCGCGCCGACATCCCCGGCCCCCGCGGGCCGCCCCGCAGCCACTGTCACGGGAGACAGCAGCCGCCCCGGGCGGTCTCCGGCCCTCCCGAGCGCTCGCCGGACCGGGCGAAAGCTCTAAGATGGCCGGGGACAGACAAAAGGCCGCAGCGGAGCACCGAACGCCCGCCCCCCACGCTCGGCCTCTCTGTCTGATTGGGCAGTCCCTCAGTCTCGTGCGTCTGATTGGACGGAACTTTCGGGCTCGGCGATGAGTGACAGTAGAAAGCACCAATTCTTGCGCGAGTGAAGGAAAAAAAAAAAGAAAAGAAAAAAAAATAAGTTCTTGCTCACAGGTGTTGGCAGGCAGGGTTCCCCACGCCTCCCCCTCCCCGCCTCCCTCCCCACCTCCTACCCCCTTCCCCCCCCGGCGGCCCCTCCCCCGTCCCCGCCTCCCCCTCCCTGGATTTACGGATGGGATGTACGGATTGGTCTTATTCACGAGTGGAAAACACATCGTGACAGTTTTAACCTGTGTTTTCCCAACTCCGAGCTTGAAAATGGGAAGCAGTCCTGTAAGACAGCAATGTCTGATTCCAGCAACGTGGTAGGCAGAAGTGAGAAATCCTTTAATAATTAGATTAGTGTGCGTCGCGACCTCTTCTGCAGGGTGTTACTGTGCTTCGTTCCTGTCACCCCTTGGTTTCTGTTCTCTCCCTTCTTTACACTCTAGCTCACATGTATTCTGAGAAGTGCGGGGGTATCATCATCATCATCATCATCATTAATATAAACAGGTCAAATGGATGATAAAAACAATATCAAAGACTAATGGCATTTTTTTCTCATTATAGAAAGTTTCTGTTTAGGTTTGGCTTTTTTTCATTTTCATTTTTTTGGGGGGGGCGGGGGCTGGTGTTCAAGACAAGGTTTCTCTGTTGTAACTCTGACTGTCTGGAACTCTCTGTAGACCAGGCTGGCCTCAAACTCACACAGATCTGCCTGCCTCTGCCTCCCGAGTGCTGGGATTAAGGGTGTGCGCCACCGCTGCCAGGCGATACATTTTTAAAACACGTATAATGAACCCCACATGCATTCCCCTTTGTTTTCTATGCTATTTATGATCAAATTCAAAACTGTTGTTGGAAAATCTTAGAGGAAAGCAAATGACAGACATTAGGAGAGCTGCGTCACACTGAGTTTTGCAGCAACGTTGCCAGACAAGGAGTACGTCTTGAGTTTGATTTTAGCTGAGCAAAGCAGTTTTTGGTACCTGAAAATGAGATGTGTCGGTGGGCAAAGCCAAGCACACGAGTGTCACGCACAGCTAGTTCATCCAGGACCCTGGACCTTGTGGATCTACCTGCTGGCTGCACAGTATAACCCCCTAGGACTTTTACCATCCTCCACACTTCCGTTACAATGAAATCAGAATCCGTGCAGTAATCTCCAGCCATGGGCCTTGTTTGGAGCTCTCCAGGTAAATATAGCGAGTGGCCCTTCCCAAATCACTGGCTGCAAGCATCCTGTTGTCTAGCTACTTGCCAGTGGTTTCTTCGGTATTAAAGTGTTTGCTGAGGAGTTGTGGCCTTTCGGTCTTGCCCATTGATCAATTACTATAATTTGTTCAACTCAACCTCTGCTACTCTCTTTGTCCCTGATTAAACACGGTTTTCTGAGTGTCCTGTTATGTGTGCGTGGAGCTGTGCCAAGTGTCCCAGGATAGTGGTCATCCTAGTGGACTGAACATTTTTGGTTTAAGAAAAGAAAACATATGTGGAAAAAAAAAAAAACACGCCATTCATCAAATTAAAGCCCAAAATGATACGCGTAGGGGTCCCTACGGTGTTAGAATACTAACAACTAACCCAAAGAATCAAAATCCGTTCTACACGGATACAAGTTAAGGCGTCTCGCTTTATTTACTCATTCTTCGGTTTTCGTGTCTTAAGGTAGGCGCTCAGTGTGTGGCTTAGGCCGACCTAAGAGCTACATCGCAGCCAGAACTGGCCTTGACCTTACAGTATTCGAAGACCACCCTGAAGTTCTGAAAACAGTGCAATACCACACACGCATGCCCCACTCTGAAACCAGACGGGATTCTGCTGCGATTCTACGGTGCTGAGGGATATCGGTTTTTAACACTTCCTTCATCTCCAGAATATGTTCTTGTGCTCTTCTCCCAGTATTTTTTTATTTGCATAGAGTCAAAGTAGCTCATGCTTAATTTTAATAAGAGTTTCCTCCTTTTTTGTTTAAGACAGAGTCTGAATTTTAATTCACGATACCCACAGGAAGACATTAAACTAGTGCATTAACTGGGGGTTAGACAGAATGTATGACCCACCGTCACGGAAAATAAAGAAGTATTGATCCGTGCAACAACATAGGTGTCCCCTGAGCACGCTCTGTGAGTACGGCCAGTCACCGAGACCCCAAAAGGTCTAGAATCCCTATCCTAGAATGTTCAGAAAAGGGATTTCTGTGTAGAGCAAAATTGGATGAGTGTCTAGGGTCTGAAGTGATAACGTAGGAAGGAGCGAAGTCACGGCTCATGATGACAGTGTGTTGCTTCGATGTCAGAGATGACAAGGTGCTAAAGCTGACTGTGGCAATCGCTGCAAACATGAGCGAACTAGCTAAAACCAAAGCCTTGTGCAGGCTAAATGAGTACCCTAGATGGTGTGTGCGTCAAATCCCGGCCAGCAGGCTCCTACAGAGCCTCCTCGGGAATTTCCATTTTCAAACACATTGATAGTTTTAGTTCACACTGAATTTTTTTTCTTTTGTTAACTGTATGTGAGCAGGGGGAAGAGGGCTCTGTGTGTCTGCATGTATATGAACATATGTGTGGGTGCCTGAGGAGGCCAGAAGAGGTTTTTGAAGCTCCTGGCAGATCTCAGGTGGTTCATGGGTGCTGGGAACCGAACTCCGGTCCTCTGCATGAGAGGAAGTACTCTAAACCACTGAGCCACGTCTTCTGCCCCTAGTGTTAGTGGTTTTGTTTTTGTTTCCCTTATACCTTTGAAAAAGGAATCCATTTGCTGAAGCGTATTTCAAAGTTCCCTAAAGAACCGTTTTAGAAATTACAAAGAGTAAATTTTCTTTCAGTGTTGACTGCGTGCATATCTCAGTGGCAGAGCAATTGCCAGCTGATACAGTGCCCTGTGTATGGGTCCAGAAGTGAAAAACCAGGAGACAGTGTAGAAGATGGACTGGAGGGAACAGGGAGAGATGGGTAAGGAGAGAGGTACTGGGGGGCGGGGGGGATCGTAGAAAGAGGAAGAGGAAATAGAGAAAGGGAAAAAGGAAAGAAGGGAGGGGTGGAGGAAATAAACCCAGGGAGGGGGGGATGTAGAGTAGAGAAGAGAAGAAAATCACATATACCTGAAAACTTTATAAGCCTCACAGGTTTTTCTTGATCACAGGGAGACTCTGTATTCAGTGTAAGGCTACTGTGGTCAAACTTGCCTCAAGACAAAATGAAGACAGAAGACAGACTGTAAACAGGATGAAGTCACCCTTAAATACCACTGTTTGTAAACCACAGAAGCACAAAAGAGGCCAAGGATTATAATAATCCTGGGAGGACCTCAGAACCTGCTGGTCCGGTCTGGCCTGGGCTCGGCACCTTTCTTTGGAGTAGTGTGCCCTCTGCTAGGGGACAGGATCGGCACCCATTGGTGTCCCCACAGTTAGCACTGTGAGTTTTGCCCACTTTCTAGGATCTTCATGACTGTATATGCCACCTGTCTGATTGTGACACACACACACACACACACACACACACACAGGCCTGTGGAGGAGAACAGCGTGACAGCCCTCAGCCTGGAATGGTGCCTGGAACAGAGTCAGAGGCACAGGCTAGGCTGTGGAACCTTTGAGCCTGGTGTGGAGTTTTGAGCCTCCCAGAGCCAGTCCCATAGTCAGAAGCTGAAGTCCCTCTGTCCCCTTTCAGCCCTGGGCTACCTCAGACTGCAGTTGGGACTTTTCTGCCCAGTGAGTCACAGTTTGTCTCCCCAAACTGGGCTGAAGTGAGACAGTCACTGGAGACCCAGAGTCCTTGAGGTAACCCCTCAAGAGGTAACCTCACCCAAGAAGGGCTGGGGTTCCTAGTATGGCCACTATCTCCCTTCTCTTCGGTGGAGTATGATTTTACAGGAAGTTGTATCAGAAGTGTCCTCTGCCTTTCTCCACCCTCTCTTCCCAGGAAAACAATAAACACTTGAACGGCAGTCTTTTCTGACGTTTGCAAATCAGCAAGACTATTGAGATGTTGTGGAAAAAAGCTTACATAAGTGAAAACGGATGAGTAGGTAACATGGATAAACGGAAACAGAAAATTCAATACTTCAAATAGTATCACCTACAGAGAACAGTAGAAAAGCAGGGCCTGGAAATATTCCATCATGTGCAACACAGTAAAGCTAGCATGCGCCTTCACAGGAGACTAACCAACGCTATGTAACTCCATTTGCCTGGGGTTTGCTGCCATCTGCTGGCCACGACAGGCATTGGCACACATACATTGTAATCCTACACCTCCCAAAATGAAACTCCACTCAAAATCATTTTTCAATTTACATACAAGATATTTCTCCAGGTTCTCCAGAGCAGCCATTCTCAATCTGTGGGTCTTGACCTGTTGGAGAGTCAAATTCCATTTTCGCCTAAGATCATCTGCCTATCAGATATCTATATTATGGTTCATAAAAGTAGCAAAATTACAGCTATAAAGTAACAACAAAAATAATTTTATTGGCCGGGGGGGTCACCACAACCTGAATAACTGTATTGAAGGGTCGCAGCATTGGGAATGTTGGCAACCACTTCTCTAGTGGAACACAACTGAAAAAAATTAAAACGTGTCTATCACTCTCTATATTCCTGTGTCTGTGTGTGTGTGTGTGTGTGTGTGTGTGTGTGTGTCTGTGTGTGTGTGTATGTGTGTGTGTGTGTGTGTGTGTGTGTGTGTGTGTGTGTGTCTGTGTCTGTGTGTGTGTGTGTCTGTGTGTGTGTGTGTGTGTGTCTGTGTGTGTGTGTCTGTGTGTGTGTGTGTGTGTGTGTGTGTGTGTGTGTGTGTGTGTGTGTGTCTGTGTGTGTGTGTGTGTGTGTGTATGTGTGTGTGTGTGTGTGTGTGTGTGTTAGAAAATCTCCCCAGGAAAATGGTTACGATACAACCACCCACTCCTTTGATTTTCCATCCCTCCATGCCTCCTCAGCCTCTGTACGTTCCTCCTGAATTCCTGTTCTGCTTTCTCATCATGTGTTATACAACCCACACACACACCCCTAGGCAGGAGCTAGAAGTGTCTTCTCTGCTTGTATACTCTTATTATGACAGAGCTATTGTGTCGCTTACTGGGGGAGAAGAATCATCAATGGTCTTGTTCATCTGGGAGATCACTGAGCTTTAACCTGTGACATTAGATGCGCCCTCTGATGCACTCCTGGCATTGCTATTATGGGAGTAACAAACTGCTTCCTTGACTATCTTGAAGCCTCTCTCTCCGTGGGAGAGATTTTATGTCTGACATTGTAAACCTGGTCAAAAGCCCCTGGTGTGCATGTCTATAGGCCCCATTGAATAATCAATTAATACTATTTTGCTAAATCAAAATGGTACTGAGTTTTTTCTTCTAAATCTTTATTTAGTGATGTTCTCTGCATGTGTTAGAAAAGCTTCTCTCTGCAGAGGTTTATAATAAGTGCAGAGAACCACAACTGGTTACACTGCAAAGAATAGGTGAGAGTTGACTGTTCGGTCATAAATGAGGCATCTGTATCAGTCATTCTAATGCTCAGAGACTACAGGAGAAGAGAACAGAGAAGCACAAGAGCTTGGTTCTGTGATGGAGTGCCCTGAAATGTTTTCCTCTGGACACGATGTAACTCTATCATTCCTGGACTCTCGAAAGCCATAGTTACCTGAACAAGAGTATACCACCAATTTTCCATCGTGGGTAGACCATGAATTCACAACATTGCAATTGCTGGAGGAAGGCACGGTATATTCCTCTGTCGTTAAGCCCCTGATTAGTTTCACTTGCTCAAGGAAATGTTCTTCCCTCAAGCTCACACAGACAACGATAATTAAATGAAAGAAAGTAGCAGGGTGTCTATGAAGAACAGGTGTTGGTCTGCTTTGGTAATTGAGTAAAAACAGGGTATATGATCGAAATACAGTGTGCATATGTGGGTACAATTGTGAAAGTATGAACAGATTATGTCAAGAAAAGGGCAGCTGTGGCTGCTCCGTCAATCTGGTATGATAAGTAGCGCTTCTCCTGATAAGAGGCCCACGTGTTCCTAGACCCCTACTCTATCACCACTCCTCGAGGACAAGTTTGAATTAGTGAAAAAAAGAGAGTAATCAAAGCAACTGGATACGTCCATGAACTCCAGATCTACAGGGAACAGCAAGCACAAGCTCATCAACAGAGAACACATTCTGAAGTTTACCTGGGATATGATAATTGTCTGAGGTGATGGGACGTTGTGGCGAATTGCCACCCAGGATATAAGGTCAGAGCCAACAACTGGACATTCCCAGCAGAATAGGTGAGGATACCTTTCCTTCAATTTCATTAAATGGATATATTATTTTAGGGAAATTTGCAAATGGAAAAGCCCTGCTGCAAAAGGATTTATCCATTGGTTTACTGGGCCATTAGCCTACAGAATCTCTTCTTATTCACTCATTAGCTTAGAAAGAACTTGTAGCTCATGAGCCAGAGGGAAAGCAACCTTTTCCCCTTTTCATGGAGGCTGTCACATTAAAGGTCTTCATATTGTGCTGGTTCTGGAACTGCAGTGACTTCTCAAGGGCAATGGCAAAGCCATTGCTATGAGATGATACGTCGTCACGGCTGTCCTTTCTTTTCAATTCCTCTTATAACCACTGCAGCTTTCCTCCATGATGGTCTTTGAGCTGTGAGGAAGGCATCATGTCAACACTGCATTTGGAGATGAGTTTCCCACACTCACTAATTCCAGCGTTTTGACCCCATAGGAACCTCTGCTTTGATAGGTACCTAACACAAAGAGAAGCATATCTGAATGAGAAAAACAGCAACAGAAAGACAAGACAACATGAAAATGTGTGAAGAATTGTCTGTAGTGAAGCTTCTAATTGCAGATAAACAGTGTGCCAACAAATGGCATTTGAGAAGATCTGGGATTGACACCATTAGGGAGGAATGCACACTCCTCACTGGGACAATAGCAAAGTTGCTTTAAGGCAGGGCAGCAACCTTACAAGACACAAATATAAGCAGAGAGGACTTAGTAAAAGGATTGCTTGTGCAATCAAATCCATGACTACTGTATTTTTAAAGACTGTTTATATCTGTTTATTTATTATGGGGAGTGGACATGCAGTAGCTAAACCACAGGAAGTGGCTTATTTCCATCTGCCATGTAATCCCAGAAATCAAATTCAAATGTTTGAGTTTGACCGCAAACACTTCTCATTGAGCTCTCTTGGCAACCCCAAATTACTACTTCCTATGTGACTGTTAGAAGGAGGTTGGACCGATGTCAGGCATTCTGCTTAACTGAAGAATCATGTGCACTAAGTTTTAGGAACATTGTTTTTCCTAGCATGTGTTTTGTCTCTAATGTAATAAAGGGAATTCCTTTCTGGCCCAAAAAAAATAATGTAGCACTTGTGGACAAAGACGAGGCCCAGGATGCCTGCACTGGAAGTCAAGACAGAGAAGACTTCCATAGCCACCATGACCTTCCCCTTGGTGCTGTGGTAGACAGGGAGGAAGGTGACCCAGACATTGCAGAACACCAGCATGCTGAAAGCTGGAAACTTGGCTTCATTGAAGGTGTCAGGCAGATTCCTGGACAGGAAAGCCATAGTGTAGCTTCCTAGGGCCAGGAGTCGCAGGTAGCCCAGGACACAGTGGAAGGTAACAGCAGAGCTGTTACCTTTTTTTTTGTTTTTTGTTACACAGAATGATGATGTGTTCATATTCAGAGTAGGCACCCATGTCAACATAGGGAGGAGAGGTTCCCAGCCATATTCCAGAGAAAAGAACTTGAATCGTGATGCATAGTGGGATGATGAAACTAGGGGCCCAGGATATCAGCAGCCACCTTGTCCTCTTTCCTGGAGCAGTGACTTTGAAAGCCATAACTACAGTGATAGTTGGCTAGCACAGTTGAAAGGACCACAGTGAAGAGAAATCCAAATGTGTTCTGCTGCATGATAGAGGTGTCTGTGTTGGGATGGACAGTGAAGAGCAAAGGGCAGAGGAAACAGAAGGTGAGGGTGATGAGCAGAATATAACTGAGTGTCCGATTATTGGCCTTCACAATTGGAGTTTCTCTGTGTTTCACGAAGACACAGAGAACAAGAATTGTGAATGCAGAGAAGTCACAGGACATTGATGTAAGTTCCTTCCCCAAGGGATCATCATTAGACAGAAAGGTCACAGTTTTCTGGATGCAGAAGCTCTCCTCTGCATCTGCGTAATGAGTTTCTGGACCTTCATACACTGATGCATACCTGGAAGAAATGCAGGCGATCTTGTGTGAATGCTCTCATGTTCCCTTTCATCCTAGCCTAATACCCAGAAACATCTTATCACCTTGTTATGGGAACCATTTAAGTTATCACTTAAAATATACTTTAAAATATAGTTCAATCTATAATATGTCATATGGATTTAATATAAAAGAGATGGCTGTTCTTCGAATTTTTGTTCAACAATTGTGCTCTCAAATGTAAGACAAACTTTTACTTTTATTCACAGAGTCCTTAGTTTAGAGTACTTTTTTTATATATTTACCTGGAATGGATAAAATTAAATACTAGTTAATAGATCCACTTTCTTTTGTAATTTTTTTCTTTCTTTGAATGTATCTATACCTACACCTACTCCTACACCTGCGCCTATTCCTATACCTACGCCTATATCTTTATCCTTATTTATATCATCCATCTATTTATCTTCCTCTCTCCATCTGTCTATGTTTTATTTTACATGTGTGAGGAGGGCTCAGGAATGCCACAGTGCATATGGGAATGCCAAAGAAGAACGTTTAGAACTCGGTTCTCTCCTCTCTCTCTCTCTCTGGGTTCTCCTTCAAATACAAGTGACCACATTGGGCTTTAAGCCACTTTACCTATTGAGAAATTTCGGTACACCTTATATTATTGATGTCTTGAAAACCTTTAAGAGTGGAATGATTTTCATGTTTTCATCAAAATATCCATCTAATAGTACTGTTTAGATGTTTTCTTCTGGAATAGATTTTTAATATTCTTCTGTCAATAAGTTATGAATTTAGCTCACAAGGAAAGAATATATCTCCATGGTATTATTTAATGTCTCGTTTTCTACAGATTAAAAATATCAGCCCTTCTGTAATGGTTTCTGTTTCAATAGACATATGTAGTTTAATTTTGTTCATAAACCACAGTTTGATATATATTTACTTCTTATTATAAGCAACTTTAAATTTGTGTAGCTTGCGGATATTTTCTTACACACCATCCTGTCACTAGTTTATATTGTATCAAAGTGTCTTCTCCTGGTGTAAAGTTTGCATGCTATACCATTTATTGCATTTTAGTGTACTTAGGTCATGCCGGTGTGTCGGCTTCTAATGACTGTTTCATGTATAGAGTGTTTTCTCTTAATCATTAAAAGTCATTGACATAGAAAATGTAAAATCTACATTAGGTAGTATTAAACATTTGTCTTTAAAGATAAGTTTTCCTTGTTCTGAAATATTTGATCAGTCATCCCTTCTCTTTTGAAGAAAAGGAATGTTCCTGTGACGCATTTAGCTTAGCTACTTTAGAACAGAGGGGAACAGCAGAGTGAATGTCCTCTGAGAGATGTGCATGTACCTGTCTCAAGGAATGCAGGCAAAGCAACAGGAAACCTTGCCTTCCTTTGTAGCTTTTCTGAATCCAGGACCGCAGCTTTCACTGCACACACACTATGGAACCTGAGGGAAATTAAACGCAAGGTGACAAATGCCTTTTGTTTATCAAATAGCAAGTGAATGAATTATTTCGAAATGCAAATTATTATTCATTTCTTTCTATTGATATATGTAGGTAATTCAGTTGTTTTGTGTATAGATCATTTTTCCAATTATACTTTTATTAATAGCTAGAGTTTCATACAGTTTCTCTCAATAACACCCTCTTTCCATTCCTTCCTACTCTACAATTACACCCTTGTTTCCTCCAAAAAAAAAAAAAAGGAAAAAAAGGAAAGAAAATTAAGTCCCGCTTGTATGGCAGGAGCATGGATTATGGGATCACCATAGCTTTCGGAGGCAGCAGGCTGCTCTGATTATGCACATTCACTTGGACTATATGTATGATGAAGTATGGTGAAGTGTGACATGAAGTTTGCCCCGCAGGCACTCGAACATCACACAGGCACTTAGGCATCACACAGGCACATGGGCATCACACAGGCACTGGGGCATCACACAGGCACATGGGCATCACACAGGCACTGGGGCATCACTCAGGCACTCGGGCATCACACAGGCACTCGGACATCACACAGGCACTCAGGCATCACACAGGCACTCGGACATCACACAGGCACTCGGGCATCACACAGGCACTCGGGCATCACACAGGCACTCGGGCATCACATGGGCACTCGGGCATCACACGGGCACTCGGGCATCATGCGAGCACTGGGATATCCTGCAGGTACACCTACCTACCCTGATATCCCTCATGCACCAAGGCCTCCTGCAGGCACCAGGGCCTCCTAAAGGCACCTAGAATGATGCAGTCATGCAGACATCCTGCCAGCACCTGGACATCCCACAAGCACTAGGACCTCTCACACCACCAGGACATCTGCAGATGTTTGACATCACCCAGGCACTTGGCAAACCACGGATACTGGGACATCACACAGACACAAAGTCTTTCCATAGGCACCTGGCCATCACTCTGACACCAGGACATCACATAGACACATAAACATCCTTCAAACAGCAGGTCATCCTACAGACACCTAGAAAAATGACCTAGAATCCATAGGTCAGATTTTTTTAATGTTTGATGCTGCACTTTGAATTCTGTTGTGTAGTAGTGGACAACTTTCAAGGTACAGTCATGTGTGTGGAAACTAGATCACTGGGGACATGTATGACTAGAGCACCTTGAGATTACAGATTCATCCTTCCCCTGTGCTTTCTTGCTGCTGAATTGAGATGTTTTTCTCCCACTGTGATTGAGAATTTCAATTGCTAGATGTATGTAAATTAGAGTATCAAGAAAACATTTTATTTTGCCTTTCTGAGAAGTGCTTTCTACATTACATTGGTTAAGCTTTAAAGACTTGCTCTTAAAATGATTGATATTATTATACATAATTGTTTTAGTCTGAAAGAAAATGAGAAAGAGGTGACAGAGAGCAGCTACCAGTCTTCATGTTTACCGTGGATATGTCTACTAACACGAATCCCCGCAGTCATATTTTCCTTCCATGATGGACTCAATCGGTAATGTTAAAAAGTACTCTTCTTTCATGAAATTACTTTTATCCCATATATATTTCCAATGGCAAGAGAGTTGAGTGAAAATACACGTTCCCTCTACATGATGTTCTGCCTGCCACAGGCTTAAATGCAAAAGGAAACTTGAAGAGTCACTGTATCCCTCTATATTAGTTGTATTCATTAGGACTTTGATTGTTGTGATTAAAAATAATTGTGCCAAAACCATCTCATAGACAGAAGGGTTATTTCATTTCACACATCTACATCAGAGTCTATAATCAAAGGCAGTCAGGGCATAAAATAAAAGTAAGAGCCTGGACATAAAACTGAAGTTAATACCATGTGCATTCTCTGATTACTGGTTTCCAACCATGGCTTGCTCATCTGCTTTCTTATACAATTCAGGACCACCTTCACATCGGCGCACTACACACAGTGAGATGGGCCTCGAAACATCTAACATTAATCAAGAAAACACCCAATAGACTTCTATATAGGCCATTATTTAGGGACATTGTCTCGTATGAGATTCATCTGTATAGATAGCACGAACTTATGTCAAGATGACCAAGTGCCTGGACAGGCCACTCCAAATAAAACTGCTCCAAGGTGTTCTGTCACAGTGCTGGAGATCTTATTCATTCAGATACTGGCTTCATGTTACAAAAATAAGTGAATATTTAAAAAGATATTGGAAAATAAACGGGGGGAGAGGAGGAGGGGGAAAGGGGGAGGAGGAAGGGGAGGAGGAGAAGATAAAACCCAAGCGTGAACTTCAGGACAAGATTGTGCCAAGCCCCAGCATCATGCATCGGGCTGTCCGACAGCCCCGGGCACGGTAGGAACCACGGCGGCTGCAGAGAAAACGTCCCGACAGCAGGTCAGCTCGGAATGCTAGCAGGAGAAAGAACGCCTCCGCTCAGGGCCCGGGCCGCGGGGAGGCGGCGCCCGCTCACGGGAGGCGGGACCTGGCCGCGGACCCCGCGACCACACAGCGGGTCCGGGAGGAACCGGCGCGAGCGGGGCTGCACGGACTCGGCGGACATGCGCGGTCGCGGCGCTGGGCGGGGCGGGCGGACAGACTCGCCGCCCAACCTGAGACCTGAGGGTCCCCGGGGCCGGCTCTTCCCGTCGATCCCGGAAGTCCCGCCCCGGCCTTCCCTCAGGCCCCGCCCCTCACCTGAGTGGCATCTAGCAAAGCCAACCGGAGCGGCCCGCCCTCCGTGACGTCACGGCGCCCCTCTTGAAGGAGCAGGAGCCGCAGGACGGGGCCTGGGCCGGAATGCCGCGTTTGCCCCCGGCGGCGGCGGCGGCGCGGCGGCTCTCCCGGCGGTCCCGAGTCAGGCCTGGCGCCGAGGTGAGGGAGGCCCGGCCTCGGCCTCTTCCTGCGCAGGGCCGCGGGGGCGGCAGGGCGGGGCCGCGCTGGGCTGCGCGCGGAGCTCCTTCCCGGAGTCAGGGCGGCGCTGGTCGGGGAGGGCGGGCCGCGGAGCACGAGGACCCGCGTCCGCCTGCGCTCCCAGTCCTCGCGGACGAGGAGCTGGCCTGCGGCCGTCGGCGGGACACATCACGGCGTCCGATCACGTGACACACCAGTCAGGCCTGCCTCCTCCACCACCACCTCTGTGACAGGCAGGTAGACAGATCTCAGCCTTGGAGCCTCCTGTGCTCGGCTTATGCAGGGATCAGTCAGAGCAGTAAGCGCCTGTGCCCCCTACCTTCTGACCCATCAATCCCAAGTGTGTGCCCATAGGCTCCCTCCGTGGGGCCTGGACATCGGGGCCCTGCACAGGCCAGAAGAAAGCAGAAGTCAGCTAGAAGAGGAAACCCCTGGACCCCTGCTCATCTCTGAGAGGGCAGGAAATGAGCAGGAAGGGGTATCAAGAAGGGAAAGAGTTGTTTTAGACTTTTAATTTCATGATTAAGGATGATGAATACTTTAAGAACCGTATTTTCGGGTGTTTGTAGAGATGGTTTAGCCATCAAGTGCACTGTTGCACTTGTGGGAGTCACAGCTTGCTTCCCAGCTTCCACATGGTAGCTCACAACTGTCTGTAACTCTGTGCCCCGGGGGAGCAGATTCTCTCTTCTGTCCTCTGTGGGCACCAGGCATTCATGGGGTGCACATCCATATGTGCAGCCCCAATATGCACATGGATAAAATAACATAAATCATTCTTTTTGAAATGCAATAGTTCATACATCTATATGTTTTGACGCATCTGGGCTCCATGTTCTGTGAACCCTGTGTCTGTGTTTAGATTGTGCCATTTTTGTGTCAGATAGTTTCAGTGCCGTGTGTTTCCGTGAAGCAGCCCTTTGTGTAGTCTGTGTATGAGCCTCTCCCTTAGCTACACTCCTTTCTACTCTTCTCTAAGTGTCTCAGCTTTTTACTGCAAGGAATCCCATTGTCACTTGCTGAGGTCAATTTCTGGGCTCCAGCAACTTTTTCAGATAGTTTTTGCTTATTTTTGAGTTGTTCAGAGTTTAGTCATGTGTTTCTTCTGCACATGGACAATCATTTTATCAACCCTAAATGTTCGGTGGACTCTCTTCTTTTTCTGGGTTTGTCTCTATCACATTTGTCCTTAATTGTCTCTGCTGTGTGTTTATTTCTGGACTTGGTGTTCTGTTTTCTTTTCTACTTGTCTTTGTATGCTCAGGACCTTGCTATCTCTGTCTTTGGTGCTCTCTATTATGTTTGACATCAGCTCCTGTGATATCAGAGCAATATTCTTTCGTAGGGTTACATTTTATATTCATGCTTTTCCTATTTCTGTCTCTACTTGTATGAAGAATGTCAGCTTTGGCTGATGGGATTGATTGATTCTGTTAGTTGCTGTTAGTGATATAGATTTTAATTATTTCATTTTCTGTCAGAGTGCATGGAAGTTGTGTACTAGCATTTGTTGTACAGGAATATGCCTGTGTGAAAGCTAGGAAATGTCTATATTCCTGGGGTCCAAGTTCAGAGGCCTGTGTGTTCTGAATGGAATGTAGACATACCTTTAATCACAGTATTCAGAAGGCAGTGGTGTTCACTGTCTGTAACCCCTAAGACAGAAACACTGTGGAAGCAGAGTTAGCAGAGCTCAGGAGTCAGTGTCACACAGGAAGTGACATATCAGAGGAAGAGTTAGTCAAGAGTAAGGACACACCCCACTCTCATGAGAGAAAGGCAGGCTCTCAGCTCAGAGGAAGGTCAGTGAGTTACAGAGGAGTGAGTTACAGGAGTCAGTTACAGAGGCAGGATTGAGCAATGAGAGCTCAGAGAGAGACACGGAGACATAGAGGCAGCTCAGCAGAAGAAGTCAATATCAAATGGGAACAGTGAGTCAGTTTGAAGCCAAGCAGAGCAGTACAGAGGAAGCCCAAGGGGCTTCTCCACATAAGGGAAGGGGAATAAGAGGAAGAAGGAATCCAAGCATGTGAGAAGGAGCCATCCCTAGGAAGGATGGGATTTCATCCTTGGGAGGCACTTAAAGCAACTGATTAGATGTTTCCTACCTAGGTTAATGGCCTTGTGAGTTGGAGTAATAGTCCCAGATAAGTCCTGAGGGGGGAGTGGGCAGTTGTACCTTAGAAGGTAAACCCTATATGCCCAGCAGGACAGAAAGGACATCTTAAGGTCCTTAAGATGTCAGACAGGAGCTGACATCTGAGATGAGTCAGTGAATGGCAGGAAAAGTGCTGAGTGAGAGGAAGAGTTAGCAGAGTGAATCAGAGTGAGGACGGCCCAAACCTCATAATAGAAAAGCAGGCTGTTAGTCCAGAGAGTCAGGACAAATCACAAGAGACAATGAAGCAGTAGCACTGAGAATAAGGCAGAAAATAAAAGAGGCTGACCAAGGGAGTATGGAGCAGTGAGAGCTCAGACACAGAGGCAGCTCAGCAGAAGTCTGTATCAGACAGGAATAGTGATTCAGTTTGAAGCCAAGCAGAGCCATTCAGTCAGAAAAGTTGCGGGAGTCAGCCACAGTCTGCCAAAATCAGAAGAGTTCAGTCAGAAACAGTCACACGGCTCAGAAGGCCAGTTTGAACCAGCAGCTTGGAGAAAAGTTTGAGTCAGAACAGCAAGTGGGTTGAACCAGAAGAGTCAGAGTTCAGAAGGAGCTAGTCAGAAGTGTCTCAGTCAGCAGTAAGTAAGAGGTAGATTAGATTGTATGGAGGTTTAAATGTTCTAGATTGTACATAGGCTGAAGCCTTCTACTTCTAGGCTTAAGAGTAGATTGTACAGAAGCCGAAATGCTCCAGGACTCCAAGTTTCCAGGACTAGGACCAGGGATTGTATTTGACAAAAGAATAAACCACTGCTTTGAACCTGAACCCATGGCTGCACATGTAAGCATCAGGAATGGGGGGTCACAAAAACCAGAAGAGCCTTCCAGCAGCTCTGAAGGGAAGGCAGGAAAAGATGACAAGAAAGGGCGCAATAACCTGGTTGGTCCTTAAGAAACTTCAGGATTGCAGTCCAAGGGTGTAGGAACAGGGTTAAGTAAGGAGGGCCAGCTGGACCATAGCTTGGGGTGCTTCCACCTTCCAGAATACTAGAGGGGTTGTTGGATGACCACTGGACTCAGGAAAGTGTTTACATCCACCAAAGGAGAAACTTACCTAATTGCCAGTGGTGGATGTGGTGTCTAGCAATCAGTGAGCTCATAGGTGGGTCTGTTGTGGGTAGACTGGAGATGAGGGATAGGGTCTCAGTGGAACTCAGACACAAAAGGAAGCACGGGCACCAGCAGAGCCTGTCTGAGTCACAGCACCAAAGTCAGTGTTATAACTCAGGTTTGGAAGGTGTGCCCAACACACATGTTTCAGCTCTGATGGAAAAGGTATTCTGGCAGTAGGGAGCCAAGGAATACCAGGAAATCACACCACACAACAAACCTCACACAAGAGATTTACTGGGAGGGAAAAAGCCAGGAGGGTGGCTTTCTCTGCTTGGAAGAGAAGCAGCAAAGAACTGAGCAGGAAGCAGGCTTCATATAGGGTTTCTTGGGGGGGGGGGGTGATTCTTTCCAGGGTGGCCTGGGGTTGGTATGAATTTGTTGTATGATCTTGGGGTAATCTCAGGGATTGATTGTATTTTGTGAACTAATCTTGGGTTTGTTTGGTTTTTTTTTTTTTCTGTAGGGCCTGGCCACTCCCACGCTCAAAGGGTTGGTTATTAGTCTGGGGGTGGGGCTTTACACTTGTGCCTTGAGGCCACGTTAAAATTCATTAAAAATAAGTTCCATATCTTCCTTTCCATCCTGTATCTCCTTTTATTCTTTATCTTATATTACTCTACAGCAATCCCTGCTAATGCTATTCATTTTTCTCTGTGTTCTGTATTATTGGCCTAGGAGTGACTCATGGACCCTTGAATCTCTTGAGCCGGGTTCCATTTCTTCCTTGTTGCTAAAGAGTTTATTGCAAAATCTTGTTGAACTGTGTCTTACAACATTTCTATTTTTATATTTTCATTATCACTGGGCTCTATTCACTATATGTTTTGCTTCTTGTTTCATATATATTTTCTAATTGGTTACATTGCTGGTAGTATTTTTCTTCCCTCTTATTGAAAATAGTGATTTTTTTGTTTTATCCATTAGACATGGTTGGATAGCCCTCAGCTTCCCTCCATTTATTCATTCATCATGGAAAGCGTCTGATTTCTCTGTTCTCATGGACAATTTATCTCTGATTTTTTATATAGTTTAACTACAATTATGATCTTAAGTTCTGCTTGAGCGAATGACCTGTGTTATTTCATAAGTTTCTTCATATGTACTTTCCTTCTCTATGAATATAAGAGCAAATGGCTCTGGGTACAATGATGAAGTTGTCAATTATTTTCTACTAATCTAAATATACCCTCCATCATCTCCTGTCTGGAGGAATGCTGACAACACCTCTGGTGTCATTCTGGTGTTTGAGCCCTTTTATAAGGTTTTGTGTTGTCCATAACAGAGCTGTATTCATTTTAGGTTTGTGTTTCTGACACCTCGATGTGAACTGTCAACAAGAGTTCTGGTCTCCATTCCTGAGACAGCTCACAGAACTGGGAGAATGGCTACATCTCCAGTAAATGCACCCCAGGTCAGTGTCATGTCCACAGTTCTTTGAAAACTGTTTATATTGAAACCATGCTTGCTTTAATTCCCTGCCTCTGGCAATGTCATCTAAAGTGTTTATTTCTATCATTTTTTTTCTTTTTCTTCTGATAATAAAGATTAAGTCTTTAAATCTTGTCACCTGAATAGCACAACCTTTCCCATTATATCCTCCATCAGTTATTACTGAGAGCACATGTAGTTGTACACCCAAAATGTTGCTCGGCAAGGAAGACACTTAGGCATCTTCATAGACACAAAACCTGCCAGACGTCAGCAAGAAGGAATCCTGTCCGTGGAACCCTGAAGGTCTCATCTCTGGATTTTTTTATTGCTACCTAAGCTCCTCAGGTGTTCTGTTGATAGAGTGTGCAGGTCATGAGCAATCAAATGTCTTTTACATAAAGCCAACACCTGCATACAATACAAAATGCCGAGGCTGAGGAAGCCCTTCACCCAACAATGCACTAAACAACCATTTTAAGCATAACTAAAAAGTATCCTTCTACATCATTTCCCCCTTTCTGTATAAGACAATTTTTTAAAATTCCTTTATCTCTACAACACAGTTTAACACTACACCAGCAAAACTATTTACAAGGGGAACAATCGCAAAAAAGGACCAAATAAAACTAAACATCTGTCAGACTTTTCACAATGTCTTTGGGCAACAGAAAAACATTATCGATGTCTGGTTATCTATAATTCATTCACAAACTTCTGGGCTTCTCCAAAGGGCTTGGATCACTGCCCTGGCTCTGCCTTCTGCATCACACAAAGTTTGTCCTCCACATTCTGACTGGCTCCCCTCCACTGCTGCTGCTGTTCTTGGTGGTCGTCCCAAGGTCCTGGTATCTCCAAAATTGCTGGGGTTCCCTCCTGCAACTGGGCTGCACTTTTTTCCAATAGCCTTTCCTGGGCTCTCTTCATCGTACCAAGCCTCAACTTCTTTACATGACCCCTTCAATCTGGGCCTCCAAGTGCCACTGAGGCTGCAACTTTATCAATAGCCTCTCCTAACCTCTCATAACACCAAGCATCAACTGTCCTCCATGACACCTTCATGCCTTCAAAACCATTAAGTTCAGCTACTAGCACGAGATACAACCTCAGCCAGTTCTGGAAGACAGCTTCTGTGTGCTGACACTGAAGAAACACTCTCCAGATTTTAAGATAGAGTCTGGTTTGCAGGAAAAACTGGTCAGTTCATAAATTCTGCCTTCCACATTCTACCTCTTTGTTCTACAAGGATGCAGCATTGAACCTGCACCTCAGCATTCCAGCTAGTGTGTTAGAATAGGTCAGGTGAGCCCCAACTGTAGACAGGCTTGATTCAGTATTCATATGTGATCAAGGGTGACAGTTGGAGCATTTTAGAGCACAGATTTGTTCATCGTAACTTCTCCTTCTGAGATGACACACTGATCCTATTTGATGTCAAGTACCCTTCATAAAATTATACCCTTCATCTAGACCTCAAATTTATATTTTATATTCCCTAAGAGTTTAATGTTGGTGAGATTATTATGTCATTCTGTTTTCACAGAGATAGAAAATACAATAAACGGTATGAGTATTCTAGAAAGTATACTTTATCAATTCTTATGTTTGTTTTATATGTGTGAGTGTATGTGCCTAAATGTATATATGAGTGCTTTCTGTGCATCCTGACTGTACAGTTCAGAATTCTCTGGAAATTCTTTCCTTATGAAAACATTTTACTCAGCAGCACATGTTAAGTGGGTAATTTCCCATTACAGGGTCTGTTAAGATTCAGAGATGTGGCTGTGGACTTCACCCAGGAGGAATGGGAATGTCTGGAATCTTCTTCAAGGGCATTGTGTATTGAGGTGATGTTGGAGAATTACAGAAATCTAGTCTTTGTAGGTAAGAGTGCTCTTCTTGTTGAATTCCTGACTCATTTTTTGTGACTCAGGATGCTTACTTTGAAAGTAAGTTATCTGTGAACTATATGGAGACTACAGAAAATAAGGGAATTTTTGGAAATTAAAAAGATTGTTTTGATGTTGTTTCCTTTACATTTTCTGTGTTTTGTGCAAGAACAACCAATGCTATATACTGTGTGATCTCTTCAGCCCTCTTACCAAGTTTTCAATGAAAATTTCAAAGGTCAAAAATAACTTAATAACAGAACCAGTAATGTACTTTGAATGTCTCAAAGTAAACTTATTAGCTGAAATATTTGATTTTACTATTGAATTAAACAATTCACCTATATGGTTTTTACAAAAATGGAGTAGTTTTTAAATAGAGACACAATATATTTATGGTGAGCATGTTTTTCTTTATTTCATTTATTTTTGAAATGTGGTCTCTGTATTTAGTCCTAGCACAACATAATGTTAATCCTAGCACTAGGGAAGGTGAGGCAAGAGCTTCTGATGAGTTACCAGATCATCCTGGGATACATAGTGAGTTTCTAGCCAAGCAGAGCTACACAATGTGACTGTCTCAAAAACTGAAAACACAAGCAAATAGAGAATCATTCTATGTATGATCCTTCAGAAAGCTTCTTTCTCAAAATGTATTATCACATGATAATTTTTTTGTCCCAACTCCTGCAAGGAATGCAGTTGAGATAAGAATGAGGAGGCTATTATCGGTCCTTCTGGTTTGATGGAGATTGAAGTGAGTCTTTTGAGCATTCACTTAATTACAAGGAAACAAAAAAGATCTCTGCTGAGAGCTGTATTCCTAAGAATTGCTAGTTTACCTATCTCACAGAACTTAGGAGACATCGGTTACTGAATTCTCTCCCAATTTGTGCTCATTTTTCCAGAGAAACATCGCATATGTGGTAAACATGAGAAGGTCCTGGATAAGGGCTCAAACCACATTGTCTATCAGTCTACAAATATCAAAGACAAGCCTTATGAATATAATGAGCTTGACAAAATGGTTTATGAATCTTCCCAATGTACTCCTTATAACACAAGTGCTACTACAGAAAACTTCAACAAGTACGGATGCACTAACCAAAAGGATGCTTCTATTCAATCATCAAACCTGAAGAATTACAAAGCTAGGAAGACCAGAGAAAATGTTTGCAAGTGTAACAACAGTGGGAATTGCTTAACTTTGAGTTCCCTCATTTATAAAAATGATAGAAATCAGACTGGAAAGAAACAACACAAAAATACAGATTTTTCTAAATCACCTCACTCTAAACATAAATTCACTTTGAATGTAATCTGTAGTGGAGAAAAACCACACCAATGCAGGAAATGTGGAATTTGCTTCAGGACCTACTCAAGCCTCATCATACACCAGAGAACTCATTATAAAGAGAAATCTTACAAATGTAAAGAATGTGGCAAGTGCCTTCCTCAGTTGTATGAGGTCAAAGACCATTACAAAACACATAGTGGAGAGAGACCTTACAAATGTAATGAATGTGAGAAAGCTTTTACATTTGACTCAAATCTTAGAAAACATCAGAAAATTCATACAGGAGAAAAACCTTACAAATGTAGTGAATGTGAAAAATGCTTTATCCGGGAAGATCATCTTAGAAGTCATCAGAAAATTCATACCGGAGAGAAACCTTACAAGTGCAGGGAATGTGGAAAATGCTTTATACAGGAATCAAATCTTAGAACACATCAGAAAATTCATACAGGAGAAAAACCTTACAGATGCAGTGAATGTGAAAAATGCTTTCTGTGGGAAGCAAATCTAAGAACACATCGGAAGATTCATACAGGAGAAAAACCTTACAAATGTAGTGAATGTGAAAAATGCTTTATATCAGAAGCAAATCTTAGAACACATCAGAAAATTCATACAGGAGAAAAACCTTACAAATGTAGTGAATGTAAAAAATGCTTTATAGAGAAAGGAAATCTTAGAACACATCAGAGAATTCATACAGGAGAGAAACCTTACAAATGCAGTGAATGTGAAAAATGCTTTACGCAGAAAGCTAGTCTTAGAACACATCAGAAAATTCATACAGGAGAGAAACCTTACAAATGTTGTGAATGTGAAAAATGCTTTATAGAGAAAGCAAATCTTAGAACACATCAGAAAATTCATACAGGAGAAAGACCTTACAAATGTAGTGAATGTGAAAAATGCTTTATTGAGAAAGCAAAGCTTAAAAAACATCAGAAAATTCATACAGGAGAGAAACCTTACAAATGTAGTGAATGTGAAAAATGCTTTATACAGAAAGCTAGTCTTCGAACACATCAGAAAAATCATACAGGAGAAAGACCTTACAGATGTAATGAATGTAAGAAATCCTTTACATGTAGTTCAACTCTTAAAAAACATCGCAGAATTCATACAGGAGAGAAACCTTACAAATGTAGTGAATGTGAGAAGTGTTTTATCCAGAAACCCCACCTTAGAAGACATCAGAAAATTCATACAGGAGACAAACCTTACACATGTAGTGTATGTGAGAAACCCTTTATATGTCCCTCAGAACTTAGAAGACATCAGAGAATTCATACAGGTGAAAAGCCCTACAAATGTACTGAATGTGAAAAATGTTTTACATGTCCATCAAACCTTAGAAGACATCAGAGAATTCATACAGGAGAGAAAGCTTACAAATGTGGTGAATGTGAAAAATGCTTTACACAAAAAGCTAGTCTTACAACACATCAGAAAACCCATACAGGAGAGAAACCTTACAAATGTAGTGAATGTGAAAAATGCTTTATCCATAAAACAAATCTTAGAACACATCAGAAAAGTCATACAAGGATGAAAGTTTAAATGTTGTTAGTGTGGGAAAGTCTTTACCCTTTTCTCAGGTCTAAGATAATATCAGAAAATTCATACTGAGCAGAAAACTTTTCCTAGTAAAAAATTGACATAAACTTTATCCAAATTTCTATTTGCAGATACCAATGCAGGCTTCACAGTAGAGAATCATGGACATGAAAACCTTGAGAAAGTCTAAATAATGTTCAAACCCTAGAAAATTAACAGTTTACCCTAATTAAAAATTCTGCAAATTTCAAAATGTAGGAAATTGTTCATTAAAACTTTTTTTTTTTTTAACTCAAATACTGCATAGTGGGTAAAAATGGGGAACTGATGCAGTAGTTCCCTGGAGACAGATATTCCATCCTGAAGATAAGGTGATAACAGAAATAAGCACCTCTAAGTAGCTTTAGAAAGTTGATAAGACACAGGATTCACTATGTTTATGTACCATGATGAAAGTCAGACCAGATGTGTGGCTTTGATGACGCTCTACCAAACTGAGCCATCAGGACAGGATGCCTTCCTACCTACAGGTATTCTCAGGTGTGGAGTGCATTTCTGATGTCCACTATTCATTAGCAGTATCCCATGCTCTGATTTGAGTTTCTTGTTGGTAACTGTATTATTGATTCCCTTTTATGCCTGAAACCAACTCTTCCCCATTATTTGTGTAATTAACCTTAATAAAGCTCATTGATTCAGTGAGATGGACTTCGTGATATCCATACTTGGTTATATTGTCAGTAATGACATCTATCATTCTTGTGAGGACTCTATTGTTTCTCCAAACTTGTTGAACACTAGAAAATTGATATTAGGTGTCTTAAGATTCATTCGTCATCACACCTCATAATGACCACACTAGAGAACCTCCAGCAATGCATTGAACTTTTGAAACCCTTACCTATTGCTAAAAGTGAAGACTCATCTGAAAATAGGTCCTGAAAGAATTTTCTCTTAATGCTATAGTAAAGATACCTGTTTTTCACCTTTATAATGTAGATTCTGATGTGAAAACACATACAAATAGAAAAAAAAGTGTGAAATCTGAAGTACTAACCTGTAGTTGAACACCTAGGGTGTACATCAAGGAAGACATGGAGGCATTTTCATAGGTGCAAACCCTAGCAGACCTCAGCAGAGGGAGCCACTATCATGACAAGGGCCATACTAGAGAGTGGAACCCTTAGTCTCAGCTCAGGCATTTTTGATACAGGACACCACAGGTGTTCTACTGATACCACATGCAAATCATGAGCATGAGCAATCAGATACCCCCCACAAATCCAAAACCTGCAGACAATGCAAAATGCCAAGGCCTAGGCAGCCCTTTTCCCAACTGTGTACAAAACAATTATTTTATACATAACTAAAAATAAACTTCCACAAAAACTACCCCTTTTTGTTTAAGACAAAATTACAATACTATACCAACAAAACTATTTATGAGGAACAATCAGAAGGACAGGACCAAATGAAAGAAAACATTTATCAAGATTTTCATAGTATCTTTGGACAGCAGGAAAACATTAGGAATGTCCAATTATCTGGAATTCACTCATGAACATCTGGGCTCCTCCAAAGGGCTTGGGCCACTTCTCTGACTCTGACTTCTGCAAGACACACAGCTTGTCCTCCAGGCTCTAGCTGGCTTCACACCACTGATGCTGCTGTCTGTTGGTCATCCAGTGGCACTGGCATCTCTAAAACTCCTGGGGTCCCTTACTGCAACTAGGCTGCACTTTCACCAATAGCCTTTCCTGGCCTCTCTTCATGGTGCTAAGCCTCAACTCCTCTGCATTACTCGGTCAGACTGGGACTTCAACTGCCACTGAGGCTGCACCTTCACCAATGGCCTCTCCTGAGCTCTCATCATGGTACCAAGCCTCAACTTCTCTGCATTACCCCTTCACTCTGGGCCTTTACTGCTCCTGAGGCTATCCTTTTACCTTTTTACCAATGGCCTCCCCTGGCCTCTCACAGTGCCAAGCCTCAGCTGCTCTCCCAAGACCCCTTCATGACTTCATGAAGTACCACCTCGGTGATTGTTACAGTACCAAGTTCGGCTGCCAGCACAAGATATTACATGGGCCAATTCTGGAAGATAGCTTCTGTGTGTTGACCCTAATGAAACACTTTCCAGATTTTAAGGTGGAGTCTGGTTTGCAGGAAAAACAACTGGTAACCTTGTCTGCAGGAAAGGTTCCTTTATGGAGTGGAGTTCTCATTGCCATAGTAGATATGTCTTGTCAGGATTGCCTCAGCAATATCTAGACTGCTTGTAGACAGGTTTGCAGAAAAAAATCCTCAGCCAGATCTGGGGTTCCTTTTTCTTCTGTCTCCACATTGGATGTGGCTGGCATGATGTCCGTGCCCCACATTGGTACACCACTTGTAGTTGATCACTACTGTGTGGCTCACCAAGTAAGACAAGGAGACATTTTTCCAGGAGACATTTTTCCAGGTACAAAACCTGACAGACCTCAGCAGATGGAACCACCAATGTGGCATGTACCATACAGTGGAACTCTGAGCATCTCAGCTCAAGTGTTATTGATACAGAACTTCTCAGGTTCTACTGATAGCACATGCAGATCATGAGCAGTCAAGCATCCCCCACATAAATCCAAAACCTACAGCAATACAAAATGCTAAGGCCTAGGCAGTCTGTTTCCCAACAATGCACAAAACAATTATTTTATACATAACTAAAAATAAGCTTCCACAACAATGACCTGTAGATTTGACAATATGCATGATTGTGTGTGGCTAGTAACTTCACAAGAATGTGTCTTTCCTCAGGGAATGTTGAGTAGTCCAACTTTATGTCAATATTTTGCACAATAGCTGCTAGGAATAATTCATAAATAATTTTCTTAATCCATAATTTACCATTATATGGATAATATCTTGTTGGCTGATTCTGATGCAAGTATATTAGAAAAAAAATGTTTAATGAAACAAAAAGATCTTATATTGCTGGGGATTACAGACTGCGCCTGAAAAAATAGAGAGGAAATTCTACCAACTAGGCAGCTAACCCAAATATGTCTATGGTGGCAGGTGAGGCATAGGGCAGTTTTGTCCAGCGGTTAGTGTCAGCACAATCCAGGTGGATTTTTCATTATAGAGCCCTGATAATTTCTTGGAGACCTCAAGGGATACCGTTAGGAATGGTCACTGTTTATTGTAGAAATCTTTTAAGTATATTCATGATCTGTTAAGTGTATCTATATGCATTAAGCAGATACTGGTTTTTAGCTATTTGTTTTAAACTTAAATTTGAAAATATATAGATAGCTAAGTAAAGTTTACTTTTGGAATTAATTAGTACTCTGTATGACTAGAAGATATATAACAGGGGGGTGAATCAGTGTTTCACATGACTACAACATATATAACAAGAAGTGGATATAAAGCTTATCCTTGTACAAGAGCAGCGGTTCTCAATCTGTGGGTTGTGACCCCTTTGCAGGGAGTCAAATGGCCCCTTAATAGGGTTGCTTAAGACCACATGCAAGACTTCTGATAACAGATATTTACATTATGATTCAAAACAGTAGCAAAATTATGAAATAGCAAGGAAAATAATTTTATGGTGGTGTCACCTCTACATGAGGAACTGTATTAAATGGTGGCAGAATTAGGAAGGGATTGAGAACCACTGCTAAAGAGAAAAACCAGAGGAGACCAGAGCAGTTTCAAGTAACATCAACACTAGGTCCATGATAGCTTTGTCATTTTTGTCTACCTAACGCCTCTGTTTCAAGGCCTTCAGAATGGAATAAGCAGGATTGATCTGTAGGTGTTTGTGACCATCCCACAGCCCATTATGGACTTATCTTGAACTATCTGGGCCATTATTATGTGCTCCATACTCGCTGTCCAGCCAAAGGTGCTTGTCACAATGTGGTAGGTAAAGGCACAGGCTATTAAAGATTGTCACCTATGGACAAACAGAATTTTTTTTATATACATTCTCACATGGCATAGCCTTCGATGTCCTGTAACTGGCATGTAGACACAATGAGCAGTACTTTAGTTGTTGTTTTTTTTTAAGTGGCAGATTGTGAGACTGCCATAGAGCTAAGAGTGGGTCGAAGCTGGCTTAGAACCCCACGTCATCCCGGGAGATGAGAACAGAGGCATTTGGCTGCTCCCCACTTTAGCTCTGGCCAGAACCCAGCTAATATTAAATACTGCCTGCTACACATAAGGTCATTAGCAAAGAAATGTGGCTTGGTTGGTGTTTATCTGTGCTGTAGCTGGAAGCATAGGGATGAGTCCATTTACTGATAAGGTGTCTTACTCTTTTCCCTGTGGAACCACACCTTATGCAGAAGGTGCCCTCCCAAGACCCTGATGCTTGGACTTGAGCTTCACATGCAAATGAGGCTACTCCAGTATCCTTGTCTCAACCGATGGATCCCATCCCTGGGTACCAAAGACCTTCCCCACCTGTACCCTGTAAATGTAACCACCCTCACTTCAATAAAGGAGAGATATGCTCCTCTGACTCTTGTAGGCTCTTAATCCTCTCATCTGGGACCCAACAGGATGTGTTGACCTATGCCCTGTGCGTTCCTTCCTGGGGGCTGAGCTGGTAGCCAATAGCTCTGGGAAGAGAAGTGAGGGAAAAACAACAGCAGACGACTAACCCAGTTACTGTGGAAGCTGAGTTTCTAGGAAGGTGGCTTGAATCCAGGGATTCAAGGATAACGTGGGCATCACAGCAAGGCCTTTCTCATGTAAGTATAATTTGTTACAATGTATATGCAAAAAACAAAAAGTGATGCTCCTACTTTATCAAGACACTGAAGTAAAAACATGTTAGTTCTACATAAACAGTACTCTATTGCTGGGGGGGAGGGGAGGTTTAGTTCTATGCTGCCTCAAACCACTGGCTGTACAGCTTTCAGGGGATAAACTCCAACACACCTTCACCTTCTCAGCCTTCTTATCCAAGATCTTCATCAGATTGCAGAGTCTCAAACTTTTCCCTGGCTCCTCCATTTTCTTTTCTTCCTCATCCTCTGGTAGTTCCAGAGCCTCCTTAGTCACTAAAACCAGGCTCTTCCCCTCAAACTCCTCAGACTGCTGCTCACAGTGCCTGTCAGTAAACCCAGTCACATAAACCACCACAAAGCCCTGCTGCTGCACATGCTCCACAAAGTCAAGGTGGCCACACGCTCTTTGCTGTCACCCACAGAATTGGTGATTGACTATGACCGTGAACAAGAACAGGCCTTCACACTGTCACCTGGTGGTGGCCTTGACGTGTCTACCTATTCTTCCATTTCCCACAACCACAATGTAACTTTAGTCAGACCCAAGATCCAAAATACCAGAGACACAGAAGATGGACGTCTGTGTTTTCTGAATGGGAGACAAATGCTCTGACAGAAAGTCAATCCATCTCTAGACTGAGAGGTGTTTTAGATTAGTTCAGAGTGGAACTGGAGGTTAGTGGAATCTTCATGGTTTCCAAAGTTCAAAGATAGGGAAAGGAAAAGTCCAATCGTGAGTTGGAAAATAACCCTACATTTCAGAGAACACCTCACAGAATTTCTTGTACTTTTCTTTGCATTCTTTCAACTCAGAAGTGCTGAAGGCTCTTCTACACAATGTATTTGCTGATGACATTAGAGTCCTTTCTTGACTACAGCATCTCTAAATAGATGCTCTGGGGTTATCCTCAAAGTCAACCATAACACAGATAAAGTCTACAGTCAAGCACAATAGAAGGAATAGGAAACACTTGGGTCAGACCTGCTCTGATGACCAGATTTAAACAACCCAGATAAACTCGGGTTCAGAGAGGCAAGAACTGTTATTATGTGGATTCAAGGCAGTCTCAGCTGGATGCTGAAGATCTCATGAGTAAGAGTACACCTGTACTACAAACACGTCAGCTCACCACAGCTGTCCATGATGAACACAAGACAGACATACAGACTGATCTTGTTCTTTTTGTTGTTCTTAAAAAGATCAAAGGTTTTTTGCCTACAAATGAGGAGCAATGCTCTAAAGACAAACAACCATCTTCAAACAAGTGCTGGGGGGAAAACCTTAAAGTAAAAATAGAAAGAAATCAACACAAAACCCAGGAGTACATTCCGGGACAAGACTGTCTCAAGTCCCAACATCACACATCTGACACTCTCCTAAAACCCTAGGACAGAATATAAAGTATGGGGACCTGCAGAGTAAACACTCCTAATACCGAGTCAACTAATAATGGTGGTAGCAAAACCTGCTCCATCAGTGAGAACCCTGCTGCCATGGCCACCGCCCAGAGGAGAAAGCAAAAGCACTGCAGAGCACAGGCCCCCAAGCAGTCCCCAGTGAATAAAGTCCTGTGGTTCCACGGCTTTCAGTTCTCGGGTATAAACCAGTTGGGGAAGCCGTTCCCTACCACTTCTAGAACGTTCTACACACCCTGCCAGGAGGAAGCAGCTGAAGCTGAGCTCAGAGCCCAGCAGCCTGCAGCTCTTCGGGGGTTCATGAGGGTTGGGGTGAGGTGGAGCTGTCCAAGGTGGCCCCGATGGGTGGTGTTTCCCCCTAGTTCTACCTCTGGGCGCGGCCCCCAGAAGTTCTGGAAGGCCGTAACACGGGTGGGGCTTGGGGAGCGGGATGATCAGCCATTACTCGGGAACCCAAGAGAACCGCTGAGCTCGCTTCAAACGCAGGGAATCGTGAGATCTGCCACGCAGACGCCACTTGAGAAACCCGTTACCAGACTGAGAAAACTAAGACCTGCCAATCCCGGGCGCTGTGGGACCAGCCCGCCGCTCCCCGGCGCAGGCGCGGCCCGCTCGGGCGGCTCGGACCGGAGCCGCGGTGCACGGCCGCACGGGACAGGCTCCGCCCTCGCGGTCGCCGCGGGAGCCCGGGCCGCGGGGAGGCGGCGCCCGCTCACGGGAGGCGGGACCTGGCCGCGGACCCCGCGACCGCACAGCGGGTCCGGCAGGGACCGGCGCGGGCGGGGCTGCACGGACTCGGCGGACATGCGCGGTCGCGGCGCTGGGCGGGGCGGGCGGACAGACTCGCCGCCCAACCTGAGACCTGAGGGTCCCGGGGGCCGGCACCTCTCTTCGATCCCGGAAGTCCCGCCTCAGCCTTCCCTCAGGCCCCGCCCCTCACCTGAGTGGCATCCAGCAAAGCCAACCGGAGCGGCCCGCCCTCCGTGACGTCACGGCGCCCCTCTTGAAGGAGCAGGAGCCGCGGGACGGGGCCTGGGCCGGAATGCCGCGTTTGCCCCCGGCGGCGGCGGCGGCGCGGCGGCTCTCCCGGCGGTCCCGAGTCAGGCCTGGCGCCGAGGTGAGGGAGGCCCGGCCTCGGCCTCTTCCTGCGCAGGGCCGCGGGGGCGGCAGGGCGGGGCCGCGCTGGGCTGCGCGCGGAGCTCCTTCCCGGAGTCAGGGCGGCGCTGGTCGGGGAGGGCGGGCCGCGGAGCACGAGGACCCGCGTCCGCCTGCGCTCCCAGTCCTCGCGGACGAGGAGCTGGCCTGCGGCCGTCGGCGGGACACATCACGGCGTCCGATCACGTGACACACCAGTCAGGCCTGCCTCCTCCACCACCACCTCTGTGACAGGCAGGTAGACAGATCTCAGCCTTGGAGCCTCCTGTGCTCGGCTTATGCAGGGATCAGTCAGAGCAGTAAGCGCCTGTGCCCCCTACCTTCTGACCCATCAATCCCAAGTGTGTGCCCATAGGCTCCCTCCGTGGGGCCTGGACATCGGGGCCCTGCACAGGCCAGAAGAAAGCAGAAGTCAGCTAGAAGAGGAAACCCCTGGACCCCTGCTCATCTCTGAGAGGGCAGGAAATGAGCAGGAAGCAGGCAGACAGTGCAGTCCTTCTGTCCCCATGTGGTCACACAGGTGCCTTAAGAAGAGGGAGAATGGAAAACACAACTCCCAGAGCCAGGGCCCCAACAGAAAGAAGGCTGTGACGAGTCCCACTGTCCCCACCCAGCTCAGAGACCATGAAACACAGTAGCCAGCAGCTGTGTGTCAGAACACAGGGAGCAGGCCATGCCTCAGCCCAGGTGTGTTCTCAGTGCAATCACGTCCTGTAAGTTAAAACCTCAGCCATTGCATGATAGGTCTGTTCTCCAAGACAGCAGGACACACATGTCCTGGATCTGTCTGTGAAAATTAAATGAAATTTGATCGTGAAGTCAGGAATTGTATTCTAGGTATTTCCTGTCAGCTGACAGCAATGAGCCATGATGGACAGTTTTAGCCCTTCACATAATTTCTGGGAGTAGATGATCTGGGACTGGGACTGTGTGTTCATTACTTTCGTCATTTCTAGCAGCGTTGAGGTCTCTCGTTCCCATCTCAGGACCTTCTGTGTGGAGTCGCGGACGGTGACCACAGGCACGCTGAGAAGAATAAAGTAAGGCGCGTGTCCACCAAGAGAACAGGGAGGTTTGTCTTTCCCGTTGGGCATGTACGCAGCACCGTTTTCACTGCTGTTGATTTTAACGCCGTGTCCGTGGCTGTCATGTTCTGTGCGGCAAATAAAATCCTGCACAGGTGTGCTCCCTGTTCTTAGGAATTGATTCGTGGGCACCTCTGCTGTTTCTGTTCTCTAACCTTGGCTGTCTGCTGTCGGTGGGAGTGCTTTAGGAGCTGAGTGAGGACTCAAGTCAACTGTGGTTTGACGCCTCCGAAAAGACTACTTTCTTTTGCACAAATTGACATTCTAACCAGGAGTGAGTAAGGACCCCACGTTTCCGTTCCCTTCCCTGCATTTTCTGCCATTCATTCTCTTGTTTTCTTTTTTCTTGTTTTTTTTTTTTTTCTTTTCTTTTGAGACAGGGCCTGACTATGCAGACCAGCCTTCCCAGGAGCCCTGGATGTCGTCCACGGAGACTTGGAATCAAAGAGATTCCTTGTGGGTTAAGAAAAGGAGGAGAAAGGGTATCAAGAAGGGTAGAGTTGTTTTTGACTTCTCATTTCCTGATTAAGGATGGTGAACACTTGGGTGTTGGTAAAGGTGGTTTAGCCGTCAAGAGAAGTGTTCATACATGTATATGTTTTGACGCATCTGGGCTCCGTGTTCTGTGAACCCTGTGTCTGTGTTTAGATTGCGCCATTTTTGTGTCAGATAGCTTCAGTGCCGCGTGTTTCCCTGAAGCAGCCCTTTGTGTAATCTGTGTATGAGCCTCTCCCTTAGCTACACTCCTTTCTACTCTTCTCTAAGTGTCTCAGCTTTTTACTGCAAGGAATCCCATTGTCATTTGCTGAGGTCAATTTCTGGGCTCCAGCAATATTTTTCAGATAGTTTTTGCTTGTTTTTTATTATCTGAATATAATTATAGTATCTATATTATAATTATATAATTATAATTAATTATAATGTAATTATATTATAACTATATATAATAAATGAATATAATTATTCAGATAGATTTTGCTTATCAAAAATGCTTTGCATTTTGAATTGTTAAGGACTTAATCATATGTTACCTCTGCATGTGGACAATGATTTTCTCAACCCTAAATGTTCAATGGGCTTTCTGTTTTCCTGGGTTTGTCTTTGTCACATTTGTCCTAAATTACCTCTACTGTGTGTTAAGTTCTGGGCTTGGTGTTCTGTTTTCTTTTCTACATGTACTTCTGTGCTCAGGACCTTGCTGTCTCTGTCGCCGGGGTTCTCTATTATGCTTGAGGTCAGCTCCTGTATATCACCAGCAATATTCTCTCTTAGGCTTTAATCTGACATTTGTTTCTTTTCCTGTTTCTGTTCCTTATGTGAAGAATGTCTTGCTGCAAGGTCAGGCATTGGTGGGATTTTGTGGCTCTGCTCTTGGACTTTTTCTACAGCATGGGACTGACCAGTCTCCCAACCTCAAGGGGCTAGGAATGGTCCTTACTGTAGTTTAGAATAGTCTGAGGCCTGGCACCTAGTTCCTCCTGCCTTGGAGGGGGCTTACATTTCCCGCTTTTTGTATAATAGTGATAAAAAAAATTGTTGTGGGGTATTCACCAGAGAAGCCTACTGGGACATATGTTTAAGGCAGTAGAAAGTCTTTATTAGCCTTCTGACGACTATCCTGGGAGTTCAGGTTCCCAGTGTAACTTTGAACATTTCTCAGGGTGAGCTTTTAAACTCACACATAGGCAAAATTTTTCTAGGTTGACTTACTTCACTGAAGAAGAACAGTTATCCACAAGTACAATTACAGAAGCTAAAAAGCAAGATTAGTACATTTTGAGCCTTTCCCAGAACCATGTGGCTTTTGATGGATTAGATCTTTGTTTTCATTTTGACGGATGGTGTTGTCTATATACTGAATGGCATTTTCATCATGGAGTTAGTTGTACTAATGTCTCAGGGGCTACTAAGTTATGGGGCCCCTGTTATAATCCCCATTGGTCTTAGTGAATGAGTCATATTGTGTATTTGTCCTGTTTTATTGTGTTTTGTTTTGATTTTCGAGACTGTTGTAACCCCGTCTATTCTGGAAGTCACTCTGTAGACCTGGCTGGCCTCGAATTCAGAGATACCTGACTGTCTCTGGCTCCCAGGTTCTAGGATTAAAGATGTGTCCCACCTGTCCCCAGCAGATTCATCCTGTTTTAAAGTGATTTATGGTCCTAAGACCATAAATATCACTGAACTGATTTATAATTGGACATATAGTTCAAGATACAGAGCACTCCCATTAATCCAGTCAGAATGAGAGCTAAAGGCTCTTGTAGAGGTTTATTTCTACGTACATGTAAAGTAATTATTCTGTGCACTGTTGGGAAAAGGGCTGCCTAGGCTTTGGCATTTTCTGTTGTCAACAGGTGTTGGATTTATGTGAGGGGAGGATGTTTGATTGATCACGATCTGCACGTGCTATCAATAGAATTCCTGAGGAGCTTAGGTATCAGTAAAACCCCCAAGATGCTCAGGCTTCCACTGTCCAGGATGGCAGTTGCCAAGACAGTGGTTCCCTCTGCTGAGGTCTGGCAGGCTCTGCACCTATGTATATGTCCTCATGTCTTCCTTGTTAAGTTGCCACAGTAGGGGTACTGTTACAGAAAGCCTATTCAGTGCTGATAGCAGAGTGGTTAGCCAGGGCCATCAGTGGAACAGAGACTGGTATCAGTTATCTGATTTATATAATTAGACCAATTAGCACTGAAGCAACTGTTTTTGTTTTCATTTTTTCTGTCACTTTAGTACCTCTTAAGTTTTGATTAACCTGTCTACTTTGTTTGGAAAGCATCAGAAGAGGTACACAGTGTCAATCCATTAATTCACGCCTCCAAATAATCTCAGGATATGAGTAATATTATTGTTATCTAGATGAATTAACCCATTAGGCAGGATAGCAGGCATCAGAATCAGGGGCCATGCCTAGGTTAATGGTTTTGAATATTAGACAAGTTTTATCCCCTTAAAAGTTTTAATTTGGGCTGCCCCCAGTCACAGTGAGTTTTGTCAGTCAATGGGCTGACAGTTTGGTTAGTTTCTATCCCTATGTAATGTGGAGGCCAGGTGTCCAAGCACAAACAGCAATTATGGCTGATTTTTGCTTGGGAATGAATGACTCTATCCCCAGGGTCCCTTCCTGTAGTGTTTCTAGAAAGCCTCTGACAACCCCAGTTTTTACAATGGACACTGCCCTGTTTGGGGCAACCAAGAATCCCACCCATAGGGCATGCATAGACACTTAGAGTGGACATCAGTGAGCAAAAGTCAATATGGAATATTGGTTGCTGTTCTTTAGTCACATTAGTTAGACAAGTTCCAGTCCCTGTATCTCTTCCTTAATTCCCAGGTCCAGACCTGAGGGCAGTGGGGTTTGGAGCATGACCATTGGACCCTTGGACCATGAACACCCATGGTGCAAAACAGGACGTGGTAGAGGGACAGAGTGAGAGTTTCCCATGGTATCTGAAGGAAACTCTGTGTATGATCACATCATCATTAAAATAATTTCCAAGTCTTCCTTTCATTCCTGGGTCTCCTTTTATTCCTTTATATTATTCGTATTTCTGTATTGCAACCTTACAGCTCATGATTAAGTAAGATCTGAGTGTTTATGCATCTCCTCTCTTCACTGTTCCTGCTAATGCTGTTAATTTTCCTGTGTTTCTTATTCCTGGCCTAGGTGTGACTCATGGGCCCTTCACGCTGTTGAGCTATTTTCATTTCCTCCTAGTTCCTGAAGAAGGTTATCACAAAATTCTGTTGCACTGTGTCATTTCTGCTGACGCCAGCCCCAGCAGAGTGCTCAGCAATCTGGGAGGGGGGGTTGGGGGGTGATACACAGTCGGTTGGCCAACCTTGTCTCTTTATTCAGGCTTCTCCCTCCACTCAAACTTCTTTCTCTATCCAAGTTTTTCCCTTCTCTCCCTTATTTTTCCCCAAATACACCTTAATATACTTTCTAAACAATACCCTTTATTTAAGAAGAAATCACAAAATCGTGAGTTCTCTTTTTTCCAGTGAATAATTACAAACTGTTTTTTTTTTAATCAGGTTGTTTCCAAATGCCCACACATGATTACATGTTCCCTGTATGTTTGTTTCCATAGTTACAAGGTACAATAAAGCAGTGAATTATCTATTACAGATTTACAGAGTTTAAGCAAGCTAAGTAGTGTTTCCAGCCAGTTCTCTTATGGACGAATATCCTTTTCCTTTCACAGGCAGTGCTCTCAGAGGCCCATCAGGTGCTCTTTCTCACCAAAAGCCAAAGGCTTCTCTGTACCGATGACTTCTCTGAACCACCATTGTATTCAGGACTTTCTTGTTAATAATTTCTTAGTACAAGCTCACTCACGACACGAGGAAGAATCAGGTGGGGGGGTTATAAGAGTGACAATGCTAATTTTTTCAGTGCTCAAGGTACTTTTTTTTCTAATCGAGTGTGCACTAATGATTCCCAGCAGGACCCTCAGTAGACTTCACATCTCCCAAATCTCCCAAATATTTATCTCTAAAAAACCCTCTGTGCTATCCATGGGCTATTTGCACAACAAACAAGACAAAACAGACACAGGCAACAAAGGGTAAAAAAAGCCATAGAAGTAAAAGTGAGAGCTCATACCCTGAGTTGGGCCACACGTGCCAAGCCTCATGGTGGGCTGCACCACATTGCCATTTCTACTGGACATGGTAACATACTCCCCAGTTCCCGTTATTCATCTGTATCTCATGGAAAGTGTCCGATTTTCTGTGTTCTCGTGGAAAATTTATCTCTGATTTTGTGAATAGTTTGGCTCCCAGTTGTGATCTTCACTTCTGCTTGAGTGAATGACCTGTGTTATTACATAATTTTCTTTAAGTATACTGGCTTCTCTTTGAATGTAGGAGCCAGTGTCTCTGGGTGCACTGATATGGTTGTCAATCATTTTCTATCAGCAATCCAAACATAGCCTCCCATCCTCTCCCGTCTGTAGGAATGCTGACAAGACCCCTGGTGTCATTCTGGTGCTTGGGCCCTCTCATGTGGTTTTGTATTGTCCATAACAGAGTTGTATTCACTTTAGGTTTGTGTTTTGACACCTTGATGTGAACTGTCAACAAGAGGTCCAGTTTTTACTCCTGAGACAGAAACTCAGAGGAGCCACGGGGAGAATGGCTACATCTCCAGAAAATATGTTCCAGGTCAGTGTTGTGTCCACATTTTCTTTGAAAACTGTTTATATTGAAACCATGCAAGCCTTTAATTCCCTGCCTCTGGTAATATAAAGAGGTTACTTCTTAGAATTCTTTTTCTCTTTCTTATCTGATAATCAAGATTAAGTCTTTATATCTTGTCACACATATAGCACAGCCTTTCCACATTGTATCCTCCCTCAGTTATCACTTTGAGGATATATATATATTTCTTGGACTTAGACCTGAATCTCTGACAGTGATTCCACTGCCAATGATGATCAAAGATACATACTGATGACCAGCTGTACAGAGGATGAACGTGTGTCCTTGTATAATAATATGGAAGTAAGGTTTCGTGTGTCATATAGGTTTCATTTCAGGGGTATCTCAAATTCCTTAGGTCTCTTTTTCCTAGGAAAACATTTTGCCCAGCAGCACATGTTAAACAGGTAATTTTCCATTTCAGGATATGTTAAGGTTCAGGGATGTGGCTGTGGACTTCACCCAGGAGGAATGGGAATGTCTAGAATTTTCTTCGAGGGCATTGTTCATTGACGTGATGTTGGAGACTTGTAGGAATCTAGTCTTTGTAGGTAAGAACGGTCTTTTTCTTGAATTCTTGTCTCATCTTTTGTAAGTGGGACACTCATTTGGAAGTAAGGGGCCTCTGTGAACTGTATAGAGACTATAAGAAATAAGGGAAACTCTGGCAATTAAAAAGAATATTTTCCTGTTGTTTTCTTTACATTTTCTGTGTTCTATGTATGAACAGCCAGTGCTCTATGATGTGTGATCTCTCCACCCCTCATATCTAGTTTTTAGTAAGAATTTCAGAAGTCAAACAGAACTGACTATACAAAGTAAGGAAATGTCTCTAACTACACTTATTATTTGGAATATTTTGATTTTACTATTGGATCAAACTATTCATCTCTCTGATTTTCCAAAAATGGAGTACTTTTGAAATAGAGATGAAATATGTTTGGTGAGCATGTTTTCATTTATTTCATTTATTTTTGAAATGTAGTCTCTATTCAATATAGTCCTAGCACAGCAAAATTTTAATGCTAGCATCTGCTGAGTTCTAGATCAGCCTAGTGAGTTTCTACCTGAGCAAGGCTGTACTGTAAGACTCTCCCAAAAACAGAAACAATAAGAAAATAGAAAACTCTTCTATGTACAATGCTTCAGAAAGCTTCTTCCTCAAAATGCCTTATCACTTGATCCCCTGTGTGTCCCAACGCCTGCAAGGTATGCAGTTCAGACAAGCATGAGAAGGCTATTATCGGTCCTTGTGTTTGAAGGATTTTGGAGTGGTTCTTTTGAGCATTCACTTAATGATGGTGAAAGAAGAAGCCCTCTGCTGAGAGCTGTATTCCTAGGAGTCGTTGTTTACCTGTTTTAGAGACATCAGTTATTGAGTTTGTTCCTTATGCATCAACACTTACTATCCCAGTGTGTGCTCATTTTCCAGAGAAACATCATATATGTGGATTTAATGAGAAAGTCCTGGATCAAGACTCAGAGCACATTGTCTATCAGTCTACAAATATCCAAAACAAGTCTTATGGATTTAATGAGATTGACAAAATGGTTTATGAATCTTCGCAGTGTACACCTTATAACACAATTACTCCTACAAAAAACTACAATGAGTATGTATGTACCAATCATAAGGATGCCTCTACTGAATCATCAAACAGTCATAAAACTGAGGAGACTAGAGAAGATGCTTGGAAATATGAATATGACAACGGTTGCAATAGTTTAAATTTGAGTTCCTTCATTTGTCATAAACAAATAAATCAGACTGGAAAGAAAGAAAACGAAAATACAGAGTTTCATAAATTACTTGACTCACATGAACTTGCGCAGAAAGAAATCTGTAGTGAAGAAAAACCACACCAATTCTGGAAATGTGGGAAATGGCTCAGGGCCTACTCAAGCCTTATCATGCACCAGAGAACTCATTATCTAGAGAAATCCTACAAATGTAAAGAATGTGGCAAATGCTTTCATCAGTTGTATGAATTTACAGACCATTACAAAACACATATTGGGGAGACACCCTGCAAATTTAATGAATGTGAGAAATCATTTTCTTTTGACGCAAACCTTAGAACACATCAGAGAATTCATACAGGAGAGAAACCTTACAAATGTAATGAATGTGAAAAATGCTTTACTCGGAAACATCGTCTTAAAAGTCATCAGAAAATTCACACAGGAGAGAGACCTTACAAATGTAGTGAATGTGAAAAAAGATTTTTAGAGAAAGCTCGCCTTAGAAAACATATGGGAATTCATACAGGAGACAAACCTTACAAATGTAGTGAATGTGAAAAAAGCTTTTTAGATAAAGCTACTCTTATAATACATCAGAAAATTCACACAGGAGAGAGACCTTACAAATGTAGTGAATGTGAAAAAAGATTTTTAGAGAAAGCCAGTCTTAGAAAACATAAGAGAATTCATACTGGAGAGAAACCTTACAAATGCAGTGAATGTGGGAAGTGCTTTACATGGAAATCTGGTCTTACTAGACATCACAAAATTCATACAGGAGAGAAAATTCATACAGGACAGAAACCTTACAAATGTAATGAATGTGAAAAGAGGTTTCTAGAGAAAGCAAATCTTAAAAATCATAAGAGAATTCATACAGGAGAGAAACCTTACAAATGTAATGAGTGTGAAAAGAGATTTTTAGAGAAAGCAAATCTTAGAAAACATAAGAGAATTCATACAGGAGAGAAACCTTACAAATGTAATGAATGTGAAAAGAGGTTCTTAGAGAAGGCAAATCTTAGAAAGCATAAGAGAATTCATACAGGAGAGAAACCTTACAAATGTAATGAATGTGAAAAATGCTTTTTAGATAAAACTAGTCTTAGAACACATCAGAAAATTCATACAGGAGAGAAACCTTACAAATGTAGTGAATGTGGAAAATGCTTTACTTGGAAAGCTAATCTTAGAACTCATCAGAAAATGCATACAGGAGAGAAACCTTACAGGTGTATTGAATGTGAAAAATGCTTTACACGGGAAGCTAGTCTTAGAACACATCTGAAAATTCATAAAGGAGAGAAACCTTACAAATGTAGTGAATGTGGAAAATGCTTTACATGGGAAGCTAGTCTTAGAACACATCAGAGAATTCATACAGGAGAGAAACCTTACAAATGTAATGAATGTGAAAAATGCTTTATACAGAAAAGTAATCTTAAAACACATCAGAAAATTCATACAGGAGAGAAGCCTTACCAATGTAGTGAATGTGAAAAGTGCTTTACATGGGAAGCTAGTCTTAGAACACATCAGAGAATTCATACAGGAGAGAAACCTTACAAATGTAGTTCATGTGAAAAGTGCTTTGTACAGAAAAGTAATCTTAGAACACATCAGAAAATTCATACAAGAGAGAAACCTTAAAAATGTAATGAATATAAAAAATTCTTTATACTTGAAGCTCATCCTAGAAGACATCAGAAAATTCATACTGAGCAGAAAACTTTTCATAGTAAATGGGGCATAAATTTTATCCAATTCTCTGCAGAAACCAGTGTAGGCCACAGTCATTATCAACATGAAAACCTTGGGAAAGACTAAGTAATGTTCAAATCCTAGATAACATTAACAGTTTCTTGATAAAAACTTCTGTAAATTTGAAAATGGAGGAAATTTTTCATTTAAACTTTTTTTTTCGACTTCAAGTACTACATAGCAAATAAAAATGGTGAATCCTGATGCATGCACTATGACAAGGCAGTTCCCTGCTGAGGAAAGCAGTCCATCTGGAAGAGAAGGTGATTAAATCAGAAATAAGCACTCTACATAACTTCAGGAAGTCAGAGAAACTCACAGGATTCACTATACCTAAGTCCATCAGGAAGGAGCGTTCATAATGCTGAGTGAGGCTCTGCCAAAATGAACCCCCACAGAAGGAAATCCTACCTAATGGTATGTCGTAGGTGTGGAGTGTGCTTCTGGTGTTCAGTATTTATTAGCTGTATCTCATGTTGGGTTGGAGTATCATGATTTTAGCTGTATTTGATTCCACTTTTTTCCCGTAAGCAACTCTTATTTCTCATTTCTGTAACCAACCTGAATAAAGCTCTTTTTTTTTTTTTTTTAATGAGATGGACTTCAGTGTCACCCACAGTTGCTTATGTTGTCAGTTATCATATGTGTGTTGGATCTCCTCAGGAAGCATCTATTATATGTGTAATGACTACTAATTGTTCCTCCAAACTTGTTAAACACCAGAAAATCGATATTAAGAGAAAGTATTTAAATGCCCGTAGGTGTTTTAGATTGATGCCTCCTTGAACCTCATAATGACCACGCTAGAGAACCCGCAAAAATGCAATGAAGTTTTCAAACCCTTTCCTAGTGCAAATAATGAAGACTCATCTGAAAATTGATCCTCAAATAACTTTCCCTTAGTGCTATACTAAAGACTCACCTGTTACCTACTTTTACAATGGAGATTCTGGAGTTAAAAGCTATGAGTAGAAAAAAATGTATGAAGGATAAAACCACACCCTGTATATTTGACAACGTGCATGCTTGTGTAGAGCTAGCAACTTCCCAAGAATGTGAAGGAAATTGGTTTATCAGTTTTCACCTAACTTGGGGAAATGTTAATCATTGTAAATACCATAATAACTATAGTAGATTCAAACAGAAATACCATGACAGATTTCTAGATATTATACAAGCTTCAGTAATACAATTAAGAAACAAAAGGAATATGTGAATGTCTCATCCATTTCAATGGGTCAGAATTCCTGATTTTGAGTGACTATGCAACCTATTTGGAAACAGTTCTGCATTGCCAGTTGTAGAGGAATACTTGATCCTTGATCCAGCAGCATGACTGCTCTGGAAAAGTATCTTCAAGGGCTAGGGTGATGATCATTTGATTTCCAGTCCAGCAGCATAGCTGCTGTAGGGCAGAAAGAATGTTATTCCAGCTAATTCTGTCTTCTTTTTGTGTTAATTCTCAACAAAAAGGAATTCTGAGGTTCCACTCCATTTACTAACATGGAGATATGAGAAACATCCTGTCTCTCATTCTGACATTTCCCTACTGGCAGCAAGATTGATTGGCCTGGCAATTGGGAAATGAATTATAGGATTCTCTTCCTTAAACTGAGTCTTTGTATTTGGAAATTGGACGATTTTAACTGACCTAAAGTTTGTGAATCAAGTAATCCAACCTATGGGTACATTACAGACCAGAATGCCCTTACCTTCTTTATTACTTAAGACATGAGCTATGGTAATAATTGATTTAAAAGACTGCTTTTTTACAATCCCCTTACAAGAAGAGCAGGATAGAGAAAAGTTTGTTTTTACATTACCTACTTATAACAATGTGGAAAGTCCATCCTCAAGGAATGTGAAACAGTCCAACATTATGTCAATATTTTGTATAAATACTCAATATTTTGTATAAATCACTCAAAATAATCAGTAAACAATTTCCTCAATCCATAATTTACCATTATATGGATGATATCTTGTTGGCCAACTTTGATGACAATATATTAGAAAACCCTTAATGAAGCAAGAAGGATTTTACCCCACTAGGGTTTAGAGATTGCTCTGTAATTGCTCTGTGCTTTCCTGTTCCTCCAGCCTAAGCACATGAGCACTTAATACACCCTTACTACTCAACTGTGTGACTTGTTTCATAATCCAACCAGGGCCTGCAGTTTTGTGAGAAGAAATCTAACTTTTGCCCTAAAATAGCAATTAGATGAAGTCACCTCGTATGCCCTACGAAAAGAGCTTACATCTGTGAGCAAAACCAAGGAAGAATGAGGATAATAAATATAAAAAGTGAATTAAATGTGTGTTTAAAGGAAGTGAATGCAGTGGTAGAATAGCAGAGGGAGGGGAGATGGGCTGGGGAGAAGATGAGGGTGATTATTTGTATGTGGTCAGGGAAGTCCTCGGGGTCAGGAACCTTTGAACAGAAGCTTGAATTAGATAAAGAATATAAGTTTGAATCTAAATCTCTATCACAAATGGGATTAGAGAAAGAATGGTCATTCTAGACCAAAAGGGAGATAGTAAAACAAAGTAACATGGAGAAATCATGGAGCAGAGGAAGAAGTGATCCCTGGAAAGAGACTGGAACCATGTGGATCCCCACACAGCTTCTCTGAGAAGCCTCGACAGGGCTTGGAAGCAGACTAGAGTGTAGTTTACAAGGTGACTATGTGCATTGGAAGAGTGTGACTGTGGCTGACACTCAGCTTTTATAACATAACTAAGAAAGTGGAAATGTTATATTCCTTTCATCTCAGTCTTCTGCAGGTTTTGGGAGCTTCTGTATCAATATAAACACCTGAAATCAGACCACTGGGGTTCCACTGTCCAATGTAGCACTTACCATGAGAGGTGGTTCCTTCTGCTGAGGTCTGGCAGGGTTTGCATCTATGAAAATGACTCCTTGTCTTATTTCTGAACTCACAGAGTAGCTATCAGCTACAGCAAACAGCAGTTACCATCCTACTCTACCCCAGGCCTGGCCTGTCTTCAAGTCACCACACTGCACAAGAAGCAGGGACTCATAGAATTGCTGCTCCAGAACAGAGCTGACATTGATGCACAGGTGAGGGTACCATTCAGGGTACCACCTGGTCTACCACCTGACACCATCTAGTCTAGCTGCAAATCCCTGGCCAGTGTCACACATGTTGACACCTCATCTCCAGTCCACAGCCTCAGCATACATCCTATGATGTTAACAGCCGGCATACCTAATCTTATCCAGGAGGTCACCAGTGGAAGATTGCTCTGCACCTGGCTGTGCAAACCCAGGAGCACAGCATGGTGCACTTCCTTTTCCCAGGTGTTGTCCAGGTAGGTTCCACACATGCTCGATGGGTGGACACCTTTGCAACCTGGCAGCTGGCCAGGGCCTCAAGAGCCTCTTATGTACTCCTTGTGAGCTTCAGGCTGCCTCTCTGATGTGGAATATGGAACATGAGACACCCCAGGGCCTGGCTGAGAAATAAGGGGTGCATGCTCTGCCTCTCAGGGCCTCCCACTCATAGTAGTGGCACTGACAATAGGTAAAGGACCCCCACCACGTAACAGTGCAGGAGTCAGGTTAGAGGTGTGACTCAGTTGACAGAGTGCTAATTTAGCATGTCATAGACTCAATTTCCAGCAACATACAGAGTGGCATACACCTATTATTCCAGCACTTGGGAAACGGAGCATGAGGATCAGCAATTGATGGTCTCCTTCATCTATATAGTAAGTTCAAGGACAGCCTAAGCTACATGAGGACTTAACACTGTAACCCTGAAAGCTGCCACCATATAACAGGATAGCTTCTTACTGAGACACTTTGAGCTGGTATTTGCCCCTCTCAGCCTGATTCCTAAACTCAGATATTCCCCATGGAGTGACTGTCTAACACTGGGCCACTACCATGAACAGATCAGGCACTGTCTGGGAAGTTAGCATGACTGAGTCCCCTGCTGGTCTTCAGCTCTAGTGGGAAGGAAGCTGCCCAGCAGCCTTCCTACGTCCCTACTGTAGTGTCCCATGATACTAACATGGTTTCTACCCATTCTCTTTCTCAGGATTTCTAATTTTCCCTTTGATGACCTGAAAATCTCCAGGAACCCACTGCTGTGTAATGACTGCAGATGGACAGAGAACAAAACTCTTCCCACCTGGAAGCTGGGGCCACAGCTGCTGCAGATGGGGCCCAAGCAATGTGCCCCTCTGCAGAGGCCAGAGCCTGGGCTACCTGAGAGAGAGGAACAGTAAACAAACATAGCTTCTGATGCTCAGTGCTTCTCAGCTCTGAGCAAGCACTTCCTTCAGTGAGACGGCCATTAAAATCTTAAACACCTAAACAAACGGTTACAAGTTGCAGTGGATGCTGGGAAGGGAAAAACTAGCAGGAAGGATGATGAAGTCAGTGGTGGATCATTCTTAGGGTGGCGGAGGAAATCTTCAGATTGTGCATTTTCACTGGGTGAAGGGAATTCAAAGGGCAGTATTCTGCGTTCAAAACAGGACAAGTGCTTTCCTCATCACCTGCCAACACAGCCCAGGAAACGCTCCCAGCATCCTTAGTGTTACCTTACAGGGAGAATGGGACTGTATAAAACTGCATCTTCTTTATTTTATAAAAATTCAGAACAAAATAAAAAAAAATTACAACCCCTTAATACACAGTGCCCAATGCTGCTATTCTGAGGGAGGGGGTTTTCCTACATTAGGCACCAAGGACAGAACAGAAGAGACCCTCTGGACACGAACAGCCAGCCGGGCAGGTCAGGGCCAGTGACTGATCCAGGAGCCACAGGGAAACTATACAGACGGCATGGAATTCATGAGGCCCGTAATCTGCTCCTTCCATGTGAGACGCATCCTACCAAGCTCAACTAAAGGGATCTCAGCAGCACAGCAGCACTGGGCTCCTCTGCTGTCACCTTATCTTCATCAGTGCCTAAAGCAAAAGACATGAGATCTGAGCCACATGGCAGTAAGTCAGTCCAAGGACACAGCCATGTCCACAACTGCCACCTGGAGCTCACAAGCCCCCCCCCCCCCCACTCACCCAGGCCTAGTTTGATCATGCAGTAAATATAGTTGTAGTGAGTCTGGAGATGCTCAGAGCAGTGGTTATCAACCCGTGAGCCCCACCCCTTCACAGGGGTCACATCTGCATATCAGATATTTATATTACAATTCATAACAGTACCAAAATTAGGAAGAAAAGAAAGTTCAGGGCAAACTGTCTCAAGTCCCAACATCAGGCATCTGACACTGCAACAACGCCACTCTCCTAAGTCCTGGGGACACAGTGTAAACAAGAGGCGGGGACAGAGAAGACGTCTCCACCACCGCGTCAACTGAGAACGCGAGCAGGGAAACCCCGTCCCCACAGTCACAGCCCTGCTGGCAGGGCCGCCGCCCAGATTCTCGCCAGAAGGGAGAGAAAGCACTGCAAAGCACAGGCCTCCCAGGAGTCCCCATGAATAAAGTCACGTGGTTCCACGGCTTTCAGTTCTCAGCTACAAGCCAGTTGGGAAAGGGGCTCCCTACCACTTCTAGAACGTTCTACACAGCCTGCCAGGAGGAAGCAGCGGATGCTGAGCTCAGAGCCCGGCAGCCTGCAGCTCTTCGGGGTTTCTCGGGTGGAGCAGAGCCGTCCGAGGCGGCCAGGGACGGGTTTCTGTTTTGTTTTCCTGCCTTCGCTCCTCTCACGGGAAGAGGCCCACGGAGGGCTGGACGGCGGTCACGGACGTCGGTGGCGGACTCGGCTGCCTGGACCCCGGAGAACCGGAACTCTTAAAGGCAGGGATCGAGACCTGCGACACGGAGGTCACTGGAGGAAAGCGCGGCCAAATCGCCAAAAATGATCCCGCGGCTCCCGGGCTCCGCACCGCGACCCCGGTGGCGGGCGCTGTGGGACCCGCCCACCGCTCCCCGGCGCAGGCGCGGCCCTCTCGGGCGGCTCGGACCGGAGCGGCGGTGCACGGCCGCACGGGACAGGCTCCGCTCTCGCCGTCGTCGCCGGAGCCCGGGCCGCGGGGAGGCGGCGCCCGCTCACAGACTTGAGGGGACGGGGAGAGTCCCGGGGCCGGCACTTCTCTTCGATCCCGGAAGTCCCGCCCCGGCCTTCCCTCAGGCCCCGCCCCTCGCCTGAGTGGCATCCAGCAAAGCCAACCGGAGCGGCCCGCCCTCCGTGACGTCACGGCGCCCCTCTTGAAGGAGCAGGAGCCGCGGGACGGGGCCTGGGCCGGAATGCCGCGTTTGCCCCCGGCGGCGGCGGCGGCGCGGCGGCTCTCCCGGCGGTTCCGAGTCAGGCCTGGCGCCGAGGTGAGGGAGGCCCGACCTCGGCCTCTTCCTGCGCAGGGCCGCGGGGGCGGCAGGGCGGGGCCGCGCTGGGCTGCGCGCGGAGCTCCTTCCCGGAGTCAGGGCCCAGCTTGGGGGAGAGCGGAGGGTAACAGTGATGAAAGACAGAAGACAAAAGAAGGACCCAAATTCACCTGCATTTCCAGCCCTTTGAAATAAGAAAGACAGGCTGGCGTGCAGCTCGGTTAGCAGAGCGCTTGCCTACCGCGCGCAAAGCCCTAGACCCGAGCCATAGATCCCGGGTGGCGTGGTCCGGACCTCAATACCAGCATCTGATCGGTGAAGGCGGAAGGAAAATTCAAAGTCATTGTCACGTTATCTCAAAAAAAAGAAAAGAGCATAAAATAAATTAGTCGAGGTCAGCTCCTGGGATAGCACTAGCAATATTCTTTCTTAGGGTTAAATTTGCCGTTTGTGCCTTTCTTGTTTCTCTACCCGTGTGAAGAATGTCAGCTGGCTGACGGGGATTGCATGATTCTGTCAGCTGCCGTTAGTGATGTAGATTTTAACCATTCCGTTTTCTGTCAAAGTGTGTGCAAGTTGTGTATTATCATTTCTAATTTTTTTCCTCTTCTGTCCTAAACTTTTGTGTGTTAGTACCAAGGTGGGGAAAGTGTCCCTAACAAGTGCCACAGGTCTGATAGGAAAGGTATCCTGGCACTTGGGAGCCAAGGAATACCACAAAGTCACAGCACACAACAAACCTCACACAAGAGATCTTTTTGGAGGCTGGGTGTCTAAACATAACCAGCAATCCTAGCAGATTTTTGGGTGGGAATGAATGAATTACTCTAACCCCAGGGTTCCTTATTGTGGCAAATATTTTGATTCCCCAGGTTTTATTCTGTTTCCATAAGGCCAGAATCTTCATTCCAGACATTTGAAGCCTTTGTTTTGCAACCCCGAATTTTAAAATGGGCATTACTAATCTGTTTGTAGCAACTAAAGAGTCCCAGTTGCAGGGCAAGCATAGACACTTAGAGTGGGCATCAGCGAGCAAAAGTCAATATGGAATATAGGTTACTGGTCTCTTGTCATGTTACTTAGACAAGTTCCAGTCCATGTATCTGTCTTGCTTAGTTCCTAGGTCCAGGCCTGAGGGCAGTGGGATTTGATCTGTGGCCATTGGACCACTGGACCAATCATACCCATAATGCAAAAATGTGAGTCAGGAGGAATAGAGGAGCAGAGAGTGGAAGTGCCAGACGCCCAATGAAACCTTCACTAGGTGCATTTGGTAGCAGCATTTGTGGCTTCCACTTTCTTGACCTCGGTGTGGTAGATTCATGCTGCAATGTCATCGACCTTCATAGCCATAGGAACCAAGAGAATCACCATGTAGAATCTTTTCAAAGTCACAAAACGAACTCTATTCGAGGGAGTTTCTGTGAGCTCCAAGTGGTAGCAGAGAGGCTAAAGAGAATCCCAGGAGGGCATAGAGAAATTGGGAGACAAACAGGGAGAAGAGTAAGTGTCTTGGCAACTAGAGATTTGTCTGCAGGGTGGGCGCCCCAGAGGGTGTAGTAGACTATAAGAGCCACAGCGAGGACATGTACTAAGTAGTTGAGGAGAGACATATGATCAGAACAGGTGGAGAGGCGAAACAGCTGACGAGGTAGAGTGTAATTCAGAACCAAATGTGATGGGGTCGAATATAACGGATGGCAGAAGCCAGCAGAAACAAGTGATCCCTAGCTTGAGAGAGTCGAATGAAGAACTTTAGTCAGTTTGAGATGTTGCAACATGGGCATGGCTGAGAGGTAAGAGTTCTGTTCTCTGCCCATGTTACCTAAAGAGAGACCTTGAAAGGGGATTGGTTTTTGGATCCCCTTTTATGTTAAAAGATGGGTCAGGTGGCCCGAAGGTTTACCTTTTTGATTCACATATAAGTAGTTCAGCTGCACTGGAGCACAGAGCCAATGTACCCATCCTTGGACAGTATTGACTATTTTTTTTGATAAACACTCAACAGGTGCGAAGGAAGGCCTCAGTTGGGTTACCCAGGACCTTGAGGACATATCTCTTCTTTTCTGTAACAAAGAGAGAGAAGGGAGTTAATTAAATGGAAAGTGTTATGTGGTTTTGTGTTGTCTGTAAGAGAGTTATATTAATTTTAGTTTGTGTTTTGACACCTTGATGTGAACTGGCAGTAAGAGTTCCAGTCTTTATTCCTGAGACAGAAACTCAGAAGAGCAACAGGCAGAATGGCTACATCGTCAGTAAATGCACCCCAGGTCAGTGCTGTGTCCACAGTTCTCTGAGAACTGTTTATATTGAAACAATGCAAGCCTTTATTTCCCTATGTCTGGTAATGTCATCCAAAGTGTTCACATCCTATCTTTTTTTTCTCTTTTTTATCTGATAATGAAAATTAATTTTTCATAACTTGTCACATATATACCACAGTCTTTTCCAGTTGCATTCTCTGTCAGTTATGACTGTAAGGACATGTATTATTCGTGGACTTAGGGACTAAGACCTAAATTTATGAAAGTGATTGCATTGCCAATGGTGATCAAACATACAGATGACCAGTTTCCACAGAGGATGGGCTTGTGTCCTTGTATAATATTATGGAAAGACGGTCTCCATGTGCCATACAGGTTCCATTTTATGGATGCTCAGGCTTATGAATGTGACTATGCAAATACATGGAACTTTTTGCTGGTATCACTGAGCAATTTATGGAAAAGTCGAAACCCAAGAGACTCACTGTTTTGAATCCAGATACTAAACACTTCAGCACCCTAGAGAGCGCAGATGACGGAAGGGACAGGTGGTGTGCTCTCGTCATGAACTAGTGTTTCTGTGAGGTGATGTAGAGTGCGGCATGCTTTGTTTCTGTCTAACATGACGACGTGCCTATGGGGTTTTTGACACCTGAAATCTATTTGACAGTTCCTGCTCATCTCATTGATTCCAGTGCTCAGTGGTAAGTTCTCAATAGACAGATCAGTATTTTCTATTTGTCTTTTATTTTTCAGACAGGGCACCATTGTGTAAGCAAGCATTCCCCAGACCTACCTCTATATTGCATCATGTGAGAAATATCAGTAAAAAAATTTTTAGAGACATTGACTTGGTACAGTGTGTAAGCCATGAATTTTCAAGCATAAATGATGTCCGTCTTGATGACATTGTTCTCTTTACTGATGGAGGAGGAAGGCTTCCCGACACTGTGTTTTTCCTTTTTCCAAAGCTACTGTGCAACATTCGTAGAGATCCAAAAAGTGGTTGAAATAGACAGATTTCTATTTCATTATTTTAAAAGAAATTTTAGGAATGTTCATCTGCATGTTCTTGTGAGTGCTGTGTGCCTGCGTGATGATCAGGGAGTTCTGAGATTGCCAGCGCCAAATAAATGGCGTGGGAGTCAGGTATTGGGATGAACTCCCATGTGTGGAGAGAGAATCAAACTGGCATTCTCTGTAAGAAGAGAAAGTGCCCATTACCATTGAGCCGTGTCTTCAGCCCCCAGGTTTTCCTTTCTGGTGCACATTTGTGAAGGAGCCTCAGATCTTATATTTTCTTAAAAATGAAGAATCATAAGTGATACTTGTCTGTGGAACCTTAAATCCTCTGAGAGGACTGAGCTCAATTACTGAAGAGGAGAGTTAAAGTTACAAGATTTGAATTTTCAGATCAGCCAATCTCATGAGTAATGATATATTGAAAATTCATGAAGGGTTAATTCCCACAAAATTTAATATATTGGTTTCAGTCAGATCTCTCTGCTTCATGTGAATGCATTGTTACATGGTCCAATTAGTTATATTTTTTCTAACCATTCTGTAATGAAACCAACATATATGATATATGAAGTGACTATGCATCTATTTTTGTCAACATTTAGAAAATTTTAAATGATAAACATTATTTAATGCTAATTTGTCTATTTCTTGCATGTCAAAATATTCTCACAATATAAATTCACAGACTCTTTGATTCTGTGTGTTTTTTTAGAACATTCTGTGCATGTACTCTTCTTATGCCCTTTATCATTGGGGGGGAAAAAAACCTCTTTGATTTTAATTCATCCCTGAATTCTGCCTTTCACATTCTACCTCTTCGTTCTACTATGATGCAGAATTGATCCTGCAGCTCACCATTCCAACTGAGATGTTATAGTAAACTCAGATGAGGACCAGCCCCAGACAGGATTGATCCAGTGCTCATATTTGAGCAAGGTTGACAGTTGTAGCGTTTGGTAGCACAGTTTTGCTCATTATAACTTCCATCTGAGATGAGACACTGATCCCGTTTGATATCAACATACACTTCATAAAGATACATCTTGCATCTAGACCTCAAATGTATGTCTTATATTCGCTAAAAGATTAGTGTTGGTGAGATTATGTCATTCTTTTTTCACGACGATAGAAAATACAATAAAGGGTATGAGTATTCTAGCAAGTATATTTTATTAATTCTTATTTCTGTTTTGTGTGTGTGATTGTATTTGCCCAAATGTGTGCATGAATATTTTCTGTGCCTCCTGCTTGTACAGTTCAGAAGAGAATATTGGATCTCATGTAATTGGAGTGAGAATCATTGGTGTTCTAGGGCTTCAGAGAACCAAACGTGTCCTCTGGAAGAGCAGCCAATGCTTTTAATTGCTGAAGCATTACTAGAACTTTTGAATTTGAATTGTTTCCATGCTCATCTCTTGTCACAGAAGTATCTCTAATTCCTTAGGTCTCTTTTACCTATGAAAACATTTTGCCCAGCAGCACATGTTAAATGGGTAACTTTCCATTACAGAGTATGTTGACATTCAGGGATGTGGCTGTGAACTTCACCCAGGAGGAATGGGAATGTCTGGACTCTTCTTCGAGGGCACTGTGCATTGACGTGATGTTGGAGAATTACAGGAATCTCTTGTTTGTGGGTAAGGATACTCTTACTGAAGTCCTGACTCATTTTTTGTGAATTAGGACACTCACTTTGGAAGTAAGTACCCTCTGTGAACTGTATAGAGACTACAAGACAGGGAATTTTATCATGCTTCCTTTACAGTTTCTGTGTACTCCGCAAAAACAACCTATGCTATATGCTGTGCAATCTCTCCAGGCCTCTTACCTTGTTTTAATTAAAATGTCAAAGGTCAAAGAAAACTGAATATTCAAAGCAAGGAAATGTCTCCAGGTACACTTAGTATTTGAAATATTTTGATTTTACTATCAGGTTAAACTATTCACCTATATCTGTTTTTAAAAACTGTAGTAGTTTTTAGATAAATTCTCAAGAATTCATGATTGTGGCCAGCCAGCTGTGGCAGGGTGGCAAGCAGGGTCTATCAGGGATGCAGAGCCAACCCACCAACTCTACCTCAGGACCCCACTCAGAATATCCACAGCCCCTCACAAGTCCATGGAATGGGAGATAATATATTGGCTCCAGGTCCAACAACATGACCTATGAGAATTCGGAATGGTTGGAAAGACATGGTGGTGACAGATCTCTGTGGCAGTTTTGGGGTTCTCATTTTTGGCCCGTGAGATGTGGAAGAGGCGATTCAGGAGCAGAGTCTGAGGAAGCAGCACTTCCACAGGATGGACTGTGTACCACATCACTGCCTGTAAGGTGTGTGTGAAGGGGTGTTTCACTCAGCCCATGGCTTCAGTCTGCAGATTCATCCTGCAAGTCCGAGTTCCATGGCATGGAGGAGTAGGCTGGGAGGAGAATCAGGAATGGACAGGAAGGGCATAAACTACCTCAGAGAGATGCAGGAGCAAGCTTGCATGGCTGCCTGACTGGCTGGACCCCCACTCAGTCTATGGGTGCTGCCTGCGACATGGAGGAGGTAGGTGAGGGGGGTTCTGGTTTGCAGGATCAGAGCTGTGGAGAGAACCCAAGATTCCTGCAGACAGTGGGTGGAATCTAGTGGCTGCATATCGACCCTATTCAGGTCGCCCCCAGCTCAAGCACTCATGGAGAAGAACAGCACTGGTGCCTGGTCATGGCGGAGAACTGGCAGGCTCTACCTGCATGGATGATACTGACCTAGAGACAGTCACAAACAGGATGGAAGACAAGGCTACTAGGCATACCTGAGAGGAAGGGGTGCTTGGGAGGCTACATGGCTAAGGCCACAAATGGGCCACCCTGTTGTAACCTACCAGGCTAATGCTACCACTCCCTGAATGAAGCAAGCACACTGAGAATTGAAGCAGATTCTGGGACCAGGCAAACGGGAATGGCAGCAAGCGCCACTAGGAGTTATATGGCTGGAGGTCTGGACAGGCATGAGTGCACACGCAGGGCAGACAATGGATGGATAGATCCTCAGACTGCCTCCAGACCATCTAGCCTCCCCACTGTCTGCCAGGCTAGTTCTGCCACTCCCATGGCATAGCTACCATTCATATTTCTCTCCCTGATGGGTGAAGCCACCAGGGGCTGCAGGCACAAAGACCAGACGATAATGACAGGGTGGGATGCAGCAGTATGGAGCTGGACCAGGTCATGCTCCCATACTAAATGACAAGCCACAGGATCATCCTGCCCCAGAACAATGACAAGGTAGCCCAGCTGAAGAGTGTCTCATCTCCTGGACTGAGTATCCACACAAGAAACCTGTCTGCTGTCGACCAACAGACCCTTCTGGACCTTTCACGACATGCCTGGCCAAGTCTACCACTCTGAGACAGTAGCTGCCACGCATAGTACTTTCCCTGATGGGGCAGGGGAGACCATAGACTGTGGTGATGTCAAGAGTTGCAAACACAAAGGTCAAGGCAGCAGGATAGATGGTGATAAGGGGGCTGTGATTGCAACAATTGAAGCCCAAGCAAGTAATGACACCGATCACTCTGCCAGACCTTGGGATCACCTAGATCCTGAGCAACAGCAAAATGTCCCAGATGAAGAATTTTCCATACTGGGGGTTGGGTCTCCTCCCTTTAAAAGAGATCTCAGAAACCTCAAAAAGCTCATGTGGACCAGAAAAATTAGACATCTGTCTGTTGCTAATACCACCAGAGTTCATCATGTGCTTCAGCCTAGCTTGTTCTGGCAGGCTGTTTGGTGCCTGCCTGAAGTTCTGAGGCCTGCATGAAGTCCTGGTGTTTATGTGATATATGGGTGACTATAAGATGATCAGCTGCCTGCGGGAAGATCAGATCCCTGTGGGATGGCTAGGTCCCGTAAGGACCAGACATAAAGGAGGCCCAGGTGACATGGGGAGATCTGGGAACCTATGGGGTGTCCTGTTGCCTGCAGGATATCCGAGTCTCTCTAAGATGTCTGGGTGACAGTGAGTAGGACCACAGCCAGAGTGATTACTAGGCATCAACCAGATTCCCTAGAACATGAGGGAAGCCCTGGTGCCCACAAGAGGCCCTGGTGCCTGCAAGATGTCTGGATGCCTATGGGAAGTCTGGGGATGTGTAGGAGGCCCTGGTTCATGCGGGAGATCCAAATAACTGCTGGATTACCTGGTGCCTGTGTGGTGTCTGGGAGCCTGAGGGATGTCCTTTTGCCTGCAGGATGTCTAGGTGCCTGTGGGAGATCCTGATACCTATGAGATGTCCAGGTGCCTGTGGGTTGGCCTTGTGCCTGCATTATGCCCAGGAGTCTGTGGGATTCCCTAGAGCCTGGGGGAACCCCGGTGCCTGTAAGATTTCTGGATGCCTATAGAATACCCTGGTGCCCGTAGGGGTTCCTGGCACCCATGGGAAGCAATGGTGCCTGAAGGATGTTGGGGTGCCTGTGGGAACTCCAGGTGTCTGTGGGAGTCCCAAGTGACTGCTGGAAAACTGGGTGCCTGAGGGATATCGGGTGCCTGAGGGATGGCTGGGGGCCTCTGTGATATCCAGGTGCTTGTAGGATGTCTGTTTGGTGTCCATGTGCCTAAAGTATGTCCAAGTGCCTGTAGAGTAGCAGGGTGCCTGAAATGTCTAGGTGTCTTTGGGTTGGCCCAGAGCTTGCATACTGCCCAGGTGTATGTGGGATCCCCGAAGCCTGGGGGATGTCCTGGTGCCTTCAGAACATCCTAGTGAGGTGTCCGAGCTCCTGTGGGATGCCCTGGTGTTCATGGGAGTTCATGATGCCTGCAGGAGGCCTTGGAAGCTGTGTGATATCAGTGTGTCAGGAGGTTCAGGTGCCTACATGATATGCCTACAAAACTATGAGATGTCTGGTCCTCTGGGTTAGCCTCATGCCTGCACAGGGCCGAGGAGTCTTCCAGACTCCATAGAGCCCAGCAGTAGTCCTGGTGCCTGTATGATGCTCTGGTGCCTGCAGGGGGTCCTGACACCCTTGGGAGGCCCTGATCCCTGCAGAATGTTGGAGTGCCTGTGGGAATTCCAGTTCCCTGTGGGAGACCCTTGTGCCTGTGGGAGGTCCAAGTTACTGCCAGATGATCGGGTTCCTGTGGGATATTCAGGTGCCTGAGGGATGGCCAGGTGCTGTGTGATAACTGGGAATTTGTATGATGTCCATGTGGTGTCTGTTTGCCTACAGGACGTCCAGGTGCCTATGGGATAGCTAGGTGCGTTTGAGATGTCTTGGTGTCTCTGGGATTCCCTGTATTCTGTCCTGGTACCTGCAAGAAGTCCTGGTGCAAGGCTATACATTGTGACTGTCTCAAAAAACAGAAACAGCAAGAAAATAGAGAATGCATTAACACTTGATCATGTATTTGTCCCAAATCCTGCAAGGTATGCAGTTGAAATGGGAATAAGAAGGCTATTATCAGTCCTTGTGTTTTGATGGAGATTCAAGTGGTTCTTTTGAGCATTCACTTAATGATAGTGAAATTAAAAGACTTCTTCTATGAACTGTATTCCAAAAAATCGCCCGTTCACCTGTCTTAGAGACCTTAAGGAGACATCAGTTATTGAATCTGTTACTAATACATCAATACCTACTATCCCAATTTCTGCTCATTTTCCAGAGAAACATCACATATGTTGTAAATATGGGAAGGTCCTGGATCAAGGCACAAAGCACATTGTCTGTCAGTCTACAAATATCCAAGAGAAGTCTTGTGAATATAATGAGCTTGACAAAATATTTTATGAATCTTCCCAACGTACACCTCATAACAGAAGTTATACAACAGAAAACTGCAACAAGTACGGATGCACTAACCACAGGGATGCCTCTACTGAATCATCAAACCTAAACAGCCATAAAGCTAAGAAAACTAGAGAAGGTGCTTGCACATGTAACAATGGTTGCAATAGTTTAAATTTGAGTTCCTTCATTAGTCAAAATGAAAGAAATCAGACTGGAAAGAAAGAACACACAAATACTGAGTTTTCTAAATCACTTGACTCTAAACATAAACTCACACTGAAAGGAATTTATAGTGGAGAAAAACCACACCATTGCAGGAAATGTGGAAAATGTTTCAGGGCTTTTTCAAGCCTCATCATGCATCAGAGAACTCATTATAGAGAGAAATCCTACAAATGTAAAGATTGTGGCAAATGCTTTCATCAGTTGTATGAGTTTAAAGACCATTACAGAACACATAGTGGGGAGACATCTTGTAAATTTAATGAATGTGAGAAATCTTTTACAATTGACTTAAATCTTAGAAAACATCAGAAAAATCATACCAGAGATAAACCTTACAAATGTAATGAATGTGAAAAATATTTTATCCGGAAAGATAGTCTTAGAACACATCAGAGAATTCATACAGGAGAGAAACCTTACAAATGTTGTGAATGTGAAAAATGCTTTACACAGAAATCTAGTCTCAGAAGACATCAGAAAACCCATACAGGAGAGAAACCTTACAAATGTAGTGAATGTGAAAAATGGTTTACACATAAATGTAGTCTTAGAAGACATCACAAAATTCACACAGGAGAGAAACCTTACAAATGTAGTGAGTGTAATAAATGCTTTATGCTGGTAGGATATCTTAGAACACATCAGAAAACTCATACAGGAGAGAAACCTTACAAATGTAGTGAATGTGAAAAATGCTTCTTGGAGAAAGGTAGTCTTAGGACACATCAGAAAATTCACACAGGAGAGAGACCTTACAAATGTAGTGACTGTAAGAAATCTTTTACATGTAGATCAGTTCTTATAAGTCATAAGAGAATTCATACAGGAGAGAAACCTTACAAATGTAGTGAATGTGAAAAATGCTTTATACAGAAAGCTCATCTTAGAAGTCATCAGAAAATTCATACAGGAGAGAAACCTTACAAATGTAGTGAATGTGAAAAATGCTTTATACAGAAAGTTAGTCTTAGAAGACATCAGAAAATTCATACAGGATGTGGTGAGTGTGGAAAAATGTTTTATACAGAAAGCTCACATTAGATGTCATCAGAAAATTCATATGAAAGAGTAACCTTACACATGTGGAGGATGGGAGAAATCCTTTGTATGTCTCTCATATCTCAGAACACATCAGAAAATATATACTGAGCAGAAAACTTTCCATAGTAAATGGCATAAACTCTATATAAATCTCTGAAATGCCACTGCAGGCTTCACACTAGAGAATCATTATGAACATGGAAATCTTGGGAGAGATGTTCCAGTCCTAGAAAACACCAACAGTTAATCCTGATAAAGAATTCTGCAAATTTCAAAATAAAGGAATTTTTTTCGTTAGAACTTTTTTTTTCCACCTCAAGTGCTTCATAGTGAATAAAAATGGGGAATCCTGAAGAATACACTGTGGTGCAGCAGTTCCCTGCAGAATGAAATATTCTATCCCAAAGAGGATTAAGCAGGAAATTAACACACCTAAATAAATTCAGGAAGTACACGAAACTCACAGAACTCACTATGTCTAGCTCCCAGGACAGAATTCATACCAGACATGCTGCTGAGGTGAGGTTTTGCCAAACTGAACCATCACGGAACACCTCTCTACCTATAGGTATGACTCAGTGTGGAGTGTGCTTCTGGTGTCCAATATTTATTAGCTGTATTATGTTGGATTGTAGTTTAATGATGGCAACTGTATTTGATTCTTCTTCTTGTGAGCAACTATTACTCCTCATTCTTGTAAACAACCTGAATAAAGTTCAGTGAGATGGACATCAGTGCCATCCATGCTTGTTACATAGTCAGTTACTGTATGTGTGTTGGACCTCCGCAGAAAGCATCTATTATACATCATGTGATGACTTTATTAATTATTCCTCCAAACTTGTCGAACACTAGAAAATTGGTTTTAGAGAGAAAGCATTTAAATGTCCACAGGTATTTTAGATTCATGCCTCATTGCACCTCATAATGACCACACTAGAGAACCCCCAGAAATGCACTGAAGTTTTCAAACCCTTACCCAGTGCTAAAAGTGAAGACTCATCTGAAAATTGATCCTGAAAGAATTTCCCTTAGTGCTATAGTAAAGACTCACCTGTTATCTACCTTTACAATTGTGGATTCTGGAGTGAAAACATGCAAATAGAAAGAAAATGTGTGACGTTTAAAGCTACAACCTGTGGGTTTGACAATATGTATGCTTGTGTACAGCTAGGAACTTCCCAAGAATATGTAGTAATTTTCAACTTCCTTCAGTTTTCAGAAACTTCAATGAGCTCACATGGAAAAATGTTCATCAGTGTAAAAAGCACAGTAATTATAAAAGATTCAAGTAGAAATACCAAGACAGAAATGGAAACGATATGAGAGCTTATGTAGTACAATTGGTAAACAAAAGGAATACATGAATATCTCACACATTTCAGTGGGTCAGAATTCTTTATTTGAGTAACTGAAACCTTATTTGGAAACACTTTTGTATTGACAGTTATAGAAGAACAGTTGGTCCTTGATCCAGCAGCATGGCTGCTCTGGGAATGGATAACCTCAAGGGCTGGTGTGATAGTCATTTGGTCTCTGATCTGGCAGCCTAGCTGCTCTAGGGCAAAAGGAATGTTAGTCAGGCTAATTCTTTCCTCTCTTCGTGCTAATGCTAAATGAAAGATTTCTGTGATTCCTCCACAGCAACTAACATGGGGATATGAGGAACACCTTGAGTCAATCTGACCTTCACCTAGTAGTAGCAAGGTTGACTGCCCTGGGATTTGGAAAGTGAATTATAGAATTCTCTTCATTAATGCAAAATAAGACTTTGTGTCTAAAGACAATGTAACACACACCTTTAAGTAAGCCAACTTAGAAGGGAACATAACACTCACCTTTAATCCCAACTCTCAGAATATAAAAGGAATATTTAGAAGCAGGAAGAATGGAGAATAGAAGTGGAAGTGGAAGCAAGGTAGAAGCAGAGAGGAAGCAGGGAGGTAGAAGCGGAGAGGGAAGGAAGGAAGAGGAGAGAAGCAGGAGATTGAAGAAGCAGGCATATGGAGAAGATGCAGTTGAGCAGTCAGCTAGTCAGAATTCATTTTGGTGGAATTTAAGTTCAGGCTTGGAGGCTGAAATCCTCTAGGTCCAGGCTTGCATCTTGAAGATTCTATCTTGTTCTTCCTTGAACCCCTACAAATAAAAATACTTTCACATCTGGCACACTAACGTCATTGGTAGAAAGTTTTGAGTTCAACCAGGCATCTGGAGAGACTCGGCTGTGAGAGACTCAGGAACCCACAGGAGGCTCTGACCTAGGGCAAGGAAAAATGACAAAGACTATCCTGAACCTCTGAGACAGCAAACTAAGGTAATTGATCCCAAAGGCAGTATGTGAGGAGAAAATTCTCACCTCAACAGATAAATAGAATCTTCTGAGCAGCTAGATTGTAAAAGAATATGAAGCTATTCCAGGCCTCTGTGTCTGGTAAAGAGTTTGAAAGCAAAAAAAGGTTATAGAGATTTATTTCTGGCACTAAAAAATGAGAAACTTAAAGACCAGTGCTGTTGCAGACCCTGCCAGTGGACTGACCAGGTGAGATCTCTACCTGCAGAACACTAGTTCCCTCCCTACAACCAACTCCTCCATAGCCCCTCCCAGTTCTCCTCCAGCCCTGCCTCTCCTGCCTAGGAGCCTGAGAAGGAAGCCCAGCATCATTGTAAACACAACCAGTGGACTGAACTAACCCAGCCAGTGGACTGACCAGTCCTCAAGACCTGAGCAAGGATCCCAGCACCATTAAAGAACTAATCAGTCAACAAATCAGCTGGAGAACCAGCCCCCAGCATCCTCATGGCACACCCCATTTGAAGAATTAGTTCAGACCAGGCCAATCGGCCAGAAGAACAGCACAGGCCAGGACAGACATTCAAAAGAACAGTAACAAGATTCCAGCCCCCAACCCAAGCAGGCCATGCTGAACCAGAGACCAAGTAGGCCACAAGCACTCCAGCCCTCAAATCAAGTGGAGCCCCCCCCAATTTGACAAGAGGCCACAAAAGAGAAGACAAGGAAAGAAATCAATGAAGAAAAAAATACCAAGAAACAAAACACTCATCCAATAAAAACAAACACAGGAATTTGACATCTAAACCTACAGCCACCCAATCCCAGAGGCCTAAACGTCAATGTAAGAGCACGACCAACAGCAACCAGGGTGATATGCCAACACCAAAGCTCACCTATCCTACTACAACAAACCCTGAACACCCTGCACAGCTGAAGCACAAGAAAATACCTCAAAACCAACTTTATGAAGATAATAGAGGCTCATAAAGAGGAATCCCTATTATAAAGATAAATTCCTCAAAGACATCGATGACAGACAGGAAAAGAAAGCCAGAAAAAACACAAACAAAAAATTAGGAGAAATGAATAAATCCCTTACAGCCAGGAAAAATACGAGCAAACATATAAAGGAAATAAAACGTCCAAGACCTGAAAACGAAAATAGAATCCATAAAGAAAACACAAAAGAAATTTTATGTGAAAAGACTAGAAAAGTTATCAGGAACTTTTGAGATAAGCTACAGCAACAGAATACAAGAGGTAAAAGAGAGAATCTCAGGAGTTGAAGATACTACAGAAGAATTAGAGACATCAGTTTAAAAAAGAAAAGAAAAAATGTTAAATCCAAAAAGTCCCTAACAAAACATTGGGACATTGGGGACACTATGAAAAGACCAAACCTAAGAGGAAATAAATAGTAATGTAGGAAAGAGAAGAATCCCAACTCAAAGGCCCAGAAAATATTTTCAGCAAAATCATAGAGGAAAAATTTTCAAACCTAGAGAGAGAGATCCCTATTAAGGCACAAGAATCATATAGAACACCAAATAGGCTGGACAATAAAGAAAGTTCCCTTGACACATAATGATCAAAACAGTCAAAATACATAACAAAGAAAGAATACTAAAAGTTGCAGGAGAAAAAAAGCAAGTAACATATAAAGGTAAACGTATTAGAAACACACCCAACTTCTCAATGGAGACTCTAAAAGCCAGAAGGGCCTGGACAGATACAGTACAGATTCAAAGAGATCTCAGATGCCAGCCCATACTATTATATTCAGCAAAGCTTCCAATTGCCATAGGTGGAGAAAACAAAATGTTCACCGACAAATCCTAATTCAAACAATATGTTTTTACAAATCCAGTCCTACAGAAGATTCTAGAAGGGAAACTTACATCAGAGAAGGCTAACTCCACCTATGAAAACACAGGAAATAAATACCCTCGTCCCACCAAAATCAAAAAAAGGGAGGCATATACACACATGAACACAACTACAAAATAACGAGGTCTACCAATCATTGATATCTTTCAAACATCAATGGGCTCAGTTCCCCAATAAAAAGACACAGACTAACAGAATGGATGCGAAAACAGGATTCATCTTTCTGCTATATGCAAGAAACACACCTTCTCATCAAAAACAAACATTACCTCAGAGTAAAAGGTTGGGAAAACCACCACAACAGAAACAACAGAAGGCCTACAAACTCGTAGAAATGGAACAACACTCTACTGAATGATGACTGGTTCAAGACAGAAATAAAGAAATTCAAGATTTTCTAGAATTCAAGGAAAATAAATCCACAACATAGCCAAACCTAGGCACACAATGAAAGCAGTGCTAAGAGGGAAATTCATAGCACAAAGTGCCTACCAAAAAAGAGTAGAGAGATCACATACTAGCAAATTAACAGTATATTGGTAAAGCTCTAGAACAAAAAGAAGTAAGCACACCCAAGAGGAGTAGACAGCAAGAAATAATCTGAGGACAGAAATCAATAAAATAGAAACAAAGTGAATAGTTCAGAGAATCAATGAAACAAAGAGTTGGTTCTTTGAGAATATCAATAAGATAGACAAATACCCAAACTAATCAAAAGACAGAATATTCAAATCAATGAAATCAGAAATGAACAGGAGGATATAACTACAGACACGGAAGAAATCAAAAGAATCATTAGAATCAGTTATACTTTAAAAATCTATATTATACAAAATTGGAAAAATCTAAAAGAAATTAACAATTTTCTCAATAGATACCACCTACCAATGTTAAATCAAGATCAGACAGACAATTTAAACAGATCTATAACTGCCAAGGAAGTAGTAACAGTAATTAAAAGTCTCCCCACCAAAAAAAGCCCAGGGCCAGATGGCTTTACCACAGAAATCTATCAGACATTTGAAGAAGTGTTAACTCCTTAAAGTACTCCACAACATGAAAACAGAAGGAATGCTGCCAAACTCACTTTTTGAGGCCATAGTCACCTTGATGAAAAAAGACATGCAAAGATTCAGCAAGGAAACATTGATGCAAATATACTCATAAAATACATGCAAACCAAATCCTAGAAGACATCAAGAAGATCATCCACCATGATCAAGTAGGCTTCATCCCAGAGATGCTGGGATGGCTCAGTATACAAAACTCAGTCAATGTAATCTACCATATAAACACACGGAAAGAAAAAAACCAACAGGATTTTTTCACTAGATGCCAAAAATGTCTGACAAAACCCTTTCATTTTAAAAGTCTTCAAGACATTAAGGATACAAGGGACATTCCTAAACATAACAAAGGCAATCTACAGCAAGCACACAGCCAACATCAAATTAAATGGAGTGAAGCTCAAAGCAATTTCACTAAAATCAAGAACAAGACAAGGTTGCCCCAGTTTTTGCTGGTTTTATACCTATATCCATCATACACACACACAGATAAGTGTAGTTTAGAGGAAAAAAGCAGAGCTCTTCACATGGTTGTCTCTTCTTGATGGCTCTGATGGCTCTCTTCAGTCTAGTGGTCTCTGGATACTCTCGGTTGAATGTTTCTGAAAAGACAAAAACAATCTTCCCTGTCATGGAGTGGAGTCTCCACATGCCAGGCTATATCTCCTTTAGGCAAAATGCTTAATCATTATTTTCTTTTTTTTTTTGTTTGTTTTTTGAGGTTAAAATAGCCAATTATCCTATACCCCTATCTTTTTTAAATTTAATAGGAACATCTAAGCTGTCGCAATGCCTTGTGGTTTTTGTAATCCATGACAAACCCAGGAAGTTTGAACTTTTACCAATATTAACCAAACAAAATCCAAGTACAGGTAAAATAAATCCTTTTTGCCAACCAGAGAAAACCAGATACCAAATCTCTGGAGGGCCAGAACCAGTTGGCTGAATTTTTGGTCCAAACTCCTGAACATACCTGGGCTGGTTATATAACAACCAGAGCCAAGTGGCTGTGGAGAGGAAAACTCTAACACAGACTGTGTAAATCTTGTCCAAGCTCCCTGTGTCACTATGCACTAAGATCCATTTTAAAATATTGTCCTCCTTTTGTATCATGAGCTCAGTAGAGGAATTCTCAGAAGGCATACAATCAAGCTTAGGATATAAGTAATTTACATATGCATCTTGTAATCTGCTTTCTACCTAAGCTAACTCCTTTTCTGCTGTTACTGTTAACCTTTTAAATGGATTTCTTAACTCTTGGGTAGCTAACCAAATGGTAGGTTCATTAAACCAGATATTAATGTTCAGTGGCTTTTGTACAAAATATTAACATAAGGTTGGACTATTTGACAACTTCTGGGGAAGGACTTTCCATTGATACCTTTTAACAGGCTGAGAATTATCAATACCTGTTCTGTCTTGCTTATGGACAACCTGGACAGCCTGTGATTGCTCTTGATAACATTTTTAATATCTTTATCAGTAGCATCTGAATCTTACAGGTTGTCTCTGAAATTGAAGGAATGTTAATCTGTTCATTCCATTGTTTTAATAGGTCAATGCCCCATAAATTCATAGCTAGATCTGTTACATATGGTCTTATATTTTCTATTTGACTTTCTGGTCTTATGCATTTTACCCATGTTACATTTTTTTTTATGTAAGAAAATGTTCCTATTCCTAATAGCTGAGTAGATACATTTTGAAGAGGCCAGCTTGGATTCCAGGAGTCTTGTGAGATGACTTTCACATTAGGTCCTGTATCTAACAATCCATTTATCTGTATAGTTGCTTGCCAAAATACATGGTTTTTAGTACTTTTCAAATCACCTGTTTTATCAGCTGGAGTTGCTCCATTCCTGATAAATGGATTATTTATAGCAAGGTCTAGAGCAATGCTGTCTTTTGTAACAGGCACTACTTGCTTTAATCTCTTTGAGGGTGCATTCATCCATTGCTGGTAGGAAATGGGTGGCTCATGTTTTCTGTGGTGGGAACTTGAGCCAAGCCCCCAAGGGCGTTTTCCCCACAGCAAGGAATTACTGCATATATCTGTGATTGATCTACATTCATTAGTCCAGTGTCTGCCTTTTCCACACCTACATATTCCAGGAAGCTAAGATTTTCTTTCTGACTTATTATAAGAGAAAAATCTGATCTCTGGAAATAGTTTGTCTACATTCCTTCTTAAAATGAGCTGACTTTCCACAACCAAAGCATCTGACCTTTTGATTTTTAAGACTTTTAGCAATTGTTTGTCCAATCAAAACACCATTGTAAGCATTGGATCCAGTATCAGTAGTAATTTTAATCCATTCATCTAGTGAGACTGAATTTGCTCTTAATGGCTTTATTGCCTTTTGGCATTCTGAATTAGCATTTTCAAATGCCAGAGATTTAATTAACATTTCCCTTGCTTCTGAGTCTGATACTGTTTTATGGACAGCAGAAGTCAATCTCTGTTAAAAAAAATCAGTGTATGCCTTGTTCAGGCCTTGTATGATTTTAGTAAATGATTCAGACTTTTTCCTGGCTCTTCAACTTTATCCCAAGCATTTAAAGCAGGTGTATGACACTGTGCCAAAATAGTATCATCAAACTGGATTTGCACTTTTAATTCTGCATACTGACCTTCACCTACTAATTGATCTCTGAGAATATTAATACCTATAGCTCTGTTACGTTGTTCTGTTATCAAAGCCTCTTCTCTCCACCATGTCAACCATTGTAACTGAGGACCAGCTTCTAATACTGCTGTCACTAAGTCTCTCCAGTCTTGTGGAATGACTCAGTTTTGAACTGCCCAATTGGTTAATATCTGTTTCACATAGGGAGAATGCATTCCAGAGGCTACCATCGCCTCTTTGAATCTCCTTAAATCTAGCATTTCTACAGGTTGCCATCCAAATTCATCATAACCTTGTGGATGCCTTTGTATTCTTTGTATAGTCACTGGGTAAGCCAGAGTTGGTTTTCTTAAAATCTTCAGCTGTGTGTCAGCTGGTAGGACATTTTAATTGATCTTGATAGGTGTGGCCACTGGGTTCCATGTAAAATGTGTTTTAGGAATGGGAATAGGCTAGGGGTCTGAAGGGGTTCACAAGAGGGAAGAGAGAAGAGTGTTTCACCAGGATCTGCTCATTTTGTCTCCTTGGAATGGGGGGAGACAGTTAAGAGAAGTCACTCGAGAAGGTCTGCTACAGAGCCATGGATGAGACTGGAGGAACAAAAGAAGAAGGGAATATCTACAGTCAGCCACCTGCTTCCCTGGCAGGAGTGTCCTGAGGGTTACTACAGGGTGCCTGATGGATTCGGGGGCTGTGATAAAGCAAAGAGTGAGGAGAGAGAGATAATATAAGGTCTGTCAGATCCACAGGCGATGCCAGTAGGGGGCAGGGGAAGGAAGGCTGCAGCAGGTGCTCTGTTGCAGAGCTATGGATCAGACTGGGGGTTGTATTTGGAAAAGAGGAGGGAGTGGTGAAGGCTTTCAGTTAGCTCACCTGTTTCCTTAGCCTGCTCAGCTGCTGTGCTCCCAAGGAATGCCTACTAGTGTTGAAGTCTGGGATAAACAGATGAGTTGGGGAAAGGAAGGGTGAGAGATCTTTGTGATCTATTGGGTCAGAGAGGAAAAGGAGACTGTAGAAGGTGTTCTACATCAGAGCTCCCCGGGGATGAGATTCTGATGGAACCAGCTTTAAAAGCCATAACCAAAACACAAGATCCCTGACAACAGAATAATCCACATCTTGAAGAAGTTTAACTTCTAAGGGACATGGTTGTTCTTTTTCTTTTCTCTTTTCCTTTCCCTTTCCTTTTTTCTTCTTCCTTTCTTTCCTTCCTTCCTTCCTTTCTTGCATTCCTTCTAGAATTTGACCAAACAAATTAGGGGCTTCTGTGAAACCCCGAGGGAAGACAGTCTATCTGTTTTGTCATTTTCTTCTAATTTCTGCATCTTTCCACTTACAAGTGGATGAATCACTGGTTTTTTTTTTTTTTCTCCAGACGGACAAACCCAGAGGCCTCTATAAGGTCAAACAGTCACTTTTGGTCATGGAGACTTTCCAATAAATGCATGTCAAGGTTGGGAAAACTGGGTGTCAGCTCTGAGTGATGTTATTCATAGCCTTCAGGTCTTTGGAAGGTAAATAGGAGTATTGTAAGGTGTGCAAGTGTCAGCCTCAGAAAAGGCCAAAGTGGAGTCAGTCCTTTATCCCTTTATTCTGGGGTGGGTAGGGCACTGTGTCCTTTTAACTCTCTCCCCCTGGTTTTAAGACTGACCTGTATAGGAGGGGACTTCAGACCTCCACTTTTCTTCCCTATTTTTGTTTTATGTCTCCACAATGAGGAGGCATCAGTGTAACAGGGCCCCAGACCTTAGTAGGCCCTAAGACCTTAATGCAACTGACTCCATAATAGAAGAGCCATGCAGGATGTAAAACTCAGCATGTAACACCACCTGCCAAAACTAAAAGAAAGGTCTAATCCATCAAAGTCCACAGTTCTCAGAAATTCTCAAAATGTACTAACCTTGCTTTTTAGCTTCTGTAGTTCTGCTTCTGGCTAACTGTTCTTCTTAACTGGAGTAGGTCAATGCAGAAGATGGTTTTTGTGCCTAAAAGCTCATCCTGAGAAAGGCTTGGGGCCACACTGGGATCCCAAATATCCAATGTAGTTGCCAACCAGCTGATAAAGCCTTTCTATTGATTTAAACCCATGTCAGAGCAGCCTTCTCTGGTGAATACCCCACAACATCAGGAGACACAAAAATCAAATTTATCTATCATCCTATCCTCTGTTGAGTCACTTTCCAAGAGTTTTGTTCCTGTCACCTGTACTGGGAGCCACTGTATGCCAGATTCTTTGTATCTGACTACAGTGCTTTTTAATGCATTCCTGGAGGAATGACCCACACCTTCGTTCCTGACAGATCTGTGCCCTTTGTCATCCTTCCTGGATTAGGCTACTGTGGTTTCCCATTGATTTAGTCACAGGACATGGTGGCACCAAGAGAGGCCCTAACAGATCTCCTGAACTCCAGACATAATCTTTCTTACCTCCTTTGTGGAGAAGCAATCCATTTCCCCCTTGGTAATCTGGATCAGTGACCCCTCCTAACACAGTTATTCCTTTCTTAGCCTGTTGATTTAAGGGCATCAGAATCCCAAAGTGGCCAGGGAGATGCCTAAGCTTCCAGTTCAATGGAATGTTGTGTCTCTTGGCAGGAGTGCTCCCCCCCCACTCTCATCCCCCCCCCCCCCCCCCGGTCTGGAACTAAAATGTCTGGGCCAGCGAGGGAACAGGAAGCAAAATTTTCCTAGTGAGTCACTAGAGGTGCTAGTGAGTGGATCATTTCCCTCTTCCATCCCTGATTCCTGGACCCGTGGATCCTGGCTATGGGAGGAACTGCACTATATATTGGATGCTGATTCAAAGCATATACTGCCTAACCTTGCCCCAGACCTCCGGGCTAATGCCACCTAATTGGCACTGTAACTGCATCTTCAAAAGGCCATCCATCTTTCTAACAGGCCAGCCTCTTCAGGATGGTGGGGAACATGGCAAGACTAGTGGATTCCATAACTGTGGGCCCACAGTCACACTTCAATGATTATGAAGTGAGTTCCTTGGTCAGAAGCAATGCTGTGTGGAATATCATGATGGTGAAGGCATTCTGTAAGTCCACAGATGGTGGTTTTGGCAGAAGCTTTATTTGCAGGAAAGGCAAACCCATAACCAGAATAAGTATCTACTCCCTTAAGGAGAAAGTGTTGTCCTTTCCACAGAGGAAGTGGTCCAGTGTTGTCAACCAGGTTGCTACTTGGTCACCCCTGGGAGTGATGTTGGCCAATCTGGCATTTAGCAGCAGTTGTAGCCAGGTCAGCCGTGGCAAGTGGGAATCTATATTGTCAAGCCTATGTGTAACCTCCATCTCTGCCATGATGGCCAGTTGGTTCATGGGACCATTGGGCAATAACAGGAATGGCTGGGAAAGAGGCTGACTGTCCACAGAATGGGTTAACTTATCTACTTGGTTACTGAACTCCTCCTCAGCTGAAGTTAGCTTTTGATGAGCATTTACATGAGACAGGAATGTCTTCCCATCCTTCACTTTAAAGAGTTCAATCCACATACTTCTCTCCCAGATATCTTCATCACCACTTTTCCAATTATGCTCTTTCCAAGTCCCTGACCATCCATCCAGTCCATGAATCAGTGAACAATCACACATATGGCCCTTTTTCCTTCCAAATTAAATGCATGAACATGTATGCCATCCAGAGTTCTGCTCAGTGTTGTAGTTTATTTTTAATTGTCTTTAAAACATTTTTTGTGCACTGGCTTCCTAGGTCTGGTATTTTGTATTGTTTGCAGGTGTTGGATTTCTGTGAGGGATGTTTGATTGCTAATAATCTACATGTGCTATCAGTAAAATATCTGAGGAGTTCTGAATCAATAAAACACCTGAGCTCAGACTATCAGGGTTCCACTGTCTAGTATGCTTACCATGACAGTGGTTTCCTCTGCTGCCATCTGGCAGGGTTAGAATCTATGAGAATGCCTCCATGTCTTCTTGGCTGAGCCACCCAGCAGCCTACAACTACAGCTCAGCCTGAAGATTTCCCTTCACCAGTGTCTTTCAGGATTGTTCCAGAAAGGTGTGTAATGCTGCAGCTGTCCACTTCTGAGTGGTGGCTGTAAAATGTTCAGAACCAGGAATAAACCAGGCCTTAGTCTTCTCTTCCTCAATCAATTATCGGGAACAGAAGCTGGGAAGGGAAAAACTAGCAGGAAGGACAATGAAATGATCATTCTTTGAGTGGCCAAGGAAAATTACACATGGTGTATTTTCACTGGCTGAAGGGAACGCAAGGGGCAGTATTCTGAGTTCAAGTGCCTTTTTCATTACCCACCAACACAACCCTGGAAACGCTCACAGCTTCCCAAGTGTTACTTTACCACACGAACAGGACTTTATAAAACTGCATCTTCATTACTTAGTAAAAATTCAGAACAAATACAACCCCTCAATACACAATGCCTAATGCTGCTATTCTGTGGGAGGGGATTTTCCTATGTAAGGCCCCAAGGGCAGGACAGAAGAGACCCTCTAGACATGAGCAGAGAACCAGGTGAATAGAGGCCAGTGAAGGCTGCTCAGGGAGCCACAGGGAAACAACTATACAGACAGCATGGGCTTCCCGGGAGGTCTCTGATCTACTTCTTCTATGAGAGAGGCACCCTACCAACCTCAACTGGGTTCTCATCAGGAAGAGCAGCACTGGGCTCCTCTGCTGTCACCTCATCTTCATCACTGCCTAAAACAAAGACATGAGATCTGGGCCACATGGCAGTAAGACTGTCCAAGGGCCCAGCCACTTCCACAACTGCCACCTGTAGCTCACAAGCCTCCTGACTCACCCAGGCCTAGCTTGATCATGCAGTGGTTGCAGTTGGAGTGGGTCTGGAGATGCTCAAGAGCAGCAGCTCTCAACCTGTGGGTTGTGATCTCTTTGGGGGTCAAAGGACTCTTTCACAGGGGTCACCTAAGACCATATGAATATTGCATATTTATATTATGATTCATAACAGTAACAAAATTAGGAAGTTGGAAGGAAAATAATGTTATGGCTGGGTCGCCACTACATAAGGAACTGTATTAATTGGTCACACCAGTAGGAAGGTTGAGAACCCACTGCTCGAGAGGAAAACTAGAAGAGACCAGAACAGTTTCAAGCATCAGCACCAGGTCCTTGAGACCTGTCATTTTGTCCACCCAATCCCTTGGCTGCAGGGCCTTCAACATGGGGTAGGCAGGATTGATCTCTAGGTGTTTCCAGGTATTCAGAGATAAACTGGGCAACACAGCAAGGCCTTTCTCATGTTAAGTATAATAGGTAGATAACTGCTGTTACAACGTGTACACAAAGTAAAGATAAACTTCCTACTTGTACAAGACACTGAAGAAAAATCTGTTAGTTCTACCAACACAGGAGACTATCACTGCTCGGTGAAGACCCTGGTTCTATGCTGCCTGAAACCACTCACTGTACAGCAGGGTAAAGCTTTCAGGGGAGAAACTCCAACACACCCTCACCTTCTCATCCAAGATCTTCATCAGATGGCAGAGTCTAAAACTTTGCTTGCTCTCCTCCATTTTCTTTTCTTCCTCATCCTCTGGTAGTTCCAGAGCCTCCTTAGTCACTAAGACCAGGCTCTTCCCCTCAAACTCCTCAGACTGCTGCTCCCAGTACCTGCTCCCAGTACCTGGTCACATAAACCACCACAAAGCCCTGCTGCTGCACATGCTCCACAAAGGTCAAGGTGGCCACACGCTCTTTGCTCTCACCCACAGAATTGGTGATTGACTATGACCGTGAACAAGAACAGGCCTTCACACTGTCACCTGGTGGTGGCCTTAATGTGTCTACCTATTCTTCCATTTCCCACAACCACAATGTAACTTTAGTCAGACCCAAGATCCAACACATCAGTGACATAGTAGATGGACTTCTGTGTCTCCTTCATGGGAGCCAGATGCTCTGACAGGAAGTCAATCCATCTCCAGATTGAGAGATGTGTTAGCAGATTAGTTTACAAAGGAGCCGCAGGTGAGTGGAATCTTCATGGATTTCAAAGTTCAAAGGTAGGGAAAGGAAAAGTCCAATTGTGAATTGGAAAATAACTCTAAATTCTCAGAGAACACCGCACAGAATTTATTGTACTTTGAGTTCTGCCATCTCAGAAGAGCTGAAGGCTCTTCTTCACAATGTTTTTGCTGATGACAAAAATCCTTGCTCAGCTGCAGCATTTCTGAGATGTTCTGGGGCATGTCCTCAAAGTCATACATAACACAGATAAAGTCTACAATCAACCAGAGCAGAAACCACAGGAAACACTTGGGTCACACCTGCTCTGGTGACCAGAGTTAAACAACCCAGAGACGCACATGTTCAGGAAGCCAAGAATCGTCATTATGTGGATTCAAGGCAGTCTCAGCTGGATGCTGAAGATCTCATGAGTGAGAGTGCGCCTGCACTACATACATGAGGCCCAGCAGAAGCTTACTGGGGTTCTCAGGTGTAAGCTCCTCACAGCTGTCCATGATGAACACAGGACATATGGTTTGACCTTATCCTTGTTCTGAAAAAGATCAAGGGGAGCCTGCCAAGGAATGAAGAGCAATGCACTGAATTACAAGAGACCTTCTACAAAGAACGGCTGATTTTAAAAAAAAGAAAGAAAAGAAATAAAAAACACAAGGCTCAGGAGTATATTTCAGAGCAAACTGTCTCAAGTCCCAACATCAGGCATCTGACACTGCAACAACGCCACTCTCCTAAGTCCTGGGGACACAGTGTAAAACAAGAGGCGGGGACAGAGAAGACGTCTCCACCACCGCGTCAACTGAGAACGCGAGCAGGGAAACCCCGTCCCCACAGTCACAGCCCGGCTGGCAGGGCCGCCGCCCAGATTCTCGCCAGAAGGGAGAGAAAGCACTGCAAAGCACAGGCCTCCCAGGAGTCCCCATGAATAAAGTCACGTGGTTCCACGGCTTTCAGTTCTCAGCTACAAGCCAGTTGGGAAAGGGGCTCCCTACCACTTCTAGAACGTTCTACACAGCCTGCCAGGAGGAAGCAGCGGATGCTGAGCTCAGAGCCCGGCAGCCTGCAGCTCTTCGGGGTTTCTCGGGTGGAGCAGAGCCGTCCGAGGCGGCCAGGGACGGGTTTCTGTTTTGTTTTCCTGCCTTCGCTCCTCTCACGGGAAGAGGCCCACGGAGGGCTGGACGGCGGTCACGGACGTCGGTGGCGGACTCGGCTGCCTGGACCCCGGAGAACCGGAACTCTTAAAGGCAGGGATCGAGACCTGCGACACGGAGGTCACTGGAGGAAAGCGCGGCCAAATCGCCAAAAATGATCCCGCGGCTCCCGGGCTCCGCACCGCGACCCCGGTGGCGGGCGCTGTGGGACCCGCCCACCGCTCCCCGGCGCAGGCGCGGCCCTCTCGGGCGGCTCGGACCGGAGCGGCGGTGCACGGCCGCACGGGACAGGCTCCGCCCGTCGCCGCGGAGCCCGGGCCGCACAGGCGGGTCCGGCACGGGAGGCGGGACCGGCGCGGGCGGGGCTGCACGGACTCGGCGGACATGCGCGGTCGCGGCGCTGGGCGGGGCGGGCGGACAGACTCGCCGCCCAACCTGAGACCTGAGGGTCCCGGGGGCCGGCACCTCTCTTCGATCCCGGAAGTCCCGCCTCAGCCTTCCCTCAGGCCCCGCCCCTCACCTGAGTGGTATCCAGCAAAGCCAACCGGAGCGGCCCGCCCTCCGTGACGTCACGGCGCCCCTCTTGAAGGAGCAGGAGCCGCGGGACGGGGCCTGGGCCGGAATGCCGCGTTTGCCCCCGGCGGCGGCGGCGGCGCGGCGGCTCTCCCGGCGGTCCCGAGTCAGGCCTGGCGCCGAGGTGAGGGAGGCCCGGCCTCGGCCTCTTCCTGCGCAGGGCCGCGGGGGCGGCAGGGCGGGGCCGCGCTGGGCTGCGCGCGGAGCTCCTTCCCGGAGTCAGGGCGGCGCTGGTCGGGGAGGGCGGGCCGCGGAGCACGAGGACCCGCGTCCGCCTGCGCTCCCAGTCCTCGCGGACGAGGAGCTGGCCTGCGGCCGTCGGCGGGCGCCGGCCTGGCGGGCGGGAGCCTGCGTGCGAATCCTGGCACAGGACGCGGCGGAGCATGCGCGCAGTGCCAGCGTTTGACAGGTGAAGGCGGGAGGAACAGAGGTACATGTCACCTCCATGACAGTAAAGGAGCAGAAAGTAAGAAGTAGTCTTTCTAGCTCTGGGCCACAGTCTGGGTGTCTTAGGTGTAGGCTGTAGGGTGTCTTGGGTGTCTTTTGTCCGTGGCCTTAGCAGCAGTTTTCTGAGATCTAGGGCTCCACCCTCAACATATGCCCAAGCCCCGACTTGGGTCTCCCTCAACCCCTAGACCCAGGCTGCCAGCCTTCTATCTTCTCCAGGGTTCAGTCTTGGGAGGACACAGGACGATGTGGAGGGAACATGTTTGTGTAATCACAGGTCCTGTGATCATACAGTTACACGGTTTCTGTCAGTACAAACAGGTAGTAAAGTGACAAGGAGAACACGGAACATAATCCGATCACGTGACACACCAGTCAGGCCTGCCTCCTCCACCACCACCTCAGGCAGGTAGACAGATCTCAGCCTTCTCCTGTGCTCGCTTATGTCAGAGCAGTAAGCGCCTGCCCCCTACATTCTGAGTGTGTGCCCATAGGCTCCCTCCGTGGGGCCTGGACATCGGGGCCCTGCACAGGCCAGAAGAAAGCAGAAGTCAGCTAGAAGAGGAAACCCCTGGACCCCTGCTCATCTCTGAGAGGGCAGGAAATGAGCAGGAAGCAGGCAGACAGTGCAGTCCTTCTGTCCCCATGTGGTCACACAGGTGCCTTAAGAAGAGGGAGAATGGAAAACACAACTCCCAGAGCCAGGGCCCCAACAGAAAGAAGGCTGTGATGAGTCCCACTGTCCCCACCCAGCTCAGAGACCATGAAACACAGTAGCCAGCAGCTGTTTGTCAGAACACAGGGAGCAGGCCATGCCTCAGCCCAGGTGTGTTCTCAGTGCAATCACGTCCTGTAAGTTAAAACCTCAGCCATTGCATGATAGGTCTGTTCTCCAAGACAGCAGGACACACATGTCCTGGATCTGTCTGTGAAAATTAAATGAAATTTGATCGTGAAGTCAGGAATTGTATTCTAGGTATTTCCTGTCAGCTGACAGCAATGAGCCATGATGGACAGTTTTAGCCCTTCACATAATTTCTGGGAGTAGATGATCTGGGACTGGGACTGTGTGTTCATTACTTTCGTCATTTCTAGCAGCGTTGAGGTCTCTCGTTCCCATCTCAGGACCTTCTGTGTGGAGTCGCCGACGGTGACCACAGGCACGCTGAGAAGAATAAAGTAAGGCGCGTGTCCACCAAGAGAACAGGGAGGTTTGTCTTTCCCGTTGGGCATGTACGCAGCACCGTTTTCACTGCTGTTGATTTTAACACCGTGTTTGTGGCTGTCATGTTCTGTGCGGCAAATAAAATTCTGCACGAGATGCAGCTTACAGCAGGTTTTGGGTGAGGTTCCTTAATTAGGAAAAAAAAGGAATTCTCCTGTACAAACAGATTTGTATAAAGAACATTAAAGTTAACTGCACAGAATTTTAGCCTGATATAAACCTTTTTAAAATCACACTGTAACTACCCATTGTCACACTTAGTTCAGGGCTTATGGACTTATAGCAGCTTAGACATTCAGTGATATGATTTGTATCCCCTGGAAACCATGCACTTGCCTTTGTCTATTGAAATATGTACAAATAAGAAGCAGCCATCAGCCAACATCAAAGAGTCTCCCAGCCACAGATTCTAACTCAGTCCTACCTTGGCCTAATTTTACCTCCTCTTCAGAGCCCTGTTGAGTTGCCGGGGCTGGCTCTTGGTCTATATACACCTTACAAGAGTCAAATGAACAGCTTGAGTCAGTTTGAAAGTTTGAAACGTGGATATGTCTGAGAGGTAAAAGTAGTGTGTACTCTCCCTATGTTACATCAAGACAGAACCTGAAAAGTTTGGAGACCCTTGTATTTTAGAAGCTGGGTCATTTGAGTTCAGAAGGTGAGGAGAGGAGACATTAAGAGGTGACCCAAAGGTTAGAAGTTCAGCTGCAGTCAGAGTGCACACTCTAGGCACCCAGCCATGGACAGTGTGGTCTAATTTTGTCAGTAAGTATGCAACAGGCCAAAAGAAAGGCCACAGTTGGTTGCCCTGGACCAAAAGGGCATGTCTCTCCTTTTCTGTAATGTAGAGAGGGGATGAGTGAAATCTGGAAAGTGTAGGGCTGGGACCTGGACAAGAGATTGTCCAAGCTTACAAAAGTGTTTGGTAGTGGGCACGAGGAGTGGTTTATGTGAGAGGCCAAGGGCTTCCTCACATAAGGGGCTGGAGAGAAGAGAGGAAGGAAACTAAGAGGGTACGAAGCTAGCTATCCTTAAGAATCCTGGGATTTCTTCTTTTGTAGACACTGAAAGCAACTGGATTTGATGTTTCCTTTCTAGGGTAATGGCCTTGTGAGTTAGAGTAATAGTTCCAGATAAGATACCCAAGGAGTGTGCCATTCTACCTTAGAAGGAGAGATCGATCCTATTTGCCAACAGGACAGAAATTTAGTAAAATGGAGGTGTTGGCTTGGTTAATTTGCAGAGACTGATTACAAAGGTGAAGATCTTCTATATATTGTTTAAGCTTGTATTTGGGATGAGACCAAGAGACTATGTTAGAGGCTTAGAGCTAGACCAAATAATTGTGGCCTGGAACCCTTGGGGAACAGTCCAAGTGAGTTGTGTAGAAAGATGAATGTCTAGGATTGTCCAAGTAAAGACATATTTATGATTGGGGTTTGGAGGAATAAAAAAGAAGACATACTTGAGGTCTAGGAGAAAGAAATGGGAGGTTTGGGGGCGGGGTGGAGAAGAGAGTATTAGGTATTTTGGGGTGAAGGAGAACCATTGCTGAGCTGATAAGTCAGAGAGCCTGACCCAAGCTGTAGGATCCACTGTGTTCTTCTTTTCTTTTAATGTGAGTATGTGGTTGTTAAAGGGGAAAGGAACGGGGTACAGGAGATTCTTTCTCAAGAGATGAGAAATAAGAGGTTTACCTTTCCTCAAGCTTTGGGGAGTGAGTGGGTATTGAGCCTGGGTGACATAATTGGTAGGGTTTCGTAATTGAATGATGGGCGGAGGAGGATGTTTGGATAGAGGTTTTGGGTATTCCATACTCAGGGATCCACCTGGAATGATAGGAAGGGAGAACATGTATTAGATTATGTGGTTTGGAAGAGAGAAGGAGGGGAAGTGCAGGTCAGCCGAGGTCAAGGAGATAGTGGGGAGCAAAAGAAATGTAGGCTCCCACTTTGACTAGGATGTCCCTTCCCTGCAAGAGAACAGGGCAGGTTGGTAACACTACAGTTAACAGGGTGTGGTGAAACTGTTTGGCTGTCGCTCTACTCCAACAATAGAGGAACAAGCAGGAGAGGTGAGTCCCCCAAACTCCCGTCAGTACCAGAAAGGGACCTTGGTGTTCAGAAGAAAGGTGGATCGCCTTGATACAGTGATGACCACTCGGTGCTGTCTGTCAGAGATGGTGGTAGTTGTCCAACGAATCCCAGGACACTGCAGTTGTCCATGAGTCAACCTAAGGTGTTGGTTGGAGGGCAGCCTGGGCCTGATGGGCCTAGCAAGGGACATGAGGACAGTCAGCGGCCCATGTCCCTCTTGATGGCACTGTGGAAATGGTTGGTATGAACTTTTAGGGTTCAAGCATGTTCAGGCACAGGCCCTCCTGACCACATTTGAAACTAGGACCCAGAGATTTCGGGATTTGTGAGGCAAGGGAGCCTAGGCAGTTAGCATGGCTGACTGAAAGCCTTAGCCAGCATCAGGTACTTTTGCTTTGGGGCTTTTTCATTTCCCCAATGATACACCTTGTAGGCCATTGCTAAGACTTTTACCCATGGGGTCAGGGTCCCCTCTCTAGATGTTTTGGTTTGCCCCTGATGTTGGAAAAACTCTGAGAAAAGAAGGAGCACTTTAAGGGCAGCCTCTTAGAGACCAAGAGGCAAGTTATAAATTAATGAGTGGATGGCCTGTTGCTGAGGATCAAGAAAGGGAGACTGTACAGGTGGAGAGGGAGAGAAGGGACTTGGCTTGAGGCAGATTTGACAAGGGGAGGCTCATTACAATGTTTGAACATATTGAAGGACTCCATTATGTTCAATGATTTGGGCTTCATAGCAGGAGTTGCTTCCTCTTTGGTTGGCTTATACCATGTGCTCACTTAATCCAGATACTGGAAGTCACATGCCAAAGTCTAACCTTTCCAACCCGAGCAAATATATTTGTCAGCCATGTGGCTGCCTCCATCCTGACGGGACAGCAGCTAAGATGGTACCAAGCTACCTGTTGTTAATATCCCTGGTCTTGCCAGCTTTAACCTTTTTGGTACAGATTTTTACAGATTTTACCATATCCAACATATGTACAAATCTTGACACATAGAATGTTTACACAATAGTCTTACACATCTTGAGATGAGATTCACACTTTAGCCAAAGTTTTAGAGAGTAGCAACTCGTACCCTGAGTTGGGCCACATGTGCCAAGCCTCATGGTGGGCTGCACCACATTTCCATTTCTACTGGACATGGTAACATACTCCCCAGTTCCCATTATTCATCTATAACTCATGGAAAGTGTCCGATTTTCTGTGTTCTCGTGGAAAATTTATCTCTGATTTTGTGAATAGTTTGGCTCTCAGTTGTGATCTTCACTTCTGCTTGAGTGAATGACCTGTGTTATTACATAATTTTCTTTAAGTATACTGGCTTCTCTTTGAATGTAGGAGCCAGTGTCTCTGGGTGCACTGATATGGTTGTCAATCATTTTCTATCAGCAATCCAAACATAGCCTCCCATCCTCTCCCGTCTGTAGGAATGCTGACAAGACCCCTGGTGTCATTCTGGTGCTTGGGCCCTCTCATGTGGTTTTGTATTGTCCATAACAGAGTTGTATTCACTTTAGGTTTGTGTTTTGACACCTTGATGTGAACTGTCAACAAGAGGTCCAGTTTTTACTCCTGAGACAGAAACTCAGAGGAGCCACGGGGAGAATGGCTACATCTCCAGAAAATATGTTCCAGGTCAGTGTTGTGTCCACATTTTCTTTGAAAACTGTTTATATTGAAACCATGCAAGCCTTTAATTCCCTGCCTCTGGTAATGTCATCTAAAATGGTTACTTCCTATCCCCCCCTTTCTTCTGTGATAACCAAGGTTAAGTCTTTGTATATTTATTTTATCACTGTCTTATAGCACAGCCTTTCCACATTGTATCCTCCCTCAGTTATTCCTGTGAGGATAGGTATTTTTCATGGACTTGAACATAAATCCCTAAAGTGATTCCATTGTCACAGATGATGAAAGATACATATTGATGACCAGTTGTCGAGAGGATGGGCTTGAGTCCTTGTATAATAGTATGGAAGGAAGATGTCACGTGCCATATAGGTTTCATTTCAGGGATTCTCAGGTTTCTAGAACCATGCTTACGAATGTGGCCATACAAATACATGGAAATTTATGCAGGTATTACTGAGTAATTTGTGGAAAAGTAGTGAAGAAACTCACTCTTTTAGTCCAAATACTAACTACTTCAGAACCCTAGAGAGCGCAGATGATGGAAGCAATGAGTGGTTTGCTCATCATGAAATTAATCCTTTTGTGAGGAGAAATAGAATGCAGTGTGCTTGTTTCTGTCTTTCTTGATACTTGAAATCCATGTGCCTCAGGACAGTTCCTGCTTCTTTCATTCTCTTGATTTCAGTGCTCAGTGGTAAGTTCTCAATACACAAGTCAATATTTTCTCTTTGTCTTTTGTTTTAGTTTCATATTTTTATTTTTCATTGTGTAAGCAAGCACTTCCATAACCCATCTCTATATTGCCTCATGTGGAATATATATACAATTTTTTTTAAAGATGTTGACTTGGTACATTAAACTATCAGTTCTGAAGCATAAATGAATGTCCCTCTTGACAACTTTGTTCTCTTCTTTACTGATGGAGGAGGAAGGCTCCCCTTCCCTATGTTTTCCTTTCTTTGAAGGTACTGTGTGACATTTGCAGAGATCTGGAGAGGTTGCCATAGACAGGCTTCCATTTCTTTATTTTAGAAGAAATTCTAGGGATGTTCATCTGCATGTTTTAGTGTGTGCTGCGCACACACTGGTGGTGGTCATGGAGCCCTGAGGTCAGCACCGAATGCTTGGCACAGGATTCAGGTATGAAGTGGATGCCACATGTGTAGAGAGAATCACAGTGGCATTCTGTGTAAGAAGAGCAAGTGTCCACTATCCCCATTACCACAGAGCCACGTCTCCAGTCCCCAGGTTTTCATTTCTGGCACACATTTGTGAAGGAGCCTTGTGCCTTCTATTTTCTCAAAAATGAAAAAAAGAATCATAAGTGATACTCGTCCATGGAACCTAAAATCCTCTTAGTAGACTGAGCTCAATTACTGAAGAATAGAGTTAAAATTACAACGTTCGAATTTTCAATTGAGCCAATCTCATGAGTAATAATATATTGAAAATTCGTGAATAGGTCAAATAATTCTCATAAACCTGAGATTGTTTCAATCAGATCTTTCTGCTTCATGTGAATTCTTTCTCATATAGACAGTTTATTTATAAAAAAATAATTTTCTAAATATTATGCAGTGAAGCCACACATGTGATAAAAAAATGAATTACTTATTCTTCTGTATTGGTTTGTCAACATTAGAACAGTTTAGATAATATTAACTTTAATGTTGATTTGCCTATTCCTTTCATGGTTGACAAAATATTCAACCATGACATATGTTCTCATGACATAAATTCTCAGACATTGATTCATTGTGTTGTTTAGAACATTCTGCATATGCCATGTTGTTACAACCTTTACCATGGGTGTATGGGGACTCTTCTTTGGTTTTATTCATCCTTGAGCATTGCATTCCACATTGTGCCTCTTTGTTCTACATGGATGCAGCATTAAACCTGCACTTCATCATCCCAACTGAGTGTGTTAGAATGGAGACAAGTGAGGCCCAGCTTCATGTGATTGCTCCAGTGTCCATATTTAAGGAGGGTTGGCAGTTGTAGCATTTGGGAGACTCTCTTGCTCATTATAACTTCTCTATCTGAGGTGAGACACTGACCCTGTTTGATATCAACATACCCTTCATAAAGATACATGCTGCATCTAGACCTCAAATGTATGTCTTATATTCCCTAAGAGATTAATGTTTGTGAGATTATTGTGTCATTCTCTTTCCATAGACATAGAATGTGCAGTAAAGAGCATGAGTATTCCAGAAAGTATATTTGGATAATTCGCATTTTTGTTTCGTGTGTGTGAGTGCATTAGCCTAAATATATGCGTGAAGGTTTATTCTGCCTCTAGCCTGTACAGTTCAGAAGAGAGCATTGGATCTGATGATACTGGACTGAGAATCAGTTAGGCAGTGCCATAGGGCTTCAGGGAACCAACCATATGTCCTCTGGAAGAACAGCTGGTAGCTTTAGCTGCTGAACCATCTCTAGAACTTTTGAATTTGAATGATATCCATGCCTCATATATTACAAAAGTATCTCAAATTCCTTAGGTCTCTTTTTCCTAGGAAAACATTTTGCCCAGCAGCACATGTTAAACAGGTAATCTTCCATTTCAGGATATGTTAAGGCTCAGGGATGTGGCTGTGGACTTCACCCAGGAGGAATGGGAATGTCTGGAATCTTCTTCGAGGGCATTGTTCATTGACGTGATGTTGGAGACTTGTAGGAATCTAGTCTTTGTAGGTAAGAATGGTCTTCTTCTTGAATTCTTGTCTCATCTTTTGTAAGTGGGACACTCATTTGGAAGTAAGGGGCCTCTGTGAACTGTATAGAGACTATAAGAAATAAGGGAAACTCTGGCAATTAAAAAGAATATTTTCCTGTTGTTTTCTTTACATTTTCTGTGTTCTATGTATGAACAGCCAGTGCTCTATGATGTGTGATCTCTCCACCCCTCATATCTAGTTTTTAGTAAGAATTTCAGAGGTCAAAGAAAACTGAATATTCAAAGCTAGAAAATGTCTCTAACTACACTTATTATTTGGAATATTTTGATTTTACTGTTGGATCAAACTATTCATCTCTCTGATTTTTCAAAAATGGAGTACTTTTGAAATAGAGATGAAATAGTATATGTTTGGTGAGCATGTTTTCATTTATTTCATTTATTTTTGAAATGTGGACTCTCAATGTAGTCCTAGCACAGCAAAATTTTAATGCTAGCATCTGCTGAGTTCTAGATCAGCCCAGTGAGTTTCTACCTGAGCAAGGCTGTATTGTAAGACTCTCCCAAAATCAGAATCAAGAAAGTAGAAAACTCTTCTATGTACAGTGCTTCAGAAAGCTTCTTCCTCAAAACACCTTGTCACTTGATCCCCTGTGTGTCCCAATGCCTGCAAGGTATGCAGTTCAGATACGCATGAGAAGGCTATTATCAGTCCTTGTGTTTGATGGACTTTGGAGTGGTTCTTTTGAGCATTTACTTAATGATGATGAAAGAAGAAACCCTCTGCTGAGAGCTGTATTCCTAGGAGTCGTTGTTTACCTATCTTAGAGACATCAGTTATTGAGTTTGTTCCTTATGCATCAACACTTACTATCCCAGTGTGTGCTCATTTTCCAGAGAAACATCGCACATGTAAATATGAGAGAGTCCTGGATCAAGACTCAGAGCACAGTGTCTATCAGTCTACAAATATCCAGAACAAGTCTTACGGATTTAATGGGATTGACAAAATGATTTATGAATCTTCGCAATGTACACCTTATAACACAACTACTCCTACAGAAAACTACAATGAGTATGCATTTACCAATCATAAGGATGCCTCTACTGAATCATCAAACAGTCATAAAACTGAGGAGACTAGAGAAGATGCTTGCAAATATGACAATGGAGACAATAGTTTAAATTTGAGTTCCTTCATTTGTCAAAAACAAAGAAGTCAGACTGGAGAGAAAGAACACGAAAATACAGAGTTTCCTAAATTACTTGACTCAAATCATAAGCTCACTCTGAGGGGAATCTGTAGTGGAGAAAAACCACACCAATGCTGGAAATGTGGGAAATGGTTCAGGGGCTACTCAAGCCTCCTCATACACCAGAGAACTCATTATCTAGAGAAATCCTACAAATGTAAAGAATGTGGCAAATGCTTTCATCAGTTATATGAGTTTAAAGACCATTACAGAACACATATTGGGGAGACACCTTACAAATATAATGAATGTGAGAAATCATTTTCTTTTGACTCAAATCTTAGTAAACATCAGAGAATTCATACGGAAGATAAACCTTACAAATGTAATGAGTGTGAAAAATGCTTTACTCAAAAACATCGACTCCGAAGTCATCAGAAAATTCACACAGGAGAGAGACCTTACAAATGTAACGAATGTGAAAAAAGATTTTTAGAGAAAGCTCGCCTTAGAAAACATAAGAGAATCCATACAGGAGACAAACCTTACAAATGTAGTGAATGTGAAAAAACCTTTGTAGATAACGCTACTCTTAAAACACATCAGAAAATTCATACAGGAGAGAAACCTTACAAATGTAGTGAATGTGAAAAAAGATTTTTAGAGAAAGCCAGTCTTAGGAAACATAAGAGAATTCATACTGGAGAGAAGCCTTACAAATGCAGTGAATGTGGGAAGTGCTTTTCGTGGAAATCTGGTCTCACAAGACATCACAAAATTCATACAAGAGAGAAATTTCATACAGGGCAGAAACCTTACAAATGTAATGAATGTGAAAAGAGGTTTTTAGAGAAAGCAAATCTTAAAAATCATAAGAGAATTCATACAGGAGAGAAACCTTACAAATGTAGTGACTGTGAAAAGAGGTTTTTAGAGAAATCAAATCTTAGGAAACATAAGAGAATTCATACAGGAGAGAAACCTTACAAATGTAATGAATGTGAAAAGAGGTTTTTAGAGAAATCAAATCTTAGAAAGCATAAGAGAATTCATACAGGAGAGAAACCTTACAAATGTAGTGAATGTGAAAAAAGCTTTTTAGATAAAACTAGTCTTACAACACATCAGAAAATTCATACAGGAGAGAAACCTTACAAATGTAGTGAATGTGAAAAATGCTTTACATGGAAATCTAATCTTAGAACTCATCAGAAAATTCATACAGGAGAGAAACCTTACAAATGTAATGAATGTGGAAAATGCTTTACACGGGAAGCTAGCCTTAGAACACATCTGAAAATTCATAAAGGAGAGAAACCTTACAAATGTAGTGAATGTGAAAAATGCTTTACATGGGAAGCTAGTCTTAGAACACATCAGAGAATTCATACAGGAGAGAAACCTTACAAATGTAATGAATGTGGAAAATGCTTTATACAGAGAAGTAGTCTTAGAACACATCTGAAAATTCATACAGGAGAGAAGCCTTACAAATGTAGTGAATGTGACAAATGCTTCATACAGAAAGGTAATCTTAGGACTCATCAGAAAATTCATACAGGAGAGAAGTCTTACAATTGTAGTGGCTGTGCAGAATGCTTTATATGGGAAGCTAGTCTGCAAACATATCAGAAATTTTATACAGTAGAGTAACCTTCAAATGTAGTGAATGTGAAAAATTCTTCATACTGAAACCCCATTTTAGAAAATATCAGAAAATTCATACTAAGCATCACATAAACTTTGTCCAGATCTCTGTAGAGATTTCACACTAGAGAATTATTGGAACATGAAAACCTTGGGAAAGACTTTTAAGTAATGTTCAAATCCTAGATAACATTAGAAAGTTCTTGATAAAAAAAAATCTGCAAATTCGAAAATGCAGGAATTTTTTCATTAAAACTTTTTTCCCACCTCAAGTACCACTTAGTGAATAAAAATGGTGAATCCTGAAGAATATACTATGAGACAGCAGTTTCCTGAAGACTGAATCATTCCATCTGGAAGAGGTGATTAAACAGGAAATAAGCATTCTACATAACTTCAGGTATCATTGAAACTCGCAGGATTCACCCTGCCTAGGTTCCATAAGGAAAGCACATTCATAATGCTGAGTGAGGCTCTACCAAACAACCATCACAGAAGGAAATCCTTTCTACCTGATGGTATGTCATAGATATGGAGTGTACTTCAGGTGTTCAGTATTTATTAGCTGTATCTCATGTAGGGTTGAAGTTTCATGATGTCAGCTGCATTTGATTCCACTTTGTTCCTGTAAGCAACTAAATTTCTCATTTCTATAACCAGCCTGAATAAAGCTCATTTTTTTCAATGTATGCAGTTCAGCATCATCCATACTTGGCTATATTGTCAGTTACTGTATATATGTTAGATCTCCCCATGAAGCATCTATCATACAACATGCGATGACTATTGATTGTTCCTCCAAACTTGTTGAACACCAGAAGATCAGTATTAAGAGAAAGCATTTAAATGCCCAGAGGTGTTTTAGATTGATGCTTCCTTGAACCTCATAATGACCACACTAGAGAACCTGCAGAAATGCATTGAAGTTTTTGAACCCTTAGCTACTGCTAAAAGTGAAGAGTCATCTGAAAATTGATCCTGAAAGAAATTTCCCTTAGTGCTATAGTACTATATATATAGTACTATAGTGTTATCTACCTTTACAATGGAGATTCTGGTGTTAAAACCTATGAGTAGAAAAAATTGTGTGAAGGTTAAAGCCATAACCTATGGATTTGACAATATGCATGCTTGTGTACAGCTAGCAACTTCCCAAGAATGTGAAGGAAGTCAGTTTATCAGTTTTCAACTACTGGGAAAATGTTAATTAATGTAAAAACCACAATAATTCTAGTAAATTCAAATAGAAATACCATCACTGATTTCTAGACATTCCACGAGCTTCTATAATACAATTAGGAAACAAAAGGAATATGTGAATGTCTCATCCATTTCAGTGGGTGAGAATTCTTGATTTTGAGTGACTGTGATAACTTATTTGGAAACACTTATGCATTGCCAATTGTAGAGGAATCCTTGATCTCTGATCCGGCAGCATGGCTGCCGTAGGGCAGAAAGAATGTTATTCTAGCTAATCCTTTCCTTTTTTGTGTACTAATGCTCAGTGCAAGGGAATGCTGTATTTCTTCCCCAATGACTAACATGGAGATAATGAGAAACACCCTCTGTCTCTCTTTCATTTGCCTAGTGGCAGCACGGGTTACTGGCCTTGCAAATGGGAGATGAAATACAGGATTCTCTTCCTTAAATAGACTAAGTCTTTGTATCTGAAGGAAATGTAGCACACGGCTTTAAGTAAGCCAGCTGAGAAGGCAATGTAGCCATGCCTTTAATCACAACTCTCAGCATATAAAAAGAATAAGTCTGAAGAAACAGGAGAATAGAGTAGAAGTTGAAGTAGATGCAAAGTAGAAGCAGAGGGGAAACATAAACAGAGAGATAAAGGAGATGGACACAGGAGAGACAGAAGCAGGAGATTAAAGAAACAGACTTGTGAAGATGAGGCAGTTGATAAGGCAGCTACTCGGAGTTCTGTTCAGAGTAAGTTAAGTTCAATCTTGGAGGCTGAAGCTATGTCCAGTTTTTCACCTTGTAGATTGTATCTCATTCTTCCATGAACCCCACCATTTAAAAACTTTTACATCTGGCTTACCAACGTGGTTAGTAGAAATATTGGAGTTCAGCTAGGCATCCCAAGAGACTAGGCTGAAAGGGATTCAAGAGCCTTGGGAGCATCAGGCCTGGGGCATGTAAGGAAAAAAAGAATATCCAGAATCTCTGAGACAGTGAATAAAGGTCAGCAATTCCAGACCTCTGCATTTGGGAAGAGTTTGGAATTGAAAAAAGAATACAGACTTTTTAGGCATTAGAAGTGGGAAATTTCAAGTCCCTTAGAGGAAGGGGCAGGGGATGAAGGAATAGATATCTTCCCCATTCTGCTATCAGTGACAATTTTGATCTGTGCTTCTTGAAAAGGGTTGGAAGAATTGTTGTACAACTGGAAAAAATAAAATAGAAATGCAAAAGCTGGAGAGACAAAACCAAAGGAAATAGGAGAACAAAAGATTTATTCCCGATACAGAAAAGGGAAGAATGTACAAGATATACAGGAATCCAATCAAGATAGACAGCCTTCTTTGAGAGAGACGTTTAATTGTGAACCTACAGCCAGCACCACCTCAAAATGAAACTGAAAAGTGGAAAACACCCCCACTAACTTTCCCAGTTACTGAGCAATAAATGCCTGCAAATGGTAAAAATCCACAAGATTATGGATTGGGCTACTACCTATAGAAATGCTGTATGTAAGGCAATTTAAAGAGGCAGTAGTAGCATATGGAATGCACTCATTCTGTGTGAAACTTATTAAACAATTGGTCTATGCAAAACCATTAATCCGCAAGACTGGAGAGGTTTGGTAATAGCTATACTAGAAACTACTCCTCAATTGGAATGGCTTTCCTGGAGGAGGGAAGAAGCTCTGATTATGGAAAAGTAATAGGGCTAGGAGAATCTGTATTTTTAAGGATGAGTTTCTAGTTGAGTGTCAGAATGCTGATTTATAAATGCAGATTCAATTTGAGGATCCTGTTGCAGAACCATGTAGTGTAGTAAATTTAAACACCTGGTGTAAGGTTGAGGCTCCAGGATAGAGGTCTACATCATTCACAAAGATTATGCGAGGCTCAAGGGAAGCCTTCACTAACTTTTTACAAAGATTAACTTCAGCTGTAAATGCAGTAATATCACAACCAGACACAAGACAGGTGTTAACTGAATCTTTGGCCTTTGAAAATGCCGTGCAGAGTGCAAAGTGTTATTAGACATTCAAAACCATGATCAGTGCCTATAGATGAATGGATTAGAACCACTGCTGCTATTAGCTTGAACATTTGTAATTCACTGTAATTGGACAACCAATGGATAAAAGTCTTAGATCTTAAAATTTCTGATGCTTTAACTGTGGTAGACAAAGTTATTTACAAACGGATCATAGGCAGTGCATTCCTAGAGTGAAAAATGTGGGATATTTCATAGTTATGGATAATATTCCTGTATGCTCTGAGAGGGGAAGGGTGTTTTCTGATGCCTGGTGGCAGGTAAAGAAACCGCTTCCTACCCAGATCTCCATATGAACAGGACATTAATGCAGATGAAGATTAGGTTCCATTCATCTGTATATTGAAGGGTTAGGTGGAGACAGGGAGGATTTGGAATGAAAAAAGCACGTAGGGCTGGGGCGGAGAAGAACAAGGAGAATGAGGAGGCCATGGAGTGAGCTCTCTGCCTAAGCCGCTCAGGTATTGAAACCCTGAGATTTGTCATGACTCGTGTTTAATATACCAGCAAGGTTTTAATAAATAGCGTTGTTTAAAAATCAACTATGAACATTTATTAACAATTTGCACACCAATCATGGCAAGAACACACATGGGACATGAGAGTCCAGACACAGAGTCTACGACCAAATGACAGACAACGCGGGACAGCAAGAGCCAAGGCAGAGGAAAGAGAAGAAAGAAGGCACAGGAAAGGTAAAGTAAGCTCAAAGTAAAAGGTAGTTAATAAAGGTGTTAAGTTGGAGAGAAAGAAACAGTTTAAAGGTAATTACTTATTCTCCTTACCTCAGGAGATATCAAAGCTCCTGAGCAGTGCAAAATACAGAAGTGTAGCAGATACAGGTTAAATAAATAAAAAAGAGTATGGCCTCCTGTAGAAAGAGGAGAGCTGAAGAGAAAGAGTTTAAAGATAATTAATAAAAAGTTTGTACTAATTCTCCTTATCTCAGGAGATAACATAGCTCCTGAGCAGTGCAAAAGACAGAGGAGAAGTGTAGTGGATACCAGTTAAATTTGAATAAAGACAATAAGAAATAAATAAAGAGTAAAGCCTCCTATGGAAAGACAAGAGCTGGAGAGAAAAAGAATTAAAGAAAAAGTGCGCACAGATGAGGATTAATAAAATAAGTTCCAGGAAAGGAACCACAAATTTGGCAACCTGAAAGAAGAAAAGGTAATAAAGAGAATGCTCCTTAAAAAGTGGGAGCCACAGTAAAAAAGAAATAATAAAAGAAGTGTTCACTGAAGTCTCTTAAGGAAGGAGAGGTTAATTAAGAGTGGAAAAGAAAATTTTCCGTGTTAAAAATGGAAAATATATAGCACAGGGCACTTGGGCTCTGTTTGGTTCTGTTATAGATGTCTTAGGAATGAAAGCAGTAGATGAAGAGACAAATACTTCAACTGAGACTGGCACAAAACAGATTACAGTCATTTTTATCCTGGTATTTCAAATTGTATTCTCAATAACCATCATGGTGTACTGTGCTCTTTCAAGGAAATTTGTCAGTACAGAAGGAAAAGGGAAATCTAGCCCTTTACAGGAAGCTGACTTACATATAGGACATAAATTAAGAGCAAAATCAGAAAATTTTAAAATGGTGGAAAGAAAAGCAGAATCTACTTGCTTCTCACAGAAAACAGCCTTAAATAAAGAAAAAGATGAGAAGTGGAATGCAAAAATGCAAACCTTGGTAACAAGATTAGAGCATTTGATGGAAGGAAGTAAAAACCTACCTCAGAGAATTCAGAGCCTATAGCATCACCTTATAATGAAAGGTGGCAGCCAAGACTAAGAAAACCAGCTTTGGCTTACCCAGTGATTATACAAAGAATGCCTACTAATGAAAGGCATCCACAAGGTTATGATGAACTTGGATGGCAACCTGCAGAAATGCTAAATTTAAAGAGATTTAAAGAGGCAATAATAGCCTATGGAATGATTGGACAAACAATTGTTCAAGGTCTTAAAAATCAAAAGGTCAGATGTTTTGGCTGTGGAAAATCAGGTTATTTTATAAAGGACTGTAGAAAAACGGACCCTAGAAATAATGTTTTCTCTGTTAATAAGGCTGAAAGAAAGCCTCAGTTTCCTGGAATATGTAGAAGGTGTGGAAAAGGCAGACATTGGACTAATGAATGTAGATCTGTAACAGATATGCAAGGTAATTCCTTGCTGTAGGGGAAACGCCTTTGAGTCTCATCTCAGGCCCCAAGTACAGACAACATGAGCCATCCCTTTCCTACTGGCAAGGGATTAACACACCCTCAGAGAGATTAATGCCTTCAACAAAAGACGGCATTGCTCTAGACCATGCTATCGGGGACAGAGCAACTGCAGCTGATAAAACAGGGGAATTAAAAAGTACTTAAAAAAAAAAAAAAAAGGTATTTTGGCAAGCAACTATAAATGATCAGAGACCTAAGTCAAAATTACAGAAAAATTGAATTTTGATTGAGGGATTGTTAGACACAGGAGCTGATGTGACAATCATATCAAAAGATTCCTGGAATCCAGGCTGGCTTCTTCAAGAGGTATCTACACAGCCCTTATGCATAGGAACCTTATCTCAGGTAAAATAGAGTGCAGCATGGGTAAAATGCATAGGACCAGAAGGTCAAATAGGAAATATAAGTTCATACATAACAGATCTAGCTATGAACTTGTGGGGAAGAGACCTATTCAAACAATGGAATGTGCAGATTAACATTCCTTCAATCTCAGAGACAACTTGTAAGATTCAGATGCTACTGATAAAGATATTAAAAAATGTTATCAAGAGCAATCACAGGCTGTCCAGGTGGTCCATAAGCAGGACATGATAGGTATTGATAATAATTCTCAATCTGTTAAAAGATATCAGTGGAAAGTCCTTCCTCAGTCCTTCTATCAGTTGTCAGATAGGACAACTTTAGGTCAATATTTTGTACAAAAGCCACTGGAAGTAATTTTTAAACAATTTCCTCAATCCATAATTTACTGTGATATTTTATTGGGTGATTTTAATATAGTCACAATAGAAAAAATGTTTAATATGGTAAAAGAATTTTGCCTTGTTTGAGATTACAGATAGCTCCTGAAAAGGTGCAGAGAGAAGATTTTTATCAATTATCTGAGCAGAAAATACAACTACAGAAGGTGCAGATCAGGAGAGATCGATTACAAACTCTTAATGATTTTCAAAAACTACATGGTGATTCAGTTTTAACAGCAGAAAAGGAGTTAACTCAGGGAGAAAGCAGATTACAGAATGCATATGTAAATTACCTAGACCACAAGCTTGACTGTATGCTTTCTGATCATTCCTCTACTGAGCTCATGATACAAAAAGAAGACAATATTTTAAAATGGATCATTGCACAGAGCGACTAAGAGAGCTTGGGAAGAATCTACACTGCCTGTGCTCGAGTTTTTTTCTCAGCAGCCACTTGGCTCTGGTTGTTAAATAATCAACACAGCTCTATTCAGGAGTTTGGACCAAAAATTCAGCCAATTGGTCCAGTCCTCCAGGGATTTAATATCTGGTTTTCTCTGGTTGGCAAAAAAAAAAAAAAAAAAGGGGGGGGGGGATTTATTTACCTGTACTTGGATTTTTGTTTAACGTTAATACTAGTAAAAGTCCCAACTTCCTGGGTTTGTCATGGACTACAAAACCCACAAGGCATTGTGGTGGCTAGATGTTCCTGTTATCAGCCATACCTGCAACTCAAGATACTGGCATGCTAAATGAGTGTCCAGCAAGAAAGGGACAAATTACTGGATTTTAAAATTATACATGGTAAATAAAACTTAAGCTTAAATTTAAAAAAGAAAGGGGTATAGGATGTATGTATAATTGGCTATTTTAACCTCAAATAATAAAAATTTTAATTTTAAAAGATAATGTTTAAGCATTTTACTCCAATAATAGCCTGTAGTGTGGAGACTCCACCCCATGTTGGGGAAAGGTTGTGTTTTTGTCTTTTCAGAAATGAAACATCCAACTGAGAGTATCCAGAGACCACTTGGCTGAAGAGAGACATCACAGTGTGCGGGTTACTGTCCAGCCTTCAACCTCAATCATCCCATGAAAATGGACTGTTGAAGGCCTTCTTAGCTGCCTTGCTTCTGTGCTACTTAAAGGTCTCCTTACAGCATTGTGAAAGATCAGAGGCCATGGGCCATAACTACAAAGAATTGAGTTCCTCGGCTTAATACAGAGGCTGGTAGTCAGAGACGGGAATGAGAATTATGACATGAAATCTCCTAAGACAGGGTGCTGATCTTGCTTGCTATCAGTGATCCAGGGATGGTCAGATTCATTGTTCCTTACTTCTCTCCTAAGTCAGGCACAGTCTTCTTGAAAAGGAGAAATAGGAGAACCATCTTGTCCTCTGAAATCATCTTGGAGATGACTCTGCAGCTTACAGCAAACCTGTTTTACAACACCAGAGCAAAACAGACAGCCCACATACCAGTGGAACTGAGGCAGCATTCACAGTCCTCAACCGTGATGATGCAGACACTGGCTGATTATCATCAAAAACATTTGAATTGCACGAGCATTTTGCTAAACACTGAACTTTTATGAACAATTGGTGAAATTTTATTAACACTTGGTGAACTTTGGACCTGATACTTGATGCTATGGGACAGTTACAATCAAAGATATTTGAACTGCATGAGCAGTCTGCTGAACTTTGGACTTGATACTTGACAGACTAGAACTTTCTATCTGAGCTTCATTTGATTGAGTCCATATTGTTCTTATTGTAAACAAAAAGGGTGAGATGTTGTGAGATATTTTACTCCTGTGTGCTGTTTTTTGGTTTGTAAAAGGGCTTCCTGTTGCCTAGCAGCTGTGAAGCCTGATGCATTGCAGCTCTGCTTCCTATGCATTTACACCTTTGTGCTAGCCACACTCAGATCTCCACAGGCGAAGGCCAAATGTTATAGTTGAAGGTGCCCGATCACATCAAAGGTCTGCAGCCGGGGATCAGAGAAGACTGATCGCCCCCAGCCAAGTATGCTAAGAGACCATTGTGTTGTGATGAAGAGCTGGACATGGAGAGGGGGCTTGGAGGAAAGATTAAAGGAGCTAGCAGGGGAAGCAGGGAAGGCGGAATAGAAGCAGAATGAAGCAGCAAGAAGAGGACAGTGTGAGAGGGCGATGGAATGAGGTCTCTGCCTAGCCGCCTGGGTATTGAATCCCCTGAGACATGTAACTGCCTTGCAGCTTCTGCCCTGTTCTCCATTCTTTATTTTTTCCCATACACCTTAATGTACTTTCTCAACAATACCCTTTACGTAAAAAGAAATCACATCATGATCACAAGTTCTATTTTTTCCAGTGAATGTTTACAAGTATATTTTTCTCAAATGGGTTGTTCCCAAATGCCCACACATGATTTCACTTTCCCTGGATGTTTATGTTTCCATAGTTACATTGTACAATAAAGCAACGAATTTTCTATTACAGATTAACAGAGTTTAAACAAGCCAAGTATTGTTTCCAGCCAGTTCTCTTTTGTTCTGGCTGGCAACACTTTGGGGTTTTCCAGCAGAGAGCAGAAGCACGTATTTCTCTTATAACCTATACCTATTTTTCTTAGCAAAGCAATTGTGTATATGTTGGGATTTCTAAAGGAAGCATAAAGCTCTAACAAGTCCCCCCTTTTTTTTATAATGATAGACCATCATATAGCCCCCCTTATAAGCTGCTGTGTAAGGAAGTGGTGGAACAATTCGGTCAGCTGGCTACATGACATTCTTGGCTCTAAGTTATACCATTCTCTTCTCTGTAGGATATTGTCTTTGTACTTTCTCTTGCAATGCTCTCAGAGGGCCATCAAAGTACTGTCTGTAGGAATGTTGGCAAGATGTCCGGTGTCATTGTGGTGTGTGGACCCTTTCATGTGATTTTTGTATTGTTCATAACAGAGTTGAATTCATTTTAGGGTTTGTTTTTTTTTTTGACACTTTGATGTGACCTGTCAACAAGGGTTCAAGACTTTATTCCTGAGACAGAAACTCAGAGGAGCCACAGGGAGAATGGCTACATCTCCAGTAAATGCGCCCCAGGTCAGTGTTGTGTCCACAGTTCTTTGAAAACTGTTTATATTGAAACCATGCTTGCTTTAATTCCCTGCCTCTGGTAATGTCATCTGATGTGTTACTTCCTATCATTCTCTTCTCATTTTTTTCCTGATAATCAAGATTAAGTCCTTTTATCTTGTCACATATATAGCACAGCTTTTTCCATTGTATCCTCCCTCAATTATTACTGAGAGAACATGTATTTTTCATGGACTTAGACCATGAATTACTGAAAGTGATTCCATTGCCAATGATATCAAAGATACGTATATGAGGACCAATTTCTACAGAGGATGGACACCTCATGTGCCATTTGGTTTTCATTTCAGGGACACTCGGGTTGCTAGAACCAGTCTTATGAATGTGGCCATGCAAATACATGGAACTTTTTGTTGGTATTACTGAGCATTTTATGGAAAAGTAGAATCCTGAGAGACTGTTCTGAATCCAAATACTAAATACTTCAGCACCCTAGAGATCACTGATGATGGAAGGGACAGGTGGTGTGCTCTCTTCATGAACTAGTGTTTCTGTGAGATGTAGAGTGCAGTATGCTTGTTTCTGTCTTTGGAGTTTGAGTTCATGGAGTGATGAAGTGCCTGTGGGTTTTTTTGATACCTGAAATCTATTTGACTCAGGAGAGTCCCTGCTCATCTCATTCTCTTGATTCCAATGCTTAATGGTAAGTTCTCAATAGACAGATCAGTATTTTCTCTTTGTCTTTTGTTTTATTTTTCATACAGGGCACCATTGTGTAAGCAAGCACTTCCAGACCCACCTCTGTATTACATCATGTGGAATATATCAATAATGGAAAATTATCCACTTAACGTGCTGCTGGCCAAATGTTTTCCCTAGGTAAAAGAGACCTAAGGAATTAGAGAATTAGTAACCTCTGTGAACTCTGTAGAGACTACAAGATATGAGGGAAATTCTGATAATTGAAAAGAATTTTTTTATGTTGCTTCCTTTACAAATTTCTGTTTTCTGTTCAAGAACAACCAATGGTATATGCTGTGTCACCTCTCCATCCCTCTTATCTAGTTTTTATTTAAAATTTGAAAGGGCAAATAAAACTGTATATTCAAAGCAAGGAAATGGATCGAAGTACACTTAGTAATTGGAATATTTTTATTTTACTGTTGGATTAAACTATTCACCTACATCTGATTTTTTTTAAAATGGAGTCATTTTTTAGTAGAGATTAGACAATGTATTTTTGTTGAACATGGTTTCCTTTACTTCATTTATTTTTGAAATGTGGTCTCAATATTTAGTCCTAGCACTAATGAGGATGAAGCAAGAGAATCTGCTAAGTCCTAGATAATCCTCATATACACTTAATGATGGTGAGACAAAAAGACTTCTGCTGAGAGCTGTATTTCTCAGAATTGCCAGTTTACCTTCCTATCTTAGAGACCTTAAGGAGACATCAGTTTTTGAATGTGCTAATTATGCATCAATATTTACTATCCCAATTTGTGCTTATTTTAGAGAAACATCAAATACGTGGTAACTATGAGAAGGTCCTGGATCAAGGCTCAGAGAACTTTGTCTATCAGCCTACGAATATCCAAGAGAAGTCTTATGAATGTAATGAGCTTGACAAAGGGTTTATGAATCTTCCCAACGTACATCTTATACCACACGTTGTGCTACAGAAAATTGCAACAAGTGTGGATGTACTAATCACAAGGATGCCCCTACTGAATCATCAAATGTAAACAGCCATAAAACCGGCAAGTTCAGAGAAGATGCTTGAAAATATAACAGTGGCCATGGTTTAAGTTTTTCCTTCATTAGGCAAAATGAAAGGAATCAGACTGGAAAGAAAGAACACAAAAATGCAGTTTCCTAAATCACTTGACTCAAATCATAAACTTATTCTGAAGGGAATCTGTAGTGCAGAAAAACCATACCATTGCAGCAAATGTAGAAAATGGTTCAGGGCCTACTCAAGCGTTATCATGCACCAAAGATCTCATTGTAGAGAGAAATCCTGCAAGTATAAAGATTGCAAAAAAATGCTTTCCTCAATTGAATGAGGTTAAAGACCATTATAAACCACATATTGCAGAGACACCTTGTAAATTTAATAAATGTGAGAAATCTTTTACATTTGAATCAAATCTTAGAAAACATCAGAAATTTGATACTGGACATAAACTTTACAAATGTAATAGATGTGAAAAATACATCATCTGGAAAGACCATTTTAGAAGCCACCAGAAAATTCTTACAGGAGAGCAACCTTACATATGTAGTGCATGTGAGAAATCCTTTATATGTTTTTCAATTCTTAGAACACATCAGAAAATTGATACTGGACATAAACTTTACAAATGTAATAGATGTGAAAAATACATCATCTGGAAAGACCATTTTAGAAGCCATCAGAAAATTCATACAGGAGAGAAACTATAAATGTAGCGAATGTGAGAGATCCTCTATTATTGTTTCAGAACTTGGAAAACATCAGAAACTTCATACTGGAAAGAACCCTTACAAATGTAGTGAATGTGAAAAATGTTTTATCCGGAAAGATTATGTTAGACGTCATCAGAAAATTCATGCAGGAGAGAAACCCTGTAATGTAGTTGATGTGACAAAGGCTACTTTTTACTCAGGTCTAAGACAACATTCAGAAATTCATACTAAGCCAAAAACATTTCAAAGTAAGTAAGTATTAAGGCATAATAACATGATGAGCTGGACATACACATCCCAGGACAAGTTTCCTGTGTCAGCAATGCTAATGCATGATGTGCCTCTATTCCCAACAATATTCATTTTTACCCTAGAGATTGTTATTGGAAGTGTATTAGTGCTGCTTTAATCTTATCCACAAGACAGATAAAGTTTAGTAAGCCATATATTCTAAGACATGTCTGAAATTCGTTCTTCATGTCTTTGAATCTGGGAGCATTTCCTCTGAACATATTCACTGACTTGGAAGTTATGTCGATTTTAATTTCAGTTTGAATTTTCTTTAATGGTTTTTCTTTGTTAAAATCAATTTTCATATCTTCAAGGGAGAGAAGGGATGGCAGAAACCAGAGGAACTTGAGGACACCTAGAGAACAAGCCCCAGATTGCCAACTGACTAGCACTCTTAGGGGACCCAAGAGATTGAAACCATAGACACGGAACCTGTGGGATCCCCTAAATGCATCTCATGGGTATCTAGACTGATGTCCTTGAAGAATTCCTACAGGCTGAAATGGGGGTGTCTCTGATCATTGTACCAGCCCCTGAAACCCTTTTTCTCCTGCTGGGCTACCTGTCCCACTGTTGATGTAGGGAATGGTGCCTGGACTCATTCTGTCCCCCTAAGCTGTGCCCTGACTGGGCTGTAACTCTGGGGAGGACGGTTCTTTTCTGGGGAGAAGGGAGTTGTTCATGGGTGGTGATGGGGGTTGATAATGGGGAGATGGAAGTGAGAGGGGGCAGAAGAATGGTATTGTATGTGTTGTACAAAAGAAAAATATAAAATGCAACCTTCCTATTTAAAATAAATTCTATTTTCATATCTTCAGTTGTTTTCTGTTAAATTATGGTTCAGGCGCTTAATAGAGAGTCCATCGTTGAATTTTCCAATGTTCTTTATTAATCACAATCCATGTCAAATCTCAGGGAAGTCTATACCTGGGCAGCAGGCAGAGAGCTCACTCCAAGGCTTCCTCACCCCATGTTCTCTTGGTTCTCCTCCTGCTCACTAGCTTCTTCTTCCTTGTTCTCTGTCTCTTTCTCCTTTTGTGCCCTTGCCCTAGTTCTTTTTTATTCCAAATCCTCTCTGTCTCCATCCGGCCCTCCAATATACAAATCAATGGAGCCTAACCTTCATCTGCCTTAAGGCTAAGGAATGTCCTATTCTTGTGGAGAGCGGGATAGCCACTCCTTTGTTTACTGGTAGGAAGTGAGTCCTTTACGTGCTTCAAGGACAGCTTACTGGAACATTATCCATAACTAAAATCTCCCACAACAGTTTTCATTATGTCATTCAACTGTTTCTTTTGTTTGCAGTCTTTATCAAGATATTCATATCTGCTTTAAGATCCTTGAACATTCATAACTGTTATTTTGAACTGTGTTTCGTCTAAATTGTCTTTCCTGAGGAATATCAATAGAATCGCAGGCCTCGGGTGGATTCATATTGTCTTGGTTATTCATGGTTCTGTATATGCCCAGAAATAGTCTAGACATAAAGAGTTACAAGCTTTGTTGGATGGGTATTCCTGGAATTAGTTACTATTGCCCCATTTGGGTCTCCAATAGAAAACACATCTGTGGGGCAATGGAAATCTCCAGAGAATGGAGATAGATTTGAATGATTCCCTGCATTCTGGCCACATTTGGAACCCTGGTAGACAGTGGTTCTGTGGATCATTGGGAATTCAGCCAGGTGTAATAATTGGCTAGAAGGGAGAAAGACTGATGTTTATTAACTTTCTTTGTGTGTGTGTGTGTGTGTGTGTGTGTATGAGAGAGAGAAAGAGAGAGAGAGAAGAAAGGTCTTATCCTGTGGCACTGGCTGGCTATGAATTCCTTTTGTAGAACAGCCTGGTATTGAACTCTGAGAGATCTGCGTCTGAGTTCTGGAATAAATGGTTAAATGAGTGTGACACTCTGGTTTTATTTTATTTTTATACTTGGGATACCAATGCTCTGTCAGATGTGTAGCTGGCAGAGATCCTCTCCCACTCTGTTGGATTCCTCTTCATAGGTCCAATGGTTTCCTCGCCTGTACAGCAGCTTTGTAGTTTTATGAGGTTCCACTTGTTGTCTGCCTCAATTTCTCAGAAGGTGGAGTCCTGTTGACAGTCCTTCCATACACCTACACAATATAGGTGACTGCCTATGTTTTCCTCAAGCAGAGTCAGCACTTAAGGTTTCACAATAAGGACATTGATAGATGAATGGATGGATAGATAGATAGGTAGACAGATATGAGTTTAATTCCTCTGCAATAGGATATCCAGTTTCCAGGCACTATTTGATGAAGAAGTTGTCTTCATGTTTATTCCCAGAATCTTTGTCAATTATGAGATAGCTGAACTTACTGTATTCATAATAGGCTGTTAAAATAAAGTTCTGGCACTTAACGCATCGTTGAATTTTCCAATGCTTTTTATTAATCACAAACCATGTCAAATCTCAGGGAATTCTATACCTGGGCAGCTAGACCGAGAGCTCACTCCAAGGCTTCTTCCCCCATTGCTCTCCTCTTCGTTCTTCCCATTGTTCCACTCCTACTCCTCCTCCACCTCCTACTCCCTACTCCCTCCTCGCTCCACCCCTCAATCCCCAGGTGTTTTCTTCCTGTTTTCACACAGACCCTCAATCAACAAATAACAGGAACCTCCTGTGGGGGGTGGAAGCTGGGGATGGCACAGAGGTGTAAACAAGTAAGAGACGAATCTTAACTAAAATATTATCCACAACTAAACATACCACAACAATAGGTTCTACTCCTTAGGCTGGGACCTACTAGGGTTGACATTAAATTTTTAGAACATAGATATACTTCATTATTTATAGCAATACCTCTAATTTTAATGGCAACAATTACGGGTGTAAAATATCCCAATATCTCTGGTGTCCTTGAGGTTTCTATAGGTTGTGTTTTCATTTAGCTCCAATTCTCAGAAACTTTATTTTCCTTTCCAAAATAAAGTGGACATACAGGAGCAAAACAATCCTTCTTGTCCCTTTCCTGAGGAAAGGGAAGGCAAGGATACGCATGCCAGTATTGCCTCAATCTTGAGGCGATCAGGAGAGAACTTGGATTCTTTCTGTTGAATTGTAGAATTTTTTAAGTTGACAATTTTTCTCTAAACTCCTCAGGTGGGGTTTCCTCAGATTTCTTTTTCCCTGTGATCTTACTTCATGGGACATTGTTCTACTAAACCCTGGGACACTACAGAAAGAGGCTTGGGCCCACCTTGCAGTTTACCTGTTTGGTTCCTCAGGTAAATGAAAAGATAGACTAGGTAATTTCAGTGTAGTTTCCCTCTGGCTTACCGACCGACTTTAACTGATAGATATTTTATAATGAATTGGTCCCTTGGGAGACACTTCCATTATTTCCTCCAGGATACTTAGGCCATGCCCTGACTGAGGGAACGATTAAAACCCCCTTCACAAGCACCTGAGGGTCTAACTTGCTCCAGCTGTCCAAGAGGCAAGTCAATGGGAAATCTGAAGAAATTTTTGAGAATTTTGTCCCCATATGTAAAGTGAATATAAGATTAGAAGAGACTGCTGGAGGGTCACCTCATCCTCCTCCGGGATCTTAGCTCAGCTCCAGCAGAGAGTGTCTGCTAGCCAATTAAAGGGATGTTCATCTGGACATAAACACCCCAGAACAAGTTCCAAGTGGCAGCCATGCTTACCTATGCCTCTGATTCTATTCCCACTAATTTTAAATTCTATGCTAGATTTGTTATTGGAAGCATATTAGTACCCTTTTAACCTTGTCCTCAAGGCAGATCAAGTTTAACATGCCATACATTAAAAGCTGTCTGAAATTCTTCATGTCTTTGAATCTGTTTGTGAGCACTTCCTCTGAGCATATTTACTGACTTGGAAGTTATTTCAATTTTAATTTCAGCTCAGCTTTTCTTTAGTGATTTTTCTTTGTCAAAAGGTTTTTGTTAAAGGTTTTCAATTGTTTTCACCATTTTATTCAACTGTTTCTTTTGTCTACAGTCTTTATTATGGCATTTATTCACATCCTCTTTAACATCCTCAAATATACTCAAAACTGTTATTTTGAACATCTTTCTTGTGTTTCATCAAAACTGACTTTCTCGAGACATTTTACAATAGAGTCACAGGTCTCAGAAGGAGACATATTGTCTTGATTACTCTTGTTTGTGTTTTTGCACAGTGATCTGGGACATCAGGAGCATCAGGACATGCATAATGTCCTGGACATTATGAGCTTTGTTGGACGGGTATTCCTGAAATTAGTCAACTATTGCCCCAGTTGGGTCTCCAATAGAAAGCACATCTGTGAGGCAATGGAAATCCCTAAGAAATGGGTGTAGGTTTGAATGATTTCCTGCATCCTAGCCATATTTGGTGCCTGTGGGTTCCTGGTAGACAGTGGTTCTGTGGGTCATTGGGAAATCACATATATTTTAGTGATTGGCTAATTTGAATGTCAGAAAAGTGGGAGAAATACTCTGACGTTTGTAGTTTGTTGTTGTTGTTATTTGTGAGAAAGACATTCTGAGGGACTGGATGCCATGAACTCCTTTTGTAGAACAGCCTGGTATTGAACTCTCAGAGATCTGCCTTTGAGTTCTGGCATTAAATGAAGGTTAAATGAATGTGTTACCACATGTGGGTCTTTTTAATTTTTTTTTTTATTTCACCTTTATATTCGGGATACTAATGCTCTGTCAAACGTGTACCTGGCAAAGATCGTCTCCCACCCTGTAGGGTTCCTCTTCACAGGACTGGTGGTTTTCTCACCTACGCAGAAACTTTGAAGTTTCATGAGGTTCCACTTGCTAGTAGACGGACTCAATTCCTGGGAAGGTGGAGTCCTCTTGACAGTCCCTCCGTGCATCTACACAGTGTAGGGGTGGAGTCCTCTTGACAGTCCCTCCGTGCATCTACACAGTGTAGGGGTGGAGTCCTCTTGACAGTCCCTCCATGCATCTACACAGTGTAGGCTACGCCTATATTTTCCTGAAGCAGAGTCAGCACTTAGGGTTTCACCTTAAGGACATAGATAGATAGATAAATAGATAGATAGATAGATAGATAGATAGATAGATAGATAGATAGATTTGAGTTTAATTCCTCTGCAGTAGGATATCTGTAGGACGCCATTCCAAGATGGCGCCGGTTTTCAGCCAGCTTGGTAGTAAACAATAGCTTTGCACATGCGCTACAGTTGAGAACAGCTTGGCCCTTTAAGACACACCCATAACTGCCCAAAAACGGTTATGCAAATGAGGTGCTGCAGAGGTGACCTATCAGCATGAACCACAGGGTATATAAGCGGCTTGCTCCTGGGGCTCGGGGCCATTCCTTGCAATTCTCTCTTGTAATAAACTTCCTGATTAAACTGCCTTGAGAAGGAACCAGTCGTGTCGTGTCTTCCTTGCTGGACGAGGTCGGCGCGGCGCAGTTGGTGGCCCGTACGGGGACAGTGAAGTCCCGGGGTTCCAGAACTCTTGGCGGTCAGGGCGATCGATCGGTAAGTGCCTAGGTAAGTAGGCTTAAGTTAAAGTCCTCGGAAAGAGGTTAAGTTAAAGTCCTCGAAAAGAGGTTAAGCTAAAGTTCTCGGTAAGAGATTTAATTAGAGGGCCGCGAAAAGGCGGTAATAGTGAATCTGTGTGCCTGTTGCGGTTATACAATTTTAAAAGACAAAACTATGGGTGCCTCACCTTCCTGTCCAATGAAATTGGCTTTACAAGAACTTCTCCGCATTCGCGGAATTAAAATAAAAGATAAAATTATAGCTCAGTTTTTACAGGAAGTGGATACCGTGGCTCCATGGTTTGCAGCTACAGGCAAAGTAACTATTCCAAGTTGGGATAAATTGGGAAAAGATTTAGATTTTGCTTGGGAACAAAAAACATTAAAGGGAGGAGTGAGGAGAGTTTGGAAAATGATACGTAGTTGTTTGGAAGACGAAGATTGCCGAGAGGCTGTACAAGCCTCTGCTGAGGCATTGGAGGCAGTTAAGGAAGCGCGCTCTGAAAGGTCATCCATGAGCGGAAAAAAGGGGAAGAAGAGAGGACAGCTTTATCCAGACTTAAAAGAAGAGTTACGGAAGGTCGAAAGTGGTAGTGAGAGTAATACAGGAGAAAGTCGCTCTAGTGATTCCGAAAAGAGCTGCTTTAGTGATTCTGAACAAGAACTAGAAGAAATGAGAAAAGGGGTTAAGACACTGTTAAATGAGATGGAGGCTTCATTGTTGAACAAAATGAAAGCCCTTTCTAAGACAAAGAAAAAAGATGGCGGCGAAAAAGGAAAAGGTTTAAGAGAAAAACAGAAAGGAGACAAGGGAGCTCCGCCCAAATGGGAGGAGCCTTCTTTGCCCGGAAAAGGAAACGGACCAGAGGAAAAACAGGAAGGAGACAAGAAAAACTCCGCCCAAATGGGAGGCGCCTTCTTTGCCCTGCCCTACGGCACCGTCCGCGGTGCCCCCTCCCTATGTGGAGGCGGTGCCTAAATGTTCCTTTTGTCCTCAGACATGGAAGGAGGCTTCATCTGCCTCTTTGGCCTTTCCGGTGTATGCTAACCCTCAAGGTCAGAGAATTTATGAGCCATTAGATTTTAAACAATTAAAAAATTTAGCAGAGTCAGTAAAAACTTATGGTGTAAATGCTGCTTTTACGCAAGCACAATTGGAGCGTCTGACGATGGCCGCCATGACTCCTAATGACTGGATGAGTACTGTAAAAGCTTGTCTGACAATGGGTCAATATTTGGATTGGAAATCAATTTATGCTGATTTGGTGCAAACACAGGCTCGTCTTAATGCTGCGCCCCCTATTAACCAACCAGCCTGGAATTTTGATATGCTCATGGGACAAGGACAGTGGGCAAATGATCAGACCGTGTTCCCTGCACAAGTGTATGACCAGATTAATGTCGCAGCTATAAAAGCATGGAAAGCCTTACCTAATAAGGGAGAAGTGTCAGGTAATCTTACTAAGATAATTCAGGGACCAACAGAGCCCTTTTCAGATTTTGTAGCCAGAATAATGGAAGCTGCAGGAAGAATTTTTGGGGATCCTGATTCTGCCATGCCTTTGATTGAACAGCTAGTTTATGAACAGTGTACAAAAGAATGTAGAACAGCTATCACCCCATGGAAATCTAAGGGGTTAACAGCGTGGATGAAAGCTTGTAGGGAAGTTGGAGGTCCGTTATCCAATGCTGGCTTAGCTGCCGCAGTTTTACAAATTCATAAGGGAAAAGGAAACAAGTCAGGGACATGTTATGGATGTGGACGTCGAGGACATTTTAAACAGAATTGCCCTGAAAGGGAGACATCTAGAGGCAGGCCTAGGCCAGGAATATGTTCAAGGTGCAGAAAGGGAAATCATTGGGTTGGTGAATGCAGATCCGTTAAGGATATTGATGGAAACCTACTAACTCCAGGATATGGTGGAGCTCGTTCAAAAAACGGTCAGCAGGGCCCTCGACCCCAGGGCCCAACACAAATATATGGGGCAATGGAGAATCCAGAAGGACAACTTCCCAATATTCCAAGTCACAAAGCCCAAAAAGGGCCACGCCCGGTTCTGCCGGGTTGGACCTCTGTTGCACCACCAGACTCGTATTAACTCCTCAAATGGGAGTGCAACCCGTGGAAACTGATTTTAAGGGACCTTTGCCTCCAGATTCTGTGGGCTTAATAATTGGCCGTGCATCTGCCACTTTTGGAGGACTGGTAATTCATCCTGGTATAATTGATTCGGATTTTGAAGGTACAGTCAAAATTTTACTTTCATCCCCCCGAGGCATTACTGCAATTTCTCCTGGGGATAAAATTGCTCAGTTGGTGTTGCTTCCCAGTTTGCATTCTACATTTTCAGCAAAACAAGTAAGAAGAGGAAATAAAAATTTTGATTCTTCACAACATGATGGTGTATTTCTTTCTCTTGATTTGGATCAACGTCCATTAATACAATTGACTATTAATGGAAAGCCTATTTTGGGATTGCTGGACACAGGAGCTGATCGTAGCATAATCGCTAGTAGAGATTGGCCTCCTGATTGGCCTATTCAGGCTTCTTCACGAACATTACAAGGTCTTGGATATGCCAAATCACCTGACATGAGTGCCAGGGAACTTCCTTGGATAGATTCAGAAGGCCATAAAGGAAATATTAAGCCATTTGTATTGGATTTACCTGTTAGTTTATGGGGAAGAGATCTTTTAAAAGAAATGAATTTTAAATTGACTAATGAAAAAGGTTATTCTTCCACCTCTAAAGCTATGATGAAAAACATGGGATGGCATCCTTCTCATGGTATTGGTAAATTTTTACAGGGTCGTATAAGTCCACTTCAAGTTTCTCCCAGACCACACCAACAAGGTTTGGGTTTTTCCTAGGGGCCACTGAGGAGAGCATACCTATTACCTGGAAAACTGAGGATCCGGTTTGGGTTCCTCAGTGGCCATTATCCTCAGAAAAATTAATAGCTGCACAGTCTTTAATACAAGAACAATTACGATTGGGACACATTAGATCTTCAGTTTCACCATGGAATACTCCCATATTTGTAATTAAAAAGAAGTCAGGAAAATGGAGATTATTACATGACCTACGTGCCATTAATGCCCAAATGCAGATTATGGGGCCTATTCAACGTGGACTTCCACTATTGACTACACTACCCCAATCATGGCCCATTATAGTAATTGATATAAAAGATTGTTTTTTCTCCATTCCCTTATGTGATAAAGATTGTAAACGATTTGCTTTTACATTGCCTTCTATAAACCATGAACAGCCAGACACCCGTTATGAATGGGTTGTACTTCCTCAAGGGATGGCTAATAGTCCGACTATGTGTCAGTTGTTTGTTGCTACAACCATTGAACCTATAAGATTAAAATTTCCTATGCTGAAATGTTTACATTATATGGATGATATTTTATTATCAACAAAAGATGAATGTATTTTACAGGAGGCCTATGCCTTATTAGTTAAACTTTTACGTAAACAAGGATTGTTTATAGCCCCTGAAAAGGTTCAACAAGCTTCTATAGTATCTTATTTGGGAGCTAAAATTGAGCCTTTTGAAGTTAAGCCTCAAAAGGTTGAAATTCGCTTGGATTGTTTAAATACCTTGAATGATTTTCAAAAATTATTAGGAGATATTAATTGGATTCGACCATATTTGAAAATTCCTAATTATCAACTTCAACCCTTATATGATATTTTATGTGGAGATTCCGCTTTAGATTCACCTAGACACTTGACCACTGAGGGCCGAACAGCTTTACGATTGGTAGAAATGGAATTAACAAAAGCGTCCTTACGACGATATCAACCCTCAGAGGATTTATTATTATTAATTTTTAAAACAAAGGTTCAACCCACTGCTGTTTTATGGCAATGTGGGCCATTAAAATGGATTCATCCGAAAATTTCAGTAGCCCGAACTCTTGAATATTATCCTACTACTGTTGCTGTATTGGCCTTAGAGGGTGTACAACAGTGTTTACAGTTTTTTGGTGTAGAAACCTTCCAAGATTATTATACCCTTTACTAGTAATCAATTACAGATTTTGTGTGCTACTGTGGATGATTGGGCTATATTAAAATGTGCGTGTAATACACAGTTTGATAATCATTATCCTCAACATCCCTTAATACAATTTTTTAAATCCATCCTATTGTTTTTCCTAAGATAACTAAGAATAGCCCTTTAATTGGTGCTGCTATTATTTATACTGATGGTTCCAAAAATGGATGTGGATCATATAAGTATAATGCTGATGACCCTATAGTGGTTCAATTTACTCCTGCCTCTCCTCAAATTATAGAATTAAAAATTGTTATAGAGGTTTTTAATAAATTTAAAGAACCTTTTAATTTAATATCAGATTCGTTATATGTGGTAAATGTTTTAAAAGTTTTGGAAGCTACTGGTAAAATAAAGTCGACCAGTCCTATTTATACTTTATTATGGTTATTACAACATTTGATATGGGATCGTACATTTCCTTTTTTTGTACAACATGTACGAGCCCATACAAGATTGCCTGGACCCATTAGTTCTGCTAATGATGAAGTAGACATGGCCACACGCAAAGAGTTTGTTTTTATTAATCTTCTAGATTCTCCGCTAACGTTGGCTACTCAATTTCATAAAAACTTTCATGTTAATGCGAGAACTTTACAAGTTAAATTTAAACTTTCTAGAGAATTAGCTAGACAAATTGTGGTCCATTGCCCAGATTGTAGCATTTATACTCACCCCCCTAAAATTGGGGTAAATCCGAAGGGTTTGTTACCTTTACGTTTATGACAAATGGACGTGACACATTTTTCTGATTTTGGAAGGTTAAAATATGTTCATGTATCTGTAGATACCTGTTCAGGTCTTATTTTTGCTTCTCCCTTATCAGGAGAAAAAGCCAGGGATGTTATACGCCATTGCTTAGATGCATGGGCGGCCTGGGGTAAACCTCAAGAATTGAAAACGGACAATGGTCCTGGCTACACAGCTGCATCTTTTAAGTCGTTTTGCACTCAAATGCAAGTATCCCTTAAACATGGATTGCCTTATAACCCACAGGGACAAGGCATAGTTGAAAGGGCACATCGTACTCTTAAAGAATGCCTATTAAAACAAAAAGGGGGAATTGGTCGTGGCCGTACCCCGAGGGAACGTGTTTTCCCTTGCTCTTTTTACTTTAAATTTTTTACAACTAGATGTGAATGGATGCTCTTCTGCAGAACGTCATGCTAATTGGCATGATAATAAGAAGGGTTATGTTAAATGGAAAGATATTTTGACTGGACAATGGAATGGACCAGATCCTGCTCTGGCCTGGACAAGGGGATCTGTTTGTGTTTTTCCTCAGAATCAAGAAAATCCAATTTGGGTACCGGAAAGACTGACACGGATCGTAAAGACAGTTCCTGATCATCAGGATGAAGATGCACTCCCTGATTCGAATGGTGATACTCGTATTGCTGGTAATTCAATTGAGCCATAATTTGGAGCTTTGGGCGGTGGCCAGAACATGGCCAGTGCCAATGCCGGTTCATAGTAAATCAACTACGATGCCGGCTTTCTTTTCTACTAACTGCCTTGGAGATGTTCCTTGTATTATACCTTCGTTAGAGGAGAAATCTTATTCTTCTACAAATTTTTCTTTAATTGGTACTCTTTGTTTTCATATAAAACATGATAAGTCAAAATTGCCATGTATACAGCTTACAAGAGGAGTTTTAGCACATTGGTTGGATCCTCTTGGTAAGAATAAGAATGATTTTGCTACAATTATTGATACGATGAAAAGAGAGAATTTGGGACAGTTTACAGGAAAAGGTGATATGAGTACGTATGATAAGGTTACGGCAAAAACTACTACATTGATTTTACTTCATAATGGAACGATGCCTGTTAGATCTAGTGCTTTCCTTCCAAATTCCACTAATAGGCGTATACTTCCTTATTGTGCTCCTTATTTAGAGTTTCCTCCTGTGTTTTCTCCTTGTCAGACCAAAGCACATAGACTTAGGCAGATTTCTAAAGGATTTGAATTTTCTCCACCTGTACATAGATATATGCTCAGAGATAATGATAATTCTGGCAGAGAAAATTTATGGCCTTGGTATCAATGGATATTATCTAATGAAACAGGAGCGTTTACTAGTTTATCAGCTTTTGCTGGTTTACAAAGACAAAGTTTTGAATTAAAAAATATATCTGCTGTAAGACTTTATGATGCTTCTGGGCCAGTTCTTACACAAATTCGTCCTAAAGGGACGTTGTTTAATATTTCATATGCTCCTCAGGGTGTATGTGTTAGACCACCATTTTTCTTTATTTTAACCAATAATGATACTACAGACCAGATTAATTGTAATCAAACTGGAATTATTTGTTATTTGGCTGAATGTTGGAATGGATCTTTTGATCTTGCTTTTGTGGTGAAGCTTCCCACTTTTGTTCCTATACCTGTGAATGCCGATCCAAGAAATTTTCCAATTACTAACTTGTTGAGAGATAAAAGGGATTTCGGAATTACAGCTGCCATTATTTCTGCTATAGTTATTTCTGCGACAGCTGCTACTACTGCTGCTGTTGCTATGGCTAGCCAAGTTCAAGCAGCTGAAACTATTAATTCGGTAGTGTTACAAACAGCCACTGCCTTGACTACACAGGAAAAAATTAATACCCACCTTGCTTCAGGCGTTTTATTGGTCAACCAGAGAGTTGATATTTTACAAGAACAATTGGATGAACTTTATAATATTGTGCAAATGTCATGTGTCTCCTCCCTTAAAGGATTGTGCATTACTCCTTTGCATGTTAACCATTCTCAGTTTATTAATCAGAGTCATCAATTGTCGGAATACCTTAGAGGAAATTGGTCGCAACAGGCGGAACAGATGACCAGAGATTTACTCTCTCAGATTGCCACCCTGAATGGAACTCGAGTGGATCCCATCACCCTTGGAGACTTCACCTCCCGAATTGCTAATGCTTTCTCCTTTTTTAAAGAGTGGGTGGGAATGTTTTTATTTGGGGCTGTGTTTCTTGCTGGTAGTTTCCTCTGTATTTGGCTGCTGTGTAAGCTCAAGAAGAGCCATGACAGACATAAGACTGTTGTCTACCAAGCACTGGCTGCCCTAGACAAGGGAGAATCTCCCCAATGTTGGCTGGCAGCGTTACAAGACAATCAAGATGTTTAATTGCAGCCAGGGAGTCAAGTGGGTACTTGACTAGGAGGATACATGACACATGGTCTTCCTGGAAATATACCTGATTGCATGGAGGTTTGATGACACAAAATGCCTCCCCCTGAAAAAAGGTCATCGAGACGGGTATGGGAGGTATGGCCTCTGGTGCACCGACAGGGCAAACATCCTATTACAATGTCTCATTCTTTCCATATGGAAGCACAAGGGATCAGGTCACTGTTTCCCCCTCTGCTTAGAATAATCCCTTGATCGAGACTGACTCCAACAAGAGGTTTGTCTCTTGATCAGGAATACATTCTTCTTTGTCTTTTATACAAAATAGGGGGAGATGTAGGACGCCATTCCAAGATGGCGCCGGTTTTCAGCCAGCTTGGTAGTAAACAATAGCTTTGCACATGCGCTACAGTTGAGAACAGCTTGGCCCTTTAAGACACACCCATAACTGCCCAAAAACGGTTATGCAAATGAGGTGCTGCAGAGGTGACCTATCAGCATGAACCACAGGGTATATAAGCGGCTTGCTCCTGGGCTCGGGGCCATTCCTTGCAATTCTCTCTTGTAATAAACTTCCTGATTAAACTGCCTTGAGAAGGAACCAGTCGTGTCGTGTCTTCCTTGCTGGACGAGGTCGGCGCGGCGCAGATATCCTGTTTTCAGGCACTATTTGTGGAATAAGCTGTCTATTCTCTGGCAATTGTTCCTGTCATCTTTCTCAAATATGAGACAGCTGGACTTACTGCACTCATAGTTGCTTCTCTTCCCTGGGCTGTGTCTACTGGGTTTGTCATTAATTTCTTACAATATTGATGTGCTTCATTGTTTATTAACAATAGCTCTAATTTTAATGGCAAAAATTACAGGTGTAAAATACCCCCTCATCACTGGTGCTCAAGTGTCTCCGAGGTTCCCATAGGCTGCGCTTTCATTTGACTTTGACTCCAGGAAACTTTATTTTCCTCTCCAATTTCTTCAGAGTTCTTCTGCTCATTACAGAATACTGAGGGCCTGGAGTGAGGGCTTAGCTTTTCAGAGTGCACACCTTTTTAGCAGAGGACTCTGTTCAGTTTTCGGTACTGACGTTAAGTTGCTCACACTCGATAGTAACTTCACCGTCATGGCATCCAGTGCCCTCTTCTACACAAGGTGGGCATTGCATGCAGGGATACAAACTCACAATAAGACATACAAACAAATCTTTAAAATTGTTTTTCATGTATTTATGTAGTTTCTGGGTTTTTTTCCTACTATTAAATCATACTTTTAATAGAATATATTTTTTCAATTGTATACTCAGATGCAAATGTGTAGCGTGTCTTCGTATGCTGTATGCTGGGATACGTGAACCTGAGCACAGGTGGCCAGGGAGGCAAGAAAGACCTGGTTTTTATGTAATGAGAGTTACAGTGTTTTATGAGCCACTGGTCATTGCGAAGGTACTTGGCTTCCTAATGGAAGAGATCTTTTATGAGTTCACAGATATTATATGTGCTTGAAGGAGGAGGAGCATGGCGAATCTACTCAGTTTTAGACATTCCTGTAGCTGTTAAAATTCATGTCTACTTGAATCGCTTTACTTACGTTTCTGCTGCTCTTCCCATACGGGCTTGTAATTTAGCCATTAAAGATAGGACTGTTGGTTCATTTTTAGCAGTGGCCCACGTTATACATTTGGAAAGTCAATAATGATGTGTCCTGTTTTTGGATAATTGGTAGAGCCCTTGATTGTCTTTGAAAACATTCTTCAGTACAGTCACCAGGAACATCTCCCTCTTTTATGGGTTGTCTGGGAGATTGAAGGAATATTACTCTGAGCTCCATATTGTTGTAATAGATCTCTTCCCCATAAAAGTAAGGCTACGTCAGTCACAGGAGGCTTTAATTTTCCTACTTGGTATTCTGGCTCTACATTTAATCCGTCTTACAATTTGTTTTATCTGAGATAATGTTCCTAAAATAATAATCCCTAAAAACTGTGTAGATACGTCCTGATGGAGCCAATTTGGATTTCAAGATTCTTGTGAGATTATAGTTATATCAGCCCCTGTGTCCATCAAACCTTCAATTTCAATACCATTTACCTTTTAAGTTTGGTCTCTGATAATTGACAGCAGTTTGCCAAAATACCTGTCTTCCGGTTCTTCCGAATCCTCCTGTCCTTTCCACTGGAGCCACATTATGTTTGAAATATGGTAGTAAAAGCTGAGTGATCCTGTCACCTGCTTTAAGCTGCATATCTTTCTTTACATACACCAAAATTCAAGTCTCTCCCTTGGAATTTTCATCTATAATTCCTGGATGGACAATGAATCCTTGGGAAGTCAAGCTACTTCTGAAAACCATTCCTACTGCTATTGGGAGTAGAGGACCATAAACACCAGTGGCTGCCTTATAACACTGAATTTCTGTGGATAGTGTGAGAGTTCTACCTATGGCTAAATCTAGGGCAGCCCTTCCTGCTGTAGTGTGCATTAGGTCTCCAATACCAAGTTTAGGCTCCTCTGGTTGCTCTGTGGATGAGTTATTCGATTGCTGACAAGAAACCTGTGACTAGTATCATTTGTTTCTGAAGCTGAGCTAGACCTACTAGGTGATTTCCCATTGGCAGGGAGTATCTGGTATAGCTCCTGTTGACCTACATTTATTAATCCAATGCTGACCCTTACCACATCTTCTACCCAGGAGGCTGGGACTTTCTGGATTATTTTTAGCTTTAGGAATGCCCTGTCTACAATCCCTTTGTAAATGATGTTGTCTTCCTAAGTTAAAACATTGCATGTTTTGAGATCTAAGACTTTTAGCCATTGGTTGTCTAAATACAGTGGCATTATAAGCGTTCGGGCCAAAATCAGCAGTAGTTCTAATTTATTCATCTATAGGCACTGACTGTGCTTTTAAATGTCTAATGATGTTTTTGCACTCTGCACTTGCATTTTCAATAGCCAAAGTTTCAGTTAACACCTGCCTTGCATCTGATATTGCTCTATTTACAACTGAAGTTAATCTTTGTAAAACATCAGTCAAGTCTTACCCTGAGCCTCACATAATCAGGACCATCGCACAGATCCTCCGCAGACATACAATGAACCAAGGGAGAAGGAAGATGCAGATAGGGTGCAGGCAGACTGCACCAATGCCTCCTCCTTTCTTACTGAGTCTTGCCCTATCTGGGGAGACCTGATGCGGAGGACCCAACCCCAGGTCAGGTTTTCCCTCGCTCCCAGCCCACAGGTATGCTGAGACCTCAGCAGCTCGAGTTTTCACATACAGCTCTTAGAATAGAGACATGTGAATAGACTGATGCTCAGGCTGATGCAAGTAGCTGGGCGCCTACCAGCACCATCATCAGACGGGATCCTCAGAGAAGATGCCCACAAAGCACCAGCCCCGGAAGCACTTGTCCTCCAACCTCCAACTTCAAAACTTGCTGAGGGCCGATGATACCCAAGCAGTGGACGTAATCAGCTTGACAAAGATCCTGGTTTTTCCCTTTTGCTTTGCCCCTTTCTCATCTTTACTGTATGGTGACAAAAGCCTCTCATCAATAATATTGTCTATTTGGCCTAAGAATTAAAACTCAAATCAATTTCCTGGGCCGGCTGGGAGAGGGACACTGCCATCTCAGCTCTAAGTCATTATAAACTAACCTTCAAGTTTTGGCATGTGAGAACTATTCATGGTTTCAGTAGACATACCATAAAAACTTATTCTTGGTTACACGGACCTTCCCATGGAACCAGAGCCATCGCTGAGATCAGAAATGAAGACTCTAGACAGTAGGTCAGCAAGCTTGAAAAAACAAATAGAAAATTCACCCCTGAATGCCTGCCTCCTTTTACAGTGAGTATGCAGATCAAGGATCAGCTAGTCGTTAATAAAATATTGTGTTAAGACTACTCACTAAAATTACCCTTGAAGATCAGAGGCCTGCAGCTGGGAGGGGATGAACACTCTTGCACTGGTTCCTTTTTTGATGTATGCTTGACATCTGCATATAAGCAGCCTGAAGTTTCTGCTGTTTTATAGTTAGAGCAAAATCTTTGTGAGAGAGGGAAGCCTTGTAATTTTTCCCCCAATGTGCACATTGTTATTTTGCTTTCTCTAACTCTTAATGTTTCTAAGTTCTAATTTTTATTTTTATTATTAAAAGAAATATATTATCATACATAAAGCTGCGTTCTATGCAAGTCTTACTGGGTCCCACAGAAGAATGAACTACTGCATTCATCTTTCTTAATCTTTCTTAATTTTCCTTCAACGGTCCACTTTCTTCTGTGAGAGTTCATGGAACTGTACTGTGAGTGAAGACTGGTCAGTAATCTGCAAAAACTTGCAGCTTACTTTTAAGCTGTAGCCAGGTCCAGACCAAAGGCCAGACATCATCTCTCTCTTTTGTGGGTGGGTAGAGCTAGCAGGGCACTTATGCAGGCACCTGGATCGCCAGCCAGAATCTTGAAGGCCTATCAATGACCCACACCTGGGAAGAGAAAATTCTCTAACCAATTCAGTTTTTGTTTTTCTTGTTGGGGAGAGAGGTGTTTGATCAATATCTGAGATCTCAAGTGTCTGACTTCAGAATACCCATCAGGTTACCATCTGAACCCGTGGCATAAGGCAGCTGCCAGGGAACCTGCTTGCAATTGGTTCCAAAATAAGGGTGTCCAGACTGAGCATTCTTGCCCCAGCAAACAGGAGCTTCAAATGCCAGCCCAAGCTTTCTTCCTCCTCTCAGAGAAAAGGGAAGTGACAGCTGGTGCCAGTCTATCCAAGACCCTGCATTTCCTGAGATCCCCAAATTCTCCTCACTGTCCTGTCTTGTCTCTTCATCTGCCCTTTCCTCCCCTAGGACCAGTTGGAGTCAGGGACAGCTTGAGTGAGAGGCAATGATTACATTAGATTGAGCCAGTCAGTAGAAGACTTGGTCTTTGGTAGAAGAACATGCTAGCAGAGGGAGTGACTGAGATTTGGAGATGAAAGACAGAACAGGGGAAAGCTGGAGTCCCATATGAGCGGTGCTGGAATGCGGAGGGTCCTGATCTGCTTGTTGGTGATGTGAGGTCTTGGGTGAGCACTGACAAAGGCAGTTTCGATCTTGGAGTGGGAGAGAAGAGACCCTAGTAAGACTTTAGTACTTTCTCCTTGGATCACAAACCCTTAGCCCAGAACCTCAAAGTTTTGGGAGCTCACTGCCCTTCTTTGTTAGCTTCTGAGCTCCAGCCTTAACACGCTTTGGTTAGACACAGGTGCTGTTTATGTGGAGAAGCATCAGGACTCCACAGCAGGGCTCTTTGGCCTCTGGAGGCGGCTGGACCTTGGGAGTGTGGAAGTCTGAAAGGAGAGACCGACAGGGAGGGTTGTGGCTGCAGGAATGTGACCAGAGAGCAGGCCTTGATCAAGGGGCTTCCAAAGCGGTTCCTCCCTCCCTCCCTCATCTCTCTCTCCTGGCCTCCTCTACTCCCTGCCTGAGCAAAAGCTTGCCCCTCTCCTACCTAAGTACCCCCTCACTAGCCCAACTTGTAGCCAAGTTGTCCCAAGGCAGCTGTGCAGGCCTGGATGATTTAGTCCTAACTTTCATTTTCTGCTGTGTTGAGGGAAACCCAAGACTGAAAACTTCCCACCCAAACTGCCCCGGTGGCCCCTAAGTTACAGTTCTTGTCATCACCCTCCTCTTCAAACACATGTTCTTCTGCACGGAATCCAGCTCCCCTTGGAGCTGTACCTAGGAGAGTTTCTGACCAGGTCCCGCCCAGCCTGTGCAGGCTGAGGGATGGCCCTCCTGACTCGGGTAGGGCAGCATGTGGAGCATGTGGAATTTGTATGTAAAATATACGTTCCTTTTTCTTTTGAAGAGCCATCTATAGAAGCATTGAAAGCAATAACTATGGGATTTTTCGATGTAACTATAGGCAATACCCATAGAGTATCTTTAAAAATAATCTTAAAAGAAGGATTTTATCTTTAGCTCCAGAGTAATATGTTGATATAACTATGTACTATGTTGATGTCCACGATTAACAATGTGGAACAAATAGTTTATTTAATGGGACAATAATTTTCGTAGGCTCTTTTATCAGTAAGGGATTATTTCTATGAGCTATCAGTTTAGCCGCTGTGTTATTTAATAAGCTAATAACCCGTTCTGTTTTGTGCTTTACATTTGTTGTAGAATTCAACCGGGAGTTTTTAGAAAGCAACTTAAAGAGCAGCGTCAGATCCTAATAGTGATAAACAGATAAGAGCCTATCCAATTGATAGAGTTCAAAGGTATACATTTTGTTCTTTTGGTTTATTTACTATGGAAATTAAGCCTTAAGTATTGCTTAGACAAGCAATAAAGAACTCCCTCCATATAATGAATCGCTAACACCGCTGGGAACTCAAACCGCGTAGGCTTAGTGCTGTGTGCTCTGATTACAATTGCCTCTGTACTAGAAGTTGGGCTTGTTTTAGTTTTTTTCCTCCATGAAGGGAACCATTGGTATTGAGTCTTCCCATGAGGGAAAACAAGATTCTCATAAAAAGGACCTTCAATATTCAATTATTCCCGCTATGAGGGAAAAGATTCAAACAAAAATCAAGCAAGCATGCAAACAACAAAAACAAATAAATCCAAGCTGGGGCGGCTGGGGCGGCTGGGTCGGCTGGGAACTCAGGTTCATGACCTTAGGCAGCCATTCCTCAATGTTGTCACAAGGTGGTGCCATTAGTCCTGGATTGAACATTTCCCTTAGTTCCCTTGACTTACTGTTTTGTTTTCTTTTTTAATTTCTTGTATAAAAACTTCCCCCTTTCTGTATCAGGAATAGACTGTGTGTGTGTGTGTGTGTGTCTTATTATTTTTCTCTGGAGCTTTTCTATTTGTATCTGTACATTTTACAGTTGCACCGAACTAACTCCGACCTTTTCTCTTTCCCTATCTCCTGAAAGAGGGAGATACGGAGATAAGATAAAGAGGAGATTGGTTTCTATCACCCTGGCACTCCTCACTCCCGGTTTCATCCAAGAAAACATTCTCCTCTGCTGACAGACGATCCCCTGCTGAACATTTCCCTTCTTGCTTCCCTGTTCTGTATCTGACCGTGCCTTTTCCAACTCTTCACTCTGCAGTGGTCCTAAGGCATTTGCAGTGCCTTATGAACTGCAAAAAGACCAGCAAGACTCCTCTCAAAGCTCTCAGCGCTGTCTCTACCCCGTCAATTCTAACTGAACCTGAGGAGTTGCCCGGAACCACAAGCAATGCTTCTTAATGAATGAAAAGAGTTTGGTAATCTGTCTTTCACCTTCACTCGGGTTCCCTTTAGCAAACACTTTAGCAGCTGCACATACTGCTGCTCCTGAGATGAGGAATTAGAATTCCCCATGTCCCTGACACATCCCGGACTCCGGCTCTCACCTGTAAGCGTAGCTCCGTCCAGTCCTGAAGCCCCTGGACCCCTTTTCTTCTTTGTGCCCAGCCCATTTGGTGGAGAACAGATTTTTAAATTATGTCCTTATGATTCTCTGGATTTCCTCCGTGTCTAATGTTATGTCTCCCTTTGTAGGAATTTTAGTAAGCCTTTGTACTTGGCTTAATCATTAAATATGAAGAAATTGTTTTTAGATATGCTTACGCTTTGAAGAAATCCATGATACGAATCATGATTGTTTTCTGGGATCCCGGTGACCCGATCCCAACCCAGCTTCTAGAGCAGTGGTTCTCAACCTCTCTAACACTGCGGCCTTTTAATACAGTTCTTCATGGTGTGCTGATCCCGGCCACAAAGGTATTTGTGTTGCTACTTCGTATCCGTAATTTTTCTACTGTTATAAATCGTAATGTAAATGTCTGATGTGCAGGTGGCCTTAGGCGACCATTGTGAGAGGGTTATTTGACCTCCAAAGGGGTCACAACCCACCGGTTGAGAACTGCTGGAGAGGAGGGAAATGGGGGTTGCTCCTGACTGCTCTGCACCGCCCCACCATGATCCCCGGCTGGAGGCTCTAAGGAATACACAATGAGCCTGCCCATTCCCAGAAAAACACACTCGCCCTGGGATACAGCAAGACTTGTCACCCATCCTGCCGCCTCTGGAACCTGGCCAGGCACCCTGGGAACACTCTAACATAGTCCATGAAGGGTCTCTGTGTTCTAAGGTGGACCTAGGGTAAGCGTCCACCAGACACCAAGGAGGCCCACGGTGGCTATGAGGCCTCCTTCTTGGCCTGTAGACAGAACACCCAGGCCAGGTCTCTGTCCCCCAAGCCTCCACTCAGACTGGGCAGGTACAGCACAGTGCACTGGGCAGGCAAGGGCGGCAGGGCCATCTCCCCAGTAGAGCTTACAAGCCAACACGCAACGGCAGAGACGTTTGGTACAAAGTTTATAACTCACTCTGCCACACAAAAGTAAGAGTAAGTGTCTGGAACAGACTGGAATGGCAGACCCAGGACCAACTTCCGGAGCCTGGCTACCCATCCGGTCCTGGTGGGCGGAGTTGGGGGCAGGCTGGACGTGGAGCTTGAGGGAGGGGCTTGGACCTTCTTTCTTCAGGCTTGAGGGCAGGGTTGAGAATGCTGCGTGTGACCTCTCAGGCGGCCTTTTCAGGCAAATGGAGCTCCTAAGCAACCCACAGTTTAGCAGCCCTCTTCACATCTGTGATCCCGCCCTGCAAGGCCAAGGCCAATTGCCCACACAGGCAGACAAGGGGTTCATCAACCTTCAGGGAGGGCGCCGACTTCACCTCTTAGGTCAACCCATTCCTGAGGCACTCCTCCAAACCCCTTGGTGATGAGAGACAACCCTCAAAGCAAGACTACACCCCTTAGCGGCCATGTGCAATCGCTCTCCGGGCACTTAGGGAGCTATGAGGATGGTCCGGCCCACACTCAGGGCTAGCCACGCACCCAAGGCCCCGGTCCACCGTCACTAGCTGGGATCCTGGAGCAGCCCCAAAGCCAGCAGTGCCTGACCAGGGCCAAGGAGGCCACGCATGACTGGTCCACAGGTAGCTTCTTGGCTTCCAAAGCAGGAAGAAGACTGAGTACCCACAGTGGCTAGGGTCTGTCGCCCAGGGTCAGCGTCAGTGACAGACTGTGCTTGCGCTCTGGTTCCTCGTCGTCGTCCTGGCAGGGTTGGGGCGGCCGGGATTTGAAGAAGTCTGAGACATAGCGGACCTGGGGGAGAGGAGGGAAGTGAGGAGGGCCTGGGGAAGAAAAGCCAAAAAGGAGCCCTAGAGGGAGGAGTCGAGGAGGGACATGGGGAGTCGGGTAGGGCTCACCGTGAGGCAGGCCACCAAGGCTCCCTGCAGGAGGCCGACGAGGACGTCACTCCAGTGGTGCTTGTTGTCCGACACGCGGGTGTAGCCCACGTAGATGGCAAAGGCCACCAAGAAGAACTGAACCGTGGGCCTCAGTAACCGCGCCCACTTCCAACACAGCCGAGCCTGCACGTACAGCTGTCCAGAAGTCAGCTTGCATCAGACTGGCTTGGGAGTGTCCACGCCCCACCCAACCCAGTGCAAAGAGAGTCAGCCCCACCCCACCCCACCCCAGTGCCTCTTCTGCACACCTCATTGTGCAACAGGTGACGGGAGGGAGTAACGGAGGTCCAGGGAAGGGGTAGCTTAGGTGAGGGTCCCCGGGAAGAAGATGGACACTCACCGCCAGGAACAACATGCAGTACATGCCGAAGGAGGAATGGCCGGAGTAGAAGGACAGCCTGGGAGGGAGGGAGCACAGTCAGTGGGACCTGGAAATCAGGGCCAGGAGCTCCATGGGGAACTGGCAGCCGCAGAGGGGTGCACCCCTAAACTGAGGAGAGACAGCTCAGAGGTTACGAGACTGCTTTTGCAGACCACCCAAGTACCCAGCATCTGCATCCACCTATAACTCCAAACCCAGGGAGATCGGATGCTCCTGGCTTCTGAGAGCACCTGTACTCACACGTGCGTGCACACCACACGCGCGCACACACACACTCTTAAAGATAATAAAAATAAATCTTTAAGATGTTTTTTAATTTTATTTATTAATATTGTATGTGCACAGTGTGTGTGTGTGTGTACAAGCACATTGCTCTTGTAGACAGCCCAGCTTTAGTTCCCATGTTGATTTGAGCAGCTTATTTATTTTTATTTTCTGTATATGGGTACTTTGCTTACATCTATGTCCATATACCACATGCACGCAGTGCATGAAGAGGCCAGAAGAGGGCACTAGATCCCCTGGAACTGAAGTTACATGGTTGTGAACTCTTTCGTGGGAACTGAGAAACTAACCCTGATTCTCTGGAAGAGCAGCCTCGGCTCTTAACTGCTGAGCCATCTCTCCAGCCCCGCAAAATAAAACTGTAACCTGAAAGAAGGCTTGCACACAGAACACGGCATCTCACCTACTCACTCTCGCTTTACAGACTCCACACACACACACACACACACACACACACACACACACCTGCTCCTAGAGCCAGCGTGGCCAGCAGGACCACATTGGGGGTGGCCATCACAGCCAATACCGCCCCCATGGCCACTGCGGTGACAGCTGGTGGTCACGGGTGCAGATCGTCACCTCGCCTTACAGAGATTTTAGTCACTGCTGCCTCAGTGCTTGAGCAACAGCCAAGGCTTATGTTTTGAAGACCCAGAGGAGCCAGACCTCCCCAGAACACCCACAGAGCCTCTCCACCATTCTGGAAGACAAGATAAGGCTCAGGCAGAACCCCCAGATGCACCCCAGCACCCAGAAAACAGAAAAGAAATGTACATCCCATCTTGCTGACCACTATGCTGACGGAAGGCCCTCATGATGGCACAGCCGTCCACGTTGTTCCCTCAGGGAAGCCAATAAATGGACAGCGATTACACCACTGCCCCCGTTCTCCCCCGTGACTCGGCATTAGAGAGACGTGGCTGGCGTGTGCGAGTCAAAGCTGTGGATCTTCAGTATGGCCACACAAAGAGACAAAATCACTGTTTAGCCACGATATATATATATATATATATATATATATATATATATATATATATATATATATACACACACACACACACACACACATATGGCTCGCAGAGAACTTCACACACACAGTCAATGGCACAGCTCATAAGCAGATGCTATCTAAGGAGCTGGGAAGACAGATAGCCAGTAAGCACGCTTGCTGTACAAGTTATAGGGAACTGAGTTCCGTCCCTAACACCCATGTAAAAAGTGGGGTGTGCTGCTGTGATCTCAGAGCTGGGGAGGTGGGAAGAGAAGGATGCCAGGAGGGAGGGTGTTGGCCAGTCTAGCAGGCCTGCACAGCTCCAGTTCAGTGAGAGACCCTGCCTCAAAATATAATGTGGAGAGAGCCTGGAGAGGTGGCTCTGGAGTTCAGAGACCAGGGTTCGGTTCCCAGCATCCACATAGCAGCTGGCCACCGCTTGTAACTCCAGTCCACGGACTCCTGCGTGAACCTGGTGTACATACATGCAGGAAAACACACATACACGTCAATAAACATCTTTTTCAATTAAATATACATTTATACACGGTGGAGAGCAATTGAAGAAGACAGCTGACACTGGCTGCCTACCGGACCACGCACATACGCGCACACTCAGACACACGCAAGAAGTAGTCCGTGGGGAGACACAAGCGCCAAGCTTAGGAGGCTGGCGCTGTAACCCGCTACTTGAAGCGTCCATACATGAGACATCCGTGGAGACAGAGGAAGGGACAGAAGCCCGTCAGGCGGGAAGATGAGGGGTTTGGGGTCATTCTAGGCTACACGGCGAGACTCTGTCTTGGAAATCTGAAAACGCATATTAACTCCAATAATAGTCTAAGTGAAAAGCCCTGTAGCCCCTGGGCAGCAGCAGCGCACGCCTTTAATCCCAGCACTCGGGAGGCAGAACAGGAGGATCTCTGTGAGTTCAAGGCCAGCCTGGTCTACAGAGAGAGTTCCAGAACAGCCAGGGACACAACAAAGGGACCCTGTCTTGGGAAAAAAGAAAAAAGGGGGGTCCAGAAGGCCTGATAGCTGTTCAGAGCCAAGAGACAGAGAGGGGCTCAGGGGAGATTACAGAGGATGCAGGACACACAGGCGCACCAGGCGTGAACAGCAGGGCGGGAAGAGCAATAGATCCCTCACCTCTCGCCTCAAGGGACAGGAGGCAGTCACCCCAGCTCTGCAGGGCTGCCCACTGCCTCCCAGAAAAATGAACCCCGAGACTGTCCACTTGTGTACCCGCCCTGCCAAAGACAGAGGAAGACCCATGCCCCCCCCCCCCCCCCTCCCCCTCCTCCCCCTGCCTCTGCCGCCAGGTTTTCTCCATCCACCGGGTTCCAGCTCCATCCCTCAAAGCCTTGCCGGGACTGCAGCCAGTACCCACCTGGCCTCCGTGACGTTGGCAGGGTTGCCCCTGCACACATCCAGCTGCACATAGCCGGAGCAGTTGACCCGGCTCCAGTCGGGGTCACAGATAGCCAAGAAGCTGGGTCGCAGGCGGCCGATCATGTATTTGGCCAGGTCAGTCAGAGATTGGCTCACAGCGGCTCCAAACAGGAAGGTCCCCAGCACTTTGTAGATGGCGGCCACATAGTTGTTGAAGTCAGAGCGTGAATAGAGACGGTCCGTGTACACCAGGTAGGCCTCCCCTGCTGACACCTGCTGAGAAAGCAGCTGCTGCAGAGCACTGAGCAGACCCCACTCCCGCTGCGCCTGTCCTACTGGAGAGCTGGGTCCTAGGCACCCCAGGGCGGGGCCGACTCCACCCCCACCCAAGCACTGTCTCCACTCACAAGGATGAAGGTGGCTGTGATAATGACCCCCGCCATGAGTCCGTGGGTGATGGTGTCCGGATGGTAGGGGTATCGGATGGAGTCATCGCCACAGTAGAACCCTCGTTTGTATGGTGAATTCACCAGGGTCAGGATGATGAAGGGCAGAGAGGCTGTGGGAAACCGGGGAAGGCACGTTGGTTCTCCACAGTACAAACTCTTGCCCACATTATCTGCGCTGGCTCTCAGCCACTCCGCCATAACTCCATCGGAAACACTCCAGTGACTTTTGTTTGGGTGTTTTCTTTGTTTTTTGTTCTCTTTTCATGTTTTTTTCGAGACAGGGTCTCTCTGTTGTGACTCTGGCTGTCCTGGAGCTCACTCTGCAGACCAGGCTGGCCTGGAACTCAGAGATCCGCCTGCCTCTGCCTCCAGAGTGCTGGGATTAAAGGCGTGTGCCACCACCGCCTGGCTTTGCGGGATGGGGGTGTTCAGTGACTTATTTTAATGAGCCCAACTAGTGAGCGGCTCCACCTGGCTGCATCCAGCCTCGTTTTAGGGCTTCCTAGAGCTGGCTCTTCCAGCATCAGCAGCAGGTGCCTCTGCACACACACTGCAAGCACAGGGACCCCCTCCCAGCTCCCCTTCCCTCATGATGAGCCACCCATGGAGTCCCTGTTGCTCTTCATGGCTCCTGTCCCCTGTAGAACCACACGGTCACCTGAGTGACCACTGTCCGGACTGCTCCATCTGCATAGGAACACCAAGAACCTGCTGTGTCCAGGGCAGGACACTGGAGACTGCCCACTGCCTGGTTAGGCAGGTAAGATCATCTTGCAACACAAAGCAAGACGGTAGGGTTGTAGAGACACAGCCCCAGCAAGGCACAGTCTCTGCTTCTTTATTTACTTTCATTCTGAGTTCTAAGCCAATGCCAGCTACACCCTGGCCCCCAGCCGGACCCAGCCCTGGATGCAGGAAGCTCACACCAAAGCCCAGAGAAAGGGATGCTCTTGGATGTCATGGCAGAGAAGCTGTGAACAGCGCAGCTATCTGGAGCCTCCAACCAAGGGTGGCTGGGACTTGGGAGCCAGTCACAAGGACAGGACAGCAGGTAGCTCCGAGTCCACAGGCACAGACACTCCAAAGAAGCAAACCCAGGCAGGTGCCCTTTGCCCCGAGCATGAAAGCTGGGTGTGGAGGGTGTGGTTTTCAGGTACCGTGTGCCAGGAGAACACAAGGAGATGGGCCTCCCCTCAACGTGAAAAAGGGAAATGGAAGGGCCCAGAAAAGTCCTTGACACAGGCTGAGCCAGCAGGGTGCCAGAGGGGACATGATCTGGGGAAATGCTAACATCGTGAAGCTGAGAGGTGGGGCTGAGAAGTGAGTGTCCCAGGGGACACTGCTGCTGCCGTCCCCTGGGAGGGGGCAGGCTCCATACCAGTGAGAGAACATTGAAAGAGGTCAGAGGAGAAGGTGAACTGGTCATAGAGGAGGAGAGAGGGGGAGAGCAGGGGAGAGAGGAAGAGGGCTTGTGAAAGACAGGGTGGGAGAGGAGAAGAGGAGGGGAGATGGTCAGAAGGAGGCCAGGGTCAGAGGGAAGCCCCTTATCCTACACGCTGGGAAAGCCTGAGGACTGGCAGTGTCAAGGCAGCAGACTGGAGTTAGTGGCTCTGCAGACCACAGCCACCTCTGGATGGAGCTGAGGGCTGGATGGCTGGCTCCTGGCTGTGTCCCCCAGCACCACCTTCAGTGGGTGTCTGTAGGAGACGCTGTCCCCCACTCACACCCACACCCACACCAGGGAAAGCGCCTACCAATCAACGCCAGGCGACCTGAGCCTCCTGCGGCAGAGGCTCCGCCAGGTAGCCCCGCCTCTGGCGACCCAGGACTTTAAGGAAACTTAAACATGCAAACTGTTCCCAAGTCCTTCGCAGTTAAAGCACCAGAAATTTTCCACAAACCCAGACTCTTTAAAAAAAAAAAAAAAAAAAAAAAGCTGCCCAGGGCTGGGGGATGTTACACACACACACACACACACACACACACACACACACACACACACACACACACACACACGGCCTCCTGGCTGCCATCGGGTGCGGCGAAATGGAGTATCCTTCCGGGATACGGAAGGTGGGACGAGAAGGTGGGGGGGGGGGTTTATGTGGGAAGCGGGAGGGCAGACGACACCACCCCCCCACAAGTCACCGCCTTCGGGGTAGAATCCAGCCACTGTCCCCTGGGCCCCCAACAAACACTTGGCCTTTGTTTGCGCCTGGGGGTGTGGGGGGATCGGGATGCTCCTCCCCACGGCCTGAACCGGACTGGCAGGTTTGTCTGTGCGAGCCTGGCCGTCCCCGCCTCCAGGGGGGAACCGGGCTGGACCTTGGCCACGGGTCACTGGCCTGCAGGGTCCTGGCGCCGCTCCGCCCGTGTAAGTCACGTCCCCCGCGGTACTCAAGCGACTTCCTGCTGCCGGGACCCCCCACCCGGGAACAAGCCACAAGTAGACAGGCAGCCCCGATCCCGCCAGGCGCCCAGGAACGGGAAGTGGGGAGCCGCAGACACCACCGTCTGCAACCCGGAGCGAGCGCACGCTGGCCGGAGGGAACCGGAGGGCGCGCACCTAGGACAGGGTCCCCGCACCCGGGTCCCGAGGCTCTTACCGACCAACACGCACAGCACGTCCAGCAGCACGAAGACCCACCTCCGCTCCATGTCGCCCGCCCCCACGCCCAGGGACGCCCGCGACCCCCGCTAGGCTCGGCCGTCCCGGCCCGTCCCCGGCAGCCCCGGGATCACATGGCCGTGGAGACTGCCCTGCCCAGGGGAAGGGCTGAGCTTGACGAAAGGCCCGGGCGAGGCGGAGGCGGGGCTGGAGGGAAGGCGTGGCATGAAGAGAGAGTGCAGAGGTGGGAGGGGCGGGAGAGGGCGAAGGCCCTGAGGGGTGTGTTTTCACCATGACCCTGGAGTGGAGGCGGGGTGCGCCTTCGGGGCTGGGAGTGGCCACCAAATCTCAAGGCAGTGGGCTGGAGGTCATGCGGGTGTCCCTGGCACTTGGGCGGGGTCCCGCCGTCTTAAGGCAGAGCCGCTGGGAGGGCGAGCCGCCAGCGAAACCCCGAGCCCACACGGGTTGATCTCCTGAACCTTTCCAGGATCAGGATCGCGCCCCTTAGCGCAGGCTGTATCCGCTCTAGGAAACGCCACAGTGATTCTGGGGTTGACCCATGAATGGAGCCCAATCTACCCTGCCACCAGGGGGTGTCCTGGAGCCCTATGCCAGGGACGCTTGGGAGCCAAGGGCATGTAGATCTGGAAAGGAAGACTAGACTCCCAACGTCCACCCCGGGTCCTCTGGGCTCTGACCACCTGAAGGTGTAAGAGGTCACCTCACGAAGCCTCCTCCCCAGAGGACACAGCTTCTCGAGGCCTCCACCTAGGCCGCACTGGCGGCCACCATCAGCCCTTCTCCACCACAGGCTTGAGATGTTCGAGACTTGAGGGCATCGGGGTCAGGAGACGGACAGCTCGACTGAAGGTCGGAAAGGTTTCCCCTGACCTGTCATCTGGGACAGGGCTGTCCTGAGAGAAGCCAGGCGCCTGCCTTCTGGTGCGACCTGTTTGGGGGAAGTCCCTGCACCCTAGAAGTGGCCTATAAAGTGGGTAGGGAGCATCTTCAATAACACAGTAGCCTGCCCCCACACACACACACACCCCAGGGCTGGACAAGGACCTGGCTCCAGATCTTCATCTGTGTCCATCCCCCATTCCGCCCCACAGATCTGACCCTTTAAAAACAAGGACTCTGGCAGGCTGGGCTCTGGTGACAGAACTATCTCAGGGCGCTTTGAGCAGAGCTGCCCCATTGGGGCATTCCTTCACCCCGTCCATCCATATGTCTAGAGCTCATGGATTCAGAGTGCCAGGGTTACCCTACAATACGTGTGTCTTGTTCCCTGGCAACTCATCAATGGGGGTGCCCTCATGACACCCCCCCCCATTAACCTGTTTACTTGGGACCTGACAGTAGGAAAATCTTAGCAGGTCAGTGCAAAAAACAAAACCGAAACTGTCATCCTTACTGAGTGCCTACTGTGTGTCTAGAAGAGAGCACCAGAGAGGAGGCTCTGGAGGAGAGTGGGGCTCTGGGCAAGGAGAGGAAGATGGGGCGAGAGGCTCTTGAGTTGAAAGGTGGGTCCGGAAGAGGGTGATGGAGGAGGAGGGGTGTGGCTGAGGGAGGACTAGGAGGAGGAGGGTAAGCGGGAGGAGAGCAGGCTGGAGAAGGGATGGAGGATGTTAACAAGAAGAATGAGGAAGGAGGAGGGGGAGGGGAGGAGGGGTTGGAGGAGGGGAGCCTGGATAAGCAGGGGGACTGTGGGAGAAAAGAACCTGCGTGGAGTCTTTCTCCCATCCCTCCCCTCTTGGAAGGATTTGGATCAGTCGTTAAAACCCACGGGCAGCACCAGCGTTAAAACCTTGCGGAGGTAGCAAAAATTAGGATTAGGGTTAGGATTCAGGTCATGGCGCCTAATCCGTTCCTGGCGTGGCCACACTGAGAAACTCCACTGGCAGAATTCTTCCACCAGACCATGCTGAGCCAAGCTGCCTATGCCCTGCAAGGGCCCCAGGGAGCCTGAGCTAGAAGCCTGGTCCCCTTCGCCTGGAGCAGAGGGGACTTGACCAGTCCTGCTGTCTTGCCAGCTCCCCGCTCCCACAGGCCACTGTTAGCCCAGGGCGCTGGAGCTGACTGCTCGCTCTGGCCCTGGTGACTCATGGCTACTGAGGCTTCAGTGTCTGAAGGAATTCTGCAAAGGACCCGGGCAGTGGGCAGAGAGACCTACACACATCAGACACTACCCACATACACACAGCCTTGGCCTTCCGTTTCTCTGGAGATCTGGAGGTTGTTTCAGACGCCCCCGACCCAGCGTCAGGGTCAGGGTCCCACACAGTCGGATGCAGGCAAAAGCAGAAAATCTGGGTGTATCTGTGTCTCTGCAGACCCCACAACCCAGGACCTTGGAAATCAGCAGTTAGGAATAGGGTCATACTCACCAGGTGGCACCCCACAAGCAGAGACCGCCTGGAGAGCGGGCCACCCTCAGACTCAGAACCCAGTGCACCACAGAACCGCCTCCTGATCGCCCCGAGCCCCCAACCCATGCCAGTCTCCTTCAAGGCCCATGCTATGCGTTTGTGCATTGCCTAGCTGCTCCCCAGAATGAGCACCAGGAGGCAGTGGCTGGACACACACAGGGGACTGGCTGAGCAGGTGTACTAGCAGCGGTGGGTAATGGTGGGGTAGTGCTCAGCTCTCACATGCAGCTGGACATGCGTGAGCTCCCGTCCTGTCCCCACAATCTCGTCCTCAGGCACGGCAGTCTCCTTCGCTGCTCAGACCCAGTCTGTAGGGGAAAACAGGAGTGCCATCCAGGACCCAGAGGGGCAGGTGAGAAGGCACTCCATGGCAGAGACAGGGCTCCTGTCCAGGATGGAGATGAGGGCTGAACCCCCTGGAACCAGAGGGAGAGACACCCTGATGGCCCCATCGCCGCTGTCATCCCGGCGTCCTCCTGGTGGTCAGAACTCCACAGGGGCAGGGAGGAGGTCCCACCTCAGTTTGGAGCCCTCCCCATACAAGGGTGGTGGAAATCTACACTGAGGGTCTGCACACCCTTCTCAAGCCATGGGTTGTGCTTCATGCCTCAGGCAACACCACAGAGTCCTCGTCCTCAGTAACTCCTCGGGGTGTGGGGTGGGAGGGACTGGATCAAGTAAACAAAAAGGCAGAAAGTCCAGTCCAGTCTGAATAACTAGCGGAGTAACAAGCCAGTGGTAACATAATTCTTGGGAAATGCAGGGTACAATGCAGTGTTAAATAGCTTGTCTGTCGTGAGGATCGGAGTATCCTGCGCTTTACTTGGTGACCCCAGAGAGGAACTACAGATGGGGAGACTGAGGACCACGGAGGAGAGATGAAGACAAGCCTGGACAGTGGGGTTAGGTCTGGGCCTGTCATGTCTTCGACCTGTGACCAAGCCAGGGAGCCTGAGGCTCAGGGCAGTGGCAGGCCCAGGTCCACCATCTGAGACACTTTCGCCCTCCTCCAAGATGGTGTCCAGGAACCCCCCCACCTCCTGATTTTCCCAAGACAACCTCCACTTGCTCAGCCCAGCAGAGATTCTCACACTTTGTCCCAATGAGACACGCAGGCCCTGAGGGATGTTCCCAGCCTGAGGTCTGCCATGGGGGCCTCCTGCAGCTATGGGCTGGAGGCCGGGACAGGGCTGGGAGGAACAGAGAGCATGTGAATCCATGAGAGTGTTCTGGCATCTGCCCCAGCTGCAGATGGTGAGGGCTGCCAGCCCAGCTCTTCCCCCCCAAGTCTTCAGCATCCAGTACAAAGCAGAGACACAGTCACCAGTCAACTCGATGATGCAGGATCCCAGGGTGGCTCCCCTGATTTTGAGCCCCACTCAAGCATCCCAATCTAACCTGGCCTTCCGACATACTTCTGCAGCCCCCTGGAACCCTTCTAGGCTCCCCGCTCCCCGCTATGTAGCAAGCAGTACACTACAGTCTTCTACCCTCAATTTAGGGAAGGAGAGAGGAAAGATAGAAATCTCCACCGCTTTTACGAGCAGCCTTGATACAGAAAGAGAGAAAGGTAGAAATCGTCCCAGCCTCTTTTTAGGCTGTCCTAAGCTCTAATCTCTCCTACCTTTGTTCTCACACTAACCACAGCAACCTAACCAACCAACGCCCACCCTGGGGCTTCAGACCTTTTATGCCCTAAACCAAAAGTTCCCATAAACCCATGTGGCACCCAATCCCAAAGACAAGCTACAGGTGCCAGAAGGACTGCACCCAACCAAATTACAACCACCTGCATCAAGCCTTCCAGTTCCAACTCGTAAACAACTCTCCCACAGCTGGGGTGGGAACGTGAACTCTGGTGACTAGTCAGTTAAACCAAGAAGGTTTTCTTAATGTAAAAATTCCAAGTATTCCTCTACATGCCCCCTTCTTCAACTTATAAATTATGAGATACTGATTATTCTTCTCTGGTCCCCAGGAGTTTATTAAATGAAACACTTCTCCAACTCATAAAATGGTCTAATCAGCTTTTTTTTTTTTTTTTTTTTTTTGGCCCCCCACATAGTTTTTCCATAGCTTTCTTGGTTCAGCTGTCAGGGTAGTCAGATCTTTCTGACTCATATCTTATCATTTTTGATAATACCCACAACTTCTCATTTCCATTGGAAATTTGGGCATACCCCCTGCCCCCGTGCAAAACTCGTCCTGTTTTCCATTCAGATGTTAACACATCTTTATAATACATGGGTTGATTTATCTCTGCAGATTTTATGATGGCCCAATGTCTTTCAGCCGCTGTTGTTCCCGTCTCATTAACATTCAGAAAATTTAAAGTTAGTAGTGAACTGTGCAGTCTATCTCGGGGGGGGGGGTCCTTGTTGTTCCTTTTAGTCTTTCAAGCATTTCCTTTAACGTCTAATTAGATCTTTCTATAACTGCTTGTCCCGTAGGACTGTGTGATATACCAGTAATATGCTTTATGCCATAATATGCAAAAAAAAATTTTCATTTACTGGAGACATATGCAGGGGCATTGCCAGTCTTGATTTATAAAGGTATTCCCATGATAGCCATTACTTCTAGTAAAAAGTGTAATTACACAGTCAGCCTTTTCAGAATTCAAGATTTCCCCTCTTTTAGAACCTTTAGGGTTACTTCCAGAGGCAATGGGGCTCGGTCATACAAGGGACACATGAGGCCATTCTTTATAATTTCCTTAGCTTGTCTCCAAGTAATGAAGAAGTTCTTTTTTAACCCTTTGCTGTTTACGTGGTGCTTTTCATGAAATTTTGAAGCTTCTAACACATTTCCGATCAGTAGCTGATCGATTTCATCATTACCTTGTGCGTTTCGGCCTGGCAACCCAGCGTGAGATCTGACATGCGTAATATATGACGGACAACTTCTGCCTCGAATCACTTGTTGCAATTGCATAAATAAAGATGTTAACTCCGAATCATCCGGAATGCATTCGGCAGTTTCGGTACGCAACACAACTCTTTCACCACGCTGAGAAGCAGTGATGATATTAAGAGATTCCGGAAGTCCAAGACTACCATAGGATGGCATGCGACTCGATTTCTGAACTGAATCATATGAGCTCTGACTGACTCTGCTTCCCTCTTCTGACTTGTAGCCTGCCGTTCCAGACATTGGCACTGGTATGAAATGTAGGTGCTTCGGAAATAGGTGATTCTTTCGCAATACACGGGAGTATCCAACGAGTCTTTTTGATAAACTGAATTCATTTGCTTCTAGGATATTAGTTATTAATTTCTCTTGTATAGCTGCTACAAGCTCTTCGCCAGTCTTCATTGATTGCCCATAACGACATAACCTCAGCACTAGTGTAAGGCACCACTATTTCTGTTAGATCTGTTCCTGACAGCTGACAAAACCTTATCCTTCCTTTTATGATTAAATCAGCAACTTTCTCTGTATATGTCTTTAATTTTTTTACTCTGCTTATGTGGCACAAATATCCATTCTAAGATGCTATCCTGTCACTACATAAGAATCCCAGGAGGAGAGTGTTTGGAATGAATAATAACCAAAATACAGGTGTGGATCTATGCAGTGCACATATGCCTCTTTCTACAAGAGTTAACCCTTGCTCCGCTGCAGCGGTTAAGTGCCTTGGACCGTCTAGGTTGGAGTCTCCTTGTGACATTTGAAATAAATTGCTTAACTCTTGTGTAGCTAATCCAGTCCTGTGTCTTATCCAATTGATAGCTCCCAACAATATTTGGAAATCATTAAGAGTTTGCAACTGATCTCTTCTGATTTGCACCTTTCGTGGCTGAATTTTTTGTTGACTTATCTTACAACCTAGACAGTTAATGGGATCTCCTCTTTGTATTTTTTCAGGAGCTATTTGTAACCCCCAACAGGGTAACATTCTTTTCCTTTCATTAAATAATTTTTCTAAAGCATCTTCATCAGAATCAGCTAACACAATATCATTCATGTAGAGACAGATTAGAGATTGGTGAAACTGTTTTCGAACTATTCCCAAAGGTTGGTTCACAAAATATTGGCACAGTGTTGGACTATTGAACATCCCCTGGGGAAGGACTTTCCATTGATATCTTTTGACAGGTTGAGCATTGTTATAGCCGAGTACTGTAAATGCAAACTTTTCCTTGTCCTGCTCTTGCAGGGGTATTTTAAAAACAACCTTTCAAATCAATTACCATCGGATGCCAGGACTTTGGTAGTAATGAAGGCAAAGGAATTCCAGACTGTAACGGACCCATTGGCTGAATCAATGTTTACTGCTCTCAAATCGGTTAGCATTCTCCATTTCCCAGATTTTTTTCTTTATCACAAAGACAGGTGAGTTCCACAGGCTGGTAGATTCTTCTATATGTTGAGCTTTTTAATTGCTCTTGTACCAGTTGTGCTAAAGCCTCCAACTTCTGTTTAGTTCCGAGGCCACTGCTCCACCCATAGAGGTTTAGTTAACCATTTTGACAGTAGGGCAGCTGGTATAGCTTCAGCAGTGGCTCCTTTTATAGGAAATTCAATACCTTCTGTGTCTGGCTTTTGAACAGCTTGTTCAGCCTGTGCGTCTCCCTCATTAAAACAGCCTTCAAGGCCTTATATTAGGTACTGTTTGTGAGATAGAAGGGATATTAATTTGTGTCCCCATTGCTTCAATAAACCTCTCCCCCACAATTTAGAGCAGTATCAGCCACATAAGGCCTTATCTTTCCTATTTGACCCTCAAGTCCTACACATGTAATCAATTCTTTGCTTTGCTTTACGTGGGATAATTTCCCAGATCCCATAAACTGTGTGGACACCTCCTGAGGGGGCCACCTCGAATCCCATGATGCTTGGGAAATTATTGTTACATCTGCACCTGTATCTACCAACCTTCTATTTGGATGCCGTTTATTTCCACTTTTATTTTTGGCCTTTGTCATTAATGACTGCCTGCCAGAACCTGTTTCCCTGTGCTCCCAAATCCACCTGATCTCTCTACAGGGGCGGCTTTCCCCTTGATGTAAGGGAAACAGTAGCAGCTGTGCAATCCTAGCCCCTGCTTTAAACTCCAGGTCTCTGGTTACATATGCCATGATTTTATTTCTCCTTTATAATCTGTCAACAATCCCAGGGTGTACATGGAACCCCTCTAATGTCAAACTGCCCCTAACCCGCATCATTCCTACTGTTCTTGGGGGCAGTGGACCATACACTCCAGTTGAGATCTTGTAACGTTCAACGTTTGGGGATAGGATGAGTTGTCTATGGCCAGATCTAACGCAGCACTGCCCTCAGTAGCATGAGTCAGATCTCCAGTACCGAGTTTGGACTTCTCAGTCTGCGTGCTACTTCGGTTCTGGCATGAATTGGCTTGCTCGCTTTTTGTCCCAGGGCCAAGCTAGGTCCGCTGTGGCATTTCCCGACAGTAAGGGCAAAGGATTCCCATTTATTTCTCTCTGAGATAGACACCCATTCGTCCAATGGCTACCCTTTCCATACTGTCTGTGAATCCCGGGCAATCTGCTCCTTTTCTCTGACTGGTAAAGAAACCACCGTCTTTGGAAGCAGCTCGGCTACAATCCCTTTGCAGGTGGCCTTTTCTCCCATGGTTAAAACAGCGGGAGTTGTGGTGTTTCAGCCCCTTAACTGTTGCTCCTCCTATCACTGCAGCCGTGTAAGTATTTGAACTGGTATCTGCAGTAGCTCGAATCCACTGCTCCATGGGTGCAGTTTGCCTTTAGAGGCTGAAATCCTTTTTACACTCTGCGTTGGAATTTTCAAACACCGCGGGCTCGATCATCACCTGTCGTGCCTCAGGGTCTGGGATAGCGCCGTTTAAGGCCGCAGCTAAGTTTCACGGAAAATCTGTAAAGGACTCCATTGAGCCTTGAATAATCTTGGCGAAAGAAATTGATATTTTGCCTGGCTCTTCTACCTTCTCTGAAGCCCTTAAAGCTGCCAAATGACATTGGTGTATGGTCACGCCATCAAACCGAACCTGCTCTCGTAGTTCCGCATGGCGACCCTCACTGAGGAGCTGGTCTCGGGTTATATTTATTCCCTTTGCCCTGCTCTGCTTGTCCATGTTTGTTGCGTCTTCTCTCCACCAAGTAAACCACTGGGGCTGAGGCCCCGCCTCTAATACGGCAGTGACTAACCCTTTCCAATCGTATGGGATCATTCGGTGCTGGAGTGTCCAAACCTGCTCGGACATAAAGTGAATGCATGCCATACGCTACCACAGCTCCTTTTAATTTCTTTAAATCACTCCATCTCTATCAGCTGCCATCTCATTTAGTTATCTTTGGAGCTAACTCTAGCCGCTGGAAGTCGCTGAACTTCCGCAGGATATACCAAGGGCATTTTTGTAACCCTAGCTCAGCTGGTGCTGAGGGTTCACAATTAGACACCTCGCTTGGGTTTGGGTGCCTTGTCTGCTCATTTTCCCTTCCAGACACCCCCTTTTCTTAACGGGACCCTCATCCTGCACAGGGAGCGAAGGCTTTGCTAAATCCCCCCGTACTTCCTCTAATAACACTGCCCATTCTTTCCCTACTTCCCCATGTATGTCCTCTAATAACTGCCAACTGCTTGACCTTTTCCAAAGAGGGAGAAAAAACTGGGCAGTCCTGCTCCCTTTGTTTTCCATCTCTCAGCACCCCCACCCCCATTTTCTCCTGCAACGCTTCTAGCTGCCTGTTTCCTCAATCCTTTTTGAGAAGAAATTCAGACAAAAGTTTAAAAAAAAAAAAAGTAGCACCGGGAACAAATTAGGATCTGTCCCTGTGGCCACAGCCGCCATAAGCAGCTCTCCAGCCTCTTGAACCAACGCGTCTGCACCTTCATGATATTTGAATTTAAATTTCCCAGTTTTCTTTTCTGTCCCCTTCTCCTGAGCCCCATGTTGGTGCACTACTAGGTGGCAGTACGCTACAGTCTTTTACCCTCAATTTAGGGAAGAAAGGAAAGATAGACATCTTCACCGCTCTTACAAGCGGCCTTAATACAGAAAGCGAGAAAGGTAGAAATCTTCGCAGCCTCTTTCTAGGCTGTCCTAAGCTCGAACCTCTCCAACCTTTGTTCTCACACTAACTCACCACAACCACCCAACCATCAACCAACACCCGCCCCAACTCCCGGGCCTTCAGACCTTTTATGCCCAAAGTCAAAAGTTCCCATAAACCCATGCAGCACGCAATCCCAAAGACAAGCTACAGGTGCCAGAAGGACTGCCTCTACCCGTATCATAGCCACCTGCATCAATCACGCCAATTCTAACTGGTAAACAACTCCACCACAGCTGGGGTGGGAACCTGTATCTCTAGTGACCAGTCAGTTAAACCAAGAAGCTTTTCTCAACATAAAAATTCCAAGCGTTCCTCTACACCGCTGCGTCTCTGGATTTCCAAACCTCTTGGCCGGGAAGAGCATTCCTGTGGCCGGACCTGTGCTCCCGGAGCCAACCATATTGTCCCAGACTCAGAAAACGCCTCTCCCTGATCTCAACTGTCCATGCACACTCCAACAGAAAATCCCGTCTCACTGTGACCGTGAGACCCAAGGACCTGACATCAAGACTGGGGAGACATGCCTTCCATGGAGAAGGGCCACAGGGCTGCCAGACACAAAGAAGGCAGGGCAGGAACAGAAATGCTCCAATCCCACCAGCTTCCCAAGCCTGACTACTCACCACCACCCCCACCAGCCACTGTTAAAACTATGTCCTCTGAAACAAAAAGACAGGAAGCAAGGCTGACTCAAGCGGGAACTGAGGGGACTCAGCCACAGGAAAGTGGGCACAGCCCTCTATGACCTGAATCAGCAATCAGGTGGCTGCTATAAAATACACAGGTATATTGGGCATGGTAGGCCACGCCTACAGTCCTGTTACTCGGGAAAATGAGGTAGGAAAATTACCAGTAACTCAAGGCCAGCCTGAGCTACACAGTGAATTTGGGACCAGTCTCGACTAAAATAAATAAATAAATAAATAAAAACAGGGTCAAAGGATGGCTCAGCAGCTTGCACACTGTCAAGCCTGATAACCTGACTTTGATACCTGGGACTCATGAGATGGAAGGAGAGACCAACTCCCCCCCACACACACACAAGGTGTCCTCTGACCTCCTGTGACATGAATGCACCCACTGATACATATACACACATGTACATAAACACATACGCAGATGCACATACACATATGCACATATACATAAACACATAAGCATATGCACATAAGCATATGCACATATACATAAACACATACACATATGCACATACACATATGCACATACACATAAACACATAAGCATATGCACGTACACATATACTCGTAAGCATATGCACATAAGCATATGCACATATACACATAAGCGTATACACACAAATAAATAATTTTTAAAAAAAGGAAAAACCTGGGAATATGCCCATGGTAGATGATTTATCTGTCATGTCCAAGGCCTTGTGATTCATTCCCAGCACTGGGAGGGGACGGGTAGGGGAGGCACAATCCTAGGCAGGAGAATGACAGGATCCAGACCAGCCTGGTCTATAGAGAAAGTTGGAGACTCTTTAGGCTACGTAACAAGATCCAATCTGAAAACAAAACAGAGAAACCAACATGTAAAAAAGAAAAAAAAGCAAGGCAGTGGTGGTGCACACCTCTAATCCCAGCACTCGGGAGGCAGAGGCAGGCGGATCTCTGTGAGTTCGAGGCCAGCCTGGTCTACAGAGTGAGTTCCAGGACAGCCAGAGTGACAACAGAGAAACCCTGTCTTGAAAAAAGAAAGTACTAATAACAACAAATACAGTAACAACTACAGAATACAAAGAGATGGCAAGATAAATGTAGAGTTGTAGCAGAAAATTTTTAAAAAAGGATTCAAGACTGTGGATGGGTCCGGAATATTAGAAAGGATGCCAGTCACCTTACTGTCAGGTTAACAGGAACCATCTGAACAGAGAGAGGGGTGGGAGGCACCTAGGCACAGGAGCAGGCACCCAGAGCAGGGGGAGGGTACCCAAGGCAAGGCCTGGGAGGAAAACTCTTAAGACATGGGATGTGAGAGAGGAGGTGATAGAAAAGGAGATTCTGAGGGAAGGTTAAGCACTCCATCTTGCAGGCAAGCTCCTGAAGACAGAAGGAAGGTAAACAAAAGGAGCTTTCAGGAAGTCCCTGAAACTGAGCAAATTCACTAGGCCCCTCCCTAGAAAGTATAGAAGCAGAGTAAGGACTGCTGGGAGTCACTCAGAAAAGTTCAGCTGCCTAGAAAAGGCCCAGATGGTCCAAGCCACCCGGAAGAAACTGCCAGCTGAGCTGTCTGGAAGAGGCTTAGGCCAACCAGCTACATGCGAATGACACTCTCACACTGTGAGCTGCGGTAGGCTGCTGTGTGTTCCGGGTTTCCAGACTTCGTGAGCCAAGGTGAGCTGTGGTGGGACCTGGGGGAGCTGTCTGAATCGTTTCCACTCCTGTGACTCCTCACCTACGCTCTTGTAAGTGATACCAATAAAACTCATTGGTTCACCAAGTGACTTCTGTGGTATTCATACCTTGGACAGTTGTCTGAGCTAAGTAGATGTTTGTTCACGTCTCCCTGGAATAGCGTCACACAACAGCACCCAGGGCAAGGGGGATACCCAGACCAGGAAGACAACTAAGAAAAGGGGGTACCTAGAGCAGGAGGAATGGCCAGGCCAGAAACAGTACCCAATAGGCCATGTAACTGGAAACACATAGATGTGGTTAAAAATGCATTTATGGTGATAACAGGGAGCTGAGTGGGAGAAGCGAGACCCAGACACTTCACAGTCCAGACAGAAAGACACCTCTATGCCAACAAGCAGAAAATAAATGCCTATAGTTAAAATAACAACAACAAAAGCCTAGCAAGATATTAAACAGTAAACCATCTAGGGGCATGACTCAGGGGTGGAGCCCCGCCTAGAATCCCCCAGTGAGGGGCTGGGAGCATGGTCAGGGGTGGAGCCCCCGCCAGGAATCCCCCAGTGAGGGGCTGGGGGCGTGGCTGAGGGGTTAGTTTACATAATACACATGAAGTCGTGGGTTCCACCCCTAGCACAGCAACAAAGAGGCTATGGAATGAGGTCCCCTGCACCTGTGCCATGTGGGGTCCACAAACCCGTCCTGTGCACCAATTGCAGACCACCAAGTGCTGGGACACATGGCAGTCCCTCCAGTGCTGACAGATGTTTGACAAAGCAGCTGCTGTGCAGAGCTTGGGGTGCAGGCCCACCATTCCACTCAGCGAGGGGGCTCTTCCCACTTAGCCCAAGGGATCGATGGCCAGAAGTTCAGGCAGCCTGAGCTACAGCCAGAGGGTATCTCAAAACTTTTTAAAAATCTCCAGCTGGCAGTGGATAAAATGTGACCAGTGCAGAGTTTGGAGAACTGGGCTATTTACAGAAGGCTGGGGGCTCCCTCCATTGGAAATGATGACCAGAAAGCCTGGAGAAGGGGCGCACTCACCAGAGTGAACCAAAGAAGCCGAGCAAGGGCGAGGGGTCCCTCAGCAGGAATGAAAGCAGCCAATCTCAGGAGGGCATCACGCTTGGAGCGCTGCTTTTAACTGAACGTCACTGTAACAGGTTCCTAACTTGTAACTAAACCGTAACTTGTACAGATTCCTACTGCGTCCTTTGTATTTCGCCCTCACTAGCTGGGGAAAGAGAGTGGGAAGAGGTTGTCGCAGCCCCTTGTGACTGCTCTATCTGCGAAGCCTGGAGAACGGGACCAACACGCATCACCTCTTCCTACCTCCCCGTTCTCTAACACGAGCGGGGGCCTGTCTGTTCACACGAGGTGTCAACTGTCAACCGTCCGCCCCCTCTCTTACATCCTAAGCCGTTCCCAGAAGTCCAAGCGGTATCCAGGCATGAAGAAGCCTGCACAGGTCAGACTTCTTGGCAAAATCCAACTACACACACCCTCTACAAACCCAGGGCTAACCTGGTCAAACTGCTCAAACTGCTCAAAGGAGGCAAACTCAGAGGTGGATGGGAACAGACCTGCTGTCCTAAGAAGAAGAAGACACACACCAACCGTCTCCCCACAGCCCGGGTCTTCTCAACTCCCATGCCATCCGCCATCTTTCCCAGACTTACCGTCTTCCTTTCTCTGCCTTGGGCCCCACACATCTCACAGAGAATGTCCAGCCGCCCTGTCCCTGCCCAGCCTCTCTGTGGTACCCAAGTGATACCAGACACGAGTTTGTGATGGTAACCGCACGCAGAATACTCTCCCGGACACACTGCACCAGCAAGCACTGGCTTTGCCACAGCACCCCTGCCCACCCAGGGCCCCTCCACCCGCGTCCCCTCTGCCCTCGGCAGAAGACTGACATTCATGTTTGAGCTTCATCAGCCGCTTCCAGAAGGCTGTGTGTCCTACCTATGCTGTGAGGCACGCTGTGACCCTGTGCGACCTGCTGGCCTCACGCCTCTCAGCCACTCTGCTGTGCAGACGCCTGTCAGAGTCCTCAAGGGATGACTGGGGCAGTCTAGGCTTCCCTGGCCCCTGTAAATCCACCATGAAACACCCCGGGCTTCAAATCAAGTTTAATAAATAAAATAGCATCGGGCAGAGGCAGTCTCCCGTCACAGTGTCCTCGGTGGGGCGAGGGACGGTCGAGTCCAGCCGCAGAGGCTCCCACAGCACCGCTCGGCCGACACCGGCGGAGCTGCCTGCCCAGGGACCCCACTCCGGATTGTAAACACCAACATAAATAAGGTGGGGGGTGGCCGAGGACAAGACGGGCCCGGCCGTCCTGCTGGGAGCCTCCAGAGAAATGAGACCCGTAGGGCGGGCAGGTGGCGGGGTGGTGGGCATCCAGAGCTGAGCCCCGAGAAGGGGGGGAGGGAGCCGACCGCTTGATCCTCACCCGCCCGGGCTGCTGAGGCCCCATGGAGGCGAAGGGTGGGGTGGGGGGCGCGGGCAGGAGGCAGGTGGGGTATAAAGTGCAGTTTTTCCTGAAGTGGAGACGGCAAAGGGCCGAGGAAGGGCGGCCACAGGGCGAGGTATATGGCTCTGTGCCCCGAGGTCCCACGCAGAGCAGAGGCTGGCGGCCACAGCCCCGCTGTGGCGGGGACCGAGCTGGCCTGCGGAGGGTGCCCGGGCAGAGGCTGCTGGTGCGGGCTGAGTCCTGCCCGAAGCCCCAGGCAACACCGCCTGACCAGCCTCTGCTGGCTTCGGGGCCTGCGGCCGGCTCCACGCTGGGACGGGCCCTCTGAGCCCAGCCGCCAGGTTGTCTCCATGGCGGGGTGGCAGCCTGGGGCTGTGGCGGTGCTGGGTGCTGAGGTCTGGGGTCGGCGTGGCCCTGGCCACTTCACTGAGTCCCATCGTGTTGTGAAGCACAGAAGGCACCACACCGGCCTGATGGGAGGGGTCAGGAAGACTGACGGCAGGCCCGGCAGTGCTGCCATGTCCGTTCTGAGTACACGCGCCCAAGGATGACCCGGGATCAACAGGTCATCACATTGCACCTGCGGGAAACCATGACTAAAGGTCAGTGGCCGAGCGCTCTTGGCATCGCCCACCCCGACCCACTGCCCCTCCCCAAACCACGGCTCTGGCCTCTGCCTGGACAGAATGGGGCGGGGCGGGAAGACGCGTGGCGCCCGCGCCCACCTCCACCTTCGTGGACCGTGAACAACGTGAACGTATCGCCCAGCAGGAAACTGAGGAAGCCGCAGAGGCGGTACAAGCAGGGCGGCTGCGGCCCACAAAGGGGGCCGCGGCCCTGGGCACCGGCTGACCGCTCCCTCAACCAGCCTTCGAAGGTGCCAAGGGTGACACTCACTGTGACAAGGGCTCCGAGCGCAGTGTGGGGGCTGGGCACGCCGGGTGGCCGGCGAGGAAGGGATTCACGTCCCCGATGCCAATGAGTCCAAACTCGGTGACCGACAGGGCCACCTGTGCCGGGGCCATGGGCTCTGCAGCGTCCTCACTCAGATCCACGGGGCTGGACACGAGGGGCAGCTCCTCGGGCAGGGCGAGGTCCACAGCCAGCCGGGGGCTGGTGCCCGGCTCCGAAGCAGCAGCAGCAGCAGCAGCCAGCGGGACTTCAGCCGGGGCAGCTGGGCTGGTGCGCTCCTGGAGCGGGCACCCGGCGGGAGGCTCATCCGGCTGCTGGAACGTGCACGGTCCCGGCCCCACTGACGGGGGGTCATGGGCGCCCACTCCAGACCGACCGAGTCCGCCATCTGCGACGTCCTCGCTTGGGGGCTCTGAAGGGAGAACGTGGAAGGGAAGAGGCTCAGCGCCCACAGCCCGCCGAGCTCCTCTCAGATCCCACCGTGCCGGGCCTCCTTGGGAGAAGCCGGCCGTGCCAGGGGCCCGGCCATGGAGGCTGTGAGATCAGTTGCGGGCCATGTTCACAGCTTAGGAACAGGCATCAGAACACCAGGAGATGAAACACAGGGCGATGCTGGGAGGGGTGAACACTGGACGGTTCTGCGAACCCAGAGGGCACCACACGGCCACCACACGGGAACCATGAGATGCGGCACCAGACGCCGGAATGAGGCCTTTGTCAACAAGCAGACAAGGAAGCAGAGGTCTTGGCTCATGGCTCCCAGTCACGGGGTGCCGGGTCAGCGTCTGGGGGTGGACCAAGCAGGCCCTGGGCTCCCTGTCCTTGCCCGCAATTCCGCCTCCTGCGAACTCACCCATGGGCACCCCTGCCTCAGACTCAAGCTCAGGGCGCAGCCGGGCAGGGCCGTCAGGGTCAAGGCTGTCTAGGTCCTGCTCTGCATCCCTGTGGAGAGAGGGCTGTGAGGGAAGGAAGCCGGAGGAGGAGGACACCCCCCACCCCACCGCACCCACTCTGGCCGGGTGGCTGGCATGAGCGACGCACGTGGTTCCGGAGGGGACGAATTTCCTCCGGCCCAGCCGCGTCTGCTGGGCGAAGTAGTCATAGCGCTCGGACTTCTTCCACAGGTAGTAATACTCCACGCACTCGCCCACGGACCGCGTGCGCACCTGCGTGGGCGACAGGCGAGGCCTTCTTTCCCTGACACCCTGAGCTACTTCCCACGAGCAGCAAGCTAAGCTCACGGGCTCCACAGACAGAGCCTCCAGGCAGAGGGTAGTGCCAGCCCGGGAACTGGCCACAGGAGTCGGCTCCTACTGTGAACAGGGAAGGACAGACGGACAGGACGCGGGCACATGCCCAGTCCCACCCTGGTGCACCTGGCAGGCTGGGGCACCATTGGCCATCACCCCTGGCCTTCCGCTCCTTCCTCAGGAGGGCATGCGCCCACCAGCCCACAGCTGTCACGCTGAAACCTGGGCCCCTCACTCCGTCCCCACGAGCGTCCCCTCGACATGCACATGGGCCCACCCACCTGCTGCCTTCCGACTCAGACCCTCCCCTGACCAGGCTCAGCTCTTCGCAGAGACCCAGTGATGGACACCCTCCTGTCCGGAGGGCTGGCGTGCGGCCTGTGGAGGGCCTTGTCTGTGGCAACGGGCTCTACTCTCAGGGCCACGTTCGCAGGCCCTCATGCCTGGGTCCTAGACAGCACACGGGCAGAGGCAGAGCCACCATGAGCTCATCCTGAGGAGCCCAGGCTGTGCCAGGCCCCTGGGCCAGCAGGACACCTGGTGTGGCGGCTCAGGGATAAGCGTGGCCTCAGGCCAGCTCAAGGGACAGTCACACCGGGCAACGTCCTCACCGGACGTCCAGGCCCAGAATGCACCCCCACACCACCACTCCTAGGTCACGCCAAAACCCCCAAATGAGCGGGTGCCTGGGGTACGTGGCGAGAGCAGGGCTGGGCCTGCCCACTTCAACAAAACCAGACGAGCAGCAGGGCCGCGGGGAAGTGCAAAGGGCCAAGGCCGGGGCAAGATGCCAGCCCAGGGCCAGGCGGTGGCCCCGCAGCAGGACACACACCCGCAGGGGACCCGGACCGGGACTGAGTGCGACAGGAGCCTCGCTCCCTGGGTGGAGAGGGGCCTGGTGAATGTGGCCAAGGCTGGAGGGGCAGACAGATCGCCTCACCCACCTTGTTGGCCTGGATCAGGTGGAAGTTCTTCCCGTGAACACGGAAGCCATGTTCAAAGTTCCTGCACTCCTCCTCGCTCCAGGCACAGAGACCATCTGCAAACAGAGTGCGGAGCTCAGCCAGCCCAGGGGCAGCGGGGGCAGCGGGGGCAGCAGGGACAGGAGGGGCAGGAGGGGCAGCAGGGGCAGCAGGGGCAGCAGGGGCAGCAGGGGCAGGAGGGGAGCCGGGGCAGGAGGGGCAGCAGGGGCTCAGGAGGGGCAGGAGGGGCAGCAGGGGCAGGAGGGGCAGCAGGGGCAGGAGGGGAGCCGGGGCAGGAGGGGCAGCAGGGGCTCAGGAGGGGCAGGAGGGGCAGGAGGGGAGCCGGGGCAGGAGGGGAGCTGGGGCAGCAGGGGCAGGAGGGGCAGCAGGGGCAGGAGGGGAACCGGGGCTGCAGCTCACCTCGGATCACCTTCACGTTGAACCTCAGCCTGCGCAGCGCCTCCTCCACATTGAAATTACACTTCACCAGCTCGTACAGCGCCTGGGGCAGAGCGCAGTTTACCTTTCCCACCAGTTGAGGGCGCCCAGCACAGAGCACACCCGCACCGCGGCCCAGGGCCACCCGCTGCACCCACACCAGAGCCCCAGAACTACAAGGTGTCTGCACCCTGGCCCTGGCAGCCGTCAGAGGCGCCTGTGCTGTTGTTCCAGGAGGGACATGCAACACCAACACCACTGTCCCTCGCAAGTGGCGCCAATATGAGCTCCATGCCGCTGACCACAGCGCCTGACCACCCCTGACTGCTGCCCACCAAACGGCCCCTACCTGCTCACTGTCCTTCACCACCTCGCCCTCCGGGAGCTGGGGCCCGGTCGTTTCCTGCCATCTCCGCTTCACCGCCCTGTACAGGAACTCCTCCACATCCCGCTCGGGGAGCACGCTGGGACTCCACAGCAGCTGGTCTTCGTTTTCATAGACTGTGGGAAGAGACCGCGTCAGGTGTGAGAGTGACTGCCACACCGGGGCAGCCAGGGCGGGCACCCCAGCACCTCCCGGTGGGCGCGTGGCATCGCACGGGGACCCGAGCAAGCCATGGGCGCTGGGAGAAGTTAGGAGCCGCCAGCAGGTCACAAGTGGTTCTGGAGGGGCCGGGACTACTTCCTCTCCGTGTCACACACAATCCCAGCAGAGATAGTGCCCCTCGGTGTCCTGCGGACAGGGATTCCATACGCAGCAAACACAGGCAGGAAAGCAACATGCACGGCCAGAGCAGGGCGCTCTCCTACAATCCCAGCACTCTGGAGGGCTGGTTCAGAGCCAGTCTCTACACAGAATGTTCTAGGCCAGGCTGAACTACAAGAGACCCTGTCTCAATAAGGGAAACATACGAACAGAAACTTAACAACACACAGACCCGTCTACGAAACCAGTTGAATCTGCCGTTTAAAAGCTCACACAAACCCTGCGTGTTAGCAACACCTTTAATTCCAAAACTCGGGAGGCAGAGGCTCTGGGAGTTCAAGGTCAGCCTGGTCTACAATAGCGAGTTCCAGGCCAGCCAGGGTTTCAGAGACCTTGTCGCAAAGAAAGAACCCAAAAAAGCAGTAAGTAAAGCTGAAAGTGAACCTCAGACCCAGCCAGCTACCCTGGAGTTCTAACACGCGCCTCGTGGACAGGCTTGCAGGTTCTCCCCACTTCTACGGGGCACAACCCTAAGGCCAACACTCGACAGGACAAAAGACCGAGGCTGCAGGCCACTGTCCCGGGAGAACACAGCCTGTGCAGAGGCAGCCCGGAAAGACGCCAGCTGTGTGGCCGGCAGTGGCCACGGACACGGACAGCCGTCGCCCCACTGCTGCCCGGTACAGAGCTACCCGGGCTCCCTGGACTCTCAGGGTTTATCTGCCCCTCGATCCATCCTCTAGTTAAGCAGGCTTCTATTCAGTGCCCACCCGTGTGTGTGGCTGAGGTTCACTATGCAGGGTCCCTCAAACACAGGCTGGCTCTGCGCTGGGTCGCCTACAGCCCATTTGCTGAGGTTGTGGGAACAGGTCCTGGGGTGTGCCTGTGACGGCCACACCTGGTCCCTGGTTCCCGCCTCACTGTGCTGCCTGTGGAAGTTTATTTCTAGTTTGTGTTTATTGTTCTGTGAACCGTTTGGTGAGGGTCTAGACGCCCAGGTCTGCTGGGAACTACGGGATCCACGAGCACAGCGACACAAGGGAAAGGCACTTGCCACCACGCCTCACGATACAAATCTGAGCCCTGGAACCTACGTGGTAGGAGGGAACAAGCCTGCGGCTGTCCTCTGACCCCTACATGTGCATGCACGCACACACGAACACAAACACATACACATGATGTGTGTTTAACGTGCGTATATAAAAACGTAAAGGGAGAAGCCAGGCAGTGGTGGCGCACATCTCTGATCCCAGCACTCAGGAGGCGGAGGCAGGAGGATCTCTGTGAGTTCGAGGCCAGCCTGGTCTACAGAGTGAGTTCCAGGGATTACGACAGAGAAACCCTGTCTCAGGCTGGAGACTCCCGGGAACAGAAGCAATCCAGGGTTTGTGTTCCAAACACACAAATGACTCCAGGCGGGGAGCTCTACCCAACTGGGGACAACATGGCACCAGCCAAGAGAGGAGCTCAAAACGAGCAGGAGCAGCACGGCGTGGGCAGGCCAGAGGCAACCCCAGAGCACGGGCACAGGAGGCCCACGGAAGAACGCCCCGGATGCTGTCTGAGGCGGGTGCACACCCGGTCTGGGCTCGAGGACACAGCAGGGTGCGTGTAGGTGCTCTGTGGGTATCTCTAGGCCCCGCACTGGGTGACCCTGAGCCTGTGGCTAATGGGCACACCCGCACAGCCCACAGGCTGGGCAGGGCAGAAAGTGCTCTCTCGGCTGTCCTGGCCCAGCAAGGCTGGGGACAAGAAGTCAGGACAGGAAGTGACGTCCCAGTTCAAGGAACAACTAGGGGACACCGGCAGAGACAGGGCAGTGAGGACCAGGGCCTGGGCAAGGGACGCTGTCCTGAGCCCTGGGCTGAGGGTGGTGAACTCCACCCACGGACGGCAAGGGGGAGCTTGCGAAGGGGCCACCGGGCAGGACCCCGCAGGCCCCCTAAGCCACCTACTCTTGTCGCACTGCCGGTTCAAGTGCAGGATGTTGAGGTCAGCTTGGAACTGAGGTCCCACCATGATTTCCTGCAGAGGCAAGGGTCAGGGTCAGGAAGTGACCAGCAGACATGAAGCCGGTCCCCACAGGCACCGTGGGCTCCAGGCAGTGGTTGCCACTCAGAACTAACTTCCACACGCTGGTGTGTGGAGCCAGAGCACCCACTGCCCGCCCCCTCAGGCCCCCTCAAGGCGCTAGCCAGCATCACGGGGTGAGAATCCCCAGGACAGCAGACACACAGTGGGCCCCACCAGACCCCAAAGGCACAGGGCCACCCCGCCTCTGGGGGGGGGCTCCAGGCCCATGGGCTCCCGGGGCACGTGGGTAATGGCGCAGCACCTCACCTTCTTGCACTTGTTGGCAGGAAGCGCGTCCTCCTCGGTGTCGGAGGATGCCGAGGAGCCCGGGCCGCGATCACCAGCCAAGAACGGAGCTGCGGGGAGAAAGGCAGTGAGGGCGCCCGCCAGAGCACGCACGGCCCTTCCAGGGTCCCTCGACGGCCGGCAGCTGGCCCCGCAGCCCCCACCCTGCACCACGACCGCCCAGCTGCCAGAAGCCAGCAGAGGCCTGGAGAGCACCTCTGACCGCCTGAAGCCACCATCCCTGAACTGCGAGGCACGGCTCACAGCCAGGACCCCAGCCACCACAGCACCTCTCTCACGAAGCCCAGGCTGTGTGCGCGTGTGTATGTGTGCGTGTGTGCGCGCGCACGCGCGTGCACCAATGTAACCAAGACGGAGGAGGGGCCAAGGACACCTACACCCACTCTGGTTACGAAAGAGGTCGGAGGCCTCGTGGGAGGTGACGGACGGAGTGAGGTCGTCAGCGGAGGACTGCGTCTCTTCCTCTTCTTCCCCAGAAAGCAAGTCCTTGGCTATCTGCTCCTTTGAACGGGACAGTGAACAAATTTGTGAGCACTGCTTTACCGACACCAACACCACCAACGGCCAAATCCACCAGGCAAAGGGGACAAAGATGGCCGGCTCAAGCTGTCATCTGTATTGGACCCAGGTGTAGACTTCACCTCTGGGGCTCCAGCTCCTTCCCCAGCCACAGTTCCCAAAGATGGCACCCATCACCCGGCCCAGAATCATGTCAGCCCAACCCCAGGACAGGGTCGCTGTGGTTATGCCAGGAAGGAGAGCCTGGCATCCCTCCCGCTCACCCGGGGAGACTCCCACTCACCTTGTCCAGGGTCATGTCCGGGAGGGTCGGGGCTGCCTCACCGCCCTCGCTCTCCTGCTCGGAGATGGGGTCTGAGGACTCGTACCCATACAGTGCAAGCAGCTCTTCCAGGGGCATGTCGCTGCTCTGGAGAGGCGTACAGGGCCCGTCAGGGGCTGGAGCCTAAGGCTCTGCCTGAGCCAGGACCCCCCCCCCCACACACACACCCCGCTACTCAGCAAGTTCCCACAGAGCAGTGTACCTGCCTCAAGACCAGGAGGTAAGCGGTACAGACACAGCGAGCCCTGAGGCTGGGCCAGCGAGGCAAGGGGCTGGACCCCGAGGAGAGCGACTGGACGCAGACTGGGGAGTCCCCATACCTGGGCGATGAAGCCCTTGTCCAGCTCCTCTGGCTTGTCGGGGCACTGCGGGGCGGCGGCACAGCCCTCTCGGAAGCTGTAGTTCTGGGACAGGATGTCGGCGAGATTGAACTGATGGTCCGCAGAGCCCATGGACACCACTGCAGAAGAGTTCAGCGGGTGGGCGGGAGGCATGGACTGAATGGGGTGGATCTGGAAAGGCACATGGCCTGGGTGGGTCCGGGAGGGTGTGTGGACCAGATACACAAGGGGACACAAAGGTAACACCGTGCAGGTCGCTGTAGGAGGGCCACACCCATGTGATGCTTATGGTGGAGGAAGCCCGCGTCACCTCACCCTCCTGGGCCCACAGCAGGTGACTGGAGACCACTAGAGACCTTAACGCCACCAGGCAGATGGGTACCCTAGGGAGGGCCCTCCTCGGCCATTCTCGGTTGGCTAGCCACTGTCCCACAGCTCCGAGGACAGGGAGTGTCCCGACCTCCACTTGACAGTGGACGCTGAACCTCCCCGGACTCTCCTCCACCCCTGCTCAGTCAGGCCTGTGGTGGACCAGGGTGGAAGGGGGTGAGGACGGTACCTGCCGTGGTCTGCAAGCTGGGCTCCCGAGGGCACAGGCTGTGCGCAAGGCAGGAGGCCACGCAGGGACTCTGCCTCTCCAGCGGGGAGGCCTGCAAAGGGAGAGAGGCAGCTGGCTCAGGAGCCGGAACCCACCTCACGCAGACCCTGAGAGCTCGGCTACTGAGCTCACTGGGTGACCTTGAGGACCGCAGGGGAGGCAGCCCGGGGGCTGTCCAATCACAGCTCCAGCGTGAAGGGACCTTGAAGACTTGGAGCTTGGTGACAGATTAGACGCAGAAGGACACACTTGTGACACTTTGACGGGAGGGGCCGGAATGGGGCGGGGCTCTAAGACAAGGGAACTCTAGTGTGAGTGGCAGCACGCGGCGGCCGGCGAGGGAAGGGCCAAGGCTCCAGTGTCTCCGCAAGAGGAAGACACCTCTTGGCTCGTTCCCACGCACCACCCATGGGCACCCCGAAATGAAGGGAACACCACGACCCACAGCAGTGGGGATGCAAACAGCACGCGTTCCCTCAGAACGCAGCCACGCTGGGAGAGAAGAGACAACGCTAGAGACGAGGCAGCCATGTTTCCGGCTGAGGTTCCCACGCTGCGAGATGGAGACCCTCTGGACAGTAGAAACTGACACGCCAATTCCAAACGGCACACACGGAAACTCGGGGGGCCCGGAAGAGGCACACGATTGGGACCTCAGAGACAAACCTCCCCATGGACTGGACGCACAAGTCCAGTACACGTGACCGACGGTCGGACAAACACCGCCTGTGACCGGAGTCAAGGAACAGGAAGGAAACACCAGCGAGCACACACCTGGACAGCAGCGGAAGCACACAGACACTTCCTGAAGGGGGATGAAGTCCACGCGTGGGCCCTGAGCACACCTCCCCAAAGACACGCATACAGTGAGAAGATGCCAAGCCCCTACCAGAACAGAGCGCGTACCCCACAAGTGAGCCCAGGAGAGGCCAGGCGAATCAGAGCCCACGTTCCAAGGGAGCATGCGGCACCAGGCAAACAGCCTGGAGGGATCTCCAATGTCCCATCGCCATGAAATCAGCCCCTCTACTCCAGGATAAAGGAAAATACACAAGAGAATCCCAATCAGAAGCGGGAAGGACACACCCACCTGCTGGAGAACAGATAACAAGACACAGAGTATCCTACAGATGCAACACAGACGCAACCGAAACAAGGTTGCAAAACTTGCAAGCATCACAAACAAAAGGGGCGCCATGATAGGCCGTGTCCATAAAGGGCAGATCCGGAGGCTGGAAGTGGGTTCGTGCTGGCTGAGTACCCGGAAGGGGCCGGAGTGACAGGGCTTCCTTTGGAGGCAAGGAAGGCTCTCAAATGGATTGTGTTGGTACAACCTCAAAATTGTACACACTAAAAGGGAGATGGCACAGACTAAACCTCAGCAAAGCTGCTGCCAAAACAAAGAGAGAGAGAGGGAGAGAGAGAAAAGAACGAGGGCTAGAGAGCCAGCTGAGAGGTTAAGAGCACCGGGTTCAATTCCCAGCACCGGCACAGCACCAGCTCCAGGAGACACTGCGCCCCCTTCTGGCCTCTGTGAGCACGAGGCACACAACACACGCAGGCAGAACACTCACACACAAGGAATCAAGATCCTTTTTTATTTTTTTAACTTTCAAAAGTTAGAATGTTAAAGAAAGTTAGAACACTGTAGCACTAGGTCCCCAGAGAACCTGAGACGGGAGACACTCATCCCCCCCAGAAGAGAAACAAGAACACCAAAGCCCAGAGGGGTCAACTGACTCACTCACGCAATACGCAGGAAGTGGCAGGCAGCCCCCTCTACCAGGGAGGGGGCGCAAAGGCGGCCCTGCACCTTGCGGGGCATCCAGGGGGTGGGGGAGCCATAAGGATGGATCCTCCTGGGAGGACGTGCCAGGAACCCCCAAGGTTGTAGTTCTGGAGTGACCGCAGCTCAACCGGCTTTGGGGGGGTGCAGAGGGCTAAGAAAGCGGAGAACAGGGGGCTGCGGGGCTACCTGGCCAGCCGCAGGTGAGAGCGCCTCACACCCTGTACCTGGGGTAGCGAGGCAAGGCATCCTGATCTTGGAACACAGGCTGATGTCAGGCACAGGGAGGGTGCCCCTGGTGTCCTTGACATAAGGCCCAGTCCTCTCTAGCTCCCTATGGGTGGCCGGGGGGGGGGGGGCACTGCAGACAAGTCTTTCCTCCTCTACCAAGAGACTGGATCTCCCATTCCTGCAGTCAGGAGCGGAGACACCCGAAGGCGCCACAGTTGTGCGACAGGCCAGAAACAGTCTCACGGTCTCATTGCGCAGAAAGAATGAGAATGACCTCCTGCTTGAGGTCAGGGGTTGGAGCTCCTCAGGGGAGCGGCAGATGGGAGGGTGGCAGGCTAAGATGATCCAGGTAACAACAGAAGAAAACACACCAGAGGCTGATCCCCGAGGAAGGGGCCAGAGGCAAGCAGGCCCCCGGTATGTCTCTGAGAACAGAGGATGCAAGTGGCTGGCTGTGGACGCCATCGCCCTGACTACTTCCTGGACAGAAGCCTGGACACAGGGCAGGCGGCACCTCATGCAGGTCTCCGGGTGAGACTCAGGGCACCTGGGATCCAGGAGGCCGGAACTGTGGTGGAGGGACAGGCTCGCTAGCTCCGGAGCTGGGTCCCAAGACTCCACCTACCATCTTTGGACTCACGGTGGCCATGCTTTGAGGAAGCCCAAGCCACAGAGAACCACACGCAAGTGTCACAGCCCACGACCCCACAGGGGAAGAATCTCAGCATGAACACCAGGCCCTGTTGCCTACAAACCGCCACCCACCAGGGCGGAAAGAACCCCAGGAATTATGAGAACGAGGTCAGAATAAGTGAATGCTGAAGAGCTAAGGAGCGAGACTCGGGAAATGACCCACACCAGCGGCGAGGCCCGTGCCCTCACCTTTCCAAGGTGGCAGCAAGGACATCCCGAGAGACGGGTTCAACCTGTCTCCACCCACGCGGAGCTAGGACACGGGACAACAAACAGATGGGGGCTAGCCCAAGCTACAGGAATGGCAGGGTACTAGAAAACCAAGTTGGGGCTGGGCATCCGGGGGCCGGATGAGCTGGGACAACTGGCAGGCGGCTCCGTGGGAATCCAGAACCTAGAGAGGAACCAGGGGGTGGGAAGTCTCCTGGGGACCACAGAAGATGGGCACAGCGAGAGGCAGCTCTGAAGAGCCGGACAAGCCACCGGGGCTCCCACGGGCTGGAGAGACGGGAGTTTCTGGGTTCCATCCCGCACCGAGACACACACCAATCAAGCCGCCGACACTGAAGACTTCTCCGTGACAGTAGCCACTTTTATGGGTTAAGAACCTACGGACACCTGAGAAGATGCGTCCAGACCCCACTGGCCCCCTCACTTACGGGGAGCCACCATCGGCTTCCCAACTTCACACGAGGAAACTGAGGCCGAGCCCTTCGGAGCCCTAGCTCCGGGACTGCACGCGGGCACGGGCTGCGGGTCCCTGCCACCCAAGCCAGCCGGGGCGCAGGAGCCTCCCTGGAGCCCAGGAGCACCACGGGGCCACCGTGATCCGCGCTGTCTTCGCCGGCCTCCGTCTCCCCAGAGGCCCGCTAAGGAAGGAACTGAGCCCGGGGGAACCCTCTGCACCCGAGGGGCCCCCGAGCCCACGCGCGGGCCTGCTGCTGCCCAAGTAGCCCCACGCGCGCACCGTGCAGAGTTCCAGTCCCGGAGTGGCGGGTTCGCGGCGCCCAGATGGGGAGCTGGTCCCGGGGTTCCGCGGCTGCACCCCGAGGTGCAGGTCAGCCGCGGGCTGAGTCCCGCAGCCCCGCGCCCGCGGGGAGGCCCGCGCCCTCCTCTCACAGCCCGGAGAACACGCGCGAAACTTTCCGCTCGCGGAGCGCCGCGGCCCCCGCGCCCTGCTCACCCCGGGCGCGCGGGGCCGCGCTCCCCGCCGCGCCGCCCGCCCGCCGGCGCCGCCCGCCCGCCCGGTCCACGGCGCCCTCCCGCCGCGCGGCCCCGGGTCTCGGCCCGGCACCCGGCCGCCCGCGCCTCGCGCCCCTCCCCCCCCGCGCCCGCGCATGCGCACCGCGGCCGAGATGGGAGGAGGGGGGCGGCGGGCGCCCACGGGGCTCGCGCTCCGGCCCGGGGATGCTGGAGAGGCTCGGGGCGCTCGGGTGCGGGGAGCACGGGCCGGGCCAGGTCGGCCCCGAGCAGCGTGTGGGAGGGGCCGCTGCCCCGCCGCTCACTCACCTCCGCCATGGCTGAGCGTGCGCGCGGGAGGCGGCGGCCGCGCGGGTCCCCGGATGCGGCGCTTCGCGCTCATTGGCAGAGGCGCTGGGAGGGGGGGAGAGGGAGGGGGCGGGAGGCGCGTAGTAGGTGTGCTAGGGCGGAGCGGAGGGCTGCAGCCTCCGCCGGTGTTGCCCCGCCCAGGCGTCGGCCAAGCCGCAGATCCCCGCGTGGGTGCCCCGCCGCCCAGCTGGGCTGTCTGCAGGGAGACGAGCCACAGGTGTGGGGGTGGCGGCTAGAGTGGAGGAGGGATGGGCAGAGGTGATGGGACATCCGCAGGTGTGAGGGGGGAGGGGGGGAGCCAGAGGTGATGGGGAGATCCGCTGGTTGGGGGAGCCAGAGGTGAGGGGACATCCGCAGGTGTGGGGGGGATCCAGAGGTGATGGGAGAGTCCGCAGGTGTGCGGGGGTGGGGGAGCCAGAGGTGATGGGGAGATCCGCTGGTTGGGGGAGCCAGAGGTGATGGGAGAGTCCGCAGGTGTGCGGGGAAGCCAGAGGTGAGGGGACATCCTCAGGTTGGGGGAGCCAGAGGTGATGCGGAGATCCGCTGGTTGGGGGAGCCAGAGGTGAGGGGACATCCTCAGGTTGGGGGAGCCAGAGGAGATGGGACGTCCGCAGGTGTGGAGGGGGGCAGAGGTGATGGGGACATCCGCAGGTGTGGGGGGGGGCAGAGGCGAGGGGAGAGTCCGAAGATGGGGGGGGAGCCAGAGGTGATGGGGACATCCGCAGGTGTGGGGGGGAGCCCAGAGGCGATGGGAGAGTCCGCAGGTGGGGGGGGGCAGAGGCGAGGGGAGAGTCCGCAGGTGGGGGGGTGGTCAGCCAGAGGTGAGGGCCGCAGGCCGGGAGGTACAGAGAACCTGCGGGCCTGGGAAGAGGTGCACAGAACTGTGCAGAGACGAGGTCTCGGGACCTAGTGGGAGACACCTGGAGACACACAGGTAGGCAGACACGGGTTTGCAGAAGTGAAGGCTCCGGTCTCCACAAGTCAGCTGCCCTGCCAACCCTTCCCACTGGGGCCAGGAGCGGCTGAGAGGGGAAGTGAAGACGTCACTAGGGTGCTGGTCCACGTGCCGCGCCCGCGCCTGAGGATCTGCCAACTCAAGACAGAGGGTCTGCCTCCTGCCCCAGAGCCAGCTCCTTACCCGGTAGGTCGATGACATCACATCTGCCGGGCCAGCGCCACCCGTGGATGAGATTTCTCAGAAAAGAAAAAAAAAAGTTGGTAGGTTCATTCCTTCATGAACTGAACACAAGTTCTGCCCACTGGGTGCTGAAGCCAGAGAGGACTGGCGAGGCGGATAAACGCCTCACCAGGCACACGATGAAGCTAGAAAGTCTGAGTCGGCCTCCCGTCGCTGGCAGGGCAGGCTCCGGGAAGAGAGACCAGAATCGCCGGGGAAAGCCAGGCAGTGGTGGCTCTCACTTGTAACTCCCATGCCTGGGAGCCTGAGACATGAGGGTAACTCACAGTGTGAGGCTAGCCTGGACTAAGGAGACCAAGTCTAAGTGAGACCCTGTCCCAAGAAACCAAATGAAAGCTGGGTATGGCGGTGTGCGCCTTTAATCCCAGCACCAGGGAGGCAGAGACAGGCAAATTTCTGTGAGTTCGAGGCCAGCCTGGTCTAAGTAGCAAGTTCCAGGACAGCCAGGGCTGCATAGAGAGACTATAGCACAACAAACAAACAAAAAGACACAAATTATATCAATCACCAGAGTTTAAACAATTGGATAAAAGGGACATCCTGCTAAATGATAGAGACTGCGTTCTTCAGAACTGCCAAGGCCAGGAGACGGAGGTCTTCCTGTCGGCAGTGTGCAGTCGACACAGGAGAGAAGGGAAATGCCACAGGGGGCTCTGGGACCTGACGGATAGAACGGGAGGCCAGAAGTAAAGAGTTGGATCAGTGTTGAGTTTCCTGAAATTAATAATGCTTATGCGTCTGTAGGACAATGTTCTTATTTGAAAATCCACAGTGAAGCCAGCCATGGTAGCTCACACCTGGAATCCCACCATTGGGTAGACTGAGGCAGGAGGGTTGTTGTATGATCAAAGCCAGCCTGAACTACAGAGCAGCTTCACCATGGGATATAGACTTTGCCGAAGGGGAAGGGAGACAGGGGATAGCTCAGTAGTTAAGAGCACTGGCGGCTCTTGCAGAGGACCCAAGTTCTGTCCCTAGCACCCGGGTCGCAACTCAGAAGTACCTGTAACTCCAGATCCAGGGGACCTGACGCCCCCTGCTGGGCTATGTGGGTACTGCACACACATGGTGCACATACATACACTCAGGCACATGCACAGAAATTTTAAAAAGGAATGGAAAGATGGCTCAGTGGTTCAGAGGCTCTTGCAGAGAATGCAGGTTTGGCTCCAGCACCCGCATAGCAGCTCACAACCATCTGTAACTCCAGAGGCTTTGTCACGGTGGCTCCTCCACACAGCCCTGCACCTCCACCCTCAGGCCCGGTACCTCCTGAACTGCTTCTAGGGAAAAGCCAAAGAGCAACTGTCTGCTCTTAGGGTTCCTACAGCAGACTGAAGGGTGATCCCACTGAAGCCCAGCTTGGCAAGCCAGTGAGTTTATTGGCTTTGCAGAGAGCGTGCATGACCCGGTAGTATCCGAACCACCAAAAAGTCTCACCCTGGCATGGATGATGATTTCCCCACAGCTGCAATAGACCGGGTGCTGTAGCCGAAAGCTACTGTGTCTGTCTGCAGAGAAGACAAGGAGACACTTTCGTAAATACAAAACCTGCCAGACCTCAGCAGAGGGAACCACCTGTCATGACAAGTGCCATGCTGGACCATGGAACCTGATCATCTGATCTCAGGGTTATTTATTGACACAGAAGCTCCTCGGATGTTCTATTGATACAAAATCTCCACCCCCTCATTCAAAGGCCTATTTGCGCAATGAAGGTAACCTGTAGCCTAGTCTCATCCCACAATCCTTTAGCAGCTGAGCTATGTCACCTTTACGGTGGGGAGCTCAAGGCCTAAGGGGAGCGTTCTCCGTGTTGCCTGAGGCTGTGGGAGAGGGACTACAAGAATACTCCACAGCAACTCTGCTCTTCCACAGTGGCGCTGCCAGAGAGCAGTGAGCAGGTGCAGGTCACGAGGAAGCAGCCATCTTACTCACAGATTTACATAAAGCCAGCACCTGCAGATGATACAAACTGCCCAGGCTTAGGCAGCCCTTCCCCCAACAATGTACAAAACAATATTATAAACATAACTAGAAATAAACCTCCCCAACAGGGCTCCCCCTTCAGATGCCCTTCCACAGTCTGTGTGCTCCGGCATCTCCCGGGGCCACCAGTAAACTGGGGTTACAGGCAACCCAGGAAGGTGTAGGAGGAAGGAGCAATGTCTCCTGTGAGGGCTTAATGACACCCCTCAGCCCTCTCTGTGAGAGAGCTTCAACAGGCCTGATCCTGAGGGGTCTCACGAATAGTCATGGCTGCCCTCATGCAGGTGATAATGGCTGTTAAGCTCAGAAGGACAACATTCCACAACACCGAGGCTGACCCCAGTGGCAACCTCAGTACCTTCCTGCCCATAATGTCTCGAAGTCCATTACGTCATAATATGGCTTGAGTCACAACAAATGGAAGGACTGCCTCGGGGCATCTGTCCTGCTCTAACAGAATACCACAGCCAGCGAGGAGATGTGCACGTCTTTGCTGCTCAGGCATCAGAGGCAGGAAGATTGCTTGAGTCCGTGAGTTCAAAGCCAATCTGGCAGCATAGCAAGAGGTTCTCGTTACTTTTAAATGGCTGTCACTAAATGCCATGATCGTGGCAACCTACAGAAGGAAGCGTTTAAGTTGGGGCTTATGGTTCAGAGGATGACTCCGTGGTGTGGTCATCGGGGCAAGCGGGGAGGCAACAGGAAAGCAGGAGAGGTGCTGGAGCAGTAGCCGAGAACTTACATCTGATCCACAAGCCCAAGGCGGAAAGGGAGAGAGAGGGAGAGAGGGAGAGAGAGAGAGCTACCTTGTAATAGTGTGTTTGAAACCTCCAAGCTACCATTGACACACCTTCAACAAGGCCTTCTACTCCTTTCCAAACAGTTTCAGTAACTGGGACCAAGCGCTCAAACAAACGAGCCTACGGGGGGTCATGGTCTCATCCACACCACCACGCGAGGCACAGCTCCATGATAATAAATGCCACGTGTGGGTCATGAGGGACATAAATTGAATCTGGCATATTGCCCTCGTGTAAATCCCAACGGAAGGATCCAGTCTCAAATATCCCTTCTGTAGAAATGTATTTCCCAGGGTCGGGGAGATGATTCAGTAAAGCGCTTGCCAAAGAAGAGTAGGGGGTGAGTTCGGATCCTGGGCCCCACGCAGAAGCCAGACCTGGCCCTGCACATCTGTAGCCCCCCGGGGGTGTGGAGACAGCTGGCTTCTGGCACACACTGGCTGACCAGCCCAGCCAGTGTCAAGAACTGGGTTCGGCTCAGTGTCTGTTAAAGGAGCACGCTCTTCTTCCAAGATGGAGTCTTGCTACTGGGTCCTTCAGAGGGGACGTATGTTGTGTCTTGACATGATGCAAGGGCGAGGCAAAAGGGCAAGAGAACAGCCTCCCACTTCAACCTCAAACCCTTTTATAAGGTGCTCATCCCACGAGGGCCCTGCCCTCTGACTCAGTCACCCTCTCGGTGAGGTCACGCTAGGAATGAATTTTCGAGAGGAACACCCATCGTTCAAGTCAGAAGAAGCAGCAACTTTAATGGAGAAGACGCCCCCAGAGCAAGATGACTGTCCTGTGAGGAGCTGTGTCAGAGCTACTCTCAGAATGGGCTGCAGGACAGCCCTACTGTGTGATGTGCGGCAGCACGGTGTAGTTGTTAGCTGCTGTGCTAGCTCAGAGTACAGGACAACTTTCATAGCATACATCAATTTCATAGATGTAAACCCTGCCAGACCTCAGCAGAGGGAACCACCATCATGGCCAAGGCCATGCTGGACAGCGGAATGCTGAGCGTCTGAGCTCAGGTGTTTTTATTGATTCAGAACTCCACATGTGCAGATCATTAGCAATCAAACAACACCCACAGAAACCCAACACCTGCAGACAATACAAAATGCCAAGATCTTTGCATCCCTTTTTCCAACAGTGCACAAAAACAATTACTTTAAACAACTAACAATAAACTTTCACAACAGCACAGACCTACTATGTGATGTGTAACAGGACAGCCATACCGTGTGCTATGCAGCAATATATCCCTACTGTGTGCTGCAACCCAGAGGCCACCCATGCATCCACAGCGTTCTCCCACTGGTAAAGGCCCAGTCACCTACACAGCCTCCCATGACTGCCTGTTGTCTCCCAATAGGCCCTGGGACACGTGTGCCTACTCACTGCCAGGCACAGCCTGTCCTCCCGAAGCTCCCATTTTGGGAATCAGCCTTCTCCCCCTCCTTTTGCAGGTCATGCTCTCTAGGAAAATGCCTTAGCTAGTTTTTGTGTCAATTTGACACAGGGTAGATTGATCTGAGGTGAGGAAGCCACAATTAAAAAAAAAAAAAATGCCTCCATAAGATAGGGCCGCAGGCAAGCCTGTAGGGCATTTTCTTAATTAGGGATTGATGGGGACGGCCCAGTCTATTGTGGGCAGTGCCATCCCCTAGGCTGATGGTCCTGGGTTCTATAATGAAGCAAGCTGAGCAAGCCATGAGGAGCCAGCCAATAAGCAGCACCCTTCCATGGCCTCTGCATCTGTTCCTGCCTCCAGGTTCCCACCCTGACTTCCTTCAGTGATGAACTGTCATATGGAATAAGCCAAATAAACCCTTTCCTTCCCAAGTTGCTTTTGGTCATGGTATTTCATCACAGCAATGGTAACCCTGACTAAGACAGAAGCAAACACAGAGAGACTGCGGCGGTTCACACAAACCATCCCACTTTGGACAGCCTTGAGTCCTATATAGCCTGGGCTACACCTGTCTCAAAAAGCAAGAGATCCGTGCTGGTTCCCTGAGGTCAGAACACATCTGAACAGGGAATTGAGAGCCGCACTGCCGCTCCAGTCCCTCCCCTCCCTTCTGGAGCCCCTTCTCTCTGTTCTGACACCCGCTGTGGTGACATAGGGTCTCTGTAAGGAATGGCGTCTACCTCTGGGTAGAGATAACTGGGCTTGCCAGGGACCTGGCTAGGGAACCATTCACCTTGAGATTATTCACTTTTCCCTCTCGGGACCCCCCACCCCTAACACAGCCCCTGGGAACTGCCCTGACACTGGTCCAGTCTGCTAGCCATTTTGAGGCCTGACTCGGGAGAAACTATTTCCTTTCTCCTCTAAGGTCTCTTTCTTCAGATGCAGGCCCACAGCCTCGGTGCGCTTCTAAACTCCCTAACACTGAACTTCTCCCACCCTGCAACTCTTCCCACCAGGTGGCTCACCTCCACTCCAGCTGTCTCCGAGCTGTGACCTCCCTCCTCCTCCTCCTCCTCCCTTCCAGGCAGCCTGGCAGGTCCAGCTTGCCTGCCCTGGAGTTTTCTTTTGAAACTCTAAACCAATCGTCCTTTAGCTTCCCTTTTTGGCGTTCTTAAATTATTTTTATTAATGGGGACTGAGAACCCCAAAGAGGGGACCCTAATTTCTCAGGTATCATATGAGGGGTTCTATGGGGACTCCCCAAGATTTCCTGGAACACTTCTTTCCTGCCTTTTCATTATTTATTGGCAGAAAACAAAAACCTATTCCTGCACCCCTAGGTGGGCATGGTTCCATTTGTGAGGGCTCCACCTGCATCTTGCAATCTGTTGGACCCACGGGTGTGATCTGAGATCACCCCCAGATCAGGAGCCCTGTGGCCTCTGTAAAGGGTGGATGCATGACCACAGGCAGCCACTAACACACAGTCTGTACCTCAAAGGGCACGTTGGTCACCCTGTGTGGGGCTGTCCTAGAGCTAAGAGTGAGTTGAAGTTGGCCTTGAACCCCAGATTTTCTCACCCTGAGAGCAACAGGAGTTCAGATGCTCCACACTTTTTAGCTCTGGCCAGAACCCAGCCTGCTACACAGAAGGTCATTAGCAAAGAAATGTGGCTTGGTTGGTGTTTATCTGTGCTGTAGCTGGAAGCCTAGGGATGAGTCCATTTACTGATAAGGTGTCTTCTTTTTCCCTGTGGAACCACACCTCATGCAGAAGGTGCCCTCCCAAGACCCTGACGCTTAGACTTGAGCTCCACATGTAAATGAGGCTACTCCAGTATCCTTGTCTCAACCAATGGATCCCATCCCTGGGTACCAAAGACCTTCCCCGCCTGTACCCTGTAAACGTAACCACCCTCGTTTTAATTAAGGAGAGATATGCTCCTCTGACGGCAATCTCCCATGTTTGGTACGAGGTGAAGAACCACACATCACTTCCCACCTGGGGGCGGCCAACCGCAGGCCGGCTGTGACTGCTCTGCAGGACAAGGGACAGCCGTGGGCGGGGATGTGCATGGGTGAGATTCGATCCAACAACCCTGTCACTAACCTGGATTTGTCCAGGGCTGGGCACTGTCTGTGACTAAAGTGGTCTCGGTCAGGCCTCACAAGACATCCTCCCAGCTGCCTCCCCCAGTTCCTGGGTGCACCACCCAAGCATTCCAGAAGTGGGGACCCCCCCACCTCACTATCCTAGATGGCCACCTCCCTCCTGTCAGTGTAGACACTTCTGCCCCGCCGCTGCCAGTGCTGTAACAAAGACTGTGCCTCCAAGAACCAGCCCCATCAGCTGGTTTGGAGCGTCGGCTTTCTGGTTTTTGTTCAAGGTCTGGGCAGCGGGGGCTCAGTTGTATTCTCTGAATTCCCAAACAAGTCCACATCTTGGGAGAACTGGCAACCAAGACCGTCAGGTTCCCAGACCCGGCTTGGGACCTGACAGTGCCAGCCCTGTGATAACCCGAGCTGGCTGAGGAGGGCAGCTGGCTCACTGGTGACACAGCCACACAGGATGCTCCGTGTGGGACTTCAAAGTGAAAGAGAGCTGAGTGCATAGCAGCTCCACACCCTTTGGACGTAGAGTCTCCCGGAACACATTCTCCGTGAGATGTAGTGAAGGAACGTAAGCCAGGAACTGTGATGGATCGAGTGTCACCACAGGACCCTCAGAGGAAAGGAGAGTCAGAGCAGAGACTGGGAGACACGAGGCTCCAGAGGAGGAGAGAGGACCTCAAGCTAACATGGCCTGAGACACTGGGCCAGTGGGAGCAGTGTGTGCTCCCTGGATCCACCACACGGAAGCATGTCTACCCCAGCCAGCAGGAACCCCAGGATCCTCATCAGGGGTTCCCCACAGACCTGAGAGGTGACAGGTGGTGGGGGTTTGTTAGGAACCCAGGGCCTGCTCAGTCCATCGGCACTGTGTAACCAGCTGCCCTCATCCGGGGGACAGACGGACAGACATCTGTCTCTCACAGCTCTAGAAGCCATGTGCTCAGTCCTGACGGAGTCTGTTCTGCTGTGTGCCCCTCCCCTGGCCCCCACCTCCACCCCAGCGTGTACATCCTCAGGTGGGGCCCAGACTGCCCTCTCCCCGCCTCCCCGCCTCCCCATCCTCCCTCCAGACACCGTGACAGTTTCAACAGTGAAAACGAGGACATGGAAGGAACCCGCCCAAGTGGACGATGGTCTTCACATCAGGTCGCTACAAGGACCAGTAGGCTGTGGGGCTGAACTTGAGGCCCCTGTGGCCATGTGGGAGGCAGCTGGATGGGAAAGTCTGGGGAGATTGGGGAGATGAGGCGAGGGGCTGACACCCAACCTCAGGGTCCCTGGGACGGGGAAGAGAAGCTTGGGAAATAAGAGGGCCGCACATAGCAGGTAGAATGCGAAAATAACATTATTATTGATCTTGCCTTTGGCGTCCCTGCCCCCCACCCACCTCCCCAGGCCACAAAGCCCAGCCAATCACGCACACAGGCGAAGATGCACTTGGGTGTTTACTGAGGGCAGGCTGAGAGCGGGCTGGCTGTCACACTTTCTTAGTGATGTATTTGGGGGTTGCGAGCTCATAAATTCGTGGAGATGGATGGGCCGTCAGGGAGGCTGGGGAGATATAGTACGGGTCATACCCCTCGTTGAGGTCCTTGCGTATTTTGGGCTGGGCCAGGGAGATGATCCGCGAACTGGCCACTGCTTTCTTAGTGACGTCCTGGATCTCCCACTGAGGACTGCGGTCAGGGACACACTTTTCTGACACAGGCTTGGGCACTAGAGGACAGGAGAGAGGAGCAGCACCGGGCTCAGACTTCTCAGGCAAAGCTCCAAGCTGGGTCTGTCCGTTCCCAAATGAGTGCTGGAATCTGCATGGGCCACGCCCACAGTGTCATTCAGAGGACGCAGTAGCCACACATTGGAGGATTACGCCCATTATTACCCATGAACAAGACCAGGGCTCTGAAACAACACAGCAGCTGGTGGGGGTGGGGGAGGTGACTGTTAGGGAAGTTTGTTTTTAGTTACGTTTAAAATGTTTTCCTGCACTGTTGGGTGAGGGGCTGCCTCGGTTTTTCTGGTGTTTTGTCTGCAGCTGTTGCATTTATGCGAGGGTTGATGATTGCTAATGATCTGCATGTGCTGTCAGTAGAACACCTGAGGAGTTCAGAAAGAATAAGTACACCTGAGCTGAGAGCTCCGGGTTCCACTGTCTATCGAGTATGGTGCAGGCCATGACGGTGGTCCCCTCTGCTGAGGTCTGGCAGGGTTTGCACTTATGAAAACACCTCCTTGTCTCCTTGCTGAGCCCCCACAGCAGCCTGACTACTACAGGTGACCTCAAGGGTTGTCAGAGAACAAGTCAGAGGACACAGCGTGGGATTCTGCGGCAGGAAACGTCCAGCACAGGTTAATCCAGAGAAGGAAGTGGATTCCGGGGTGGCTGAGGACTGGGGAGAGACCAAGTGAGGAGACGGCTTTCCTCTTGTGGTGATAGAATGTTCTGGAACTGGATGGGTGATGATTGGACCCTTTGAAGAGGATGCATCGTGAGGAAAATGTCTCAGGCTCGGTGCTCAGAAAGGAGGCCACGGGTGCCAGGTCCTTCTGCACCTGAGCCTGCTGGCTGCAGGTGGGAAAGGGAAGAGCTTGGTCTGTGTCATCTATGCTTCTGAGGTCACTATGGGGTGGGGAGGTGTGGCTCTGGGCCTCTTCCTGACCAGCCTTCATCTCACACCCCTGGCCTTCATGACGATGGAAAACTCCCCCCAGCCCCCCACTCCCTAACCCCCCACCCCTCACCCATCTACAGTCCGACTAGACTAGATGTAGACCCTGGGGAGAGGAAGTAAAACCCTGTGATGGGGAATCACCATGGAAACACACTTCCGGGCATGTCCATGAGAGCCTTTCTAGAAAAGTTTAAGAGAGCAAGGAAAGCCCAGTCTTAAGGTGGGGGCACCGTGTGGGGGCGGGGAGGGGTTGCCATCCCAGACAGAGAGCAGCATCAGAGTCTCCCTGTTTCCTGACTGTCAGTGGGGTGGGGCCGGCCGCCTCACACTGCGGCCCTGTGCCTGCCCCACCACGATGGGCTGTTCCCTCACACCGCGAGCCAAAACCAACCCTTCCTTAAGTGCTTCCTTCTGGCTCCTTGTCACACCTGGAGGAAAAGCAGCCAATACAGCCCTCTGCCTCAGAGCCCAAGTGGCCCCCGGCTGTACCGAAGCTCAAACAGCAAAGGCCCCGGGGTAGAAATAAGGCAGGGATGTCAACCCTCCCTGGACTTGGTATTGATGTTTTCAGTCATTGTAACATCTGGGCTTTTCTCTCTTTTTAAAAAAAAAATGATCTTATTATTTATCATGCCTGAGCCTTTTCATCTGTGTGCGCCTCTGTGCACCACATGCATGCCTGGGGCCTGCAGAGGCCCGAAGAGGCGTTGGATCCCTGAACCTGAAGTTATTGACATTTGCAAGCTGCCGTGTGGGTGCTGGGAGGGCAGCCAGTGCTCGGAACCTCTGAGCCGTCTCTCCAGCCCCGACATCTGGGCGGCGGTGGAGAAGAGCCCCCCTCCTGCCAGGATGGGATCAGCAGAAGCAGAGCGGGGCGCATGCTCCCACCCACAGCCAAGCACACCCCAGTTGCCAGTAGCAGAACAAGTGTCTGGCAAGCTCAGGGCTCCAGCTGTACCCCAACACCAAGAGGTGCTGATTACAGTCCTTTGTGGCTGGACAGCTGTCAGAAAGCAAAGCCTGAAGCTGCCCTCACCCACGGACAGTGAGACCTGGGTGGGAGGGAGCCTCCCACACAAAGACATGCAAGCTCACACGTGCTCGAGGCTCCTCGAACTCACCCCTCACTAGCTGGTATTGAATGAACAAACAGAAAAGCCCACAAGCAAACTTTTAAAAAGACAGGTTAGCCTAGGAGGCGTCACCTCAGGGAGCTTGACAACGAACTGGTTACCATCTTCTAGAAAGAGCACCTCCAAACCGTAAACCAAAGCCTAGGGCAGCAGTAGCTAGGAAAGAGAGGGAGACTGAACCCACACCGTAGGCCACCTGCACGAATCGGCCAAGGGCAGCCAAAGCTCAGCGACTCTGCGAGCTGATGGCCTCTTAGGTCTGGTACACAGTGGACAATATGCAGCAAAGACACACACAGGCGTGCAGCACTCACAGGCGGTGGTATCTCGTGTAGAATACACGGGGGCTCCCAGAGTCTGAGGTGGACAGTGTAGGGTGAAGAGCCCCAGCTCAATTCCAGGTTTTGAAAAATCCACCAATCACTGAGCTCAAAATCCCACCAATTCCCCACCCTGGAGAATTTCACCCTTGAAAATTCCTCCCCAAACACCCTATATAAGGCCTGCCTCCTGATCAGTTCCCCGCTGCCACGCACTGTGTCCCTTCCCAATAAATCTCTTGTGTGAGATTTGTCGTGTCATGTGACTTTGTGACACTCCTTGGCTCCCATACGCCTTTCCTCTCAAAGCTGTGACACTCACACCTTGTCTGCCAAGATCCCCTTGCGTCAGAAAATCACAGAGCACAAGGAGGAGAGTTCTGAACAATATGTAAATCATCTGCTGAATGTCACCGAAACGCACTGGCCACTGTGTCCTCGAGGTGGGAGTCCCGGGGGCCCCCGGGTGCTGAAGGCACAGCACACTGGGTTCTGGCCTGGTCAGTGTGGGGTGGGGGTGTGAGGATAACCTGGAGGGAGCACTGTGTGTGTGCAGTGTGAAGTCTCTAAGTCCTGACATTAGATGTTATCTTTTCTTCCCTCTTTGGGCTCTATTGTCTTGTCCGTGACTGGTACACATTGCTTTTGCCACTCTGTTTGACTTTCACATGGAAGGGAATCAAGCCAACAATCGTTTCAAAGATGCCCTCACAGCTCAGCCTGGCTGCCGGGCGCCTGCCCTCAGCTTTATCTCCTGCACCCATTTTCTCTGCCAGTGCCCTCTGCTATAACCTCCAACAGTTTCCAGGGTTCTGACAGCTGGTGTACGGCTGAGGGAGGTGAAGTATGTGGAAGAGACACTGCTGATGAGCACGGACCTCAGACCTGTGTCCCCACCAATCCCCGCCCCCACGGGGCATCCACTCACTTGCCAGCTGAAGGAGTCGATTATAGTCTGATACATATTGCTTGGGTTTTGGCACAGGGTCCCACTCTTCTGCCAGGATGGCCGGGGGCCTGGGCTTTGCCAGCTGAAGGGTCCGTGGGGTGGGAACTGCCAACTGGGCTGCTTTGGGTACTTGGGAAATCTGGAAACAAGAATCAAGGGGAAATGTGAAGCAGCCATGATTCCTCACACAGAGCAGGGAGAGCCTGACTCCCGGTGAGAAATAGGTTTGCAGTGTATTCCACAGAATCTGAAGCCTTGGTATGTAAACAGCCCCTCCAGGGATACCACGCAACGGCAGGGCTCTGGGCTGACTTGGGAAAGGTAAATCGTAAAAACAGCCGGACGGTGGTGGCGCACGCCTTTAGTCCCAGCACTCGGGAGGCAGAGGCAGGCGGATCTCTGTGAGTTCGAGGCCAGCCTGGGCTACAGAGTGAGTTCCAGGACAGCCAGAGTTACAACAGAGAAACCCTGTCTCAAAAAAACAAATAAAAAATAATAAATAAAAAAAATTTAAAAATAAAACGGAAATAAAAATTGCCCAGCATGGTGGCGCACACCTTTAATCCGACATCTGGAAGGCAGGCAGAGTTAGTTCCAGGACAGCTAGCCTGGTCGAAAAGAAAAGAAAAAAAGAAAAGAAAAGGCAAAAAGAAAAAGTATATGCAGTGCCTTCAGCCTTCAGTAGCCAGAAGAGGGCGCAAGAGCCTCTGGACCTGCCATTACCGGAGGCTGTGCACGGCCAGGGGCCTGCTGAGAAGGGAGCCCAGGTCCCCTGGAAGAGCAGCCGTGCTTTTAACAGCTAAGCCTCTCTCCAGCAAGGCAATGTGCCCACAGCCACACTTGGCTCACCCCACACAGAACCTGGAGGCCGCTGGTCCATCTAGACCGTCTGGCCAGGGAGCCCCAGCTGGACTTCGAGAGGTCCAGATGACCCTGCAGAGTGACTGCATGGAGCGATGCCCCAGCCAAGAGGCCAGATACTTGGAACCAAGAAGCCTTGGATCCCAAGGTGGCCTCAGAGGGCAGGAGGTGGCAAGGGGACAGAGCCCCTCCCCCACACCCACTGTCTCACCCACTTCGGAGCACGTGGAGAGCGCTACCTACCTCAGACATGTTAATGCTCCATATGTTCTGGCGAACCTTCGGGATAGCCAGTTGCTTCAGCCGGTTAGAAGCTTGGTACTCCAGAGTGGACCGAGGGATGGGCCAGATGGGTGTGCTCCTGAAAGGCACCGAGTTCAGCCGTCACCCCATCTGTCTGGAGAGCTGTGAGTGAGTGACTGTGCATACACAGTCTTTCTCAGACCGCTCCTGGCATGGGTGAGCCTAAAGACACCGTGGGTGGGAAATTTCTCCCAGAGGACATCCCACAGAGACAGAGATAGGCCTCTCCCAGTGTGCAGCACAGAGCGCAGGGTACCCTTGGGCGCGCACTTTCTTTCTCCACCTTCCCGTGTGGCAAAGGGCCTGACGGGGATGAACGAGCACCCGGAGATGAAGTGTCTCGCGGCCCACCTCAAGTGGCTGTGGAGGTGACTGTCCTGAGCTAAAAGAGTAAAACCAGGCCCCCTCCCCGCCCTCCCTGTCCGAGAGCAAACGCAGCCACAAGAATACCGCTACCGACTTGGGCTTCTGCGAGGGTCTCTCTAAAGCCCACCCTCCCATCGGCTGCCAGAGGCTGGGATGTAGCAGCTCACCCTGAAACCCACCACACTGCCAGGGGATCATGGCTTCAGGTTCCTCCCACTCGGATGACGATACGGTACTAACACCGTGCAGAAACACAGGTGTGAGAACCCGGATCTCCCAGCGGTGACGGGAGATCAGCCATCGGTGGCAGTCTGTGGTCCCAGCGCACAGAGACCGCAGAGTGTGCTTAAGTGACTCTGGGGACAGGCTTCAGAAAGCACCAACGTCCTCCAGGTCCCACCTCACAGCCTACAGTCACGAACACCAATGACTCGGGACACCAGGCTGATCGCCCGTGGGTGCTGTCCCCGTGCCCCTTCCCCCCATGGGAGCTCTTAAGACTCGAGACCCAGAAGTGGGGTATGCCAAGCCTGTCTCTGGAGGAAATGGAAGGCACAGAGCCCCGGTACCTACCCGTCTTCTCACCTGTTGTTGTTGTAATATTCCAGATAGAATCTCTTGGGCCTTGACAGCTCCTCCACGCGGCGGGATACCGCTGAGCAGAATGAATAAGAAGAGCCCGTCACACAGCTACTCTCGGTCCCGGAGGACCCTTCCGCCCCAAGGTTCCACCCAGCCCTCCATGGGTCCATGCGGGGGGCATGGGCTAGATACAGGGCAGACACCTTGCCAAAAGGTGGCCTTAGCCACCCTATCATAAAAAGGACAGGCATAATACAATGAACAATGGGACAACAGGATTATGACTGCTTCCTCCCCAAGGCTGACACAGGAGGCTAGTCAAACTGGATTTTCATCTGAAGTTGGTGCTGGCCTAGGATTTCAAGGGCTGGAGGGTGGGAGGCTGGGCTGATTCTGGAGCCCAAGCAAGACCCTGCGTGGCTACGCTCATCCACAGAGCAGCTCTTGGTGGGGGGGGCCTTTATTTGAAGACGTTATGCTCTCAAAGAAGATGAATCCCATTTGGGGAGGAAGGTGAGATCTGTAAACAAATACTAGCCCTGTCCAGGTCTGCCTTGGAGACTCTGCCCTGAACCCCTCACCCTGAGGTATGTTTATAGGATTCTAACCACTCGGGGAGTGAGAAGAGATTGGGGAGGTGACATCAGTGGCCACATACTGCATAGAGCCAACAGACCCCGGGGTCGGGTAGAGGACACCCAGGCTGAGCCCCGGAGAGATGCCACCTACCAGGGATGGTGATGGCCAAGGTGGTGTCCTCGATAAATCTCTCCGTCCAGTATACAGAAGGCCTGGAATATAGCCGAACAGCTCAGGGTAGGGTGCCCTGGCCCTGCCCCCTGCTGGGGAGGGGAAGCCTGGGGCCCTGGCAAGGGCAACACCACCAGGGGAAAACATGGATTATCTAGAGCAAGAGCCATGTTCCAAGATGGCATAGGAAGAAAGGCCAAGTGCGGCTCGGAGAGCCAGGTCCACGGCAGGAGATGGAGTCAGGACAGCTCTGACACAAGGGAGTCCCCCACCCTCAGGACCTGGTCCCTGGAGAGAAGGCAGCTCAGGTGTAGCCCCAGAGCCTGGCATGTTCCTGACATAGGCAGGTGACACAGGGAGGGGGCACCCCAACTCACCAGTAAAAGCAGAACTGCAAGTTGCTCTTGCGTGGGGAAATCCAGGCATAGCCCTTACAACAGCACCCCTTCCTGCTGAAACAGGGACCCAGGCCCTGCCTTTGCCTCTGGGTCCCCACTGGCTCCCAAATTCCTCACACTCCTCTGGATACCACCCGAGGGTCCCACCTCCGGCGTACTGCCTGACAACTCCCCAACAGCCCATTCATTCTCTAGGTGTCCTACCCAAGGTGACGCAGGGAGGGGGTGGGATTGGTGACAGGGGGTCAGAAGAGCACCAGAAGCCTTGGGTTCCCACTGCCTGCCCAACTCAGGGCCCCCGGTCCTCACCTGTCTCTCAGGCATTGCCAGTTGATCTTGGGCTTCGCCAGCTCCTGCAGCCTCCGGTCCTTCTTTCTCCTGCTCTTGGCCGTGGAGATGCTAGGTGTCCGCTCGGTGATGGACAGCTGACTGCAGGAGAGTGTGGTGTCAGGGTCTGCTGCTCTGCTCCAATGTGTCCGGGAGCCTACAGAGCACTCTGCCCCTCAGCCCATCAGGAATCTTTGATCATCTCTGGGCCCCCCAGAGCCTTGCCACTCTCTGTGAAGAGGAGTCCGGCATCACCCAGGACCAGGCTGGCTCCACACTGAGCAGAAACTGATCCCAGAGCCTGTGGACAGGAAGAAGCAGGCTCCCACCCTCTTGGGCTGGTGGGAGAACGAACAGAATGCTCAGTTCTCTCATCAGTTTTACCAAGTAACTGCCATGTGCCAGGACCCAGAGCAGCACAGAGCTACCGACAGCATCCCCCACCTCCGCGGAAGCTGAAGTGGGGGGCTCTACAAGGAAGGATGTTGCAGATGGCCAGGACAGGTTCCTCCCAGCACCCACCTGCGCAGAAGGTTTGCTACCGGGCTTATTTACCCTCTGGCTTAGAAAAGAAAAAAGAAAGATAGGAAGAAATGAAAAAGGAAGGAAGGAAGGGGGTAGGGAGGAAAAGGAGGGAAGGAAGGAAGAGGAAGGAAGGAAGGAGGGAAGGAGGAAGGAAGGAAGGAAGGAAGGAAGGAAGGAAGGAAGGAAGGAAGGATGTTTTCACCACCCTGGTTGGCAGCCTGAACCTGGGAGAGCAGGAGCTCACAGTGAGCTGGACTAACGCCTCGATGCCATATCCCCAAACCTGATTCCCTCCTCGGCTCTCCAGATCTGGACCAATATATACCCTGAGCAAAGCTCCCAGAAGTCTAAGCGGCACACGATCACAAGAACAAGCTGCACGTGGCAAAATTTTTTCACAGTGGCACGTAAACACCGGTAATGAATTGTCTACATCAAACTCACTCTCATCCACTGCCCCTGGGCTGGGCACAAAAACACATTCCAAAAGCCACTCTGTGTCTCTAAAGAAACCAAGATCACAAACTCCTTCAAAACATCCCTCTCCACACCTGCCCACGAGGTCCCTCATGGTCCACTCACCTCATGTCAACCACATCCAAGTCCTGTTCAAGAGCATCGTCTGGGGCCTTGGGGAGCTCTTCCCCAGCCACCTCCTCCGGGAGAATTTCCTCCTCTGCATCTTCTGGGGCTATCCCCGAGGTGTCCTGGGAGCCCTGGAGCCAGTGGCTCTCGTAGGATGTGCTCTGGAGACCCAAATTACCATTGCTCTGCCTGCGCTCTGACCCATTCGAAGTCTTGACCTCCGGAGCGGAGTTACTGAGCAAGCTTGCCCGGCGTTCTCCAATATCCCCCATGTACTTGATCTCTCCTAACTGTATGCCCTACTCCCTTGGCACCCAAGTGGATCTGTGGTTGCCACGGCAACAGGAGAATGCCTACCCACGGGTTCCGAAGCCCCCATTCCAGCCAGATCTGGGAGCTAGGCCTGGGGTGCACAGCTCCAGTGCCCCACCCTACAAACCTTTCTTTTGCAGTAGCAGGACGAGGGCTAACAGAATCCTACTATGTGGCCCAGGCTGGCCTCGAACCACAGCTCCTCCTGCCTCAGCCTCTGGAGTGCTGAGACCACCCATCCGTGCTGGGACTCCAGATTCCAGCCAGATTCAGATCTCCACTGGAGGCTCTGCCCCTTCCCGTGGGTGGGTTTATGGAATTCGTAGAAATTTCTGAGCATGGATTCTTTTTCCCTTAAAAGAGACATGAGAAAAAGACCACACCTCTTCTTCCTGGTTATGATGGGGCCTGTCTGCAATGTCTAGTGCTCAAGCAGCCATTCTGTGACCAAAGGGCCTGTTAACCCGATGGCAGGTGAGCGAGTAGATGAATCTTTGGTATCTTGAGCTTCCAAACTTAACACCCTGCTAAGGTTAGCTAGCCAAGGCTAGCCTACCTTGGCTCCAGATCTCTACTTCCTCCTCTGGCAGCTGCCTCTCGGGTTCTCGCAGCCCAAAGTGCTCTAACACATGTAGACTCTGCCCCAAAGTTAAATAAGAAGTGCCTTCCAAACATGGCACCTCGAATCCCCACAATGAGCTTACAGCTGTGACAGAGAGTACCCCATCTCCAACTTGGACATGTGGAGAGCCGATGGCACTGAGACTGTTAGTACCATCTTCGGTCTCCCGTGCTGCCTCTGCTCCGTCCCCACCGGCAGCTAGATGGCCAGATGCAGGAAACTCGTGCTGGGGGAGTGGTGGGGAAGCACAGGAGTGAGGGGACGGGGGTTCTGGGACCATGCAGACCCTGATTCCCGCGCCAAGAACGAAGGAACAAGATGCAATGAATCAGTCCCGGGAGCCTCTGCTGGTGGAAGCAGCGCTCAGTTTAATGCAGGATGTCTGCTACATATATATCCAACAGCGGGGGAGGGTCCTGGGTGCTCAGGGTGGGGGATCCATTGGGATAGACAAGGGCTTTGGGGTAGCCTTATTTGCATGCGGGGCCAGGCGCCTACCGAGGGGCGCCCCCTCGCAAGGCATGGTCTCACAGAGGACAGCAGGAAGGCAGGCAGGCACTTATATCTGATCTGCAAGTTGGAGGCAGAGAGAGAGAAGGGGGGCGCTGGGCCAGGCATGGGCTTTTGAAACCTCAAGCCCACCCCTAGTGCCACACTTCCTAATGCTCCCTAAACAGTTCCACACAAGTAAGGGCTGAGCATTCCGCTGTGTGAGCCTGTGGGGCCGTTCTCAGCACACACCACAGCCGGTGCCTGCACACGTGCGGCGTACGCCCACACAGAGACAAACAACGGGCTGGAGAGATGGCTTACTGTTAAAAGCACTCACTGCTCTTCCCGAGGACTCAGGTTTGGTTCCCAGCACCCACATCAGGCAGCTCACAACCATCTGTGGCTCCAGTTCCCGGGATCCGACTCCTCCTTCCTTCTGCAGGCACCAGGCACACTCGTGGTACACATAAAAAATAATAGTTAAAAAAAAAAAAAAGCCTGGTGGTGGTGGTGCACACCTTTAATCCCAGCACTCGGGAGGCAGAAGCAGGTGGGTCTCTGACAGTTCGAGGCCAGCCTGGTCTACAGAGTGAGTTTCAGGACAGCCAGGGTTACAACAGAGAAACTCTGTCTCAAAACACACACACACACACACACACACACACACACACACACAAATCTTTAGAGACAAATTTTTAAAATTAAAAAATAAGACCGTCACCCAGAAAAAGCATTAAAATCAAATCAAATTTAGTGACTATGAATCATAAAAATCAATGTTTACAACTTCTGGTATAATATGTAATTGTACTACTCATGAACAAGGAGAGTAAATCTGAACACTAGTGAGCCGGCCTGACTCTTGTTGCAATGGAGCTGGGAGATGATGTAAAACAGCTTCAACATCTGCCAGTCGGAATGATGGTTTTTTTCCCATCTCCATGCTGAGAGCGCTACTTCGTGCACACACACACAGTGTGGACGGCAGAAGCGTGTGTGTGTGTGTGCGTGTGTGTGCGTGTGTGTGCATGTGCATGTGTGTGTATGTTTGTGTGTGTATGTGTGTGTATGTATGTGTGCGTGTGTGTGCATGTGCATGTGAGTGTGTGTGCATGTGCGTGTGAGTGTGTGCTTGTGTGAGTGTGTGTGAGTGTGTGTGTGTGTGCGTATGCATGTGTGTGTATGTTTGTGTATGTATATGTGTGTATGTGTGTGTATGTATGTGTGTGCTTGCGTGTGTGTGTGTGCATGTGTGTGTGTATGTTTGTGTATGTATGTGTGTATGTATGTGTGTGTATGTATGTGTGCATGTACATGTGAGTGTGTGTGCGTGTGTGTGCGTGTGAGTGTGTGTGCGTGTGTGTATGTGTGTGCATGTGCGTATGTATGCGCGCGCGTGTGTGTGTGTGTGTGTGTGTGTGTGTGTGTAACCCATCTTTGGTTCCTCACTGGCTGCTGTTGCTTTAAGACAGAGTCTCTCACTTGGTTTTTGCTTGGGTTTGACAGACACACCTCAGCCCATTCCAAGCACCCAAACGCCTCCCTTGACTTCCAACAACCCCAGTCGGGCCCCCATCCGTCCCCACAATGTGGTCCCTCCCCTCTGCCCTATCCTCTTCTGCGCTCCCCTCATCTCCCTCCCCTCCTCCATCTCACCCTTCCCCTCTCCCCCCTCCATTGTCTCTGTATATGGCGTGGCTTCTCCCTGCTCCATGCTGCCCTCGACCCCCCGTACCCCCTGCCCTGGGTCCCTTCAGCCTGCCCCGTTTCTCTCCGTGCACCAGGACTTCCTCGCTTCTCTGCCGTACTTCCTCGCTCTTGCGTTTGTTCGGTGTGGCCCGGAAGATGTGGTGATGCTCACGATGACCACTAGGTGGCGGCCGACTCACGGCCACCTGTATCTTGCAGCAAGGATGCTCCGGGCTGAGAGCCCAGGTCTCCCCTCTGCTGGGCCGCTGTTTACAAACCAGAAAGAGATGCTATGAAGCCTGCGCGCGGATGACAAGGAACACTGAACAAAGCATCATTCTCGGGACTATCTGGCTGTCTCTGAAGAGTCTTTCCTCACTCAGTAACCTTCTGGTGGCTCCCAGGACCAAGGATGTCTGTCTCCCAGGAGATGTACAGAGCAGGGTTGAAACCATCCACACAGTGTCGAAAACTCAGCCCAGTTTCCCTGGACTCCAGTCCCTTCAGCCCCTGGGGGCAAAGTCTCCGTTTAGTGCTAAGAAAAGTATGACCTTCCCAGTGTTCCTCTAACCAAGAGCAACGAGGGCCAGGCAGAGACACAAGGGAGCTTGGGAAACCAGCCATTCCCATCTCCCTGGTCAGCTTGTTCTCTTTCGGAACAATCTTAAGCAGCACCCAGGGCCCGCTGGGCTGCTAGTTCTGGTGTGGGGCTGCATGGCTTCTCTAAGGCCCTGTTGCACCAGCAGCAGTCACGTGTTCTGAAACCAGGAACCCGAAGGCCCATGAAGTGATCAGAACTAGGAAATGCAGCGCAAACAGGAGGTGCGGCCGGGCAGTGTGTGGTCCCTGGTACCTGGGGACCTAAGCTTTCCATCAACTCTGTCCCTGCCTCCACAGTGTCCTTACTCCATGGCTCCGCTCCGGCCAGGCAAGGGAACTGTTTGCATCTGTGCAGAAGCTTCACGACTTCCATCCCCTGCTCGGTTTCAAAGAGTGCCCAGGAAGCACCCTACGGGAGACCTTCCAGTGGGGACCCATCTGGTTACACGTGAGTCCCGCTGGCTGCCCTTGTCTCAGCTCAAACACAGTCAACCGATGCAGAGTCAGGCTGGGCTCAGTGGCAGTCCTAAATTCAAACTCCTGCACCAGCCAGGCAGGCAAACAGGAAAGGACAGACAAGAGACGCATTCTCACAGCGCTAAGCCCAAGCCAGCCCGCTGAGCTGAGCCTTGGCGGGTGGGGTGGGGCTAGCACTTTAGATCTGAGAAGGCACGATGTTGAGCCAACTTCAATGTACAGCAGCAGAAACGGAGTATGCAGCCAGCACCGTGGAAGCATGGGGGCGGGGGGGAGTCGGGCACAGGTGGTGGCTGGGCCATGAAGCCTCCATGGGCACCTGGTGGAAAGTGTGGCCCGAATGGGCTCCCCCAAGAGCATCTGGGATGGGCTGTCTTCATGCTCAGGCAGGGTCCGGTAGCTGGCAAAGACGTCAAGACCAGCGCTCCAGAGTCACGGTCTGATACACTTGATTGACTCCCCGCTAAATCGTGTGTGTGTGTGTGTGTGTGTGTGTGTGTGTGTGTGTGAGTGTCTCGGGACCATGTTTAAAGTAAGTCTCCCACACGTATTATGAATTATTTCCCAAACTCTATAACCCCAGGAGGCCTTATTCTTTGTCATGTGACTTTGCAACAAGCCTCCCTTCCTACACACACACACACACACACACACACACACACACACACACACACGGGGTAAAACATCCCAGAACTTGCTCCAAGGAGGCAGAAAGGGTAGGAGCCTGCAGCCTTGTCAAAATTCTCAGGTTCCCACCTCTTCCCAGGTCTCCATCAGTAAGCAGGAGTCAGGGGGGGCACCAGCAAAGGCTGTGGGCATCCACAGGCCCAGGCGTCGGGAAGGCTGGCTCCAGCGTGGTCCTCCATCCTGGCTTTTCCCAGCACAGTCCGGTTCCTATGGAGACGCCCAGAGTGGAACCAGGCTGAGCTGGGCTTCCCGCCATGCGCCAGGCTCTCGCCTGAGACTAAATTAAGTTGTCCCGGTGGGGGAGGTAGAAAGAGAGGATCTAAAACAAGCCGGGGTGAGTCAGCCCTGGGGGCCTGAGGGGGATGCAGCCAGCCCACCAAGGTCTTGTTCAGTGAGGGGGGACCACGTAGCAGCTCCATCTGAGAGGAGTTTATTAATAGACACCAAGCTTTCCGTAACTCAGAGATGACCACTGCACTCCATGCCAGGAGCTCCTCTGGTCCAGAGAGACACATGTGACCCCCACAGGGCCCAGGGTACCCTAGGGCAGAGTCACCCTGAGTGCAGAAGACTAATTTGTGGGTGAGGCAGTGAGCAGCAGCAGCTCTGGACACCGCAGGATGGGGAACACCACCTGCCCTCCTCTTCCTGCCCAGCAGGAGGAGGGTGCCCCTCGAGAGTCCTCCCCCCCCAATCCAGGCTATCTGGTGGAGGATGGGGAGCTCCCACCCAGGAGCAAACCCAGAATGAGGACCAACAAGAGGGCCCAGGCTATGGGGGAGTGGGTGCTGGAGCTTTAGGGTATGGCCTCACATTGGCCACTGGGCTTCGGGAAAAGTCATGGCTCATCTAGATTAAGATTCTTTTCTTACTCACAGGGCTGAGCTGCTGGGAGTGCCCAGCTGGCTGCTGGGAGCAGAGAGGCCTTCTCTGATAGGGCACAGGGAACAGTTGACCCCTCAGCTCCTGAGTAGCTCAGTCCCGGGCCAAGCTAAGCCACCCCCCTGCCCTAAGTGCTGGCTGATCTTGGCTGTCGCCTTGACTCACCAGGGAAGAGAGAGCCTCAGGGCCTCCACCAGATCAGCCTGGAGGCAAGTCCACGGGAGCATTTTCTGGGTTTATGATTGACATCAGAGGGTCAGCTCATTTGGGGCAGTGCCACCCTGCGAAGGTGACCCCTCTAGGCTCCTGCCTGAGTCCCCGCCATGACTCCCCTGATAATGAACTGGAGCCTGTAAGCCGAGTAGACCCTTTCCTCCCCAAGATGCTTCTTGTGGTGTTGATCACAGTACTGAACCACTAACTAAGACAGGGGAGGTGGGAGGGCAGAGGGGGATGACGGCAGGACAATGGGAAGAAGACAGAAGGTTGCAGGAAGATGGGTAGAGGGTGATGGAGGGTGGAGGGAGGATGCTGGAGGATGCTGGAGGATGGTGGAGGACGGTGGAGGAGGGTGGAGGATGGTGGAGGAGGGTGGAGGACGGAGGAGGATGGTGGAGGATGGTGGAGGGTGGTGGACGGTGGAGGAGGGTGGAGGAGGGGTGGAGGACGGTGGAGGAGGGTGGAGGAGGGCGGAGGATGGTGGAGGATGGTGGAGGACGGTGGAGGACGGAGGAGGACGGTGGCGGAGGATGGAGGAGGGTGGAGGATGGTGGAGGAGGGTGGAGGATGGTGGAGGAGGGTGGAGGATGGAGGAGGACGGTGGAGGATGGTGGAGGATGGTGGAGGAGGGTGGAGGAGGGTGGAGGACGGTGGAGGAGGGTGGAGGAGGGCGGAGGACGGTGGAGGAGGATGTGGAGGATGGTGGAGGAGGGTGGAGGATGGTGGAGGATGGTGGAGGACGGTGGAGGACGGAGGAGGACGGTGGCGGAGGATGGAGGAGGGTGGAGGAGGGTGGAGGAGGGTGGAGGAGGGTGGAGGAGGGTGGAGGAGGGTGGAGGAGGGTGGAGGAGGGTGGAGGATGGAGGAGGACGGTGGAGGATGGTGGAGGATGGTGGAGGAGGATGGAGGATGGTGGCGGAGGGTGGAAGATGGTGGAGGAGGGTGGAGGACGGTGGAGGACGGTGGAGGACGATAGTGGGAGGATTCAGAGAGTGTGGAGAGGGTGGGCGGATGGGAGATGACGAGATGGATTTACAGTGTGCGTCAGGATCAGCCTTTGGACATCATCACAGGGGCCGTATTCATTTTCCGCCACTGTGATACGTGCCCCCCCCCCAGGGCCCGAGAGCTACCTCCGCCATCGAGGACACTGGCTGCGGCTGCAGAGGACTCAGGTTCCATTCCCAGCTCCTGTGCGGTGGCTCAGAACCACCTGAAACCCCAGTTCCAGAGGATCCGACGCCCTCCTCTGGCCTCTGTGGGCACCATAAACACATGGCGCATAAACATACATGCAAGCAAAATACCCACACACACAAAATTAAAAATTGAAGAAAATATCAAAACTCCCTAAATGAAAACAGATGAAAGGAGAAGGGGCTCGTTTTTCCAGCCACTCCATGGCATTCAGTCCGTCACGGCAGGGGCGTGGAGTAGCCGGTTACACTGTGCCCAGTGAGGAAGCTGATGGGTGCAACTCACTTTCTCCCCATGCCCTTCCCAGAGTCAGAGTCTCGCTCTGTAGCCCCGGCTGTCCTGGAACTCACTCTGTAGCCCAGGCTGGCCTCGAACTCACAGAGGTCCACCTGCCTCTGCCTCTGGAGAGCTGGGATCAAAGGCGTGTGCCGCCATAGCTGGCTCACACTTTCAACCTCTTATTCAGGCTAGCCGGGACCCTGGGCCAGGAGAGGCGCTGTCAGAACTTAAGGTGGGTCTTCCTACCTCAATAACCTAATCTGGATAGTCCCTGGAGTTTATGACAGAATCACCTGGGCTCCAGAGGCCTTGGATAGCCCGACCCTGCAGCTCTGCCACCTGAAGCACAGTGGCCTCTCTCTCGGGCTCACCCCAGCCCATGCCTACAGCTCTCCTTCGCTGGTGTACTACAGTCTTAGCATCTACCTCATCCTGGGGTCGCCACTGAAACAAACTTCACTCTCATACACACTCACCGAGCCGCACGCTTTGAGTCTCTCTCTTCCCGACTGTTTTTCCCTCTCATAGACCTGCATAGGTGCCACAGTCTGAACCTCTCCTGTTCTTGAAGTTTCCTCTGTCAAATAAATCAATTCATTAACTTGTTTATTTGCTTAATTATTTTCTGTTTATGGGTGCTTTCTCAGCATATGTGTCTGTGCACCATGTGTGTGCCTAGGGCCCTCAGATGCACAGAAGCGGGTGTCGGATCCCCCCTGGAACTGTAGTCACAGATGGTTGTGAGCCGCCACGTGGGTGCTGGGAGCTTAACCTGGGTCCTCTGCACGAGCAGCCAGTGCTCTTAGCTATTGAGCCGCCTAGCCAACTCTGAGTCCACTGACCTTAACTTCACCCTCACTCAGGTTCTCGGGACAAGGCAGGGTGCAGCCAGATTCGAGGGCAGAGCAGTGTATGACTAGCCCTTAGCCCCTGTTCCCCTCTGAAACGTGGTGAGCCGGGCTTCCACAGACCACACCCTTCCAAGCATCCATCAGAGCAGCCCGTCGGGCTCTGCTCACATCTGACGGCTTTCTTAGCCCAGGCTTCTGCTTTTCCACATCCCTCCCACAAACTTTTCCAAAGATCCAAGGACTTCCCTGTCCTTTGCCTTTTGTATGGTCTGCGGGTGTGGGATTTCTGTGGGGATGTTTGATTGCTAATGATCTGCATGTGCTGTCAGTAGAGTACCTGAGGGGTTCTGAATCAATGAAAACACGGGTCCGGTGTTTCCACCGTGAGTACGGCACTGGCCATGATGGTGGGTCCCTCCGCGGAGGTCCAGCAGAGTGTGCATGTATGAGAATGCCTCCCTGTCCTTTTTTGCTGAGCCGCCCCAGCAGCAGCTTACTGCAACAGAACATTGCCAGTGGAATACCAGAGGAGAGATGGGAGAGGCGGGTGTTGGGGGAGGGGCCAAGAGAGGAAGAGATGAGAGAGACTCGAGAGACAGAACCAGGAGCCTAGAAGGAAGGACCAAGGGGAACCAAGAGAAGAGCCGAGAGAGCCCATAGTCGAAATGGTAGTTTTTATAGAAATCAGGAGCTGGAGGGACCAGCGAAGCCCCTGGGCTGAAGTGGTTTGGGGTAGGGAGGCAGGCACAAGAAGAACCGAGAGCAGTCGGGTGTTGCTGATAGGCTCCACCAGTAGCCATTTGTCCCCGGTTTCTTTGGGACCTGACAGAGAACAGGAGAGATAAACCCAACGCTCCCTGTTGTCCCTGTTGTCACCTGGCCTTGGGAATCACAGCATATCCCTGTTGCTCGAAGCTGCCCAAGCTGCCTGAGGGATGTAAGTCACCATGGGGTCCCGCCTTTTATGAGAGGCTCAGTAGCCAGATCTGAGCACTGGTTAACAAACACTGAGCACCTTCTACATACACAGAGGACATTGTTCGCTTTGTGCAGCCAGCATGTATTGAGCACCTACTGCATGCAGCTAATGTACTGAGTGTAGAGAAGGCATTGAGTGCTTGCAAGGTGAGCCAGCATGCATTGAGCACTTACAGTATGCAGCTAATGTACTGAGTGCCAGCTGTAGCATGTGGACAACCGTTCACACGTCTTACCTCATTCCCTTCTCTGGTTGAGAAAAATCCAGAACTTGTAAAGGTGCAAAAACATCACTGTTGGCTTCCTGTCATCATCTAGATCAGGGCTCCCCTGTGGCGTGGAACCTGAGTTCTGAGCAGGGCAGTCCAGGCTGCCTGACTCCCCATCTCAACCAAGACGCCCAGTAGACTTGCTGTCGCGGGTCGCCCTGAAGGAGTCTTGTGATCTCGGTTTCTCAAAAAACACAGAATGATTTTGAAATGTGTTTTTGTGCCCAGCCCAGGTGTAGCAGATGAGAGTGAGTCTGAGGTAGACTGCTAGTTATCAGTGGCTATGATTTATTTACGTGCCACTGTGAAAAACATGTTTGCCGCGTGCAGCTTGTCCTTGTGATCACGTGCCACTTAGACTTCTGGGAACTTTGCTCAGAGCATATGTTGGTCGAGGTCTGGAGAGCCGAGGAGGGAATCAGGTTCAGGATATTGTGTTGAGCCGTCAGTCCAGCTCACTGTCAGCTCCTGCTCTCCCAGGTTCAGGCCGCCAACAATGGCGGTAAATATTTCTTTCTTCCTTTCTTCCTTTTTTCTTTTCTGAGCCAGGGGGTATATAAGCATGGTAGCACCCTGCTACACTTGACAGCCCCCCTCCCAAGAGTAAGCCCCACCCCAGCCCCTCAGTGAGCAGAACACAGTGTCCTGGGCGTCAGTCTCTACCCCCTCCCGTACCACCATCAGGGTAGGATGCAGGGTGCTGGAGAGGAAACTGAGTCACAGAGAAGGGGCAACATGCCAGGTTGCGAACCAGGACTGCACAGTGCACAGCCCCAAGCCTGAGGCCTTCCATCAGTAGCCCTGGGAGCGAGAGCTTATACCAACCCACCGTAAAGTGGGTAAACGGGTAGATGCTCACACACCGCACCTTGGAAACACCCAAGTGCTCACTGCTGGGCAGCCCTTCCTCTCCCAAAGTCACCTGAGCTGGCTGAGGCCCCTCCCACATAGATAACGAGGGAGGAGTAGGGGCCACCATCCAGAGAGACACTGCCTCAGATAACCTGCAATCAGCCACATAATATGACTGTGGTAATTACCATTGCAGAGCATGAGGACTGCGCGGTGAGCCGGAGGCTACCCTAGAGCACACGTATTCACATGCACACACATGTAAACATACATGCACATGCACACACATGTAAATATACATGTACATGCACACACATGTAAACACATGCACATAGTGCTCACAGAGACATGTATGCACACACAGACACACATACAGACACACGCACCCACACACAGACATACACGTGTTACAGAAGTTTATTTTTAGTCATGCATAAAATAGCTGTTTTGTGCACTGTTAGGAAAAGGGCTGCCTAGGCTTTGGCGTTTTGTACTGTCTGCAGGTGTTGGATTTCTGCAGGAGACGTTTGATTGCTCATGATCCGCATGTGCTATCAGTAGAACACTGGGGAGATCTGTATCAAAAAACTCAGACGCTCAGGGTCCACTGTCCTGTATGGCTCTGGCCAGGATAGTGGTTCCCTCTGCTGAGGACTGGCAGGGTTTGCATCTATGAATATGCCCTTGTGTCTTCCTTGGTGAGCCGTCACCACAAGTGTACTAGTACATATGCATGCATGCGTGCACACACAGAGCGACACACACATACACACACGCACGCACGCACGCACGCATGCACACACACAGGCTTTCCAAGTTGATCATGTGCTCAGCTGGAAACCCACGCACTCAAGTGGAAAATAGAGGTGAAGGGAGGCTCCTCAAACAGCCATGGCGCCCTACCCAGATGAGTGGGCTTAGGGGGCAGTGGGGGGGGGGTTCACGGAGATCATGGGCCGCTTGGAAGCAGGGCAAGAAAGGCATTCAGGATATCAGAGAGACATCCCTGCTGCCCCAGGCCCTCCCTCCACTCCCTTCCCTGGTTCAGTGTCTTCCACGAATCTTAGGCAGGAGGCTCATGCCTTCTTCATTTCCTCCCCAGCTGCAAACATCCACAGCCCGGGCTTCCAGAGCTGTGTCCCCTATCTGCTTCATCCTGGGCACCCCAGGACAGAGACCTCACCCTCGGCCATGAAGCTTGCCACATGATTTCTTGATGAACATCATCAGGCTGGAGCACAGAGGAGACTTTGCCACCTTTCCCAGGAGAAAGGATTGCCCAGCCATGAGCTTCAATCACAGCTGGATCCAGGCAGAGGCCACGATGTCCCCCTCACCCTCAGCTCCGCTCCTCCCTACACTGCTTCCCCTCTGAGGAAGGTGCATCAGTTGAGTGGAATCTACGAGGCTTCTGCCTATGGGGACCTGACTGCCCACTGCATCTTCAGAGCAGGATGGCTCAGGCGGAAGCCAAGATGGCAGGGATGTGTGCTGAGGGCCCCGGTGCAGAGTATATTGCAAGGCGAGAGAAGCTCTCCTGGGATCCTGTGTCAACAGGCAACGCCCTCCCTCCTGGGCAGCATGAGGCTCAAATGGAGCTCTCGACATCAGGCAGAGAGATGCTACTGGCAATGGTGATGCAGGGCCTGTGCACTGGCCCAGAGAAGCCACAGCCAGATATAGACACAGGGAAAAACATGGCCATACAGGGTGCACACAGATCACATATGGACACAGGGAAACACACAAACACATGTGTGAGCAAACTGAGACAGGGATGTGTTCAAAGCCACACGGGGAGACAGGGTGACAAACAACCATGCTTGCTGCTGAGAGATGAGATCAGCTCAGGAATGGCACACGAGCGGCCCAAGAGAAGCCTGGTTGCCCTGGCAACACATCCCAGGACCTTGGCCTCCGTGGTGTTGCTCATCTGGCCATTGGTAGGAGGGGCTGTTGGGAACCCTAAGCTGGAATGGGGGGGGATCCCAGCGACAGCATGGGGACTTGATGTGCCCTGGGGTAGTGAGCTAAACTGGTTAGTTCTGAGCAGAAAGGGACAGGGGGTCCTGTCCTGGGCAGAGAAGGACATGGGGTTCTGTCCTGGGCAGAGAAGGACATGGGGTCCTGTCCTGGGCAGAGAGGGACATGGGGTCCTGTCTTGGGCAGAGGGACACAGGGTCCTGTTCTGGGCAGAGAAGGACATGAGGTCCTGTCCTGAGCAGAGAAGGACATGAGGTCCTGTCCTGGGCAGAGGGACATGGGGTCCTGTCCTGAGCAGAGGGAGACAGGGTCCTGTCCTGAACAGAGAGGGACATGGGGTCCTGTCCTGAGCAGAGGGATATGAGTCCTGTTCTGGGCAGAGGGACACGGGGTCCTGTCCTGGGCAGAGAGGGACATGGGGTCCTGTCCTGGGCAGAGAGGGACATGGGGTCCTTGCTGGGAGTTAGAGAGGCCACAGGGCCTTGGGTGGACAGCAGGTGCTGCCCTGTCCTGGAAGCCTCAGAGGTCTGACAGTCCCCAGCACTGAACCTTCTGTCAGTGGAGCACGAAGCCTTGGTTCTGCTCACGGGAGAAGCTGTGGACTGTGCCAGCCCATCCCTCAACACACAGTCACGAACTTCCCATCTTCTTCCTCTGCTACTGTCATCATGCCAAGGTCAGCAGGAGGCTGCAGGCATCAAGGTATGGCTCGTCCCCTGAGCATGGGTCCCCTCCACCCACAGGACAGAGGTTAGAAGCCCACGGTGATCAGAGTGGCCAGCAAGGTGTTGAGGGGCAGCAGGACCTTCTGCCTCCAGTCAGCTCCCACCTAAGGCACCCTCACCCAGTCACCCTGGGTGCCCTGCACATGTGCACACGGGGAATGGTGACATCCGGGGACTAGGAGAACCTGTCCCAACTCTGGTGTCACACGCATCCACACACAGTCACTGATGCAACTGAGAGGCCCCAGAGGGTTTCCCGTTGGAAGCATCGACTGCCCGGGCAGCCACCTCCAGACCTGCCTTGGGGTCTCACTGGGCCAGACGGGGCCAGGCCAGTTCCTGGTTAAGGCAACCGGCAGTACCTGAAGGGTCCCCAAGGTAGCAGAACCTAGAAGGGAAATGGAGAGAGCTCTCTGGGGATTGGACACTCCCAACCCTGACCAGACAGCTGGACTTTTGGCAGAGCCCATGGGCCTCCAACACCTCACGGGAAATCCACAATGTCCACTCCGAAGGCTGTCATGAGGATAGGCTGAGCCGATGTGGATGGAGAGTCAGGACAGAGCTCAGCGCTCAGACCTGTGAAGCTCCTCCCTCCCCTTCTGTCCGGGTCCCAGACAGCAGAGAGGAGGAGTCTGAGGACGGTCTTCCTCACCCCAGGCCGCCCCACCCGGCTCGCCATGCACAGCCGAAGCTCTCGTTGTTATTAAACACAAAGCAAGCAGAAGACCTGCACCCCCGCACTCCCCAAACACCTTTACTGCACTAAAAACAGCATCATAAACAAACACATTTGGAGGGGAGACGGCTTAAAGATTCACACACAGTCGAGTGCAAACACGAAGATATCAAACAGCGCAGGGTGTAGGAAACAGGACCCCGCAGAGCATAGGGGATCAGAGACAGAAAACAGCAGATCCGTGGGCCTGTCTGTCCACCGCTCCCACCGACCAGCCCAGGTCCTGGGTGTGCCTCAACTCCAGAGTCAGCGGGACCAGGCACAGGCAGGAGTCGAGTCCAAGGTGTGGCTCGGCTACACCTCAAGGGTCCTAAGGGATCGGCTCCCACGCCCTTCTCCAGAGGGACCTGGGCCTTTGGAGTTTGAGAGAGCAAAAGAGGATCTCTGCAGAAGGGACCTGGTCCCCCAGTGCCCAACAGTCCATTCGGTTCTGAGTCACAGAGTTTGTGCATAATTCAGCAGCCATTCGGGGACCGTGTATCCCATCCCACGAGGGTTTCCGGTGCAGGAAATCCACACACAGCCCAGCCTCATCCCTCCGGCCCACCTGCAGCCACAGCCTAGTTATACTCTGGAGTAAAGGGCTGCTGGCCACAAGGGCACCCCAGGAAGGAGGTTCATTTGCAGCCTTCAGGCTTGGGGAGGGAGCTGTAGGCTTGAGGCAGAAGCTCCTGAGTTACAGGTGGCTCTGGTTGTTCAGCAGGAGTGGAGAGCCGCCTGTGCCAAAGAGCCATCATCTGCCTGGAGACACCCTGGCCCTTCTAGTTTTCCCCAGCTCCAGCCCAAAGGCCAAGCCCTACTGTGGCTCTGGATGGAACCACAGCAACCGAACCTGGGAGGCTGGGCCTACCCAGAACCAGCTTGACCAAGGAGGACCTCCCACAGGCTGGGGGGGTATGTCATAGAGAGCTTCTCAGAGCATCTGGACAGAGAGCGTAGCAACCAGACTGTGGGGGGCGGGGGCGGGAAGCACCCCCATGCAGCAAAAGGGGGAGAAAAAAAAAAGACACATCCCAGAATCCTGGGACCTCTAAGAACCCCACAGCTCTATGTAGACGGGCCAGGCAGTATCACAGGGTGGAGGGGGCAAGGGGTGCCGGTGAGCAGAGAGAAAAGAGCCATCTGCTCCGAGAGACCCGGGGAACGCAAGGCCACAGGCCCCGCCCACCACAGGTCCCGCCCATCGCCACCCCACCCCCCTCAGCTGAGCTCAGTGTGAAGGGGAGGAGCCGCAGACCTCACAGAAAGGGCAGCAGGGAGGTCAGCGGCAGCTCCTCCTCCCCCAGGAGCGTGTCCCTCTTGAGGCTACTCCCCTTATTGACCACCTTGATCCTGAGGGCCAGCTTGCGCACGCTGGCCGGCCCCAGGCCGTCGAAGAAGAAGTCCTCGTTGAAGATGGGGTGGCGACTATTCTTGATGATGGTGCTCCGCTGCTTCTGCAGCTTCCCCGGCACCAGGCACAGCCCCACGCAGCAGTTGATGCTCCGGGCATCGCAGGGCCGGTCATACAGACCCTCGGCCGCCAGCAGGCGCACACGCAGGCGGGCCTGGGCCGCCTCGTACTCAGCCAACAGCCTCACGCTGCCCCTGGTGCCCATGCGCACGGTGTGCTCTCCACGTGGTGCCTGGCCAGACTCGGGGCCCGGCTCCGGGGTAGCCCTGCGGGTCAAGCGGCGACGGACACCTGGACTGGTGTCCGGTGTGCTGTCATCGGCGGACAGGGAGCCATGGCGGCCCACCGAGTGCTTCAGCTGGCTCACCTTGGCCTGGCTGTCCTGGGCGAAGCCCTTGAGCAGCGACACAGAGCGAGAGAGCAGAGGAGACCCGAACGGGGAGGACTCGGCAGAGGACCCCGTGTCACTTTCCCCGCCGCTGAAGTAGCGACTAGGGCTCATCAGGGCCCCCCCAGCCTCCCGGGATCCCCCATCACCCCCATTGGCCTTGGCACCTGCTCGACGGCGCCCAGCACCAGGGGAGCCCACCTGGGCCAAGGCCCCGTGCTCACTGTGAAAAAGGGACTCCTTGCGTCTGGTGTGAGGGCTCTCGGCCAGCGTGGCAAAGCCATAGGATGTCTGCGCCTTGGGCACAGAGGGCAGGGACATGGCACCCTGCGCCTGGGGGTCGGCGTTGGTGGCCTCCTCAGCTGTCCAGTCCTCCGCACTCTCTATCTGGATCACGTGCCGTGTGGCTGCCTTCAACAGGTTCCTGCTCTCTGAGGCCAATTTGACAGGTAGCCGGGGGCTGCGTGGTGCCCGGCGCGGCCCAGGTGAGGCCAGGTTCTGCTCTGATGTGGATGGGCCCAGGTCCGCCTGCCCCTCAGCCTCGGTGGGGCCTGAGGGCAGCTTGGGAGGAATGAAGAAGTCGGGGATCTTGTCCGGCGTCAGCACGTTGCTATACAGAGGGCCCTTGGAGGCCTTGTCCCCAGCCTCGCCACCCACCCCGCGGCTGGCTCCGTTCTCCCCAGACCCCCGAAGCCTCTCCAAGAACCACATGTTGGTTTTTCTCATGAATGCGATGGCCAAGAAACCAGGGCGTCTGGGAAAAGAAATAGGGGTCAGGGGTGACACCTGTGCTCAAAGGTCACATGTTAGGGCTGTCAGAGGGTGAGACCTGTGTGCAGCGGTCACCTTGCTACGGTTGTTAAGAGGTTGGCATTTGTGTTCAAGTGTCGACTGTCAGGGCTGTCAGAGGGTGGCTCCTGTGCACAGGGATCATCTGCCAGGGCCCCACGGGGCTGACACCTGGCTCAGGGATCACCACCTGTCAGGGTCACACCTAGCGCTTGGGGTGCCCCAGCATGGTCATCCTCCCACACCAGTGGGCCCGGCCCGTATCCCGCGCACCCACCCACCCAGCAGAGGTCCCCCGGGGAACCTCAGGCCGAGCTGTCCCGGCCCCGCCCCCGGCTGCCACCCACCTGTGGCTTCGCTCCGCTACTGCGCCTTGCGTTGGGGGAGGCGGCGGCGGCCCTGGTCCCCGCGCAGCGAGCGACCGCGCCCCCGGCTCCCCGTGCGCGGGGTCTGGGGACCGCGGAGCGCGCCGGGCTCACCTGCCGCCGGCTGCGGCGACTCTGGCACGCAGAGCTCAGCTCCGGACCCGGCGCAGCTGCGAGCGAGGCGGCAGCGCGGCGGCCAGCTCTGCGCTCGGCGCGGGAAGCCGCCCACCAAGCCGTATTCCTCCGAAGGCGGCCGCGCGCCCGCGTCCCCGCAGTCCGCGAGGGGCGGGGCCTTCCGGAGCTGGCCGGGCGCGGGGCCTCGGGGGCGGGGTCTGTGTGCGGGGCGGGACCTCCCGGTGGCCTCCCGGTTCAGGTTGAGGGCGGGGCTGGAGGGTGGGCGGGGCTCCTGGTTCACATAGGGTGGAGCTTGAAGAAGGGGTGGGGCTGGCAGGAGTGGCAGGACTTTGTTGTTCGGGCCGGGGGGGCGGGGCCGGTAGCACTGGACCAACTACCTGGCGGGGGGGGGGTCGGGGGCGGGAGGTGGGAGGGATGGCCTCCTGGGAGGGGGGGCGGGTAAGGGGACCGGGTCCAGATGCATGGGGCGGGTCTTGGGCTCTTGGCGAGGGTCTCCTGATAACAGCGTGTATGTCCTGTGGTTCTGGACAGGATCCACAGTACTAATCTGGGCCTCCTGGTACTCGGCTAAATGGAATAAGCCTGGTTGGGAAGTTGAGGGGTGGGGCTTGTTGCACTGGACCCCGCTGAGGTAGGCTGTACCACTTCCGGCCCGGGCCCCGCCCCTCAGCTGTGGAGAGCAAAGCAGGCCCCTACACTAACCAGCTGCTCTTCAATCAATAGTAATTATAATAACCGGGATTGGGAACGGAGTCCCAGTCTGCCTCTAAATGACCTTCTCCATCTCGGGTTCCCATGGCCACCCAGCAGGTGGTCATGCTCAGCCTTTGTAGCTGAGATGACAGTTTCTCTCTAGAAGCAAGGACCTACCCAGAGGGAGGCCTGGTCACTGCTGGTTGGGTTTCTATAGCTCAGTGTCAGGTCCTGAGGGAATTCACCTTCCATGGGCCTACCTTTATCTGATACCCACCTATGGCCAAATGACCCGGATGCTCGCCACAGTCTGGTGGCCATCCTTGTGCCCAGTGAGACAGGAGCCCACAGAACAACACAGAGGAATGACAGTGTAGGCATGTGACTCTCCATGACAAAACTATAGCAAACTAGGCATGTTGGTACACATCTTTAATCCCAGCACTCAGGAGGCAGAGGCAGGCAGATCTCTGTGTCTACACAGTGAAGTTACAGGATAGCCAAGGCTACATAGTGAGACTCTGCCTCAAACAAACAAAACAACAAAAATCTGTGACAGGAAATCTAGAGGGGAATAGAAGAAACTGCCATCAAGCCATGGTAGATGAAGAAGCCTAGCAGTGTAAGAACAGCGCTCAAACTAAGGGTAGCTACAGGATCACAGTCCCCAGGAACCAGGCTACCTCCATCTGCTCAGCTGGAGCTTGAATCCTGTGACCATACACACTCCCCGCTGTGTGACATCAGGCAAGCCTCCAAACTTCTCTGTGCCTCTGCCGCCTCTCTGATTCCACAGGTCACATATGTCAATCACTGAGAGGCCCAGAGAACCTGAGAGGTGTTGGATGGAATTTTTTCCCAGCCCTTCTGTAGGGAAGCAAGGGTCTCAGCCAGGAGTGGCCAAGTAGGAAAGTACCCCAGAGGCCGGCTTCAACAGCTGAGCTCAGCGGCTGTCCCCTATACCCTGTTATATTGAGTGGGCTCAGAAATGGAGGCCCATGGGGAAAGGCCCCCGGTTGGCCCCTGTGAGCCCCACCCTGAAGGGAGGGAGGCTGGCCCTTCCACCTGGCAGATGGCAAATGGAAGCAGCTTGGTCAACAAAAGCCAGTTGCCTCTTTCTGAGCCAAGCAGAGCCACTGGCAAAGGGAGACATGGCCAACCCCTCTCCTCTCCATGACTCAGACTCAGTCAATACCCGAGAGAGTGCCTAGATTAGGTGGTATCGATCCAGCTCTCCCCTGCGGTCCTGAGTCGTGCAGCCTCCTGCTGTGAGACCTTAGCCCCCAGGCCGGGTGGGAGGGGTGTTTCTCAGAGGTGTGGCCTTCAGTTCTTGGGGCTGGGGAGATGGCTCGGTGCTTAGAAGAACATGCAGTAGATCACTGAGACTCAGGGCTCAAGACCCAGCCTCAAGCCTTGTGCCCACACGGCTCTAGCAAGGACAATCCTGCCTCAGAACGGTGGGCACTGGTCACAGGGACCTGACCGCTGCTCCTTAGCCTGCTCACTTCCAGACATGCCTGGCAGGCCCACAGGGAGCTGGGCCACCTATCTCTGTGTACTACAGAGAAAAAGGAACCCAGAATGCAAACTCAGAACTCTCCTGCTGCTATCCAGAGATATTTCGGAGCAAGTGTTTGTTAACTGAGTAGCTGGTGGTGTGAAAGGCAGGGAGATCCCCGGAGCCAAGCTTCTGGGCTTCCTGGTCCGTCTCCCCCCACTCATATCACTTCTGGGAACCCTAGACTCCCCTGGCTCAGTGATCAGAGAAAGTGGTGGGACCTAGCTGCCCTGCCATCCTTCCCACCCCTCACCACGGACCAGTCTTTGGTGAGTCACTGCCTCTTCCAGCATCTGTCTAATAACTCCAGTGAGTTCTGAAGTCCCCGAAGCCAAGCAGGTGACTGGTGGGTCCCGAGGGGCACCAGACACAAGGACTTCAGAGAGGGTGGGGGCTTGGCCTTGGGAAGGCCTAGTGTATGAATGGATTCATGAATGAAGCTCATTTAGATCCAGGCCCCAGAGTCTGACTGCTTCTTCCTGGTGGTCAGACATCCCTGTCCAGTCACTTCCTGCCAGAGTGGTTCTTTTCACTGGAAATCAAGTTTATGACCTCATGTTTATGAAACTCGGCAGCTCTCTCTGGCACCCAGCCACTTCCCCAGCCCTGTGTCCTTCATCCCAGGACACCTCTCTGTTCCCTGGGTGTGACAGCTTCACACACACACACACGCGCGCGCACACCTCTGTGCATGCTCTCGATCTGCCCAGAACTCTATCCCCTCCAGATTTCCTGAGCTCCAGAACTCTCTCCCTGTCCCAGACGTTAGCTGGGAAATACACTTAGCGGTGACTTGCGGATCGATGTGTTGCATCCCCGCCACCACCGGAAGTCCCGGTGAGTGAGAGTCGCTCAGAGCACCCTGGTAGGATGAGTTGACATGTGGGCAGATGAGGGTGGGGTGTGGATAGAGCTGAAGGTGGGGTGGGTGGATGGGAAGAGGGAGGGATGGATGGGTGAATGGGAGGGAGGGAGGGGTTGGTAGATGTATATATTGGTGGCTGGGTAGGCGAGTGGGCAGATGAATGGATGGCTAGGCAGATGAATGGGTGGATGGATTGATCAGTGGATGGATGAGAGTTATGAATGGGTGTGTGAATGGATAAAGGGGGGATGGGTAGAGGGATGGAAAGATGGGCAGCGGTTATGGGGATTGGGGCTCTCAGCTGTGTTCAGAGGAAGACAATATAAAAGTGACCAGCAACTCTGCCTTTAATGCTGTCTCGTGTTTGGGGCAGATGGAAGCTTTTACTCGCATGCCTTCCCGGATATGTGCTCCAGGACACACAGAGAAGTCCAGACCTCCCTAGGGGCCCCTGTGTGCAGGAGCCGTTCCTTCAGGGGGTGGGGGGGGGGGCTGGGAGGTAAGCCACAGTGTCTCCAAGAAGGAGCTGGGGACACACCATCAGAGAAAGTGATGCTGCTTTATCTCCGAGGAAAATCAGGGGCTTGAGAGTTAGGGCCCAGAGCTGGGGAAGGGGTGCTGTGGGGAGGTCAGACCCCACAGGCCCCAGGGCTTAGCACAGCTTCCTCCTCAGCTTCAGCTGTCCACCAGGAACTCCTGGCAGGTCCACACAGGCCACGCAGGCTCACGCTCAACGCTGTGTTTAATTACCATTGAAGGTCCAGGCAGGTGGCCCACCTCAGTGAGGTCCCTCTGCCTCTTACTGGCCCCGTAGCGGCTCACCTGGATGCCCTGCCATTGCAGGGGAGCCCCAAGGCTGCTCCCCCACCCGGGGGTCTGAGACCCAAAAGCACCTTAATCCCCACCCCACCCCACCCCCAAAAGGCAGCAGTGCATCTGGGTCCTCGATCCAGGAATCTACACCTGTCCACACGGAGCTTCGACCCCACTCCGTGAGCACGGCCTGATGTCTGTGCCCCCACTGGGGACCAGAGGCACGGGGCCTGCGTTTGGGTGTCTTTGTTAAAGGCGACTTGGTCTGTCTTTGGTTTACACAGCCTCACCCGAGTTCAGGGTAGGGGGCTCAGGCGGGACCAGGGGTTTTGGACCCTGACTGTCTCACTGGCCCAGCCAGCCGAGCACAGCTGGGGAAAGGCAGCTTCCTGAGGCTCATGCGGAAGGAGAGACGATGGCCATTCTGGTTCAGGTTGTTTCGGGGTCCGAGAGAAAGGCTGAGCCCTCAAGGCAAGGGCATGGGGGGTAGGAGTTGGGCTGTGGACCATCACCTGTGGGCAGAAAGAGATGAAGTCAGGGTGACCGTGACAATAGTCACCTCGGGTTCACTGAACAGAAAGGGCCTCGGTGGCCATGGGCACTTAGCTACCTGGGACTTGGGGTTCCCCAAACTGTTGCTGTGTGCCCCAGGGCAATGTCTTAACCTCTCTGTACAGACTAAAATGCTAACAAGATGCTACAGCGCCTGTCTAGACACGCGTGTGCTATAAGACCTGCACCCAGATACCGTGACAACCCTGAGTGTTCACTTCTGGGGTCCCAGACTCCTTTGGGGCTAGAACAGAACCTTTGTCCAGATGACATGTACTAGTCCAGCATGGTATAGATATCTGAGAGTTTCCCAGGGCCACCTCCTCTGTCTCAACAGAGCAGTTCCGCCTGCAGCCCTGGCCCCCAGGCAGGAGGAGGCCAGAGGGGGACAGGAAGGAGATGTTGTCATGGGGACGAAGAACAGCTTGACCTGGCCAGCAGCTCCGGGAAAATTCCACAGTGCCCCCCCCCCCCCGCTTCCCCCCAAGCCGGTCCCTACAGTGCAGCTGCTGCCTCCTGCCCTCCCCGACCATGCCCACCTCCTTCCTCCTGTCCTTCCCAGAGACCCCAACCCAAGGTCACCAGATCTCCTGTCCCTCTTTGCAGTCAGCACCACCCCCTATCCCCTCAACACCAAAAGCCCAAGGCTGAACGAAACCCACCCTCCACCAGACAGGAAACCTGGCCACATTCAGGCAGCCACCAAACCCTTGGGAGTCTGGGTTGCTTTGGGATGATAAAACGTGCTGAGAATGTACTAAAGCCATCGACAGTCAGAGAGTGGGTAAATCTCGTGGCCGCGAGTCGTGCGTCCGTCTTTAAACACAGGAACTCCAAAGATGGCGGGTGAGCTGGCAACGCACCTGGCTCACGGTTCCCGGGACACCACTTCCCGCAGGTGCAGCTCACTCTCTGCGGCCACGATGGGCAGCCCGTTCTTCAGGTGGTAGTCGACGAGGTGGCTGATGCTCTCAAACAGCACGTCTTTCGTCCGCACCTGTAGGAAGAGACCTCAGCACCCATCTCTGACCACATCCCACAGACCACGTCCCCACCAGCTCTGCCTGCTGGGCAGGCGCTTGTCGGAACAGAGCCCACCCCAGAACCAGCCCCAAGACTCCAGAACCATAGGCAGGGTGTGGTAAGGCACACTCACACCCATGATGCCAGAACTCAGGGAGGCTGAGGCAGGAGGATTTCAAGTTGAAGGACACCCTCGTAGACTCTGCCTCAAAACAGCAATACAACGTAGAAAAGCTAAGCTCTGCTCTTGCAGAGGTCCCAGGATCAATTCCCAGCACCTAGATTGGGGTTCATAACCATCTGTAACTCCAGTCCTCTAAGATCCTCCTCTGGCCTCCAAGGGTACTGCACGCACACGGTACACAGACACATATGTAGGCAAGACACCCACATGATCATGATGATGATGATGATGATGGAAAATGAGCAGAGCAGTGGCGCACACCTTTAATCCCAGCACTAGGGAGGCAGAGGCAGGCAGAGCTCTGAGTTCGAAGCCAGCCTGGTGGCCTACAGAGTGAGAACTCGGCTCAATAAAGACAGGGTTTCTCTGTTGTAACTCTGGCTATCCTGGAACTCACTCTGTAGACCAGGCTGGCCTCAAACTCAACAGAGATCTACATGCCTCTGCCTCCTGAGTGCTGGCATTAAAGGTGTGTGCCACCACTGCCTGGCTGGCCTTGATAACTTGATATAATGTGATAACTTACTAGGAGATCCAGATAAACATATCACAGCTGCATGCGGGGTACAGGCACCCCAGGTGGAAACTTGAGGAGGCTGAGGGTTGTGTTTCTGCGAACCCCAAAATGCTTTATAAAGTAGAAAAAAAATTTAAATGTTTTATTACTGTTGTTTTAGAAACAAGGTTCTCACTCTGAAGCTCCAGACTGGCCTAAAACTTACAGCAATCCTCCTGCCTCAGCCTCCTAAGTGCTAGGATGACAGGCATGAGTCACAGCCTGTTGGACTCAATCTTGGATTCAACATTCTTTTTTTAACTGGAAAATGTTTTGTGGTTCTCTAGAAGCTAATCCACAGTAAGGGATCCATTATTTTAAAAAATGGTCACTGCCATGAAGTCCCGTGGCCCCGCCCTCCCTTCCTCCCCAAAACCCAGCTTACCACGCCCTCGGGATCCACAAGCAGCAAGTGTTTGGGCTGCCCGGCGTGCATCCCCGTGAGGACATACTGCCCGGGGTTGGTGATGCTGTCTCTCACAAGGAAGTCCCCATCCACACGAAGCAGCTTCTCCGCAGCCCGACGGCTCATGCGTCCATGGTACCAGGGCTCCTGCCTCAACTGCTCCTCTGTGGGTGCAATGGGGGCCTTGCGGGTAGGGGGGCTGGGCCACTTGTCCTCCAAAGGAAGTGGGGCCGCAGTGATGCCTGCAGCCACCGAGCACTCGTGCAACTTCAGGGCATCCTCGAACGGTCCTGTGGAGCATTGTTTTTTCTATTGCTGGGACAGAACCCAGGCCCTCAGCTTGCCAGGGAAGCACACTTCAGAGCCACGCCCCCAGCCCCTCACAGTCGATTCTAGGCGGGGACTCCACTCTGACCACGCCCCCAGCCCCTCACTGGGGATTCTGGGCGGGGCTCCACCCTGACCACGCCCCTGACCCGTGCTCCCATTCCTAGCTTTACATCTCGACAGTCTCACCAAACTGACAAAGCTAGCCTTGAAGTCTGTCTTCCTGCCTCCTTCACTTAGTTTTAGTGACAGATGTTCAGCCCCAAGCCGGACCCTGGAACTTTCTGGGTTGCGAGGCAGAAGGTGACACAAATGAGCCCCCCCCCCCAGGCCCCACAGCCTCTTCTACCAAGCGCTCACCGGGAACCCACTTCCCCACAGGAGTTCACCCCAACCTGCCTTCCCACTGTGAGGAGCCAGCCAGTGCCAAGCACACAGCAGGCGCTCAATAGGTGCCGCCTCACACCACAATTGCAGTGATACAAAGAACTGGACGGCTCAGTAAAGCCTTCGAAGTGCAAGCAAGAGGACCTGAGTTTGATTCCTGACACCCATGTAAAAAGCTGGGCACAAACTAGGAGCAAGTCCTGGGCTGGCAGGGCAACCAGGTAGCCAAGTGGGTAAAATCTCAAGCCATTGAAAGAGCCTAGCTTAACAAAAACCCAAGATGGTAGCACTGAACAACAATAGCTGCTAAGGGTGTCTTCTGGCCTTCGTGTGCTCATACACATACACCAAAAAAACGATGGTAATGAGAGATCAACTCTGCAAAGATCTGGAGGAAGAAATGTCTAGCCATCTGGGAGAGCTGGCACCCCACAGTGCCCGGGGACGGGGGGCGGAACTGACGTGAGAACATAGAGAGAAAGATTAGCCCGGCCCACCAGACCAGACCGAGTCTTCGTGGGGAGGGCAGGGCAGGGGCACAGGAGAAAGGGCTGGGCCCCACCACCATACCAGTCCTCCCTCATCGGAATGAGTGACCTGCTCTCCAGGCTGGGTTTCCCAGAGGAAAAGGGCGGAGCAGCTCTCCTACCCCCACAGGAGCCCCTGAGCTGAGACCTGAGACAACCGGAGAGACCTAGGTGACAGGCCCCCACTGACAGGTCAGGGCTCGCCCCTCAGACAGTGAGCCGTGGGCAAATGCCAGGCTGTCCACAGAAGGAGCCTCAACCTCCCCCACCAGACTAGCATAGATGTGGCTCAGGGAGTCTGTCCCTGGCCGACTGAGTTCTCAGTCTGGAACCCTCTACCCTCCGGATTCCCAAGGACCCTCCCCCCCCCCCCCCCGCCCCACACCCTGCGCCCCGTGCAATCCCAGGTCAGTCGGGGCCTGACGCACGCATATCAAACAGGTCCTTCTTGGGGCTATCCTCGGGTGGTAGAGATGCCTCTGAGATATCCTCGGACTCCACAGCGTCCAGGCCCTGGGTGTTGACATACAGGTGCTCCTCATAGTCCTGTGGCCCTCGAGAATCTGCCTGCACGTAGCCGTCCCCGGGCAGGGCTGAAAAGGATGGGGGGAGGGGGTGGCGGGTCCGATGGAAACCCAGAAAGCGTCTCTTAACATAAAAATTCCAAGTGTTCCTCTACAGACTGTCAAAGGTCAAGCGTGTCATCTACACATCCGGAGACACAGGGACGTAATTCCTATTCAAAGCATTCCTATACACAGAGGACTTCCAGAGTCATTAGCCGCTGATATGCCTGCCCGGTCGGGGTTCAGAGCCGCAGACACATCTCACGGGATGGCAGCGCCTCCTGGGGTATGGACCTGTAAGGAGCTGAGTGTGCAAAGCTGAGTGTGCCCCCAACAGTAATGACCTCATCGTGCAAGGCGATGGTAAGATCAAGACAGAGCTGGGAGCACACAGCCTGTAAGGCACGAGTACACGCAGACAAGGTTACTGGGGACGTGTTGAGGAAGTTTATTTTCAGTTCTGTTTGAAATTGTTTTTTGCACTCTTGGGTGAGGTTCCCTAGGTTCTTGGCGTTTTTGTATCGTCTGCAGGTGTTGGATTTCCGGGGGTGGGGGGGTGGGGTTTGATTGCTAATGATCTGCATATGCTATCAGTAGAACACCTGAGGAGTTCTGTCTGATAGGATAAAAACACCTGAGCTCAGATGCTCTGGGGTCCACTGTCCAGGGTGGCGTTTCCCATGATGGTGGTTCCCTCTGCTGAGGTCCGGCAGAGCTTACACCCGTGAAAGTGCCTCCGTGTCCTGTCTGGTGAGCCGCCACAGTGGCTAACTACTACAGGGATAGGATACGTGAGGACCCCTGACCGTGTGAGGCCAGCCCAACCAACCTACCTGTGCTGGAGGGACCCGTGTCCCAAGGCAAGCCGCGGGTGTCTCTCCGTGCAGGCGACATCCCCTGCAAGACAGGTGTGCCGGCCCTGGTATGTGTCAGGCCCACTTCCCACCCACGCCAGTGACAGTTCCATGCCCCTTCCGGCTCCGTGGGACAGTGGAGGCTGACCTGTCCGAGGCCCCCGAGTGGCGCCAGTGTGCAGGGCTGTGTGACAGCCAGTCTGGAGTCTACAAGCCCGCCCAGGGGTGGCTCCTTCCCTGGGATGCTGTTGTAGTAATTGTGGTCTGCAGCCTCCTCCTCATCACCCCAAGCGGACTCCTCCAGCCCAGTCAGCCTGGGGGGCGGGGGGAGGGGACAGGGGAAGGTATCTAGGTGAGGACACTTGGTCCTCCCTTCCCAATGCTCCGCCTCTGCCTATTGGCCACACCTTCCCCAGGTAACACTGGCGGTGGTAGGCATGGCCTATGAGACAGGAGCTGGGTGCCCTGGCCAGGACTGGCACAAACACCAGCAGCTGTTTGCACCAGAACCAATGTCCGAAAAGTAGCGGGCAGCACCCCAAGATAAACAACACCCCACCCTCAGCTGCTACCAAAGAGGGTTGATCCCTCAGGAGCACAAAGGGGCTGCCACCCGCCAGCCCTCAAGTAAGACAAGATAAATGAAAATGGGCCCACTCGAGGAACTCTGAGCAAAAGAAGGCAGAGGCGGCTTACTTCTGGAGAGTCGGGCTAGCAGCCTGGCCCAGGAAACCTGGGGTCCCCTTACCTTTCGGGGGGCACCACGGCCTTGGGAGGGCTGTGCAGGTACTGCTTGAAGCGCAGCTCGAAGGCCTGGCCCACTGTGCTGATGACGCTCTGGGCAAGCCCCTCACAGCACTCCAGGATGTGACAGGCTGGGGAGGTCACGGGGTCAGTGCTCCTGTGACCCCCACACAGCCCTGGCCCTGCGGCGCCCAAGTTCTTCCTCCGCTCACCTCTCTGGTTGATGGGGTCCTTGGCTACATAAGCCACGTAGTCAGTCATATCCTGGAGAGAGAGGCGGGAGAGGGCGGCAGGGCTCAGCTCCCTGGAGGGCAGAGGACCACGGGCACAGGGGTCCGCCCGGCCCCGCCCATCTTACCGTGTCACCACCCGAGGCGAAGGAGATAGACTGCATGTGGTGATTGGCGATGATCTGTGGGGAGGGAGGCAGCATCGTCACCCGTGGTGTGGTGCCTGACGGGGAGCCCTGGCGGGCGAGCCACAGCCACGCGGGATCCAGGACGTGGGAACGGAGCTGGGTCCCTCTGACTGTTGTCGAACATGGCTAAGGACTGAGAGTCCCACCTGATGTCCAGCCCCTGTGAGGACTGGACCAGGCCTCGGGAGGGGTGGGAAGCCAGGTCTTGGGGGTCACATGACTGTGCACCCGCGAGCAGACGCGGCAACACCTTCACACAGGTATACACAGACACTCCCAGCAGCTCGCCCAGGCTCTGGTCTCTGAGTGTAGACCAGCAGTGTCCATCTGCGCCCATTCACAACCCACCCAGCTGCTGTCTGTCACCTAGGGGCTTGATTTCCTCAGAATTGAAACATTTTCTCCTGAATGGTGGAGGGCGGAAGGGAGGAGGGAGAGAAGTGGGGAGGAGGGAGTGAGGAAGGAGGGGAAGAGGGAGGAAGGAGTGGGGAGGAGGGAGGGAGAAGGGAGAAGAAAGGTTTCTAAGACTCAACATAATAAAGCTCTCAAGTCTCAGTAAGCTGACACTGGGTCCTCCCCAGGAGCCTCTGTGACCCCGCAGCAAGACATGGGCTCAGGAAGAGACTGAACAAGCCACGTCCCTCCCACCAGCTAGGGAGCTTGGGCATCAGTCTGAGGCCTCTGCCCCAGGCTCTGGTCCCCTCCCCCTGCCCTCCAGCTCCCTTCTGCACTCAAGAGCACCAACTTGGGGAGACCCTTCCGTGCCAGGCTCCCAGGCTTTGTATGGGACACAGTGTCCCCCACAACACTCCAGACCCCCCTTCACTAACCAGCTGCATTCCGGAGCTGTCAGAAGTGGGGGGGGGCTCACTCACAGCTGGACTGCTGGGGAAAAAACATCCTGTAACCCCCCCCCCCCCCGCCATGCCCAGGATGCCACTCCCAACACCAGGGAGCCCCAGCCCACAAGCGAGTTTCTTTGGCATCTGATATGTGTTGCGGGACACTTGGGAGAAGTTTTTGTTAATTTGGTTTCTTTAAAAATGCAAAATTGCCTTTGGTCTATGCTTACGTTCCCACCCCAGGCGTGGTGGACGATTATGAGTTTGATTTGGAATGCTTGACGCCGGTGTCTATAATTTGGTTAGGTGCAGCTGTTTTGCCACGTGTAGCTTGTTCTTGGGATTGCGTGCCGCTTGGGTTTACGGGAACTTTTGCTTAGAGTATAAAAGGTCTGAAGCCCCGAGAGCCGGGATTGGTTGGTGGCTCACTGGTTGGTTTGTCTGACGTTAGTTGATTCTCGCTTAGAAGAACATGGATTGGAGAGAGTGGGTTTGCAGATAGCGAGCTGAGACGCTAGTCTGACTCGCTGTCAGCCAGTCCTCTCCAAGCTCAGGCCAGCCTAAAAGGGCTGCGAAGATTTCTAACTTCCTTTCTCGATCAAGGCCACCTGCAAAAGTGGTGAAGATTTCTTTCTATCCTTCCTTTCTCTTTCCCTAAATTGAGGGTAAAAGATTATAGTTTAGTACTACAAATGGTGCCCCTAGTTGGACGCCATTTGTAGTAATATGATGCTTGGCGGTTCAGCAAGGAAAATACGGGAGCATATGCACTGGTGCAAACCCTCCCAGACCTCAGCGGAGGGAACCACCATCATGGCCGGCCATACGTGACAGCATCTGAGCTCAGGTGTTTTATTCATTCAGCACTCCTCAGGCGTTCTGCTGAGAGCACGTGCAGATCATGTGCAACCAAGCAATCCTCACAGAAATCCAGGCAATACAAAACACCAAGACCTGTGCAGCCCCTTAACCAACAGTGCACAAAACCATTATTTTAAAGACAACTAAAAGTAAACTCCCACAACACAGCTCAGACCTCCTTGAATCCCAGAGCAACCAGGGCAAAGGGAGAATCTGTGCCCACCTCTTAGAGACCCAGGCCTGCCCCAGATCTAACCTGGCTAGGGGTTAGAGTTAAGGTTAGTGACTGGGGCAAGTTAGGATTAAGGTTAGAAGTAGCATTGAAGCTGGGCGCATGCCTTTAATCCCAGCAGTAGGCAGGTGGAGTTCTGGGCCAGGCAAGGCTATGTGGTGAGACTCAGCCTCAAAACAAAGAGACAGGGTTAGGGTGGAGGTTGGAGTTAGAGTTGGGGTGATCAGGATTAAGAGCTGGGCTTGGGGTTCGGGTTAGAGTTAGGCTGAGGTGTTACAGGTTGCTATTGTGCTTTTTTACCCTCTACGAGCTCAGGAAAGAAAAAAAGAAGAGAAAGAAAGAAACCTTCACTGCCCTTGTTGGTGGCCTAGAGAGAGAGAGAGAGAGAAGGAAAGGAAGGAAGGAAGAGAGGGAGGGAGGGAGGGAAGGAGGAAGGAAGAGAAAGGAAGACTCTCACCCGCTACGTAGACCTGGGAACAAAAACACAGTCCGAAAGCCATTCTGTGTTTTTAGAGAAACTGAGATCACAAAACTCCTTCAAAATGTCCCACGACAGTGAGAGCTACTGTCTGGGCGAGGACCTCTGGCAGCCATGTCTGTCTCTGCTCCCACCGTGAGCCCCTCCGCCTCTCAGATCTCTCCTAATGCAGGCCCTTCCTCAGGATCCCTGGCCCCTGCCAGGACAACTGCTCCCTTGGCCCAGCCACCCCACATCCTGGTGCCACCTCAGTGGGCATCAGATGCGTCTGGACAGCACAAGGGACCTGCAGTTCCAGGAGAGGCCTGTAGGGATGACAGGGCTGCAGGCTTGGGTGGGACTGAAGGTGCGGCCATGAGGGCGGGGCCGAGGACCCGATTGGAGTGGGATCTGTGGTAGCACTGAGGGAAGAAGGCGGGGCCGAGGACCCGGTTGGAGTGGGCGTGGTGAGATCTGCGGTAGCACTGAGAGAAGGCGGGGCCAGAGCTGGGGAAGGGGAGGGGCTAGAGCACAGGGAGAGGGAATGGGGTGAGACTGTGGGCAATGCAAAAGGTAAGGGGAGGGGAGGCTGAGGGGCTGGGTGCTAGCTCAGGACGTGCAGGGGACGAGAGGCTGGGGGCGGATAGGTGAGCGGGGGCTGTGGGCGGGGCTTAGGAGAGGCTTAGGAGAGACTGAGGCCAGGATGGATTCAGGGGCAGAGTGGGGATGCGGCTGAGCTAGATGTGGACACTGAAGTACAGGACCGAGGCTGCGTGGTGGGCATAAAGGGTGGTGAGGTTGTGGTGGAGCTGAGGCCGGGTGGTGAGTTGGGCAAAGGTTGAGTACCCGGGCTGCTGCAGGGCCGGGCGGGACTGTGGGCAGGGTGGGCTGTAGGCAGGGGCCAAGCAGGGCAGGGCCGGGTGGGCGTGGGGCGGGGACTGTGGGTGGTGTGGGGCTGGGTGGGCGGGACTGTGGGTGGGGTGGGGTGGGGGTGGGGCCGAGTGGGAGGGGCTGTGGGCAGGGCCGGGCTGGGTGGGCGTGGGGGCGGGCAGAGGGCAGCGGCTCCTACCTGGCGAGTGGCAGGAACAGACAAGTTGAGACCATCCACAGAGATGTTCACTGAGATGCTCATGCCAGCGAAGCGCAGGTTGCTCTTCCCCAGGATGGAGGCCAGAGCCTTGTTGGGGGCCTGGGAGGGTACAGTGAGGCCGCCTGCGTCAGTCGCCTGGGGCCAGATGGGGCTCTGGGTGGCCACAGTGTTCCCTTCAGCCTCCCAAGACACACACTGGCTCTGCAGGACCACAGCCAGCACCCACCTTCTTCTTCCAGGAGCCTCGGACACCTGGCACAGCCTCATGGAGCCGGTTGATGGCTTCCCTGCAGGAGGATGAGAGCACGCTTAGAAACAGCGTGGTGGGGGAGGGCTAAGAGAGGATCTGGGCAAGCTAGGTGTGATTACCCCTCTGCTCAGAAGCAGAGGCAGGAGGATCATGAGTTCAAGGCCAGCCTGAGAGATGCAGTGAGTTAGAGGCCAGCCTGGATTTCATGAGGGCAGGGGGTAGAGATGGGACACAGGACTGATGGGGAGTGAGTACCCAGTGTCCAGTGGGGGTGAATGTGCGTCCAGCAATACCATCCACCCACTGGGGATCAATTAGCCCTGAACAAAAGTGAGGTTCTGACATACATCACAGCAGGGAAGGACTTTGAGGACATAGTGTTGGGTGAGACGTTGTGGTTAGTTGATTGCCAACTTGACAAAATCTAGAATCACCTGGGGCAGAGGCCTCGGAGAACATCTGTGAGGGGATTATATTGATTGTGTTGATGTGGGGAAATCCGTCCAGAGTGGGAGGCACCATCCCCTAGGCAGGGGATCCTGGACTGTGTAAGAGTGGACCAAGCAAGCAAACACTGGTACATTAATTCATCTCTCTCTGTGTTTCTTATTATGAATGTGATCCCTCAAATGGATTTATTTTTATCATTTGTTATTTTATTATATATTTCATAGTTATTATGAGCAGATCCCTCGAGCTTCTGCCACCATGATTTCCCTACGATGCACTGCATGAGCTGAATAAACCCTGTCTCCATCGAGCTGCTTTCTGTCAGGGTTTTATCACAGAGGCACAAAGAGCGACTAAGACAGAGACAGGAGGCCACAGGAGGCCACAGTGTGGGACGCCATGTTAAGAAATTCCCAGAGATACTGGCTGGGTTGGGGTGATAACAGCTCATGAGAATGGGGTTTGCTTTTATGGTTCAGGGGATGTCCTGGGACTACATAGACCAGACGCCATAAAACAGTAAACAGAGATGTGTTAAAGCAATGAATTGCAGTGGGCAGGGGAGGGTTGTTGGGGCAATAAATCCTATCTGTTGTTTTTGTTTCTTGAGACACTCTGCTTCTATAGCCTAGGCTAGCCTGGTCATGGCAAACCTCCTGCTTCTGTCTCCCAAACACTGGGATTCCAGGCATGAGCCACCACACCTGGCTTTGTGTCCTGGTTTTTTAAGTTCACAGCGAATGAAATAAACGAAACAGTTCCCATCACCCTGCTGAGATCATCAGCATCCCCATCATAGGGAAATCATGGAGAAGGAAGGGAAACTGAGTCTGGGGAGTTGTCAATCACATCCACGCACAACCATCAGGAATAGAGCTGAGACACGGGCTTGCCCGTGCTGCATCCAGTGCCCCTGCTGCCTCCGGGTGCCTGGCAAGTCACCTCCAACCCACTGAGCCGCCCCCAAGAGGTCTCGCCGTGGCTGGGCCAACCGAGACCTGAGCTCCCAGCCCCATCCCGAGGCCTCACCTCGTCACCTGCGTTCGGGTGTTGAAATCCAGGGAGCGCATGGACCGGAGCACCTCGATGCAGCCCATGTACTGGGGGAGAGAGTGGTCAGTCAGCAGGCTTACCCAGCTCAGAGCTGGTTCCCTGCACTTCGATGCAGCCCATGTACTGGGGGAGAGAGTGGTCAGTCAGCAGGCTTACCCAGCCCAGAGCTGGTTCCCTGCACCTCGATGCAGCCCATGTACTGGGGGAGAGAGTGGTCAGTCAGCAGGCTTACCCAGCTCAGAGCTGGTTCCCTGCAGAGAACTGAACTCTCTCCAGCTATCCAGGGCTCTCCTCCCTGATGGCTACAGCCACTGCCCCAGGACCTTTGGACCTGCTGTCTTGATGCACCCTCCCCCACCTACCATAGAATCACACCCCCTCCCCAGTCCCAAGGTTCCATTTCAGTGTCTGGGCTCAGACATGGAATGGTGGCAAACATGTTCACTAAGTCCAGTCATCGCCCACGGGGTTGGCAGACGATCCAGACAGGGACCATCTGGCTAGAAGATGCAAACATCAGCCATCTGCCTTGCACAGAAACCTCCCGGGGCCAAGCACATATTAGGGCCTGGGCTCCAACCCAAACACCCCAAATACCTAGTGTGGGGGCGCATGCCTGTCATATGAGCACTTAGTTGGAGGAAGAGGGGGGAGGGTCAGGAGTTGAAGATGATATAGGGTGTCTGAGGGCACCTTGGGATACAAAGACTCTGTCTCAAAAGAAAAAGAAACTTTGTAGACTCCTACCAGGGAACACACAGTCAGAGGAACAAAGAGAGGAGTCACGCGGAACCTTCGGCGCATCCACCACCAAGCTTCTGAGCTGGAAGGGGAGCCAGCATGGGGGTGCACACCTGACATCCCAGCAGGCACTCAAGAGGCTGAAGCCAGAGGATCGGGTATTCAAGGCCACCCTGAGCTACACAGGGAGACTGTCTCAATGGAAAGAAGGGGAGAGAGGGGAGCAGGGAGGGGCCATTGGGGGAGGGCGGGAGGATGGGTGCTGGAGTTACAGGCAGTTGGGAGCAGCCTAGCCCCCAGCCGTGGAAGCTGGGGACCTAGTACAGATCCCTCTGCAAAAGCAGAAAGTGTTCTTAACTAACCGGTTGCTGATTTACTTTCCGTTCATTTATTTCGGGAGTCCTGCTTGTTGCAAATGCTGGCCCCAAACTCCTGGGCTTGAGACTTTCTGCAGCTTCCCCATCCCGCGAGTGCAGGGACAGTGTATGCACCCACACCATGCTTTAGATTGTAGTTTTCTATTATGTTATTTATTTACTCATTATTTAAGTTGTTTGGGGGAACAAAGACGCATGTAGCCCTGACTAGCGTTAAACTGCGTAGCGAAGCATGAACTTATAGTCCTGAGCCACCGCCATCCAGCTTCCATGCGCTGGGACTGCAGCCGTGCTCCACCAAGACCAGCTCCCAACTTAAAACAAATCACAGCATGCGTGCTTTCACCCCGGGGAATCCATTTCTAGAATTTTACTCCACAGCCCACAAGCTCTGTGGGCAAAGTTTCCCATGGGTGGGAAGAGGAGCCCAGCTGGGGTACGAACTGTGGGTGTCCCTCCCTCCCAGTACAGCACCCACCACAGAGCTCTGCCCTCCTCTTGCAACTACTGCCTCAGTTTCTCCTAAGGCGTCCCCGCCCTGAAGGTGCTGGAACAAGAGCCTCCTTCTTCCAGAAGGACCGGGTTCCACAACCTCAGGGGGCAGGGTGCCCTGTAACTGCTGAATTCACCATAAGCAAATAAATAACTTTCCAGCCCAAGCAGGCCCGCCCCCACCCCACCCCACCCCATGGGGGACACGCGGACGCTGAGATCTGTCTGTGCTCTCCAGAAGTGTACACTGAACTGCCTGCCCTCCGCTTTGGGGAAGCTGAACCAACCGTGGGAGGAAAGCGGCCCGCGGTTGTAAAAAGAGACAAGTTATTTTTATGAATTTCTATGAAATGATTTCCAACGGCTGCTGGGTGACGAGGAGTAGGAAGAGATAGTCATCGTGAGAGCATTCGCATGACTGGACGGGGGGGGGGGGGGGGGGGGGGAGGGGCGCGGGAGTGGGGGGAACGCCGGGTGCATGCGCACGCGCCCCGAGGTCAGGAATGCCTCCAGAGGGCCGGAATGCCCTCCTCAAAGACCACGTGACAACTTTGCTAATATGATATCAGCAAAGGGAACTGGGTCTCGGAAGCACAGGGACCTTGAGTGTGTCCCTGGTAGTTATCTAAGATAAGGCTGTCCGGGACGCAAGGCCAATGGATGAAATGACCTGTGTCCCAGCCAGGCTGCTCACCATGCAAAACGTTCAAAGACCTGCACAGAACCACCAGAAAGGGGAGTCTGCATTCACACTGATGGGCCCACGGGCAGCCACCACAGGAAAGGAGCCGGAAAGACCCAGGCACACAGAGCAGCAGTAATGACAGAAATGGGAGCCCAGAGCGTGGCTGAAATGGAGACCAAGTAGAAGACCCAGGAGGACCAGGCTAGGAGGCGGAGATCACAGCACCCTGCCATGATGGTGTGACAGGGTTCATTCACTCCCAGGGGAAGAGATAGGGAGCGGGCTACAGACAGGAGTGAGCTGAGTGTCTCACCTATGGTGTGGAAGGAAGGTCAGTAGGTGGGTGGGTGGGAAGATGGATGGGTGGGTGGGTGGGAAGGAAAGCGGATGGGCAAGTGGGTGCATAAATGAATGGGTGGGTGGATGGATGATTGTCGGGTGGACACGTGGCTGGGTGAGTGATGGCTGGTAGCTTGTCAGTTCATAGATGGAGAAGAGTAACAGATACATAGACTGATGTGGACTCTCTGTCATTCATGTCTCACTCCGTGGCACATCAGAGAGCATCAGCCAGGTTCCCTGCTTTGGAAAGGCCCAGCTGCTCCCACGTCCTTCACTCCCAGCTGTAGCTGTTAGGCTGCTGTGTGGCTCAGCCAAGAGGACACGTCGGGCCATTCATACGTTCAAACCCTGCCAGACCACAGCAGAGGAAGCTGACATCATGGCAGGCGCCATACTGGACAGTAGAACCCGAGCATCTCATCTCAGGGGTTCTTATAAATACCTAAGCTCCTCAGGTGTTCTACTGATAGCACGTGCAGATCATAAGTAATCAAGCATCCTCCACATAAATACAACACCTGAAGACAGTACAAAACGCCGTGACCTAGGCATCCCCTCGCCCAACAGTGCACAAAACAATATTTTAAACACAACTAAACGTCTACAACACCCAGCCGCCATCTCTGTCAGTGTCGCCGCCCTAGATGGACAGAGTGGGAGACATCACGGCTGCAGGCCACACAGTGCTCATCGGAGTTAGAAAGGCGTTTTCCCACCGTGAATGGCAGGAGGCAGATGTGGAGTCTCTGACAAAGAGGGAGGTGATGCCCAGGGAAGGGATGGGATCTTCTCTTCTCCCAGAAGAGTCGGGTCCACAAACAGCACCTGTGGCTGCCGCTCCATGATGCAGATCCACGACCCCCTGCACCATGCCAACGGGAGACGGTGCTTCAGGAGCCCAGGGAGCTGATGGCTCCACGGGGAAGGGCTTGCCACGTGAGTGTGAAGACCAGAGTTCTGATCTCCAACACCCACACAGAAAATATGGCACCCTGGTATACACTGATAATCCCACTGTTGGAGATGCAGAGACAGGAGAATTCCTAGGACTTGCTCACTGGCCAGACTCATCCAATTGGTGAGCTACAGGCCAATGAGAGTACATGTGCACATGTGTGTACACACACACACACACACACAGGGGGGGAAGGGGAGGCGGACTGTGCTACAGGGGACAGAGCAAGCAACCATGTCACATAGTCACCATCGGCCGCCGTGCCTCTGGACACAAGTGTGCAAGGGCCCCAGTTGGTGTGGTTCTGGGAGCTACGTGACCCTGTTCTGTTCTGTGTAACTCTGACTGTCCTGGAACTTGCTCTGTAAGCCAGGCTGGCCTCAAACTCACAGAGATCTGCCTGCCTCTGCCTCCCGAGTCAGGGAAAGCACCATGAATGTGGCCCACAGGAATGGAAGCCCTTTCTCCAGGACCACGGCCATCAGGAAAGGAGCGGCCAAGAACAGACAGGACCCAGGGGATGGAGAAGAGGTCTCCAGGGACAACCTGACAATTTCCACAAAGGTAGGTCTTAGAACGCCAGAAATACTTCCATCCACATTCTAGGGCCAGCAGAGTGCTCTTCCTGCTGCCGCCAGGCATCTGGTGGCCAAGTTCCTCTGTGTCCTCTGATTTGTGGCTACACTGCTCACTCTGCTGCAGTCACCACAGCCTCTGTCCCCATCTCCCCGTGGTTACTTCTTTCCTTTTCATTTTTGTTTTTCAAGAAAGGGTTTCTCTGTGTAGCCCTGGCTGTTGGGGAACGCACTCTGTAGACCAGACTGGCCTCCAACTCGGAGATCTGCCTGCCTCTGCCTCCCGGGTGCTGGGATTAAAGGTGTGCACCACCACCGTCGGCTCTGACAGCTGCCACCAGATTTGCAACTTAGCCTTCCCTAGCTCAAGCCCATCTCTTCCACTGTCTGCATCTGCAGAGAGCCTTGCCCAAGTGTGGCTATGTTCTGGAGTACCAGATGGCATGAACTCAAGAGGAACACCTCTCAGCCCAGTACAAATGCCTGCTACCGGTCGGATACGTGACGAAGCTGCTGGGTCAGCCAACCCAAGCCGCCCACCCGGGCCTCTGTCTTCCGACACTCCTCCAGGTTGGAGATGCTGAACCAGCCTGGCGTAGCCAGTACGCTGGCGTCCCTATTCTCGGGGAAGCCTCGGGTGGCCTTCTTCTGCCTCGCTGGTTTTTTGAGTCTCAGTGGTAACACTGGTCCCAGAGACACTTAGATAGCCGGGGTTTGGCCTGAGCTCATCCGCAGAGTCCCTGCCACAGGCTGTGGGCGTCATTCAGATGAGGGACAGCACAGGGTGGATGCTGGCTCCTGCGGGTGGAGCCTCAGCACCAGATCTTGCCAACATTGACAGAGCAACCTCTGTCCCAATCCCATGTGCCTCAGTTTCCCTATGGGAAAGAAAGGGTGGTGCATCCTCTCTCAGGGGCCAAGTAGTCATCTCCCCAGGTTACCTGGCTGCTCTCTGCTTGGACTCTCCCCATTGTCAATCAGGAGGCCGGCCTGGCTCCTCATACTCGCACTGTTGAAGCTCAAGCCTGGGGAGCAGGCAGGTGCCTCGGCTGCTTCACCCCACAGGCCCTTCTGCCCTGTCTATTTCTAACACAGACACCATTCTGCATACCCACCTACTCTCCCACGTCAAGCCGCTGTCAGTTCTCCTCACGCCTCCCAGGTCTCTCTTGAACCTCTGTACCCCGTCTGTGCCCCATGACACTGTTCTGATGGTGCCCCTGAAAAGATCCCAAGCTCCATCTAATCTAAATGTAGACCTTCTTCCACTATTACGGGAAAATTCTAGATTTTCTCCCTGCCACAGAGACTTTGAACTAGCAGCCAGAAATGTTTCTATGTTGTTTTCTGCTGGGGTTTCCACAATTTCAGGTCTCACCACTTGAAAGACATCTCCCAAACCACTATGACTGCAGTAGCTACAACTCCCACGGATACCCGATGATTTTAACATCCCTGACCCATCAGGACCAAGCCTTCTTCGGGGCTGCTTCATCACACTGTCTACACCCCAACCTCCATAGCCCCAACAATGACAACATCTGAATCCTCGACGTGTATCCACCAGACAGGACAGGTGCAAAGCAGCCTACTGCAGCATCCGTGGGATGCTCTCACGCACAGTGGGACGCTCTCACGCACAGTGTGACTGCACACCAAACCACCAGCACACAGGAGAAACGAGACATAAGCCAGACCCAGAACGTAGGCACCCCCCCCCCCCGATCCTGCATGCTCACAGGCCAGGAAGCCAGAGGCAGATCTGAACAGGGCCTGGGCATTGCAGGGCCCGGAGCCACACAGCCCACACCAGGCAAGCACACAGAGGCTTCAGTATCAAGGCTGAAGTGCAGGAGGGTTATCAGTTAATCCAAGCCACCACAACAAAGTACCACAGACAGGGACAGAACACAACAGGCATTTGTTACCAATCCGTTCTGGAGCCTGGCCCGTGCAGACAGCACCCTGAGGCGCTACAGAGGGCCCCCTTCCTCTTCCAGCATCTGGGGCTCCCAGGAATCTCAGTGGCCCTTGTTCTGTGGCTTATCCCTTGTGACAGCCAGCCTGTACCTCTTCTCTCAGACTAGCCTCAAACTAGCACCCTCTAGCCAAGGACAACCTTGAATTCCTGATCCCCCTGCCTCCACCTCCTGGGTACTGGGATGGCAGGTGTGTGCCACCACAGCAGGCCCCTACTTGTGTCTTGTCTTGGGGCTTTGTGTCTCAGGAGGAGCCACCCCGATCCAGTACAACCTCATCCCGAATTCACCACATCCACTTCCTGTTTCATTTATTTCTGTCTCTCCTGTGCACTTGGACCATTTTGAGACAGGTCCAGAATTCACTAAGTAGAGCGGCCTGGCCTCGAACTCGCACAGACCATTCTCCGCTTCCCAAACGCAGGGGTTAAAGGTACGTGCCACGCCCACCTTCTTTTTCCTTTGAGATGAGTCTGGCTATGTAGCCCAGGCTAGCCTACCACTCTTGGCGGGGGGTCCCCCTGCTTCAGCGTCCCTAATGCTAGGATGACAGGTGTGCTCCCCGGTTCCCGAAGGCAAAGAATATTGACGGTCTCCACCCAGGCCAGTGAAGTGGGGGTGCGACACTGTGGACCACAGTGGAGAAAACAAGGACCCTCTCAGAATGCCCCTGGACCAGGACGTCCAACGAGGAGCATTCTGGGATCACTTGCCACCTTGTGAAGTGTGACAGGCACGACACCAGACTGCGGTGTCCAAGGGGAGTGTCATACGGCAGCTTACTTTCAAGTGGCCTATCACACTGCACACGCGGGGGTAGATGCAGAGATACAGTGACAGGCGGACACGTGGGAGACCATCCCCCACACCTCCTCCCCTGCAAAGGTCACAGTAAAAAGGGGGGAAGGGCGCCTCGCCTGAACAAGGCCTGGAGTTCTGTCCCCAGCATGTTATGGATGGGGTGTGGCAGCACACGACTGTCACCCCAGAATTTGTGAAGTGGAGGCTGGAGTTCCAGGTCCTCCTCAGCTACATAGTCACTTGCAGGCCAGCCTGGGCTACAAGAGACCTTGTTTGAAAAACACACCTGACGTCCAATATTTTGTGAGGTCGATGAGACAGTTTGATGGCCCCGCAGTTGGAGATCCAAAACACCCTCCCCCAAATCCCTACCCGCCGCCAAAATAAAAGGGATAAACACAGCTTCGCTTCATCAGCTCTGGTGTCGAATCTGCAGCCCCGAGATCGAATTCCCCGCTCCATCTCCGCGGCTCCCCACTACATCGCTGCAGAGTCGCTTTTCCGGAGGCTCCGGAGTGACCGCGTCCTCGGCTCCTGGTCCTCACCTCGCGGACTCCCACCCAACAGCAAATAGGCGCATGCGCGTGTGTACCCGCCCCACCTGCGCCCTCTCCCCGTCCCTCCCCACGTGACGCCGTGGGAACCGGGACCCCAGCGCCTGCGGGTGGGGGCCGCGGAGACGCGCGCGCACTGGAGACGGTTTTCCCGGGGTGATGGGGAGCGCTCACTGGGCTCTCGGGGTCCGGGAGAGCAGACTGATGGGAGGGGGGCGAGTCCCCGACCCCGGCGCGCCGGGAAGGAGGCCGGGCGCACTCACCCGAACGATGTAAGAGACCCCGGGCCCCAGGACCCTGGCGTCGGGGTGCAGCCAGCCGTGCGCCGGCTTGTGGATGAAGCCGCCCTTGCGCGCCCACTCGTCGGCGACGTCGGGGGCCCCCCGCGCGCCCCGCGTCCCCGAGCCCCGGCAGCGGCCGAGCGCGGGCAGCGGGCAGGGCGCGGCGCAGCGGGGTTCGCAGGCGCCCAGCACGGCGGCCAGCGCGGGGACCCCGGGCTCGGGCTGCGCCTCCGCCGCGCGCGCCGCCGCCGGGCCGCGGCCCAGGAAGCCGCCGGGCGCCGCGAACTTCCACTGCGGCATGCGGGGCAGCAGCGCGCAGAAGGTGGTGGGCGCCTCGGGCTCGGGGGCCGAGCGGCCACCCGGACCCTGCGTCATGGCCGCGGCCGCCGAGGAGCCCCGGCCGCTCCTGGCGCTGAGCCGCGCGCTCCTCCCCGCCGGGTGATGTCACCGCTCCGCGCAGCGCGCAGCCGCGGGGGGCTGCGCTCCTGGGACCCCGGCCCTGCACTGGTGGCGCCGCCACCCGACCCCGCACGGACTGCCGGGGACACCCGGAGGATCTGTCCGGTCATGCTCTGACCGGTGGGGAAACTGAGGCCAGGGGGTCGCAGTCGCGAGGTGGGGCGCGATCCTCCAGCCCCGAGGACCCCCACCACCAGCAGCAATGGCCTGCCCTTCTTAATAGGGAAACGGAGGCCTGGCTTTGTAGAGTCATGACAAGACAGCATCCTGGTCCTAAGTGTCCCCCCCCTAAAAAAAACCAGTTCTAGCTGGTCTGTGCTCTGCAATACTGAATAGGGACACTGAAGCCGGGGAAGGGCAGTAGCTCAATGGAGAAACTGAGAGCTAGGGTACAATACGCACAATAGAGGGATCGAGGTCTGGGGAGACAGAGGCAGGATGAGACGGTCCCGATCCTGGACCCTGATCCAGCCTGGGGCAGGGCAGAGGCTGGGGTCCAGGCTAGAGAACCTCGAACTCAGAGGTCTCCCCTCTCCCCTCCTCCACCTGGACCTTGCTCTATTTTATGTTTAGTGGGGAAACTGAGGCCTGGGATAGGGCGGAGACTGGGAGGGAAACTGAGGCCCTGAAGTGAAGCACGTGCCCAGGACACCGCGGGTGGGGCTGCGTCTGGAGGGGGTCTGAGGATGAACACAGCCTCTGCTGACTCCTGTTTCCCAGGCTGTGAGCCATCGGTTCTTGGGGTTCCTATTGGAACCCGATGATCAGAACTCTCAGGCCTGCCAACCAGTCCTGTCCCAGGCTCAAGGGACCTCCGAGACGCCTCACTCAGACCCCCAAGGGGATTCGTTCTGTGAGGGAGCGGGGCTGTCATCATCACCCAGCCTCTGTCCCCCGCCCTACCCAGGACGGTCCAGCCCGGAAACAAAGAGAAGAGGGCTGGGCGGGGTAGGGTGCGGAGGAGGGGCAAGGACGGCAGAATCGATGAGGGAAACTAGATCACCGCCTGCGAAGGGGGCAGGGCGCTCGGCCACAGCAACTCAGGCACACGGAGGAGCCAGGAGCCTGCGAGGTTGCCCTTGGTGCTGCCGGCTGGAGGAGGTCTGGGAAGGGGGCCGTGGGGTCTGGCTGTGTCGAGTGTGGACCACAGCATCCTGGTCTGGGTGCTCATCCGTCGTGTATCCTGGGTTAGAGTCTCTGAATGCAAAGGTTGTAGGGCTGGCTCTACTCGTTAGTCTGCAGTACAAATGCCAGTAAATAATACTGTGGTGCTTGAACTCCTACACATCCTTCAAAGCCCAGCTTCACAATACCTCTTCCCAAGAACCTAACTGCTCCCACAACCCAAACCCAGGCTCTATCTCTGGCCTCCTTACTGCCGGGGTCCCCCTCTATTTGCCCCATCTGAACTGAATGAGGTTTGCAGAGTTTGTGGGTCTGGTCCTGGAGGGCAATGTTCAGTGTTCTTCTGTGGCGTGACTGCAAGTGCTAAACAAACCAACCAATGTGCAAAACGCTGACAGCAGTCAGTGGAGGAATGGTTTATTGGCAAGCAACTCTAGAGGGTAGAACGGTGGACAGAGGCATCAGGGCCCCCTCCAGGAGAGTTCTCTAGCCTCAACTTGCAGAAACCCAAGTGGCCTGGACACTGAATTCTAGGACACACAGCTCCCTGTCTAGCCAGGGAAAGGGACACTTCTCCCTGGCCTGACCTGACCCGGGAGAAGAAACTGGGCCCCTGGAAGGAGACTCACCCTCACCCTGTATGGGGCCTTGAGTCACGGGCCCCAGGGACAAAAAGATCAGTGGCCTCAAAGGACCTGGAACGGCAGAAGGGAAGGGAGGCAGGTCCTCTGCCCAGTCTGAGGAAACTGAGCCCAGGAGGGGGCCCAGAGGCCCCTCTCCTGCAGCCGTCAGCATTTGGTGTCCCCGCCCATGGTGGATGCCCGCTTTGAGTGACGGATGCCCATGGTGTACGCCGGGGCCCGGGCCCGGTTCACGGTGACCTGTTCAGGGTTGTGGGTCCCGGGCCCGGGTGTCTCCTCCAGAGGCCGCGGGGTTCTGGGTCTCCCCAGAATGCTGAAGGCCGGCCTGCGCTGCCGGTACGTGTTGGGGTCTGGACTCTCATACTGACCCGGGCCGGGAGTCTCCGAGGGGTCCTGAGGGGGGCGTGCCGGGGACGTGCGGCCCACGACAGTGTAGCTGGGACTGCTGGGTTTGATAAAGATCTGTGATCCCCAGAGGGGCGGCATGGTGTAGGCGTTGGGGGCAGGGGCAGGGGTATCCGGGGGCCTCTGTGGGAGACGGGGGCCCAGGGTGAAGGCTGGGGAGTTCCGCTGGCGTATCGGGGGTGCCTTCTCCGGGCTGTAGGCCCCAGGGCCTGGCGTCACCTCCGGACCTGCAGAGAAAACGAGCTAGAGTCACGCAGACTGAGAGCCCTGCCCCAGCCTCCTCCTTCACGAGCCCCGCCCCCCATTCTTTACGCTCCTGCGCTCAGTCCCTAGCCAGCACAGACTCGCCATCCACCCTTCCTATGACCACCCACAGACCAGCACCCTCCTCTCTCCTCCAACGCCCACTCTAGGTGATGCCTTCCACCCCCAAACACCCCCCCTTCACCCCCGCCGCAAGGCACCACCACCACCAGATCTCCCTCTCTGAACCTGGGCATTCTGAGACTGAGATGGACCCGTAGGTGGACCCGAGTCCACCAGGAAGTTCAGGGAAGCAGAGATCCCCTGAAACTGGCTGCGTGTTAGTGTGACTGAAGAGCTCAGGGAGGGAGGACAGTGAGAGAAGGCTGAGCAGAGCTAGGGAGCACAGGGAAGGTTGGGTGGGTGGATGGATGGATGGGTAGATGGGTGGGGGGGTGGATGGGTGGATGGATGGGTGGGTGGATGGGTGGGTGGCTGGGTGGGGGGGATGGGGGGATGGGGGGATGGATGGATGGGTGGGTGGGGGGATGGATGGGTGGATGGGGGGGATGGATGGGTGGATGGGGGGATGGATGGGTGGATGGATGGGTGGGGGGATGGATGGGTGGGGGGATGGATGGGTGGATGGGATGGATGGGTGGATGGATGGATGGGTGGATGGGTGGATGGATGGGTGGATGGGTGGGTGGGGGGATGGATAGGTGGATGGGGGGATGGATGGGTGGATGGGTGGATGGATGGGTGGGTGGATGGGTGGATGGGTGGATGGATGGATGGGTGGGGGGATGGATGGGTGGATGGGGGGATGAATGAGTGGGTGGATGGGTGGATGGATGGGTGGGTGGATGGGTGGGTGGGGGGATGGATGGGGGATGGGGGGATGGATGGGTGGATGGATGGGTGGATGGGTGGATGGATGGATGGGTGGATGGGTGGATGGATGGATGGGTGGATGGGTGGATGGATGGGTGGATGGGTGGGTGGGGGGGGGATGGATGGGGGGATGGGGGGATGGATGGGTGGAATGGGTGGATGGATGGGGGGATGGGATGGGTAGATGGGTGGATGGATGGGTGGGGGTGGATGGGTGGATGGATGGATGGATGGGTGGATGGGTGGATGGGTGGGTGGGGGGATGGTGGGTGGGGGGATGGATGGGTGGGGGGATGGGGGGATGGATGGATGGTGGATGGGGGGATGAATGGGGGGGGTGGGTGGATGGGGGTGGATGGATGGATGGATGGGTGGATGGGTGGATGGATGGGTGGGGATAGAGGGGGATGGATTGATAACTTGGGCAGAATAAAATTAGATAATAAAATCAAATGTCTGAGCGATCCTCCAGGCCCATGAGTGGTTAACAGAAGAGACCAGAGCCAGTCTCCCGGCCCCTAGGCAGCAGGGTCACCATGCCTGCAGTCTCAGCTCAAGGCCTGCAGGACTGGAGCAGTGACCTTCATCTGAAATGTGGATTTTATCATTGCAAGCACAGAAGTTCTCAGAGCTCCAATGGTGCTGGAAGGGGGGGGTCCCCCAACCGTAAGAGGCAATTCCCCTACGCACCTCGAATCTTGCCCCGGCCCTGCATGGAGTAGGCAGGGGGGCAGCTACGGCCAAAGCGAGTGACTTTCGGGTCCAAGAAGTAGACAGGTCCTGGGCTGGTGTCCTGAAGAGGGGCTGAGGAAAGGAGCCGGAGCCAGCAATGCCCTGAGGTGAGACCTCCCCACACCCAGCCCAGAGCTCCCAGAGAGCCTGAGGTGTCTCTCACTGGGAGCCACAGCCTGGGAACGTGCTGAGACTCCTGAAAGGAATCAAGCAGAGGAATGGGGGGATGCCAATCCCAGCTCACAGGGAGTCACACCCTTGAGATGGCTCAGCTTGCCTGACCCACATTTTCACACCAACATGGAAGGAAGAGGCCACTTGGGCCACAGTGGGTCACCATTATTACAGCTGTATGTGTGGGAATGAAACCCAGGTCCTCACAAATGGTAGTCTTCAGCTCTCCCCCTGACCACGCCCCCAGGCCCTCACTGAGGGATTCTAAGCCGGGCTCCACCCCTGGCCTTGCCCCACCCCCTCACTGGAGGATTCTAGGAGGGGCTCCACTCCTGTCCACACCCCCAGCCCCTCAGTGGGAGATTCTAGGCAGGGGCCCCACCCGTGACCACATCCCCAGCCCCTCAGTGGGAGATTCTAGGCAGGGGCCCCACCCATGACCACGCCCCCAGACCCTCACTGGGAGATTCTAAGCAGGGGCAGGGGCCCACCCGTGACCATGCCTCCAGCCCCTCACTGGGAGATTCTAGGCAGGAGCTACACCCTTTTTTACTTAAACCTATCATCCTCCTGCCTTAAGTTGCCAGAATGACAGGTCTGTTCCAGCAGGCCTGCCTGGTGACTGATTGCAGGACTTCAGGTACACTAGCATGTGCATGGTGGGCAGCTGAGCACAGTGGACATGGCAAGTGTCAATGGGTCCATGCTGGGCCCTACAGGACAGGGATACGCCTCACCAAGTCTTTCTCAAAGCCTCAGTGAGTCCCAGAATGTGTGTAGAACCCACCAGGTGTGGGCTTCTGTGCACAGCCACACGGGCATTGTGTGCACACACAGTGGGCTCCCAGACACCTCGATAGTGGTCACTGACGTTAGCATGGCTCTCACAAACACCCCACACCCTTGTCAGACTGACTGGGGTTCGTTCCCAGCCCTTCCATAGCTCAGAGCTCATCTAAATGATTCCCGGGATAGGAGAGGATGGGTTCACAGTCACCAATAGGTGCTGGGCCACACAGGAAGACGTGCCCCACCCGTCCTTCTGGACGCACCTGGAGATGTCTTCTCCCGGGACCTCCTTCACCAAATATCTTTCAAACATATTGTTTGGTTCTGTTTGGGGATGGAGGGAACAGGGTCTCTCTGTCTTACTCTGTAGACCAGGCTAGCCTCGAACCCAGAGATCCACCTGCCTCTGCCTACTGAATACTGGGAATAAAGGTGTGTCCCACTACACCTGGTTAGATACTTTATTTTTAATTTTTAATGATGTGTACTTGTAGGGAAGGATTCGCACATTCTGGGTGTACGGCTCCCAGAGGCCAGAAGACCACAGCAGACACCTCCCCTCTAAGCTGGGGTTCAGGAGGTTGTGAGCCGCCCTATGCACAAGCACCAAGCTCTCTTAAGGGCTGAGCCATCTCTCCAGCACCATCCTACCAAAATCTTACTCACAGAGCCAGGATCCCACCGCCCACATCCGGCAGCCCACCCCGGACCCCGGCCTGCCCCAGGCTGATTAGAGTCTCAGCAGATCCGCCAACCTTCTGTCTCACGGCCTCTGAGTGTTACAGCAGTTCCCGATCCAGGCCGCCTCCCTCGGGCCCACTGGGGCCTCCGAGCGGCTTCAGGACAGAGCATGGAGAAAACCAGAGACTGCTGTGTTCAGCCAACATTCAGCTTAGCTACCGCAGAGTACTCTGGGAAAGGGGGAGGCCCTGGGGCCAGCTTGCCTGCTCCTCTGCCTGCCACTAAAGATGTCAGACAACAGGTGCTCTCATTTCATCTGAGTGCCTTTTGGACACAAAGCAGGACCTGGGTTTGGGTTCAGGTTTGGGGTGTTTGTTTGTTTGTTTAAATCAAGGCCTTACGCCTGTTAGGCTCTACCCACTGAGCAGCACTCTGCACCCTTGCCACCCAGTACCTGCTGACCCATGACACTTGGTGTCTAGCGAGGTATGGTGATTCTGGGATCTGGGATCTGGGATCCCAGAATCTGGGGGGCAAGAGTTCAAAGCCAGCCTTAACTACAGGAGGAGGGAACGGCTCACCAGACGTGGCTCAGCAAGGAGCGAAGCCAGCCCCGCCTGCCCTGTCTCCCACCCTGAGGCAGCTTCAGAGGGACTCTGGGGGCTCGGGGAGGTATCCTGTACCCCTCAGCTGGCCTTACCTTCACTGGGCCTCCGAGCAAGCGAATAGGCGGGACTGGCTGCCTTGGTACAATCGTGGTTGACGTAGCCAACGGTGGACGGAAGAACATACAAGCCAGGACCGGAGCCTGAGACCCAAAGCCTGGATCAGGGCTGGTGCTTGGAACCCTGAGAGGCTGGGCAAGGAGTCCTACCCTGGACCCCAGCAACCTCCATGACAGAATAGAGAGGGGCCCGGGGGGGGGGGCCGGGTGACACCCGCATTGTGAGCTCGTCATGAATCACAGGGGCTGCAGAGACTCAGAAAGGAGACCAAAGAAGGCAGGCTGACACAGGAAGCAAACGGAGGCTGGGAGCAAAGACTGGCACTGTGGGGAAACTGAGGCTGGGGACATAGGAATATCGGGTTGAGGGTAACTGAACCCAGAACAGAGAAATCGTCACAGGTTTTATGGATAAATGGGGGAACCGAGCCCAGGACAGAGAGGTTGTTCTGGAAGGGAAACTGAGCCAAGTCACAGAGAAAGTCCACCTCAGAGGTGGGGAGCTAGAACCCGGTATAGATCTGACCCCACCACCGCTCATCACAGGAGAGGAAACTGAGTCACAGGCTGCAGTCTGAATCCCACACAAACGTCTCCACTGCTGTGCACCCAGGCTCAGCCCCTCAGCACGCGCTCCGTGCTCTGCAGACCCCACATGTACCCTCCCTTTCATGTCCTCTCTCAGATTCTGCCCTACTGTGCTCAACCTGCCCTCCTCAGGGCAAGTGTGCAGAGCCCTCAGATCCCACAGGGATGCTGCCTCTGCTGAACTCTAGAACATCCCAGGAGCCCCAGTAGGGGGACAGGAAGAGCCCTTCCCTACCAGGCCAGCACGAACCATTCTCCAGGGTGGCCATTCCACAGGACTTCCTCAGCCCAGTCTCCGGGATGTGGCCCTCAGCTACCCGCCGGGCCACTGGTACTGTGGCCAGCCTGGCCGCTGGGTCGCAGCTGAGGGTCCCCATAGTGAGCAGGACCTGGTTCGGGCTCCCGTGCCCTGACGCTCTGGTACTACAAACCAGGCACTGTCCCCAGTCCTCACAGCTCAGCCAGGGTTGGAGGAGACCTGGTGTCACCACACCCTCTCACCGCCACACAGACAGCCCCTTGTCCCTAACCAAGGCTCTCAGGGCCTGGCCAGAGCCGAGCTGGTCGGCCGGACGCTGGCCTGGAAGTGGAGCTGGGATCAAGTGTCAGCCAGGTGGCTGGATGGTCCAGGAAAGACTCCAGTGTCAGCCGAACAGGTCCCCGGGGAGCCGGGACTGAAAACAGGACACCCACAGCAGCGTGGATGAAGGGCGCAGCGCCCCACTTCCACAGGGCCCGGGGTTGTCCCCGGCTCGGCCTGGTACGCTGAGTCCCTGCCTTCCTGCATTAACCAGCAAGCACATACCTGGTGCCTGATGGGTCCCAGACTCTGTTCAGAGTGGTGTGAACCTAACAGGGGTAGACTGGTAAGATGAGAGAGAGCCAGGAGTCCAAGAGTGGCCCACGAGCCCGAAGGCAGGGCCTTAGCTCCTTGGCCTACTCTATGCAGCTCCGACCTGGCCACACAGGATTAGCTAGCTGGTCCTGGAGCCCCTAGGATGCTTCAACCCCAGGGTCTCTCACAGTGAGGAGTCCTCAGCCAGCCACCCTGTTGCAGTGGCTCCAGGCTCACTCTTTGGTCACCCGAGCACCCAGCCTGCCAGTTCCCATCATGCACTACTCTGCTCCAGAGCAAGGACTTGGCTGTCCGGAGCTTCTATGCCAGAAACTTAGACAGACACACCCATGTCTTTCCACCATGTCAGAAAGTACCGAAGAACAATCAGTGGTTCGGTACAATAAAAAAGGGTTCCACTGGCTACTATTTGTCTATCATCCGCCTACCTCAGAAGCCAGGCCGGGGCCAATGTGGGTTCTCCTGTTTCAGTCTTCATTACCGATAGTGACTCTCATTTCAGCACTGCATGGTGGACGCATCTATATTTCTATGTACACGTAGATGGGCAGGAATGTATACGGGTGAGGCAGCAGCGGAGTCTGAAAGGTTTAACGAGCTGAGAAAGGGTCTTCATTGGGAAGATATTGAACCAGGCCAGGGCCTGGAGGGGGATGCTGGGATCAGTGTTCTAGCACAAGGTGGAAGGGCAAATTGGGTCTGGAGCAGGGAACAGCAGGCTCAAGTCATGGTCCTGACTTGGACCATGGGCAAACAGGTGGATGGCAGGTAATTCAATAGACAGTATCAAAGAGGGGAACCGAACGAAGCCAATGCACCAGGGAGCCAATGCACCAGGGAGCCAGAGGACCAGGAAGCCAGAGCACCAGGGAGCCAGAGCACCAGGAAGCCAGAGCACCAGGGAGCCAGAGCACCAGGGAGCCAGAGCACCAGGGAGCCAGAGCACCAGGGAGCCAGAGCATCAGGGAGCCAGAGCACCAGGGAGCCAGAGCACCAGGGAGCCAGAGCACCAGGGAGCCAGAGCATCAGGGAGCCAGAGCACCAGGGAGCCAGAGCATCAGGGAGCCAGAGCACCAGGGAGCCAGAGCACCTGGGAGCCAGAGCACCAGGGAGCCAGAGCACCAGGGAGCCAGAGCACCAGGGAGCCAATGCACCAGAGAACCAGTGCACCAGGGAGCCAGAGCACCAGGGAGCCAGAGCACCAGGGAGCCAATGCACCAGAGAACCAGTGCACCAGGGAGCCAGAGCACCAGGGAGCCAGAGCACCAGGGAGCCAGAGCACCAGGGAGCCAGAGCACCAGGGAGCCAATGCACCAGAGAACCAGTGCACCAGGGAGCCAGAGCACCAGGGAGCCAGAGCACCAGGGAGCCAGAGCACCAGGGAGCCAGCCTACCAGGGAGCAGATGCACTTAGGGTAACTTCAGCTTGTTAGTCGTTGACACACACACCAAGCATCAGATAAGGGTTGGCGTGGGGCACTGACACCAGTGTCCATCGCTTTATGGGATCCGGGTAAAGGAGTTAACACCATTCCTGGGTCGGAGGTGTCTGATAAATTCTTGGTCCTGATTTACCCGACGTGATTTTAATATGTCCATGTCCTGATTCACCTCAGTAAACATAAAGCTGCCCCCTGCCTGCTACCAGGAATACATCGTGTGTCATCCATGTACCACACGCACAGAGGATGCAGCTTCCAGGTCCAGCCAGAGGCTGCGGTCACCCTTCTCCCTCCCAACAAAGTCAAAGGGTGCTGGTAAGATGGACAATGGTGGGGTCGTCTAGAGCAATGCGCTGTCTGGAAAAAACTACTGCTTTATACAATACGGAGCAACTTAGGACAGGGTACAGCCTGATGGACAGAGCCCCATTCTGCCTGCCTCCAACCAGAGCCTCCCACGGCCAAACCACTCAGAGAAGCAGGAGGGCACAACCTTGGCATCAGCCATAGACCCAGTGCCAGGCAGAGAGAGGTTCCCTGAGCCCTCCCTGAGGAGGTGGCCAGTTCTCAAGCCCAGGCCACCAGTTAGCCCTGGGATGCAGGAATCCACAGCTCAACTCTGCCATCTGTTCCTCCATGTAGACGGAAGTTTAGGGCGAAGGCCCTGAGGCTAGAACAGCTAGGAGCCTGTAAAGCTGGTGTGGAGGAATGGAGGGAGGGAATGGGGGGACATGGGGAGAGAGGCAGAGAGAGAGAGAGACAGGGATGGAGGGCCTGGTCTGGGCAGGAAGGACAGGGCAGAGGGAGGCTGGATACTGGGGCCCTGCAGGGAGCTCAGGGGCTCCCTCTGGAGGATGGGAGGGCAGGCCCAAGCTTGTCTGCATAGGTCCATGGAAAGATCCTAGGAAGGAGAGATGGGGGCCTGAGGTGAAGACAGACAAAAGCAGAGTAGAAAGGATGAGTAAGCAGAGGATGGTGGAGGATGGTGGAGGAGGGTGGAGGAGGGTGGAGAAGGGTGGAGGATGGTGGAGGACAGTGGAGGATGGTGGAGGACAATGGAGGATGGTGGGAGATTGGTGGAAGATGGTAGAGGAGGGTGGGAGGATGGTGGAGGATGGTGGAGGACGGTGGAGGAGGATGGAGGATGGTGGAGGATGGTGGAGGACAGTGGAGGATGGTGGAGGATGGTGGAGGACGGTGAAGGAGGCTGGAGGAGGGTGGAGGACGGTGGAGGGATGGAGGATGGTGGGAGGATGGTGGAGGATGGTGGAGGAGGGTGGAGGACGGTGGAGAATGGTGGAGGACGGTGGAGGATGATGGAGCACAGTGGAGGAGGTGGAGGAGGGTGGAGGATGGTGGAGGAGGATGGAGGACGGTGGAGGATGGTGGAGGATGGTGGGAGGATGGTGGAGGACGGTGGAGGACGATGGAGGACGGTGGAGGACGGTGGACGGTGGAGGAGGATGGAGGACGGTGGAGGGGGATGGAGGACGGTGGAGGATGTGGAGGACGGTGGAGGAGGGTGGAGAAGGTGGGAGGATGGCTGCAGTTTCAGCAGTGGTGATGGACTCCTCCACCGTGTGGTGACATCTCTGTAGCTCCCCTCTCTGCGGCTCGCACAGGCTTTGCCCGCCCCTCTGGCCCTTTACACGTCTCTCCGTCAGTGGCTGTGACGAGCCGTCTGATGGCTCCCAACACACAAGTCTTAGTTCCCTGCCTCCCTGTGTCAGAGGAAGAACGGCTGGGGCAGACCGCCTCCTCCTCGAGAGCCTGTAGACAGTCCTGCCGTCTGCCTGCCTCTCGTCCCGGAGTCGAGGCCCTTTCCTCTCTCCTCAGAGCCAGAATCTGTCTGGCTCATCTTCCCTACCCAGGACAGTGGTGGGGTTTCAGGTCAGTCAGGAAGAGACATTTGTAAAGACTTCAAAGAAGTGGGAGCCCTTGGGCTCTCCGGTTCTACAGAGCCTGAGAGGAGTGGCTGAGAGCCACACGGACAACGGAGGCCCAGCTCGAGAGGTTTCTGAGAAAAGCGATATTCGTGGCTACATTAGAGACCATTCTTGTGATGTTTTAGCGAAGTGTGTGGCTGCTTCCTGCCCTAAAAATCGCCTGACGCTAAATTGGAGAGTTTTGGATCAACGTTGTGAGCAGAGGAGATTTCAAGACAGCCTCATACTGACTGCGACGTGTGGCTTTCGGTGATAACTCTTACTCGGATCTACGATGACAAAGAACAAGCAAGGCAAAAAAATAAATTCAAAAGGTACAGTTTGAGGGGAAAGCAAGCACCAGGGGACGTGCTGTTGGCAGAGATGGGTTCTGGCTTTGTCAAGAAAGACACAGGAATAAAGCGATTGTAAAAACTTCCTCCGTGTTTAAGGAAAGCCAACGAGGCTTAATCCTGGGGGTGTGGCAGGGGAGTCCCGGCATGGTGAGAGAGGCCATTGCGTGAAGCTGTGAAGGTGAAGCCTGGATTGCCTTGGAGACCCCAAAATTTTGGGGATGCCGGGGCCGTCAGATTCTGGCCAAGGAAAGCTCCAGAAAGACCAGGGATAAAGCCTAAGAGAGAAAAATGTGTTTTGGTCAGCAACACTGGGAGGACTGTGAGATACGAAGAGCCACCTAGTATACCCTTGACAGCATCGGGCACCGAGATACAGAACTTGGAGTCTGCCCTGCTGAGTTCCGGCCTCACCTTGGTCTGGCGTTTTCTCACTGTGCGCCCTGGCTCCCCTTTGGACATAATTAATGTATGTTCTATGCCATCGTATGTTGGAAGTATGTAATTTGTTTTTTTTTTTAATTTTACAGGGAGTTACAATTAAGAGATTGTCTTGATGGAGAGATGGCAGGGCGGTTAAGAGCACTTACTGCTCCTCCAGAGGTCTTGAGTTCAATTCCTAGCAACCATGTGGTGGCTCACAGCCACCTATAATGAGGTCTGATGCCCTCTTCTGGAGTGCAGGTGTACATGCAGATAGAGCACTCAAACAAATCTGAGAGAGAGAGAGAGAGAGAGAGAGAAGGGGAGAGAGAGAGGGAGATTGCCTTGAGTCTCAAAAGACTTTAGATTTTAAAACAATGTTGAGACTGAAGGACAGCAGGAGCTTCTGAGGTTGGACTGAATGCATGGCATTATTACGTGGCCATGAGTTTATGGGGCCAGGGAGGGGGATGTGGCGGTTTGGGTGAGAGCAGCCCCCACGGGCTCACGTATTTGAATGCTTGGCCATCAGTTGGTGGAACTGTTTGAGAAGGACTGGGAGGGGTGGCTTTGTTGGATGACCTGTGTCACTGGGAGTGGGCTTGGAGGTTTCAAAAGCCCATACCAGACCCATCCCCACCCCTTTCTCTCTCCCTCTCTCTCTCTCTCTCCCTCTCCTCTCTGCCTCCGACCTGCGAATCAGGTGCAAGAGCCATGCCTGCCTGCCCGCTGCCACGCTCCCCACTGTGATAAGTATGAACTCATTCTCTGAAACTGTAAGCAAGCCTCCAATTAAATGCTTTCTTCTGTAAGTTGCCTAGGTCATGGTGTCTCTTCACAGCAGTAGACCAGTAACTAAGACAGGGAAGAAAGGGATTATTTCAGCTCACATGCCCTGATCATAGTCCTTCATGAAGGGAAGTAAGGGTGAAAACTCAAGGCAAGAACCCGGAAGCAGAAGCTGAAGCAGAGGTCATGGAAGCTCAGGACCACCTACCTACCCAGGGGTGGCACCTCCCACAGTGAGATAGAACCTCCTCAATTAACCATCAATCAAGAAAATGACATATAGATTTGCCTCCAGTGCTTCCTTTTATAACTTGCCTTGGTCATAGAGTCTCTTCACGGGCAACAGAACAGAGAGCAGTAGCTAAGGTAGAACTTGGTACCAGGATTGGGGTGTTGCTGTGACATGCCTGACCGTACTGCTTGTTGGTGGAATATGGATTTTAGGACACTGGATAGGGTCCTCTGACGTCCTCTGACAGAGGCATTTTCTCAATTAAAACTGGTGGCACAAGCCTTTAATCCCAGCACTCAGGAGACAGAGGCAGGCAGATCTCTGTGAGTTTGAGGCCAGCCTGATCTACGGAGGAAGTTCCAGGACAGCCAGGCTTACATAGTGAGAACAGAGAAAGAGCCCTTCTCCCCAGATGACCCTAGCTTGTGTCAAGTTGACATAGAAGCTAGCAGTACACAGAGCATGCCAACAGTGACCAGGACAGTGCTGAGGGCAAGAGAGCACAGTCCTGTCGACAGGAAAGGTGCTGGGCTACTCAGAGCCACGATGGGCCAGCAGGAGTGCTGGAGGGGTACAAGAGTACAGCTTAGCAGAGCCCATGGGTGGGCTGGGGGGGGGGATGGCTCCATCAGCAACATGTCTGCCACAGGGGTAAGAGGACCTGAATTCAGGGTCACGAGAATCCACGTAAAAACAAAACACGACAGAAAAAGCCAGCCGTGGTGGCACACACTTATAATCCAGCACTAGGAAGTGGAGACAGCTGGGTTCTTGTGGGCTTTCTGACACACCAGCCTGGCCTACCTGGTGAGTTCCAGGCCAGTGTGAGACCCTGTCTCAAAGGACTAACAACGTGAAGCCGGTGAGATGGCTCAGCTGCCAAGCCCAAGGATCTGATCTCAAACACCAGGACCCTCACAGGTGGCCTTCTGGCCTCCCTGCACTTACTCACACACACACACACACACACACACACATATAAAAACAATAAGCTAACATGGGGCCAGAGGGGCGGCTCAGTGGATAAGAGCATGTACTGACCTTGTCGAGGACCTGGGCTCAGTTCCCAGCACCCACCGACAGTCATAACCCTCTTGACTCTAACATCAGGGGGCATGACGCCCTCTTCTGGCCTGTGTTGGCAGTACACATAGGTGGTACACGCACACACAGGCAGGCAAAATCATCTACGTAAAATCAAAGCAGAGAAATATTTAAAAATAAGCCAATAACGTGATAAAAAAATTAAAAAGAAAAAACCAAGGTGGACAGGTCTTGACACTCCCAGGGCTCGGTGGGTCATCCACTCGAAAAGCAAACATGAAGATGTGTAGCTCTCTTTTACACACACACACACATGTGCACACGCATGAACACACGGGCACACAACGAAGCAGACCCCTCCCGTCGTCTGACGGGTGGCCTGAGTTTCGGGAAGATGAAGCCGCAGGGGACTGATGGACGCAGATGAACTCCAGGGACCAGGCTGGTGGGACTGTGAGGTCAGACGCAGCAAAGTCTGCTTTGAAATTGAAATGGTCACATTAACCCAAGCAGTGGGCGTGGTGGAGTGTGGCGTGGCGGAGTGTGGCGTGCAGGGCAGTCCTTGGCTGTCATGCCAGCACTGGGGAGACTGAGGCAGGGAGATTGTATAGCCCGAGCCAGCGCTCCCAAGGGGCTGAGTGTCTCGGATTCCCGTTGCTTCTGCGTCTGTCCCCAGCCTGTGGCGACAGCAGCACAGAAGGCTGGGTTTGCCGGCTCACAGCCTACCTTTCCGGACGTCTCGATCCGTCTCTCACTTTCCCGGTACTGCTTGTCTTGTCCTCTGTCCCAGAGCCAGGCCTGCTGACTTGGACGCAGACAGCCCTGCAGTCGCCTGCTGGCCTTGCCCCATGGGGACTCTTAACAAAGGAGACCTGTCCTGCCCGTGCTGGGCTCCTGTCCCTTCCCTTCCCAGAAAGAGCTGCCATCCACACAGGTCAGAACCGGTCAGTATGCTCTGCTGGGGGATCTGGCCTCAGGTTCAGAACATCCTGTTTCTACAGAACAGGAAAACACGAACCTCGTGAGTACTGAAAGATTCGTGCACTGTAGGGTCCGGAGAAGGGGGTCCCAGCGGGCTCAGGTGTACCCATGAAATCCTCCCTCCCCTGGTGGCCCCTCTGGTCCCCATCACACCTTGGTCCTCACTGCGCCTTCTACCTGGTGACCCCTCTCCCTCCCGTCCCTTGTATGTCAGACACCATATGAACAACCTTCCTGACCTCGGGCTACCCCATGGCTCACCCCATGCCGACTCACCCAGGCCGTAGCTCAAGGCAACAACCAAGTTCTTGCCAGTTCAAGGCTCCTGTTTTCCCTGCTGGGAGCCAGCTATGTATGGCCTGAGCTTGGAGAGCCCCCCAAAGGAACCCTGAACCCCAGCATGGTGCAATGGTGGACACTTTAAGGAGTGGGTCCTAGACAGAGGTCCTAAGGTACTGGGGGGTTTGCCTTCAGAAGGGCTGGTGGGTCCTGACTCCTCCTCACCCTGTGTCCTTGTTTTGTCTTGGGTTTTTTTTTTTTTTTGTTTTGTTTTTTTTTTTTTGCTTGTTGTTTCAAGACAGGGTTTCTTTGTGTAACCCTGGATGTCCTGGAACTCACTCTGTAGACCAGGCTGGCCTCGAACTCACAGAGATCCACTTGCCTCTGTCTCCTGAGTAGCTGGGATTAAAGGCGTGCGCCACCACCGCCCGGCTTGTTTTTGAGACAGAGTCTTAGGGTGACTAGGCTCCACCTCATGGCAATTCTCCTGCCTCAGTCTACTGACTGCTGGAGTGACTGCTGGTGTGTGCTACTGCTCCCCACTCTCGCTCTTGTCTCTTGGCCGGGAGGTGAGTAGGATGCTCCACTACACACGTCCTGCTTCGCCACAAACCGATAAACTGTGATCTGAACTCCCAAAACGGAGTCAAAATAAACCCTTCCCAGGTGTTATAGAAAGAGAAAATGGAGTGAGAACTCAGTGCTCAGATTCCTCCCCTAGAGCGGGAGCTCCAGGACTGGGGGCGTGGTTAGGGTGGAGCCCTGCCTAGAATCTCCCAGTGAGGGGGCTGGGGGCGTGGTCAGGGTGGAGCCCTGCCTAGAATCTCCCAGTGAGGGGCTGGGGGCGTGGTCAGGGGTGGAGTCCTGCCTAGACTCCCCCAGTGAGGGGGCTGGGGGCGTGGTCAGGGGTGGAGTCCTGCCTAGAATCCCCTAGTGAGGGGCTGGGGGCATGGTCATGGGAGGAGTCCCGCCTAGAATCCCTCAGTGAGGGGGCTGGGGGCGTGGTCAGGGGTGGAGTCCTGCCTAGAATCCCCCAGTGAGGGGGCTGGGGGCGTGGTCAGGGGTGGAGTCCTGCCTAGAATCCCCTAGTGAGGGGCTGGGGGCATGGTCATGGGAGGAGTCCCGCCTAGAATCCCTCAGTGAGGGGGCTGGGGGCGTGGTCAGGGGTGGAGTCCTGCCTAGAATCCTCCAGTGAGGGGCTGGGGGCGTGGTCATGGGAGGAGTCCCGCCTAGAATCCCTCAGTGAGGGGGCTGGGGGCGTGGTCAGGGGTGGAGTCCTGCCTAGAATCCTCCAGTGAGGGGCTGGGGGCGTGGTCATGGGAGGAGTCCCGCCTAGAATGTGTGGAATGACAGTAAAGTGCTTCCTTCACACAGGATGCCTCAGTTAATCCTCAGTACTTACTCTGTCGTGCGAAGCGCAGAACCTTTAAAGCACGTAATCCCCTCGGGCCAGGGGTCTCTCAGTATACAGCATCACTCAATAAATTCATAGTGAGTTACTGACTGTCCCTCCCTAGTAACTATTCTCATACTCCAGGACCTCAGGGCTCTGCCTCAGTCTACCGTATCGACAGGACCATCCAATACCATCTCGTATATTTCCAGCCACACCCTACAAACCTTAAACAAAACATGCAGTGGTGTAAACATGTACCCGAGGAGTCGGGAGGCTGAGGCAGGAGAATTGATTTTGAGAACAGCCTGGGCTGCATAATGGATTCCTGGTCAGCCTGGGTTATAAAAATTAAATAAAACGTCAGATTTCCCCATCACCTTCATCCCAGGACAGGAAGCCAGGCACTTGACTCCATCCTGTTGACGGGCTGCTGCTTAGCAACCTTATCATCATAATCTCAGGCCCCTAGTACCAGGACCCAGACCTGAACCCATCTCCCTGGCAACAGGACCCCAGACCTATCAACATGCAGACAGCCCTTACCAACAGGACCTCAGGATTAGCATCAGATCTCCACCTTTGGCAACATGGTCCCTACCCCTAGCAACAGGATCCCAGCCTAGCAACATGTTCCCAGACCCTAGCAACGTGGTCTCAGCCCCTAGCAACATGATCCCAGCCTAGCAACATAGCATCAGACCCTAGCAACAGGATGCAAACTAGCATATGGTCCCTGCCCCTAGCTAGCAACACGATCCCAACCTAGCAACATGGTCCCTGCCCCTAGCAACAGTATCCCAGCCTAGCAATATGGTCCCAGAGCCTAGCACTACAGTGTTAACTCCTGAGGTGGTAACCACATCCCTGGCATAGGAAGCCCATGAGTGCATCCCTGGTAACTAGTGCCTCTACCCTGGCACTGGCTGAAGTCCCCCTCAGCAAGATTTGTGATTGACAGGGAAGTGAGAACCCTCAAGTCCCCTGCAGCCCTTGTATCCTTGATGGAGAGTACCGAGGACTGAGCGCTCAGACGCCCGGCTTCCGTAGCGTCAGGGGTCACAGACTCAGCCCACCGCATGAAGGGAATCAGAGTCCAGTGGTGGTGATGGCACAGGGACTCCAGGGAAAGACTTGGCTGAGACCAGAAGGAAGGGCTAAGCTTGTGTCGGAGGGGCTGAGCTGGAGATGTGGTAGGGCGTTTTGAAGGTCCTGTGCAGCCTTCCTCATGATTGGATGCTGCTTGGACTTCTGGGTATAAAAGAGGCAGCGGCCAGTTGACAGTTGGAGAGAGAGCAGGCAGGCTCCAGTTCCTGTTAGAGGACAAGCCTGTGGGATAGAAGACACAGATGTCAGTTCAGTGCTCTCAGATAGATGTCAGTCCAGGTCTCCAGGCTTCAGACAGATAAAGCAGCCAAAAAGGGAACGTGTACGAGTTGGGATTGAGTTACAAGTTAGGAATCTGTCTCAGTAGCAGTCGGGGCACGAGAATAGGAATCTCTTAGAGTACCGTTCAGTTAGAAGCGGAGTTCCAGCGTGGGGAAAGAGAACAGTTTTCAGGGTGGAACAGGAGAACAGCCTTCAGTCACGAGTAGAGAGAAAACAGGAGCTTTTGGTTTCGGACAGGGCAGGAGAACCAGGAGGGAAGATTTCAGTTACAAAATAAAAAGCAAGAGTCTGGTTACAACGCAAGAGATCAGATATAGGAGAGGCGGAAGGGAGAGGGGGTGCTGAGTCCATAGGCGTGTCCTTGGTGGGCAGGGCAGGCTAGAGAAAGGCCATCTCCGAGAGGTGGAGCATAGAGTCCGGAAGGGTGGTCCGGAGGGGTTGGTCAAAGGCTGAGGGAATGGCTGAGCCCTGGTTGGCAGCGCATGGAGGGAACTGCTAGAGTTGTGGCTGGAAAGTCAGGCCCTCTGCTTCTGTAGGGTTAAGGTTGGGGTGGAGGTAGGGGGGGTTTGGGATTGAGACGGTGGTAGATTTGGGGTTGGGGCTGGGGTTGGGGTGGAAAATTAGGGTCAGCGTTTAAGCCTGATGGGTTTTTTTGTGCTCCTGGATCCCGGTAGCCCGTCCCATATCCGAGTCCAACCATCAGCTGAGTTCTGAGAGTCCCCAAAGTACTGGTCCAGCCAGGGCTGCTGCGGGAGAGTGTCCCCAGGTGAGGGCTCAGCCCAGTGTCCACCGGCAAGAGACCACCGACGGACAGGAGTTCTGAGGTCAGGGCTCCAGGTTGTTAGATTCAATGGGGGGGGAGGGCAGTTCTGGAAGCCAGATGGGCAGGGTGTGGTTCAGCCAGGTCTTACTGAGGAGCCCCCAGTCCACCTGTGACCTCCCAGGCCTGCCTGCTGCAGCTGAACCCCACTGCTGAGCAGAGCGGCACCCACCAAACTGTTATCACGGTGACAGGGCACTCTAGAAGAGTGAGGGCCACCAGACACTCCCCTAGGATCCCAGCCGCTCCCGCAGGGGACATCTTTTGTCTTGGACATCCACCTGGCTGGGGGCTTCCCGGCTCAGTACCGGCTGCCCGAGACAACCTTTCACCAGTTTTCTATCTGTGGAGGCGCTGAAGACCTGCGGCCTCCCCACCCCGGGCCAGCAGGTGGCGCTATCGGCCTGGCCAGGGATGGGTGATGCACTCAGCGGTCCTGACCCATGCCAGCAGCCATCCCAGAGTCCTCAAAGCCAGATCTCAGCTTCCTGGGGCCTCTGTGACTTCTGCCATCTCCAAGTTCACGCAGTCCAGGTCCAGGTGGGCGGACCTCCTTCCTCCCCTCCAGATGGAAGCCGCATGAAGTCCCCTCAGGCTGGCAGACGCTGAGACAGTTTCCCCCACCCCCATCCCATTCTGCAAATGGCAAAGACAGGCAGAGCAGACTTCTCTGCACTAGCCCTTTTCTGGGGTTTATTGGCTTTGGGTCCTGGCTCCTCCGCCTAGGGCCCAGCCCATCTCAAACACGGGATTCCAGGGCACAAGGGACATGTGAATTGGAGCGGGGTATCCCACCACAGACAGTGGGTAACCAGGTCTAGCCCTACCTCCGTGGGTGGTCCACACAGGAAGGAGTCTGTGTCTGTGTGTCTCAACAGTGCACTAGAGTGTGCCTTTTTGAAAGTTTTTTTTATTTTAATTTTAAATTTAAATTTAATTTTTATTTTAAGTCAATTAAATATTTATTAATTTAAGTATTGCTTTATTCATATTTATTTTTTATTATTTTTTTTTTCCAAGACAGGGTTTCTCTGTTGTAACTCTGGCTGTCTCGGAACTCACTCTGTAGACCAGGCTGGCCCCGAACTCACAGAGGTCCCCCTGCCTCTGCCTCCCAAGTGCAGGGATTAAAGGCGTGTGCCGCCGCCACCCAGCAATATTTACGTTTTAATTATTTTCTTTTATTATGTTTGGGCATCACATGCATGCAGTGCCCATAGTGGCCAGAAGAGGGCGCCAGATCCCCTGGTGATGAGCCACCCTGTGGGTGCTGGGAATCGCACCCCAGTCCTCTGAAGAGCAGAAAGTGCTCTTAACTGCTAGTTGTTGTTGTGTACGTTTGTTTTGTTTTGTATTTATTTTGGCTTTTTAGTCAGGGCCTCTCTACATAGCCCTGAGTGTCCTGGAACTCACTATATAGACCAGGCTGGCCTTGAACTCACAGAGGTCTGCCTGCCTCTGCCTCCCAATGACCACAGAGGCCTAGAAAACATTGAACCTCCGTGGAACTGGATTCACAGGCCCTTGTGAGCTACCTGTGTGCTGGGACTCAGGCCCTCTGAGGAGCCGTGTGTGCTCTAACCACTGAACCGTCTCTCCAGCCTCCCACGCTGTCCTCTCCAAGTCCAATCTGGCCCCCACCCCCTCAAGCTCCGCAGGGCCAGGTCATCCAAGCCAGGGATCCCCCGCCAGCCTCTTGCTGCCCCAGGAGCGCTGTGTTGGAGCAGTTTATTTTTAGTTGTGTTTAAAATGGTTTCGTGCACTGTTGGGTGAGGGGCTGCCTAGGTCTTGGCGTCTTACATCATCTGCGAGTGCTGGGTTTCTGAGGGGATGTTGATTGCACATGATCTGCACGTACTGTCAGTAGAACACCTGAGGAGTTCTGAATCGATAAAAACACCCGCGCTCAGACCCCTCAGCGTTCCACTGCCCAGTATGGCGCTTGCCATGATGGCGGTTCCCTCTGCTGAGGTCTGGCAGGGCTTGTGACTATAGATATGCCTCCTTGTTGTCCTTGCTGATCGGCACAGCAACATACCGCTACAGCGGTGAGCAAGCAACATTGAGGAGCAAGCGAGTGGGAGCAGGGCTACCTTCTGGAACCTTCCTCGAGTGGGCAGAGGAGGCAGGATGTTAGGTCTCCTCAGAAGGCTGGACCTCTGAGAGAGGGCAGCTTCCTGAGGAGCCTGGAGGGCTTCCTCCTGGCGGGACAATGGCGGGAAGGGGGTGGGGGGTTTGGCCCTGGCTTTCAGGGAAGGGATGAGGACAGGAGGTGCCCGTGGCTCTGATGGGGACAGATGGCCCCTGCGCCCTCGCTGTCTCTGCCTATGTCTCTCTGTCTCTGTGTCTCTGGTTGGCTCTCTGTCTCTGCCCTGTCTTTCTGCATGTCTCTGCCTTTGCACTTCTCTCTGTCTCTTCTCTTTCTTTTTTTTTCTTTCAGTTTTCCGAGACAGGGTTTCTCTGTCGTAGCTCTGGCTGTTCTGGAACTCACTCTGTAGACCAGGCTGGCCTCGAACTCACAGACATCCGCCTGCCTCTGTCTCCTGAGTGCTGGGTTAAAAGCATGTGCTACTACCACCTGGCTGGCTGTTTCTTAGTCTCTGTCTCTCATGTCTCTGACCCCTGTGTGTCTGACTCTGTGTCTCTCTCTCGGGCCCCTCTGTCTGACTCTCCCCCCTCCTCCCCGCCTCTGTCTGTTTCTCTCTCCCTCTCTTTGTGGCCCCTCTTTCTATCTGCCTGTCTGTCTGTCTCCCTCTTTGGCCTCTCTCTTTCTCCCTCTCTCTCTGGCCCCTCTGTCTGTCTCTCTCCCTCTCCCTCTTTGGCCTCTCTATCTCTCCCTCTCTCTCTCTCTGGCCCCTCTGTCTGTCTCCCTCTCTTGCTTCTCTGTCTCTCCCTCTCTCTCTCTCTGGCCCCTCTGTCTTTCTCCCTCTCTTGCCTCTCTGTCTCTCCCTCTCTCTCTCTGGCCCCTCTGTCTGTCTCTCTCTCGCCTCTCTGTCTCTCCCTCTCTCTCTCTCTGGCCCCTCTGTCTTTCCCTCTCTCTCTGGCCCCTCTCTCCCTCTCCCTCTTTGGCCTCTCTGTCTCTCCCTCTCTCTCTGGCCCCTCTGTCTCTCCCTCTCTCTGGCCCTTCTGTCTGTCTCTCTCCCTCTCCCTCTCTTGCCTCTCTGTCTCTCCCTCTCTCTCTGGCCCCTCTGTCTCTCTCCCCCTCTTGCCTCTCTGTCTCTCCCTCTCTCTCTGGCCCCTCTGTCTCTCTCCCTCTCCCTCTCTTGCCTCTCTGTCTCTCCCTCTCTCTCTGGCCCCTCTCTCCCTCTCCCTCTTTGGCCTCTCTGTCTCTCCCTCTCTCTCTGGCCCCTCTGTCTCTCCCTCTCTCTGGCCCTTCTGTCTGTCTCTCTCCCTCTCCCTCTCTTGCCTCTCTGTCTCTTCCTCTCTCTCTTGCCCCTCTGTCTGTCTCTCTCCCTCTCCCTCTCTTGCCTCTCTGTCTCTCCCTCTCTCTCTGGCCCCTCTGTCTCTCTCCCCCTCTTGCCTCTCTGTCTCTCCCTCTCTCTCTGGCCCCTCTGTCTCTCTCCCTCTCCCTCTCTTGCCTCTCTGTCTCTCCCTCTCTCTCTGGCCCCTCTGTCTGTCTCTCTCCCTCTCCCTCTCTTGCCTCTCTGTCTCTCCCTCTCTCTCTGGCCCCTCTGTCTGTCTCTCTCCCTCTCCCTCTCTTGCCTCTCTGTCTCTCCCTCTCTCTGGCCTCTCTGTCTCTCCCTCTCTCTCTGTCTCTCCCTCTCTCTCTCTGGCCCCTCTGTCTGTCTCTCTCCCTCTCTGGTCCCTCTGTCTCTCCCAACCCCCCCCCCCCCTTGCACAGCATTCCCATCCTGCATGGCGGCTCCAGCCCCCAACCCCCATGAACAGGATGCCTCGCTGTCTTGCAGATGGAGTCAAGGCTGAGAAGAGCATCCTTTGAGACCTTCAAGGAAAGCAGGGACCACGCCTGCAGCCCACGGCGCCTCAGCCTGCCGGGCGTCTGCTGACCCCTCCCCACCTGGCCCTGGGCTAGCAGGAAGCTGGGTCAGGGGCGGGAAGCAGCCCATTCATCAGGCCCGCTGCCCCCCGCCCGGGTTAAGGGCCCAGCTTCCCGGGAAGGGCCGGTGTCTTGGAGTCACCTTCCTGCGCAGCTTCCGGGCACTGGCACACGCTGGGTGAGGTGAGGGGGATGGGACCCAGGCGGCCGCAGTCCTGACTCTGCACACCTGAGCCTGGCCTCCACTGCTTTTTATATGCCTCCAGTTTCCCCCTCGTGGTCCCAGCCTCCACCTGTCTCACATCCTGCCACTGGTGCCCCTGTTTCTCCTTCAAAGAAGATCCCAATGGCCTGCATGCTGGTCGGGGGTCAGGGGTCATGGGTCATGGGTCATGGGTCTCTGTTGCTGTGACTAAAACACCATGACCAAAAGCAGCTTGATCACAGTCCTTCACCAAGGGAAGCCAGGGTCAGGAGCTGATGCAGAGGCCATGGAGGGGTGCTGCTGACTGGCTTGCTCCCCATGGCTTGCTCAGCCTGCTTTCTTACAGCACCCAGGACCACCAGCCCAGGGATGGCGCCACCCACGGTGGAGTGGGCCCTGCCCACAACAATAATTAATCAAAAAAAACCCACCAGGCTTGCCGACAGGCTTGCCAATCTGGTGGGGGCATTTTTTCAACTGAAGTTCCCTCGTCCCAGATGACTCTGCTTCTGTCAAGTTGCCAAAACCCTAGGCAAGCGCACTCCACGTACTGGGTGGAGACAGAGTCAAGTGTCTGGAGCTCAGCCTCCTCAGGGTCCTCTCCGAAGGCAGAGGAGGGGTAGAGAGAGGCGGGAGGCTCCTGGGACACGTGGGAGGGGCAGTGTGGCGATCTTGAAGGAAAATGGGACAGAACTCGTGAGTGTGTGTGATAGATATTCTCCGAACTCCTGCGGCGAGGCTCCAGCTCCACCCCAAACCCAGGCATCCAGGTTACCCATCAAAGGGAGCCAGCCTCGAACCCCAGGCTCTGTCAGGCCTGCAAAGTCTTATGCGATAAAAAGATACGGGCTCTGGGACTCCTGGTGACTCGTTTCCTGACGCTGGCATGTCAGATAGAACTCAGTCTCACGAGGACCCCCCAACTCTGGTGCTCATGACCCCAAGAAAAAACCCCTCCGTCCCGAACCGGGCCAGTCACCTCTGCCGCCCTCGTGTGGCCACCTGTGGAATTGCAGGCACAACTCAAGCCAGCGGGTGGAGCAGCTTCGGCCTGGCTGATTTCCATGCACTTGACTGACTGTGGTGACCCCCCCCCTCCAGCCTCTATTGGCTTTCCCGTCCATAGAGCTGTGGCCTGGAACCTCCCCAGATCTCCCCTGCCCATCTGTTCCGACTGTGTCCCCAGGTCTCTGCCTTCCCTCTGGGCTCTGCCTCCTCCAGAGTTGGGGGCCGGGCTGGGAAAGCCCCCCGGGAAACTCCCACGGAGCAGGGAGGAGGGGGAGGAGGGGGTCTCAGGCGGCGGGAAGCCGCCAGCTCGCTGCTATTTAAACCGCTTCCCCTGGCGGTCAGAAGACAGAGGGGACAGCATGGAGTCCGGCCTGGCCCTCCTGTTGGCCCTGGTCATGGTGCCAGTCCCGCTGGGCAGTGGTAAGCAGGGACGTGGGGCGGGGATGGGACTTGGAGAGATGAGTGGTACAAGGGAAGGGTCTTTGGGGTGCTATGAAGGTCCAGGGCTTTGAGGAGGCGGCCTGGGTCGCTGGGCTCCCTCCAGTTGCTCTCCCCAAGGCTCAGGGCCCCGGGGGCAGTGGTCTAGAGCCCTGTGGTCTCACCCGGGGCCAGGAGGCGGAGTCACGGCTGGACTCTGGGACCCAGTTGCGCTAACACTTAACGCTGTATCCCTCAGGCCAGCCCCTCCACGTGGAGCCCCCCGAGCCTGTTGTGGCCGTGGCCATGGGCACATCCCTCCAACTCACTTGCAGCCTGCCCTGTGACGAGGGTGTATCCCGGGTGCAGTGGCGCGGCCTGGACATGAACCTGGGCCACGTGCAGTCCCTCCCGGGCAGCAGTATCCTCTCTATACAAGGCAGGCTGTCCGACACAGCCCCGCGCGTGTGCGTGGGCTCCTGTGGGGGCCGGAACTTCCAGCACTCGGTGCAGATCCTTGTGTATGGTAAGGTCTGTTCTGCCTTCTTAGGTGCCACCTACCCAGAGGGGGGGGGGTCTCAGAACCTCGCACCACATCGATGCCGGCACCCACCAGGTCCCCACACCCTAGACCTGCAGGGCTGACATATTCACCCTTCCTGTCCCTGCCTCCTGAGGCACATAGTTTTGCTACATCCAAAACCATCTCCTCTGCCTGGCCCACCACCCCTGACCTCTGAGCTTGGCCCTCGGCCCCCACCTTCTGTCCACAGCCTTCCCAGACCAGCTGGTGGTGTCCCCCAAGTCCCTTATACCTGGACGGGACCAAGAGGTGTCCTGCACAGCCCATAACATCTGGCCCCCGGGCCCAGACGTCCTCTCTTTCGACCTGCTACTGGGAGACCAGAGACTGGAGGGTGCCCAGGCCCTGGAGCCGGAGCCGGAGCCAGAGCCAGAGCCGGAGCCAGAGGAGGAGACACAGGAGGCCGAGGGAACGCTGTTCCGAGTGACACAGCGCTGGCTGTTACCCAGCCTGGGGACTCCTGCCCCTCCTGCCCTCCAGTGCCAGGTCACCATGCAACTGCCCAGCCTGGTGCTGACCCACAAAAGGGAGATTCCAGGTAAGCTGGTCGCGTCCCACCTGCCTCTAGGCTCAGCTGCTCCCGAGCTTGGACCTGGGTTGCTCCTTCCCACCTGTGGTCCCCAGCAGAATTGTTCACAGAGTTTGTCCCATGAGGCAGCCAGAGAAAAGACTGATTCAAAAGATGAGGGCCTACTCTGTGCTAGCCCCAAAATGACATTTCTATCATTTTCTGTCCCCCATATTCTTGGCTTTGCTGAGGATAGATTATCCTAAGAGGCTAGCATGGAGCCAGCGCTCAGTAGGTGTTTTATAAATGCTGCCAGGTGGGCTCACGGTAGGGCCCAGAACTCAGTAGGCCTTTTACAAATGCTAGCAGAGCAGACTCATAGGACCTGGCACTCTATATAGATAGGTGCTTTATAAATGGTGACCAAGTAGACTCATGGGAACCTGCACCCAGTAGGTGCTTTCTAAACAGTGGCCTAGTAGACTTTTAGCACCCAAGTATCCAGTAAGTGCTCTGTCTGTGTCATCAGTTCCTGGCCCAGCTGCTATGGTGCCCTGTGTCACTTGAGTGATGGGGGGGCGTTTCCTGACCCAATACTTGGTTGCAGATGAAGAAACTGGGGCAGGAGAGGGGCCTGGGGCTGCAGGAAGAACATTCTATTTACAGTCATACAGAGCTGGACCTTACCAGAGCCCCCCAACACCACTGCTGCCGAGACCCACATCCTGACCTCACACACTACGGAGGGCATCTCCACTAGCCCCCATGACCGCACGACCCAACCATCCACCCCTCCACGCTCCACGCTCAGCCCCAGGACCCTGAGCTCTGCTGGTTGCCTCCCCGAGATCTACCAGGACCCGAAGACGCCATGGGAGTTGCTCTGTGAGGCACCCTGCGGCTCTGGCATGGCCGTGCACTGGACCCAGGCTCCTGGAGACATGGCAGCCTACCACAGGAGGGAGGCCGGGGCCCAGGCATGGCTAAGCGTGCCGTCCCCGGGTCCTCTCCCCGAGGGCTGGTTCCATTGCCACATGGACCCCGGGGGACTGGTGGCCAGTTTCTATGTCCCCGGCCAGGTGTTCCCCAAACCCTGTGAGTGCTGGGGCCCAGAGAGGAATGGACAAATGGGATTTAAACGATAGTGGGGTTTCTGTGCCATGTCTAGCCATTAAAGGTACAGGCCTTTAATCCCAGCTCTTGGGAGGCAGAGGCAGGTGGATCTCTGTGAGTTCAAGGCCAGTCTGGTCTACAGAGTCAATTCTGCTGAGGATGGGGGTGGGGACACTTTCCTTTTTAGTATATTTTCATTTTTCCATTCTTTCCTTGAGTCTGTGTGGTTGGGTGGCTGTTTTCTATCCAAGCAGTGTTGGCTATTTGAGGGGGGGAGGCTTAGTTCTAAACCAGAAGGGCCTGTGTATAATTCCCTCTGTGAGGCCTACAGGCACTGGGGCTGATTACAGCCTTTCTTCCTACTCCTTCAGCCTCTGTCGCAGCCCTGTGGATCGGCAGCCTGCTGCTGGGGCTGCTGGGGCTGGCCTTCCTGGCCTACCGCCTGTGGAAACGCTACCGGCCCGGTCCTCGAGCAGACACAGGCTCGTGCACACTCTTGTGAAGATCGATTGTGGCAGACTGAGAGGGCCGGCAGGTGACCAGCTGCAGGGTTTGGGGCAGTTGCGAGGGTGGGGAATGGCCCCTCTCCTTGGTGGTCAGCACATCTACAAGCTCCTCCCAGCTGCCAGGCTTCCCCGCCTGCTGTCTTAGTGCAGAATAAAGGCCCCATGTCTGGCCACTACGTGTGTCCTGTCGTACTTCGAAAATAGGGAAGTCTTGTGCATCTCTCAGGCCTACACCCAGGGTCCCTGGAGACAGGCCCCCATCCCAGTCCGTCTTGGTGGGTCCGAGCCAGAGGAAAGAGCATGCTAGGCTGGGAAATGCCTGCACTTAACAGGAGTAACGAAGGACGTACCCAATGACCAGGAAAAAAAGTGCTTGAGAGTAGCCTGGGCAAACACGAAGACGCGGTATGGCGGGGAAGCAGTGGGGTCAAGGGGATGGAAATGAAGTCGGTGGATGAAGAGCCTGAGGATTCCGGAAAACCACAGCGCCTAAGTTACATCGAAAGCACCCGCCTCTGGCGGTCTCAAAGGGTAACTAACGGCCTGGGGAAGGAAGGGCCATCTGAAGACTCGCTCAGGAGGAGACGAAGCGAGGCCAAAAGCCCAAGAGCGTGCAAAGTCTGCGACTGCACGCAGAAAAGAGGCCTGAACCCCGCTCTCAGTCCTAGAATTCCCGATGGATGAATCTCCCACGCACGCTCGGTGGGCTTTCTCTGGTACCCAGGGAGCCGGGTTGCTAGGAGACCATGCTAATGAGGACCTGCCCACTACCGAGATGGCAAATCTCGCTTCAATCCAGAAACCAAGTCCTTCCTGGGGAACCATTTTGAAGTCTGGCAAGGTCACGATTCCGGACGAAAGCTATGAGATGCAGTCACGGAGTACCAGGAGAGACGCAAACGGAAAACGCCAGTTAGGGTACAGAGGGAAAGACAGCCTTTGCTTGTCACTGCCAAGACTCTTTCAGAGAGGGCGCGGCTGCCTCTGCCCTTAACAAAAATGGCCGACCAAGGAGTGTGCCTTGTCGCTCCGTAAATTATGGCGGCACTTCCGGTCCCGCTGCCCTCAGCAAAGATGGCGGCAGTGGAGAAGCGGCGGCCGGCGGTAGCACCGGCGGCCAATTTCTCGGACAACGGTCGGACGTCAGTGTCTCAAGCCGCAGCCCTGGCTGAGAACGAGGAGGACTTCCTACGGCAGGTCGGCGTGACAGAGATGCTGCGCGCGGCCCTACTGAAGGTGCTGGAGACAAGGCCCGAGGAGCCCATTGCCTTCTTGGCGCACTACTTCGACAACATGGGCCTGTGCTCGCCAGCCAACGGCGGCGCCGGGGAGCCCCCGGGCCAGCTCCTCCTGCAGCAGCAGCGCGTGGGCCGCGCGCTGTGGCACCTTCGCCTGGCTCACCACTCGCAGAGGTGCGGACCGATGGCGGGCGGGGTGTCCGGACTACAGCTCCCGCCATGCCCCGCGCGTGCTCAACCCGCCGCCGTCGCGGGGCGTTTCCGGGAGTAGTAGTCGATCGTCTTTTCCGGGGCCTCTTTGGGCAGTTTGGCCATCGGATTACAACTCCCGCCACGCTTCGCGTAGATTTCGGCCGATGTGAGCGCGGGGTGTACTGGGAATTGTGGTCCTGGTGGGGAGTATTGGGAGTTGTAGTCCTCCCATTGCTTGAGCTTCCAGATGGTTAGGGCCTAGGTAGTTTTTTACTTTTGAGCCCGTACTCAGTTGCTCCTCGAAGCCCAGGGATTTGGAGATCAAGAAGCCCAGAGAGGACATGGCCCAAGATGCCATCCCTGCAGCCAGAGCATGAATAGCCAGATGGGCAGCCTGTGTACTGAAGCCCCACCCTGCAGACAAAAGTTCTGAGATGCACCCGCAGAACACAGGCTGGTCTAGAGCCAGGTGTGAACCCTGCAGGGAGGACTGGAGCTCTGCAGTTGCAATGGCTTCCGTACCCCAGTGGGAAGAGTTCTCAGTGTAGAAGATGACTGAGGGACATCCCATAGTGGATGGGGGAAGCTGATGGGTAGACGTCATCAACCAGGGAGTGACAGACAAGCAGGTGAGCTGGTGTCTGGGGTCTCAGCATGGAAGTGGCTTAACAAAGGGTGCATGGAGGAAGACTCAGGCAGGGGTGGGTGGGAGGGAGCAAGGCAGAAGATGTTGGGCAGCAATGTCTCCGACTTTCCGCAGGGGAACAAAAGTCCAGAGATAACACATCCCTCCTGGCTCCTTCCCAGAGCCCTAGAACAAGTAGGGACAGAGTAAGGGTGTGTCTAAGCAGAGCAGTCATCTCTGCACCAGGAAGAGGGGCTCAGTGTCCCAAGATGATGGCCAGGAAGGGAAGGGCGGGGTGTGATGGGCTGGTGGGGGGGGGTGTCAGAGGGGCACAGGCAGCAAAGCTAGTGATCACACCAGTGATTCTGCGAGGTCACTTGGTGAGGAGCCCAAGCAAGAAGTCGGAGAGTATGCAGCTGAGATGTCCGGGGGCGGGGGTGCTGGCATTAACAGGTAGGCTGTGGAGGCATCAGCAGGCACACAGGCCTGCACCCTGATATGCCCCGGGGAAGGAGGGACCAGGAATGAGCTGCTTCCTGGGGCATCCAGAAGAGAGTCTCCCGGCGATGAAAAACAGGCAGTGAACTTAGTGACTTAACATAGAAAGGCTCTCTGTGAATAGAAATCACAGCCTCAGCATCTGGGGCCGGGTGTGTGATGTCACCAGCTCTCTGTGTCCCTCTCTACCTGGCCTCTGTGCCCCCATCCTAATCCCGCCAATCACTGGATCCATGCCCACCATCCCTGACGGCCCCTCCTTAACCAGCTGACACTGTGAGAGCTGTGTTTACCACTATCTGGCGTTCTGTAGACGTGACTCTTGTGGTCACCACTCACACAACACACCACCCACAAACAGGACAGTTAGTGCTGTACCACTGTCAGCAGCTCAAGACGGTGGGGGACAGGGGAAGGAGCCTGCGGGCAGTGGGATCCCCAGATACACAGCCAAGGGTGGGCCCAGAAGTCACAACCATGTCTCTGTCTGATGGCTCACAGAGCCAGGCCACTCTCTTCCTCCCCCAGGGAAACCCCAGTCTCTGCTCCCCACTTCAGACCCCATGAGCCCTGGTGCAGCATGGACCACCATCCACTGACTTGTGGGCAGAAGCCGCTCCCTCAGGGCCAAAGGGCTGAGCCTGTGTACTCATCAGATCTGGGAAGAATCCCTCCCAGGCCTCTATAGGCCAGGGCCCTGACATCCCCACCAGCCAACTCCCTACCAACCTCTGAGAGTCTCTTAGGGTCACTGTTCACTCCAGAAGATGGCTGAAGCCTTGGCCACCGGGGGCCAAGCCAGGAGTCACACCCACGGGACATAACCCTCCCAGCTGACACACTGCTAACAGTGGCAGGGGAGGGACCCTGGCCAAACTGTCCCCAAGCTATTAGGGAGTCATTTTTGTGACTCCCTTAGGGCTCTTTTGACCAAGCACAGCTTGGTGATTTAAAACAGCTGAGTCGCTGGCCGGTCACACTGAAGAACTAGCCGCCCTAAGCCTCAGCCTCCAGCTGCTCTCTGTGAGGTACCCCAGACCTGCAGGTGCTAAGCATACCTGTCTCCACCCCCTCCGTGCCAGGAGCTCCCCAAGTGTAGAGAACCCCCACACATCAGTCTCCCCCACACACCAGGAAAAGCTCCTGGAAGGAGGGAGGGAGGGCCCCCACTGCCTTCACACAGAGAGCCACAGCACAGGCTACCCCAAGGCTGGAGCTCACCAGCTGGTCTCTGCCCCCTCACCTGTCAGTGACTCAATGGGGGGATCCCCAAGAGTGGATGTGAGCCACCCAAGAGGTGGGTGTCCTTGTGCCAGGCTGTAATTACCCATCCTGTGGCTGTAAACAGCCAAGGGCAAGGCAGGCGGGGCCCTCCTCCCTGCCAGAGGAAAGATCAGGTCCTCCATCCTCCCAAGAATCCGGGGGTGCAGAATTGGGGTTTGCATACCACAGGTGAGCAGAACAAGGCTCACAGAGGCAGTGGCAGCAAGCCAGTGACCCTGAGAGGCAGATCTGGGCCTGGTCCAGGAACCAAGCAAGGGCCCAAGCCCTGCGCCCCTGGAGGTCACTGCCGGAGAAGTTAAGAACCAGGACAAGAGAGCTAGTGGGTATGCATCAACAGGTGTAGCAGTCAGGAATAGCTGTGTTGTACTGCTGTAACAAACAGCTCCGGCATCTCCATGGCGCTCAGCACAGCTGGGGCCTCTGCTGCAGCTGACTAACATTTATTAAGCACCTACTACATGCAGGTTAGAGCACACCCTCTCCATGCTGCACTCACTCGCTCTTGGTTGAGAATGTGACCTAGCCACAGTCAGAACCGGCCACTCCCTGTCTCAATAAAACTTTATTTACAAGCCAGCCGTGGTGGCTGAGGCAGGGAGGTCATGGCTCAAGGCCCAAGCATCAGCTACCAAGAGACCTGCCTCAAAATAAGCAGCTGGCTCCCGCGGGCGGCAGCTTGAAGACATCACACTAAGCCGAGAGCTTGGGTGATGGCAGTGAACGATCGCTTCACAGGTGCCCAGCGTCTGCCTGCTGGCTGAAGGAGCACTTACTGAGCACCAGCTGTGTGCTGGCGCGGGGCTCAGTGGGCTGAACGCTCACCTAGCATGCATGCACGAAACCCCGGGTCTCATCACCAGCATCACATAAACCAGGCACGATGACGCTCAGGAACTCGAGGCAGGAGGACTAGGAATTCAAGATTGTCCTCAGCTAGAGTTCAAGATCAGCTCGGGCTACATGAGACCCTGTCTCCCTACACCCATCCACCCCGTGTCTCATCCAGTGAAGCTGCTGAACTCTGACAGCCTGAGTTCAATTCCTGGAACCTATGTGAAGACAGAAGCTGCCCAACTCTAAAGAGTTTGTGGCCACCCATGCACGCATCATACATGCGAATTTATGCTTATGACTAATGAATTGTTTTTGAGATGAGGTCTCACTATGTAGACCAGGCTGGTCTAGAACTCGCAGCGATCTGCCTCCCGAGTGCTGGGATTAAAAGATCACCCTACCATTTTCATGTTAAATATTCTTTTAAATCTGAATTTTACATGTATGGGTGTTTTGCCTGAGCACCACGTGCATGCCTGGTGCCTCAGAGGCCTGAAGAGGGCGTCAGATCCCCCTCGGACTCGAGTTACAGACGTGAGCCGCCATGTGGGTGCTGGGAATCGAACCCAAGGCCTTGCAACGGCAGGCCAACCGACCGAGCTGTCTCTGCAGCCTCTTAATAAGAAAGCGGACAGTTGGACCTCGATGCCTGCTGCTCTGGAGAGAGAGGCAGACAGACGGGGCTGCTGGGAGGTCTGGAGAGGCCCGGGGGGCCGGCCGGGTTGGGGGCGCTGCTGACACCCCACTGTCCCCGCAGGACGGCCTTCAACAACAATGTGAGCGTGGCCTACGAGTGCCTGAGCGCCAGCGGCCGCAAGAAGAAGCCGGGGCTGGACGGGCGCACGTACAGCGAGCTGCTGAAGCGCGTGTGCCGGGATGGCGGGGCCCCCGAGGAGGTGGTGGCGCCGCTGCTGCGCAAGATCCAGTGCCGGGACCACGAGGCCGTGCCGCTGGGCATCTTCCGGGCCGGCATGCTGTCCTGCTTCGTGCTGCTCGAGTTCGTGGCGCGCGCCAGCGCCCTCTTCCAGCTGCTGGAGGACCCGGCGCTGGCGGTGGCCGATCGGCGCGTGGGCCAGGCCGTGCTGGACACGCTCGAGGGCGCGCTGGGCTCGGGGGACCCGGCGGCGGCGCCCACGCATTACCTGGAGGCCGGGTCCCGCCTGGGCCCCGACAACCTGGCGCGCGCCCTGGATCGGGCGGCGCTCGGGCGGCGGCCCAGTGCGCCCATGGCGCGCGAGGAGTTCCTGGAGAAGGCGGCCGCCCTCTTCATCGCCAAGGTCAAGCCCGTGGGCTGAGCCCGCTACGCAAGCGCACGAACACCGCGCCTCGTCCCCTGGAAGGCGCGGGCTTGGGACTGGGAACCCGGCGTCCCCGCATCCTGCACGGGCCCCTCACCCGGAGAGGGACCTGAGCGGCCCCTCGGTACCGGCCCGCCCGCCCCACCCGCAGAAATAAAATCTGAACAGACTCGGCCTTTGCTGGTCGCCTATGTGCAGCGCCCTGGCCATTGCCACGCACTGCGGGTCCCCCAAAGTCCTTCACAACCGCCAGAGAGGATGAGAGGACCCCAGACGACCCTAACGAGGACCGCAGGCCTCTGCTGACCCCAGGGTTCCAACCCCCAGTGCCTCACTGGGGGATTCTAGTTGGGGCTCCACCTCTGACCACGCCCCCAGCCCTCACTGGGAATTCTAGGCAGGGCTCCATCCCTGACCACGCCCCCAGCCCTCACTGGGGGATTCTAGGCAGGGCTCCATCTCTGACCACGCCCCCAGCCCCTCACTGGGGAATTCTAGGCTGAGTCTCTCTTCCTTAGCTAGCCCCTCATCCTCCTTCAGTCTTATTAAACTTATTTCGTGTGTGGTGGTCAGAGGACACCTTGCAGGAATCAGAGCTATTCTTCCACCCACTGAACGGAGGTCATCAGTCTTGGTAGCAGGTGTCTTTACCAGCTAGGCCATCTGTGTCAACTAGCCCCTCCTTAGGTTGCCTTGGCTGCTTGAACTCATGACCATCCTGCCTCAGTCTCCCATCAGCCCGACTGACGACAGGAACTGGCACGCCCAGCTGCATGGGAACTTTCTAAATCCCATGTCTGGGGACAGGAGCCAATAAACAGCAACTAGATGAAAGATTTCCAGAAACTTCCTCAGTGCCCTAGCTCCACTCACCTGGGAGCTCACTAGGCAGGTAAGAGGGAGAATTAGTGCCCTCTCTGTGGAGGACCCACCCATGGCCAGGTCACCTGAGTACAGGCGAGTCAATCATGTGACCTTTGCCTCCCTAGTTCGGGAAAGCTATCCCACAGGGCTTGGCTCCCCTGCCGTGATGAAGACCCTGGGGCTGGGGGGGGCAGTGTTCATTGAGTAAAGCCTTGGTCACCCCAACAGGGGTGCTGTGCAGAGCCTGGGTCACCCTAACCACAGGACCTCCTCCGCCTCCTGAGCCGCACCAGTCACAGGCCACCCAGTGACCCCAGCTGCCCAGTAACTCGCAGCCCTGAGACAATACCGGACACCCCACTAGGGGCGCTGGGTGGGTGCTGCAGCCATCACACCTCTAAACACAGCTGCCATTCAAGACCGAGCTGAGAGGGGACCTGGCTTTCTGTGTCACTTTATGACCTCAGCTTCCCTCCACTTCAGGGCCTTTCCCCGCTGCTCCAGTTCCCTGTGACGCTGCTCCTCCGGCTCAATGACCCTGTCATCTGTTGACTCAGTTTACCCCCTAAGACAGCGTTTGTCATCCCTCCTAAGGCTGCGACCCCTAACACAGCTCCCCATGCTGTGACCCCCCGCCATAACGTTATTGCCCTTGCTACTTCCATGAGTCATAATATAAACATCTGAGAAGCAGATGGTCTTAGGCGACCCCTGTGAAAGGGTCATTTGACCCTCCCCTCCCCGAAGGGGTGGCGACTCACAGAACTGCTGCCCTGAGGGCTGGCTCCCGGTGCTTCTGTCTGGTCATCCCGCTGTCCAGGCCTCCTGGTCTCTGACCGCTGGCACACTGTCCTCACAGGAATTAGTTACCCAAATGGTGCATTTATTTTATCTATGTGAACAGTTTCTCCACCACACTCCCTGGGGCCTCAGGTGCAGGGCTTCTAGATGAAACGGGAAGGAGGAGGAAGCAAATTCCTTACGGGAGGAAGTCATTCAGGTAAAGCCAATCCCTGTTACTTCTTTCTACCTTACCTGCCACACGAACTGAAAGCTACTGTAACAGATTCCTAACTGTAACAGATCTCCACTGTGCCTTCTCACCCTTTAGCTCAGAAAAGATAGAAAGAGATCTTCACTGCTCTGGTAGGGGGCCTTTAAACAGAAGAAAGAAAACAAAGAAAGAGAGAGAGAGAAAAAGAAAGAAAGAAAGAAAGAAAGAAAGAAAGAAAGAAAGAAAGAAAGGGAGGAAGGAAGAAGGAAGATTCACTGCCCTTTTTCGGCTGTCCTTAGTTTGGATAACAGGGGCAGCAAAGAGAACTACTATCAAACCAACCCACCAACTGCTCCCACCCCCCAGATATCCTAAACAAAGTTCCCAGGAGTCCAAGGGGCATGTAACCATACGGAAGGTTGCACAGGACAGAAAACATCTTGGCAAAGCATCCTGCTACAACCACAGACTTATCCAGCCACAGCATCTAAAGTAGAAGGAGGGGCATCCCTTGCTCCCTCTGAGGACCCCGTGAGGATCTAGGACAGTCTAGGACAGCCACTTAATTCCGGGTACTGCACTTGAACCAACTGCCAGCGTCCCCTGGCCATGTCCTCGGAGGTGACAGCTCTACATACTCCGAGGACCAAAATAGTGATGTATTTACAGGCACGCTCCTCTGGGCAAAGCTGGCCTCGTGTCTGGTTCTATTCGTGCAGAGCAGGGAGCCCCACAGCGCCCTGTCCCTCACCCCCCACGGAGCCACAGCTTCCTGCTTAGCTACTGTTTCCAAAGCGTCATTGTGTACATTCCTGCGATGTCACTGGGTGCCACAGCATGAGTTTCACGCGTTTGTTTGTTTTGTTGTTGTTTTGGTTTTGTTTTAGTCTGTGATTTCCGTTTTGGATTTTAGTTTTTGGCCTTGCTTAGTTTGATCTTGGTTTCTCTGTGTAGCCCTGGCCGGCCTAAAACTCACTCTGTAGATCAGGCTGGCCTTGAACTCAGATTTCTACCTGCCTCTGCGTCTCAAGTGCTGAGATTAAAGGCATGCACCAACACCTGGCTTTAAAAAAAAAAAAAAAAAAGCAAAAAACAAAAACCAAGAATTTCTTGTTTGTTTTACTTGGTCTCATGTAGCCAGACTGGCCATTTCGTTCTGTAGCTAAGGATAACCTTGAAGCCCTGAACCCCTGATCCTCCTGCCTCCACCTCCCCAGTGCTGACATGACAGGTGTTACCCAACCACACCTGATTTTTGAGGTACTGGGATGGAGTCCAGGGCTCAATGCATGCTGGGTCAGATCTACAAGAAACAAGTGCTCTGCCCCTGCCCTCAGCCCCAGCCCAGCCCCAGCCCAGCCCCAACCCCAGCCCCAGCCCCAGCCCAGCCCCAGCCCCAACCCCAGCCCCAGTCCAGCCCCAGCCCAGCTCCAACCCCAGTCCAGCTCCAGCCCCAGCCCCAGCCCAGCCCCAGCCCCAACCCCAGTCCAGCCCCAGTCCAGCCCCAGTCCAGCCCTAGCCCAGCCCCAGCCCTAGTCCAGCCCCAGCCCAGCCCCAACCCCAGCCCAGCCCCAGCCCTAGTCCAGCCCCAGCCAAGCCCCAGCCAAGCCCCAGCCCCAGCCCAGCCCCAACCCCAGCCCCAACCCCAGCCCAGCCCCAGCCCAGCCCCAGCCCAGCCCTAACCCCAGTCCCAGCCCAGCCCCAGCCCCTGCCCTCAGCCCCAGCCCAGCCCCAGCCCCAGCAAGTTTTCCATCCCATCCCATGCTTCTTACAGATAAACAGAAACCAAAACCCGAACCACAGATTCTCATCCAGGAAGTCAGGTATGGCTAGATCCAGAAACACTAACAGAGACAGAGCCTGAGGGTACACACTTGGCACCCCAAGAACTTGAGAAGCTGAGGCAGGAGGACCACACATTCTAGGCCAATCTGGGCTACAGAGCTGTGGGGAGCCCTCGGATTCTGGACCAAGATTCTACTGTGAGCCTCTGGCTATATGCCTATTTCTTTGTTGGGAGATTTTCTGAGCAAAAATTTTCTGAGTCACAAAACAGGACTGCCTGAGAGTGGCTGGTTTCAGGGAAGTCAAAGATCACCTAAGGGAACACTCCTCCTCTGGCTAGACATTTAGCCCCATCAAGTGAGGCTATTGCCCTAAGTAAGCATTTCACTCCACCGAGAGAGGCTGTTTCCCTGGGTAAACATTCAGCTCCCCTGAGAAAGATCTCTCCCAGGGTAAACATTCTGCTCCAGCAAGAAAGATGTTTGTTCTGTTACTTAAAGTTTAGGTTTAACTAGAGAATAAGATGTTTCACTTAGGTAGTGTTTTATCTTTTGATTGATACCCTCATTGCATGCATGCTGATTCCCTTGTGATCATTAACTTTGTAACTGCTGTAGCTGCACGTAGACCTTTGAGGAAAACATGTATAAAAACTGAGACAAAAATTAAACTTCAGCTCCATTCCATCTGAGCTCAAATGATACCGTGTGTGCCTGACCTATCCCCCTTCTTTTCCTCCTTTTATCATAAAGCCCTTCAGTCCCATCCCACCCCCATCCAAATACTTTCCGACTTGCCAGGCTGGCCCTGGCACAGAGTGAGTTCAAGGCTAGCCTCAGCAAAACTGAGAGACCCTGTCTCAAAAGTAAACAGACCCAGCTGTGGAGGCACCGCCTTTAATCTCAGCACACACAGGCAGGGGGCAGGCAGAACTCTATGAATGTGAGGCCAGCCTGGTCTACATAGCTCTGTCTCAAGGGGGAAAAAAAGACAAAAATCTCAGAAGCACTATTCTCAGCTTTCCGGAATGCCATAGTTATTCAGAGTCTCAAGGGGGAAGAAATAGTCCCATAATCGCTGACCCAGAGTTCCTAACCCTGATCCTGGAAAATGCCTAAGGCTTACTGATAAGGCCAGCTTACCAGTTCAGACGGTGCTTGTTCAAGGGTAGCCTGAATAACCGGAACATACACACACTGCATCTTGAGTTCACAGGGACCGAACTGGCCAAATAGTTTATTGTCCATTTCTTATACCCTTTCCCACCAGAGACATATGTGAGGTTGCTAGGGCAACGATCACAAGGGGTAAAACCAGGTGTGCTTGCAAGCACAGGGTTAAAATCACAAGGTAGAAGGCACAGGTTTGATCACAAGGTTACAGATCACAAGGGAAAAAGGCATAGGTTACAATCAGCAAGGTAAATCAAAATATATATAAAACATTATTGTTCCTTAGTTAGCCATAAAGCCAACCTCTTATTTTGTGAGATTATGAGGAAGGTCTCTTTAAGTAATCTTTGACTTCCCTGAAACAAACTGCCTCTGGGCTTGTCTTTTTTTACAACTTAGCCTTGCAAGCAGCTGTCCCAAATGAGAATTAGCTGAAGACACACGGCAGAACTTAAGCTCCAGATCAGGGGGCTCTCCACAGCTTAATTAGGCTCATCACAAGCCATTCCCCGCAGTTTGGGGTGAGGGCAGCCAGAATTCTCTGACTGGAAGGCCTCTTGCTTTGAGGAGGCCTGAACTATGCTGGTTAGATGACTCATCTCTGAAGCTGGGGTCATGACATTCACGGCTGAACAAGACAGGCTAGAAGTCAGGTGACCCCTGTCGCTAAAAGCCTGTATGTACTCTTGCCCCAGCTTCTATTGTGACAGGTTTCTAACTTGTAACTGATTCCTAGCTGGTAACAAGATTCCACTGTGCCTTTTTTTTCTTTTTAAACTTTCTAGCTCTAATAAGATGGAAAAGAAAGAGAAATCGTCACTGCTCTTACAGGTGGCCTTTAAAGAAAGGAGAAAGAAATTCACTGTCCTTTTTGGCTGGCCTTAGCTTGGATAACAGGAACTGCAGAGAAAACTAGTTAACTTCCTTCAGACCAACTGTCAACTCGAACTGCCACTGTCCTTTATAACTTAAGCAAAGTTCCCATTAGTCCAAGCGGTACGTAACCATAAGGAGAGATGCACAGGGCAAAAAAACTTCTTGGCAAAGTATCCTGCTACACACCCCAGTTACCAGAAGCCAGGCCAGATCTATGAGCCCAGGAGCAGGCTGGCTTGAGGTTCAGGGCATGTATGCCCCAGCTAAAGGGAGGGGAACCTGTCCCCTCTGGCCATCAGAGCTTCCCAGGTGTAGACTGTGGGAGTGGTAATTCCAGGCACACTGAGAGGAAAGCCTGGGCTATTTTCCGTGTTCTGACAACTAGGTGACATTGTAAAAGGGACAACCTGACATGGACAAGAGAACACTGGAAGCACTTGAAAAGGGAGCAGAGCCAGAAACCCTTCTAGCCCAAGGGTTCAAGAGTGCTGACTAGAAGGAACCCAGAGCTTCCAGGAGAGCCAAGGCCTGGCTCTGCCACACATGAAGCAGCAACTGGGCCCTGGGCTCTTCCCTGGCCAATCAACCAGCCCCCAGCTTTGACACTGTTTCTCAGTCCCCAAACAGGTCTGCCTGTGAACCCCAGCCAGGACGCAGGAAGCTGGAGCGCCTGCGTAGGGCGCCGCCCTTTCCTAGTCCCAGGTGTTGTGCGGCTGTAGCCCGTCAGAAGGCCCCAGGGCAGGGTCACAAGTACACCACACACGCCCTCCGGGAAAGCTGCCACCCTACACTCAGGACCAGGCTGGGAGTGAGGACAACCTCAGGGACTGTTCCCGCTCCTGTAACCTCCCAGGAAGCCTCTCCACCGCTTTCTGGTATTAAGCCTGACATGAGGCTTAATCCCTCCCAGGGCCGGGATTCAGTCTCCACCTCCTGGAAGCCAAGTCTGCAGACCCCAAGTCGTCGACTCTGCCCGTCCTCCTTCCCGCAGAGACGGAGACGGAACAGCACAACATTCCCAACCTCGTGCTGGGAAACAAGGACGGATCCTGCTCCGCCCCCAGTCAAGGCCACGCCCAACTCCCCGCCCACAACCACGCCCCTGGACGTCACAAAAAAGGCCCCCAAAGCCGCAGCTGCCTGGCCGTACCGCGCAGCCCTGCCCTGCCCGCCACCCCGCACACAGGCACCCGCGGAGCTCTTCCGGCCGGAGGCGACGGCGGCCTCCGGGGCTTCGGAAACGCAAGGCGCCTGCGCGGCAGGGCGGGGGACGAAGACTACACTTCCCGGCGTGCCCCGCGGGCGGGCGCGCAGACACATTCCGGACCCGGCGGAAGCGTCGCACAGGCGCATTCTAGACCCGGCAGTGGCGCGCAGGCGCATTTCAGGCCCGGCGGCAGCGACGCGCAGGCGCATTCGAGGCCCGGGTGTGGCACGCAAGCGCATTCGTGGTCCGAAGAAGGCACGCAGGCGCATTCGGGGCCCGGAGCCCGTGCGCAGGCGCATTAGAGGCCCGGCGGCTGCGGCGCGCAGGCGCATTCGGCGCGGGCCGGGCCGGGCCGAAGCAAGCGCCGGGCGGGCAGCGGCGCCAGAGCGAGTGGAGCCTTCGGGGTCCCCGGGTGGCGGCGGCGGCGGCGGCGCAGAGGAGGAAGGCGGCGGCTCTCCCCCTGCCGGCGCGCTACCCGGTCCGTCCCGCGAGCTCGTGCCGGTGCCGCGGCCCGGCCCGGCCCCGGGCCCCTCCGCCGCCGCCGCCGTCACCGCCATGGCCCGGCCGCTAGTGCCCAGCTCGCAGAAGGCGCTGCTGCTGGAGCTGAAGGGGCTGCAGGAGGAGCCTGTGGAGGGTTTCCGGGTGACGCTGGTGGACGAGGGCGACCTGTACAACTGGGAGGTGGCCATCTTCGGGCCCCCCAACACCTACTACGAGGGCGGCTACTTCAAGGTGAGCCAGGCCTCAGTTTCCCCTTTGCGCCCGCCCCTCTCCCAAGTTCTCTCAGGCCTTGCATGGAAGGCGGCCCCTCCCTGTCTTGTTGGGCACGTGCTGGCCTCACCTCGGGGACTGGTCTCCCTGGACCGCCGTCCAAAAGAGATCACAGAGTTCCAGGAGCAGCTAATGACTGGCGTGTCCCCAACCAGCCCCCCACCCCCCAGGCACAAGGCCCGAGAGAGCCTAATCCCGGCCAGCGTGTTCCCAGGCTGCCCCGCGTCTGCCCAAGCGCGACCCTTGGGAAGGATCTCCTCAGGTTGTCCCCATCCGAGGACGTAGGGCAGCTGCTGGCTGGCATCCCCAGGCTGTCCCCCACCTCCAAACACACACTCTCAGAGACAGCTGCTGGCTGGCATGGCCTCAGGCTGTTCCCCACTCCAGGACACAGGACCAGGGGCAGCCGCTGGCCGGTATATCCCCAAGGGAGGGACGTGCAGCCTGGACAGCCACCTGCTCGGGTTCCAGCAGAGGCCCCGACAGGGTCTTGGCAGCCATTCCTGCTTGGACAACAGCCACCCTTAGCCCTAGCCAGGCTTTATGTAATGCATTCCAAGGGGACAGTGGGGGTAGGGGCCGGGCTGCCCACCCTGGTCATCACAGCCACACTCTGGGTTCCTGCCAAGCGCCCTGGACCCCAGAGCTCTCTGTTTGCTCCGCCCCAGCCAGCCTTTCTCAGGTTCCACTGGGCAGGTGGCTTCTTGAGGGCCTGATTTTGCCTTCCAGGCAGTGTCATCTGCCCTCTGGTGACGTAAGGCTCAGTGCACCAGCTGTTTTTGTGGTTGGGAGCAGGGAGCCCTGGGCAGTCCCCACACTGGGCATATAGGTAGCCACACATCAGCTCAGCTGCCTCCTCCTGCTGCTGCAGACCTTAGCTGCTAGCACGGTCACAGAGTCTGGTTCCAGGGACAAGAGGGATGAGGTGTAGACCAGGTGGGACACAAATCCCAGCCAACCCAGGGTCCCAGTTGTCCGGCCAGGGTGAATGTTTGTCTTGCATCCTCATTTGTGGCCCATGTCCTCGCCCTTCCTGGCCAGTGACTAGGACAGCAGCAGTCTGCTCGGCCGGGGTGGCTCTCGCGGGAGATTCCCAGGTACAGCCTATGGAGGCTGGGAGACGCATGTGACACCCTTGCCTCCCACGCTGGAACTTGGTCTGTCTGAGAAGCCTCTGAGGTGTCCCACCGCTGTTAGCACCTGTATCTGTGGGGTGGGGCCGCCAGGAGGACAAGCGTTCTGCTCCCAGCAGGCACCTGACTGCTGCTCCCCACCTGTTAAAGGATTGTGGGTAGCACCTCCTAGGCTCACGGTATTCTAGGGACAGTTTGGCGGGAGGCCCTGCAAGATGTCAGTGAACTCTGCCAGCAGGGAGTCTCCTGTACGCCATGGGTGGCTGAGACATGGAGACCCTCTAAGAGAAGCTCTGTGAGGACCGTGCTCTGCACAGCCCAGCCTGGCTCACTTCTCTAGGAGTGGGCTTGTCCAGGAAGGGGCCGCAGGACCCTTCCCAATGCTGAGCCTCAGTTTGCTAATTTTTAAAAAGCATCTGGAGGGTGCTGGAGAGAAGGCTCAGCGGTTAAAAGCACTGGCTGCTCCACCAGACAACCTGGGTTCAATTCCCAGCACCCACATAGCAGCTCACAACTGTCTGTGACTCTTGACACCTTCACACCAAATACACATAATGCAAAACTAAGTACATTATGTAAAAGGAAAAACAAATTGTCCGGAACCAAACTAGTGTGGAATCCTGTTCCAGCAAGGCCACTTCCCCCTGGGCTGTCCTGAGGGGATGAAGGTTTGTGTGTCAGGCCGGAAGGAAGCACCAGGCAGGTCCTCCAGCTGTCTGTCCTGGCTGGCCCCAAGGCCACAGGCCAGTTGCCCAGAGGACACTCTAAAGACAGCCCTTGGGGAGCCCTAAGACTCGGACCTTCCTCCTGTACCTGCCAAAGTCTGGGGGGCCAGTGAGCAGGGTGAGCCTCAGCCACCAGCAGCTGCTGTGGCTGGACTGGTGGCCACCCTTGGCCGGGACCCCTGGACCTGGCTGGTGCTGGAGGGAGGCATCAGTGACCAAGTTTCCCTGGGGGCTGGAGGCCTGCTGATTCATCCCCAGGCTAGCCCACACCAGGTGACTCGTCACTCTAGTCTTCCTTGACCCAGACGCAGGTCACTGAGGTGCTACGTCAACTTACACAGGCCCGGGGGGTTGGGCAGCCTGTCGCAGACACGTTTGTCCCCTCTGGGTACAGCCCCAACCCCAGCGCTCAGTGGGCTGCCGTTGAGCCATCCTGCTTTCTGCTCCTCAGGCTCGCCTCAAGTTCCCCATCGACTACCCGTATTCCCCACCAGCCTTCCGGTTCCTCACCAAGATGTGGCACCCGAACATCTATGAGGTAAGCCGCTCCCAGCAGCCCCGAGCCGGCCCCAGGCGCGCCCTACCACACACACCCCACATGCCCCCCTTGCACACGCCCCAGCCTCACCTAATCCCCAGCCGCTCTTGCAGACAGGGGACGTGTGCATCTCCATCCTCCATCCCCCCGTCGATGACCCACAGAGTGGGGAGCTGCCCTCGGAGCGGTGGAACCCCACGCAGAATGTCAGGTGAGAGCTGCGCCTTGAATGTGGGCCCTGCAAGTCCCTCCCTCCTCGCTCCAGCCGGGTCCCGGGGTGTGCGAGGAGTGTGTGAGGCGCTGAGCTCCCCCACGGCCCCGCAGGACCATCCTCCTGAGCGTGATCTCCCTGCTGAATGAGCCCAACACCTTTTCGCCCGCCAACGTGGATGCCTCGGTGATGTACAGGAAGTGGAAGGAGAGCAAGGGGAAGGACCGCGAGTACACGGACATCATCCGGTGAGCGCGGCGGGGGGCAGGCGGGGCGCCAGGTCTCTCCAGCAGGTGCTGCTTGCTCTAACGTGGTCTGTGTTAGGGGGGGCGCCCCACGGAGCGTGGTGCAGACCCTGTGTCAGCTCCTCTCTTCGGAGCACAGCTGTGCCTCCGGCTGTTTTATGTTTGCTTTTGCACCCCACCCCCAAGTGCTCGGGTCCCCTCAGGCTCCTCAGGAGGCTTGTCTTCAGGACTGGTAGGGCACCCACACTGCACCTCAGTTTGCCCAGGCATCGCTTCCATTCAGGGTTCTGACGCTTGGAGCCTTTTGCAAGGGGGAAGGTCCAGCCTCGGGCACTCTGACGGGCACCTGCACATGGCCTCTCCCTCCCTTACACTCTGTGACTGGCTGTGTCCTCATCTGTCGTCCTTGTTCGGCCAAGTTCCTGGCGTGCCTTGGGGTCAGGTGGTCTCTGTACCCCTCAACCGCGTGTGGAATTGCCCCTGCGGGATTCTAGACAAGTGTCTCACGCTGCCGCTCCCAGCCCTGCTGAGTGACCTCGCCGGGAGCCATGTTCCCAGTCTCTGGCTTAGCGTCTCTCGACTCTGAGACAGGCTTCCATACAGCCCGGTCCTCCTTGTGCTCCTCCGTGACGCCATGCGGGTGTGCGCTGCCCTTACCCCCAACATCTCACGCAGCCCATCAGCAGGCGCACTGAGCAAGCCGTGCGCGTCAGTGCCGGGTGCCTGGGATCAGACAGCGAACACCCAGCTCCAGCCAGCCGGTCTCCACAGGGCCGTGGCGTCATCCTGCAGAAAGCAGCTCTGACCTCTCAGAATTGACATGGGCTGCAGCTTGGTGACCGGTGCTGGGCAACACGCCGAGACCCTCCGCCATGTAGCCACCATGGTCCTCATGGAGGTGTCAGCTACTGGGGCAGGTCCAGTGCTGTGCTGTGGGGTGTGGTCAGACCAGTGCTGCGCTGTGGGGTGTGGTCAGGGCAGCACCCGGAAGCCCAGCTCCCCTCTGCCCTTTGCTCAGGCTGGCCTGCAGCTCACCACCCTCCTGCCCCTCCCTTGTCCTTGACTCTTGGCTCCCGGGAAGGCCGGCTGTCCTGTAGGGTTCTTTTCTTATTTTATTTTCTAAGACATGTTTGTGTGTGTATGTGAGTGCTCTGCCTGCATGTACACCTGCACGCCAGAAGAGGGCATGGACCCCATTACAGATGGTGAGAGCCACCACGTGGGTGCTGGGAACTGAACTTAGGGCCTCTGGGAGAGCAGCCAGCGCTCTTAACCACGGATCTCTCTGGCCCATCTTTTCTTATTTTTTGACGCAGTCTCACTATGTAAAGCCTGGCTGTCCTAGAACTCACTCTATAGACCAGGCTGGCCTCGAACTCAGAAATCTACCTGCCTCTATTTCCTGAGTGCTGGGATTAAAGGCATGTGCCACCCCTGCCCAGCTTAGTTTAGTTATGGCCTGTTTTTTTTTTTTTTGTTTTGGGGGTTTTTTTGGCTGTTCTGTGCCCTGTCCTTTGTAAGTAAATGTTTTAAGTTTAAGATTGCCATGAGCACGCGTGGCCCTTTCGCCACCTGCTTCCCGTCAGCCTGATGGTTGGTACCTGGTGTGTGGGCCTTAATGATGCCCGATGGGCCGCAGTGCCCTGCACGGGGCGCCATTGGCTGAAGGCACCAGTGGAGACTGCGGGTCTGCCCAGGCAAGTGCAGCCTCCTGGCAGCCTTTGGCCCAGTTTCCCGGGCTATTTTTGTCCTTCTGACTCCCAGGAGTCACTTGCTGTGACCATGAGGAGGCCTGGACTGCTCCTGGGACTCAACCTGAGAGCCAGTGTCTGGCCGCGTCCCCGCTGGGGTGTGGGAACGGCCTGGAGACAGGTCAAGGCTATTAGTGCTCCACGGGTACCCCTCCAGCGTCACCTGGTACCTGTTCTCCATGGGAAGCCAAGGCCACTGTCTCTCCCACTCTGCTTTCCTCTGGGACCTGTATCCTGAGACTGGCCGGAGGCTCCAGCCCAGGCCTGATTTCTTTCTTTTTTGTTGTTTTGGTTTGGTTTCTTGTTTATCGAGACAGGGTTTCTCTGTTGTAACTCTGGCTGTCCTGGAACTCACTCTGTAGACCAGGCTGGCCTTGAACTCACAGAGATCCGCCTGCCTCTGCCTCCCTAGTGCTGGGGTTAAAGCATGTGCCACCACCTCAGGCCTGATTTCTTTAGATAATTGCTGCCTCCTGCTCAGGAAAGCCACTTGCTATGTGTTGATTCTGAGTGAAGCCAAGACAGGCCTATGTCCCTGTGACATTTCCCATGGTCCTTGGAGGCCTGGAACCTCAGTTTACTGCCATTATTGCAGGCATGGAGGCTGTTGAGGAACATGGGGCTGATCTAGTGGCCAGCGAGCCCCAGCCCTGCTGTGCCTGCTCCCCGCAGCTCTGGGCTACAGCCCAATGCCACCGTGCCTGCTGGGAACTGAACTTGGGTCCTGTGCTTGACATGCAGGGCACTCTTAGTGCATTGTCTCCAGCCTTGTCTGTCATTTCAAGACAGGTCCCACTGCAGCCCAGGCTGGCCTCCCAGTGCCCGGCCAGGCCTGTGTCCGCACCTGGCTGCGCTTCCCTTCGTGCGGGGAGCTGGTCACGGCCACTCATCCGCCTGCTCCTTCCTCCACCCACCCCTCAGCCTCGTTGTCTTTGGAAGCCCAGCGTGCTGGGCCGGGGCCTCACCTGCCCTGTCTCCCCAGGAAGCAGGTCCTGGGGACCAAGGTGGACGCAGAGCGCGACGGCGTGAAGGTGCCCACCACGCTGGCCGAGTACTGCGTGAAGACCAAGGCGCCGGCGCCCGACGAGGGCTCGGACCTCTTCTACGACGACTACTATGAGGACGGCGAGGTGGGGGAGGCCGACAGCTGCTTTGGGGACGAGGAGGACGACTCCGGCACCGAGGAGTCCTGACCCCCTGAAATAAACTTACAGATTTTACCTCAGCAGGACCCGTGTGGGCCTCAGGCGACGGACTACCTCACCGAGGTTCCCTTGGGCTCCCTCCCGTGACCTTAGGTCCTCCTGCCCCGTGCTCCCGTGGGTTTCCTGACTTTGGAGAAGAGCTGTGGGCCGGGCGGAAGCCCCACTCGGCTCACAGATGGCGACAAGCCTGGGCGGCTGGGGACTGCCCGGTGGGGAGCAGAGACTCCGTCCCGCCCGAGCAGGGCCAGCCCACTATCGCCTCCTCTCTGCTTTGGTGTGTGTGAAATCCAAATAAAATGGCTTTCTGAGAAGCTGGGAGCAGCAGCCAGGACGCCGGTGGCCAGAGGCACCGAGGCGGCCACCCGGGCGGACAGCCAGGGCCTGGGATGGGCAGGGGAAGGTACTGGCAGCGGTTTGGTCATCGGGGCTCAGTGGCCTGTGGGGGTCCCGAGCCCAGAAGCAACTGACGGCTGCTACAGATCTGCATGCGGGCTGCAGCTGCACTGCGGGCCTGCATGTCCCCCAAGCCTTCGGAGAGGCCTGGGCCTGGGCTTTGTCTCTGGAAAGTCCTTTTCCCAGCAGCCCTTGTGTCCCAGGCACTTCCTCAGCTCTGCAAACTCCCTTGCCTGCCTGAGGACCCTGTGGCTGGGAGACAGGGCTGCAGCCTGGTGACTCCCCAAGGGAGGGGCGGGGTGAGGAGTGCTCTGACCACACGTTGCTGGGGTGACAGGCCTGCTCTGCCATTGACGAGGTGCTGGGGATGGAACAGGACGTAGACCCACTGACGGCTTGTGGGTGCCGTGTATATCCAGAGTTGCGGTCTCTGGAACGCCATTGAACAGCACTGAACCTGACCCCTGCCAGTCACGAGGACAAGCAGTTTGTAACCTAAGGAAGCTGAGGGGTTGGGGGCGGGCTGGGGACTGCCGCCCAGCCGTTGCAGTGTAGCAGTGCCCACTGTGAGCTCTGTGAGAAAGACAGACACTCACAGATGCAAGTCCTGCCAGAGGGAGCCATCTGCCCTGGACAGTGGAACCCTGATCAATTGATCTCACCAGTTTTTATTGAAGAAGCTCCTCAGGTATTACAAAAACTCCGCCTTCTCATCCAAAAGCCTTTTTGCACAATGAAGGAAACCTGTAGCCTTGTCATCCCACAATCCTTTAGCAGCCAGCTATGTCACCTTTATGGTGGGGAACTCAAGGCCTAAGGAAAGTATTCTCTGGTTGTCTGAGACTGGGAGAGGGATTACCTCCACAGCAACTCTGCTCTTCCACAGTGGCGCTGCCAGAGAGCAGCGAGCAGGTGCGGGTCATGAGGCAGCAGCCATCTTAATCACAGATTTATATAAAGCCAGCACCGCAGATGAAAACTGCCCAGGCTTAGGTAGCCCTTCCCCCGACAGTGCACAAGACAACTATTAACATAACTAGAAATAAACATCTCCAACAGTGCACTTCTTGCTGCTGAGTTACTAATTAAGATGGCAGCATACGCCTTAAATCCCAGCACTTGGGGGGAGAGACAGGCTGGTCGTGGTGAGGTCCAGCCCAGCCTGGTCTATAAAGTGAGTTCCAGGACAGCCAGGGCTATGTACTGAGTTGTCTCACAAAGGAAACGCCATGATTTCTGGCTATCCTCTGCTACATACAATTTGAGGCCAGCCTGGTCTACAGAGTTCAAGGCCAGCAACAGCACAGTGGGCAAAAACTTGCCACCAAGCCTAAGGATGGGAGTTCAGCCCAGGACCCATGTGGTAGAAGGAGAGAACTGACCTCAGCAGCTTGTCCTCCGTCAGGGTTGGGGTGTCGGCTGAGCCAGACCCTGGGTTCCTGCCCCAGAAACTGTTGTGTAGCTTCGTCTGACTTCAGAAACACTTTCTAAAAACACCGAAAGCAGGGTGTGAAGAGGGAGGAGCAGACACTTGTGCAGGGAGGGTGGGTGGGACTTGGAAGGCCACCTGTCCCCACAGGAAGAGAAAGTGGGGAGTCCTGGGTCAGGATGGAGGTCTGCTGGTCCCTGCTGCTCTTGCTGGTCCTGGGGACACTGTGGGCAGGTGAGCATGAAGGGGAAACTGAGGCCTGGAGCCCCATCTTCAGGGGTCTGTGGGAGTGGTGGATTTGTGTACAGGGAAACTGGTAGATAATTCAGGTCCTCGAGAAATGCCATCTACAAAAAGGAGAGCACACCCTGAGTAAGACTAAGCCCTGAGCTAGACCTGTGACAGGCCCATGAGCCCAGCACTTGGGAGTCCGAGGCAGGAGAATTGCCATGAGTTTGGTTATAGTAACCCTGTCTCTACGGGGGTGAGGATATAGCTGAGGGTGGCGAGCCCTTTGCCTGGCCTACACACAGCATGGGTTCCATCCTGCAGGGGAGCGAGGCTCTGTCTTCCCCGCACCGGAGGATCCAGAGCCACCCTCAGCTCCACAGCAAGCTTGAGACCAGTCGGGCTGCAGGAGACACTGCTCTGGTGGAGAGTGACTGAGGAAGACATCTGACTTCCGCACACATGTGCGTGCACACACGCATTTCTTTTTGAGATATAGTCTCACTACTGTAGTCCTGGCTGTACTGGAACTCAGAGATCTGCCTGCCTCTGCCTCCAGAGTGCTGGGATGAAAGGTGTGTGCCGCCACCCCACTTTTCGATGCCCATATTACCTCTCTAGTCTAGAACCTTCTCCAAAGAACAAGGTTGGGCTATCCGCTACTCTGTGTCAGTCAACACTGTAACCTTTTATTCCTCCTGAGAGTTGGTGGCGGCCCCAGCACCTGTAGCCAAGGCTGGTCTCAGACTCTGAGCACTCCTGCCTCTGCCTCCCGACTCCTGCCTCTACAACATGATTTTAATGTATGGGGAGGGGCTGGGACTGTGGCGTCAGTGGGGAGAAAGCTCTCGCCAGGCATGCACTAGGCCCTGGGTACCACCAGACATGGTGGCACACGCCTGTCATCACTGGGGTCGAAGCAAGAGAATCTGGAGTTCAGGGTCATCCTCAGCTACATAATTCCAGCCCAGAGTGGGCTACATGAGACTTTGTCGGAAAAAAAAAACTCAAAATGGAGGAGAAGAAATCACACGTGGGTGAGAGACTTTGTGTGCTGAGACGCTCAGCTGTGGCTGCTGGCTGCAGAGCTATGCAGGCGAGGGCCGCCCTAAAGCGTGGGAACTGGCCCAGTGAAGCCGCCAAGGGGACACTGCCAGAAAAAACGGTTTCTCTTTCATTTAGACTTAGTTTGGGTCTCTCTCTGTTTTGCTTTTTTGAGACAGGATCTCATTATGTCTACCCTGGAACTCACTATGTGGACCAGGCTTGCCTCGAACTCAGACCCACCTGCCTCTGCCTACAGAGACCTGGGATTAAAGGTGTGCGCCACCTCTACCTGGCTTATTTTAAATTTTTAAATTTATTTTATGTACATTGGTGTTTTGTCTACACGTGTGACAGTCTGTCACAGGGCATCTGTGTGAGGGCATTCGATCCCCTGAAACAGGAGGTACAGATAGTTGTGAGCTACAATGTGGCTGCTGGAGTTGAACCCGGGGCCTCTGGGAGAATAGCCAGTGCTCTTAACCGCTGAGCTGTCTCTCCAGCCCCTTATTTTATTTTTTAAAAATATTCTGATCCTGCTTCCACCTTCCAAGGGCTGGATGGCAGATATGCACCACCAGACCTAGCTCTGGTGTGGGGGCTGGAACCCAGGGCTTCCTGCTGCGCGGTATGCCAAGAGCCCTTTCTACGCGCCAAGCGCAGCCCAGCACCCTGTACCAACCCTTCGATGAAGTCTGCAGACAGCAGTTCACACATTGGGCAGCTCGCTGAAGTTGAGAAGTCATCAAATGTGCAGGCACCCCACACCCCAAGAGCTCTCACACCTACACCCTAGCACCCACAAATCCACTTCCTGCCGTGGACTCCCGAACTGCCTTTTGTGTCTGACTCTCCCTTGAGCACCGTGTCCCCAAGGCCCTTCCATTGCTGTGGCAAGTCTTGGGACCTCACTCCGGTCCGTGAACAGAGCATGCATCAGTCCCTCATACTTACACCCCTCCCCTGCAGCTACCAGTAACCTTAAGTCTCATTCACTTTTTATTTCGTAATTAATCTTTTTAAAGGATGGGGGTGCAGTGGCCGGCAGAGGCCAGAAGGGGGCGTCAGATTTCCCCTGGCGCTGGAGTTACAGGCAGCTGGGAGTCACCTGGAACCGGGGCTGGGAATCAAACTCAGGACCTCTGCAAGAGCAGCTGCCCTCTGAGCCATCCCTGCAGCCAGCCCCTCATTCACACTTTAAGCCTGACCTCTGGCCCTGGACTGGTGTCTCTGCAGTGGGGCCTAGTGTGGTTTGAGACAGAGGACTGTGGGGACTTCAGACAACGTCTGCGGGATTCAGAGCTTCCAGGCTGGGGCGGGGGGCTGCAGGACCCCTAACCTGCCCTTTCTGTCTCCCTCCCCAGCAGGCAGCACATTTGAGACTCAAATCATCGGAGGTCGAGAGGCAGCCCCACACTCCCGCCCGTACATGGCCTCTCTGCAGAAAGCCGGGTCCCACAAGTGTGGGGGAGTCCTGGTGCACCCCAAGTGGGTGCTGACGGCAGCCCACTGCCTGCGGGAGCCGTGAGTATGCCACCCCCACTTGCCAACACCTCCAGAGACTTCTGTGGCTTAAGGCACTGAAGGTCTCAGGCCACCCCGGTTCTTTTCCCCTCCGGGGGTTAGGAGGGGTTCGGGTTGAGTGGGTCGGGTTGAGTGGGTCACGTAGTACTGGAAACACCGCCTCTTCAACCCTTCCTTCTGCTGCCTGGCAATCTGTGAAAGCCAGCCTGCCAGCGAGAAAGAGCCAGCAGAGGAAGAACTGGTTCCCAAGCCATCAAGAAACAAATCCAAGTAGCAACGTCACCGGGAGAGTACCAGCCTAGTGGGGGATCTGATCTTCAATGCTAAAGAAAAAGTCCTGGGGCTGGAGGGTGGCTCAGGGGGTTAAGAGCACTGGCTGTTCTTCCAGAGGACCCAGGTTCAATTCCCAGCACCCACATGACAGCTCACAATTGTCTGTAACTCCAGTTCCAGGGGATCCGACACCCTCACACAGACATATATTGCAGACAAATCACCAATGCACATAAAAAGTAAAAATAAGTAAATTTTAAAAAAGTAGGACTTCCCACTTCAGATGATTTAAGCTGGGCAATGGTGGCGCATGCCTTTAATCCCAGCACTTGAGAGGCAGAGGCAGGTGGATCTCTACCTGATATACATAGTTCCGAGCCAGCCAGGCCTATACAGTTAAGATTGTATTAATAGTAGTAGTAGTAGTAGTAATAGTAATAATAATAATAATAATAATAATAATAATAAACAACCAAAAGGATATTTTTAGCTCATGTATCCAGAAGTCTAGGCTTCAGGTATGGCTTGATCCAGGTATTTACCTGAGGGTCTCTCACATGGCTGCCAGTGTGTACCCCGAGTCCTGTGGAAAGAGTCTGGACAGATGCACGCTAAGGCCGCACAAAGCCGCCTCAGGGCAAATCGCAGAAGGGGGGGGGGCGAGGAGAGGAGGGGACATTGAGAGTTTTCAAGAATTCCCCAGTCTGGCGCTGGGCGCGAGCCAGAGCACAAAATCTCCCCGGGAGAAGATAGAAGAAGATCTGTGGGGAGTGGGCCGGGCGGGCTGCTCCTGGTGCGTGGGACCGGAGGACCAGCGGTTCTCGGCTACAGGCTGTGGGCTGTGGGCTGTGGGCAAGCCTGGCTTTGCATCGCTGCATCGCTGCAGGCTGCAGGCTGTGGGCAAGCCTGGCTTTGCATCACTGCATTGCTGTGGGCTGTGGGCAAGCCTGGCTTTGCATCACTGCATTGCTGTGGGCTGTGGGCAAGCCTGGCTTTGCATCACTGCATTGCTGTGGGCTGTGGGCAAGCCTGGCTTTGCATCGCTGCATTGCTGTGGGCTGTGGGCAAGCCTGGCTTTGCATCACTGCATTGCTGTGGGCTGTGGGCAAGCCTGGCTTTGCATCGCTGCAGCGCTGAACTGCTACCTTGCAGGCTGCAGCAGCTGAAGCTGGTGCTGGGCCTGCACCAGCTGCACGACCCCCGAGACCCGGGCCTCGCCTTCTACGTCAAGGCAGCCATCAGGCACCCTGGCTACAACCACAACTACGAAAACGACCTGGCGCTGCTTCAGGTGCGGTACGGAGGGGGCCGAGGCGCTGCGGTGGCCCGGCTCCCTTCACCCACTCACTGGCCCTCCTGCCCCCGCAGCTGGACGGCCGGGTGCGGCCCAGCAGGAATGTCCGACCGCTGCCTCTGCCGCGAAAGCGCCAAGCCAGGCCGGCAGAAGGCGCTCGCTGCAGCACCGCCGGCTGGGGGATGACCCACCAGGACGGGCGCCTGGCTCGGGCCCTGCAGGAGTTGGATCTGCGCGTGCTGGACACCCTCATGTGTAACAACAGCCGCTTCTGGAACGGCACCCTGGTGGACAGCATGCTGTGCCTGAGGGCTGCAGCCAGGAGCCAGGCCCCCTGCAAGGTGACAGGAATGGCCTGGGTGGAGCCCAAGCTGGTTTACGGCACCCATCCTCTGGGGAGCATAAGGAGGGCGGGATTAACATCGACCTCACTTCTCAGGTGCCGAAGAGGACCTGGGGGAGTAAACGCTGTGTCTAGGTTGGAAGTCAGGAGGCCAGAGAGTTGTGATTTGGACTCCAGCACCACGTTAGTCATCAGGGCCCAGTGCAAAGGCCCTGGGGTAGAAAGGAGAAGAGCGAAAAGGAGAGGAAGGCCAGGGGGGGAGAGACAGGAAGGCAAGGGTACAAGTGTGGCTTGTAAGTGGTCCCAGCACTTCCCGGGCCCTGGCCCCCTCCCCCAGTGAGCAGGCACAAAGGCTGACCTGTGTCCCTCACCTCTGACAGGGTGACTCCGGAGGGCCCCTGGTGTGTGGCAAAGGCCAGGTGGATGGGATCCTGTCTTTCAGCTCCAAAAACTGCACGGACATCTTCAAGCCACCTGTGGCCACTGCTGTGGCCCCCTACATCTCCTGGATCAGGAAGGTCATAGGTCGCGGGACGCCCCACCCTCTCTGGGCTGATGCTTGGGATAACTTGGCCCAGGGCAGAAGGGACTAGGTGTGCCTCTGGGGACCAATAAATCCTGGTGTGTCTGCTGAATCCACCCCTGCCTGCCTCTGGCTTCTGCAAGCCAACGTTTTTCCTGTAAGACGAAGGTGGCTCTTCTAGGTGACACTCAGGGAGGAGACATTGGCCTGCTGGGAGCCAAGGCGAGAGCAATGGCGACAGCGGCCAGCAGGGGGCGATAGATGCCCTCTGTGGCTCTGTCCGGTGTGGTCGGGAGGTGTCAGGTCCAGAACATCCCAATGCCTGCTTCCACCCCGAAACGAAGCCCCAGCCCCATGAGAGGTCATGGTGTCCCCTCCCCAGTCCTCAGGAACCCACTCCCTCTCTGGATTCTCCTGGACACTTCCCGTCGTGTGTCATACTGTGTGGCACACATGTGTCACACTGTGTGTCTGGGTCTTTCACTGAGCACCATATCCCTCCGTATTGTGGGGGGCATAGGATCCTCCCTCACCTAACTAACCTGGTTCCCCTGGACAGATCGGCAGGAGAGAGACTGTCACAGTGTATGAGGCAGCGCCAAGAGTGCCTGGGACACGTGACATTCACTTGTCATCTCTGCAGTTGGGTGAGGCAGGAGGATTGCCTCCATTTCACAGTCAACCTGAGCTACAGGACACCCTGTCTCAAAGGAGGGGCACAGCTATCGCTACAGCCGTCTCCAAGAATACTTTTTTTCCCTTGAGACAGGGTCGGATGAAGCCCAGGCTAGCCTCAAACTCCCTACGTCTAATGCAGCTGAGGATGACCTTAAAACCCTGATGTGCCTGCTTCTGCCTCAGGTGTGCTGGGGTGACTCTCACACCCCAGCCCCCAGAGTGTTCCACACTTGAACCCAGGACTATGGGAGCACGCTCCACTGAGCTAAACCCTCCTTTCTTTCACAAAAACAGCTTTGCAAGAACAGGAAGTCAGAGAAAGGCCAGCCAGGAGTCAGAGGGTGGAATTACAGCAATGAAGGTTAAATGCCTTCCAGGGTTTATTCTCCACCCTGCTCTTTGTCCCAGAATCCAGGGTCTGCCGTGCCCTGGGGTGGATCCTGCCCCTCACCTGGCTCCGTAAAACAAAGGTATCAGCAGGTCGGTTTTATAGACAAAGAAGGGCGGGGAAGTCACAAAGCTGAGTGTGGCCTGTTCACCTGGGATCCCAGGCCGCTGGGTGGGCAGGGTGAGAATTCCAGGCCAGCCTGGATTACAGAGCCAGATGCAGGCTCAGAGGACAAGAGCACCAGCTGGCTTCTACTTTAAAGACCTCCCCTCAGTAAAAATAAATCTTTTTTTTTTTTTTAGTTTTTTTTGAGACAAGGTTTCTCTGTGTAGCCCTGGCTGTCCTGAAACTCACTCTGTAGCCCAGGCTGGTCTCATACTCACAGAGATCCACCTGCCTCTGCCTCTCCGGTCCTGGGATTAATCAAAGGTGTGCGCCGCCACCACACAGCTAATAAAAATAAATCTTAAATACAGAAGAAGGAGATGGAGGCATGAGAAGCAGAAGTTCAAAGTCAGCCTCTGCCTCTTAGGGATTCTGAGGGCAGCCTGAGCTAAATGAGACCCTGTTATTCCGCCTCCACCTACCCAGTGACAGACATGTGCCACTTGTGTCTGTACCGTGGTAACCTGTTCTCCACCAAAGCTCTACCAATTAAGTCCCAGCCCGGTCCTATATTTTCCTTTCTGTTTGTTTTTCTTAGTTATTTGTTTGATTTTTGAGACAGGGTCTGTGTAGCCCTGGCTGTCCTGTAACTCCCTATGTAGACCAGGCTGGCCACGAACTTACGGCGATCCTCCTGCCTCTGCCTCCCCAGTGCTAGAATTAAAGGCATGCTCTAGCACACCAGGCTTGGTTTTTTAGTTTTGTTTTTTGTTTTTTGAGAGAGGGTCTCTTACTGGGACCTGGGAGTCCCTGAATGAGTCGGCTGCGCTGTGCTGTGATTCCCAGGGATCCGCCTGTCTCCAGGCCCAGCACAGCTCCGGGCTCCCTCTGCACACTGAACGCAATCCTGATGTTAGCACCACAGACACCACCAGCCCAGCAGTCTCCCCAGCTCTCTCTAGGTTTTCTTCTAACATCCTGGAGGACAAGCAGAGAGGTGGTGGTGGCACACTCCCTTAACCCCAGCACTGGGGAGGCAGAGGCAGGAGGATCTCTGTGAGTTCAAGGCCAGCCTGAGCTACAGAGTGAGTTCCAGGACAGCCAGGGCTACACAGAGAAACCCTGTCTTGAAAGACAGGCTTTTCACCCCTAAACCCTCAAAACCCTCAGTCACGGCCCCTTCATAGCTTATACAGAAATGGGGTAGCCTCTGTCCTGGACTGTCCCTCTCTCTCTAGCAAAATTGGCGAACCCTGAGGTGGAGAAGGAACAGAGGCCAGCTGGGCCTCAGCCATCCGCCTGGATGCTCACTGCCGGCTAGACTTCCCCTCGGCTCTCTGTCCCCCAGCAGGGTTCTGGGGTGCCTCCAACTGGACACGGATCAGAGGAGCTGGGCTTGGCGGGGGCGAGGTGTTTGGTGCTGCTGGCCAAGACTTCTCAGCTGTTCCTTCCGTCTAGAAACAGTCCCACCCTACCCTGTGAAGAGTAGGAGGCCAAGGTTTACAAGAGCCAGGAGCCGGACAGGAGCTACGCTCCGTGGACGAAAAGGAATACGGAGGTTGGAGTGCCTACCCCACTTGTCAATGGAGAGCCTGGAGCAGGTTGCTACCGTGCTTTTGTACCCTCTAGCTCAAGAAAGAAAAACGGACGGGAAGAAAGAAAGGAGGGAAGGAGGGAATCTTCACAGCCCTTGGGCTGCCTGCAGCTTGGTGAGCAGGAGCTGACAGAGACAGAGAGCCCGACCAGCGCATGAATTCTCCAAGCAAAGTTCCTCCAAGCAACAAGCAGCCCACCAACCGCCAACCCCAGCTCTCTGGGTTACACCCCATAATACACTCTGAGCAAACTTTCCAGAAGTCCAAGTGGCACAGGATTGCAAGGACGAACTGTGCTCGGCAAAATGGTTTCACGTAACCAAGTCAGACACACCAGTACCGAATAATTAAGTCAAACGTCAAACTCATCATCCACACCTGGGCTGGGAACGGAAACAGTGCGAACGCCATTTATGTTTTTACAGAAACCAAAATCACAAACCCCTTCAAAGTGTCCGCTACAGATTACAGGTGGTCTTGGTCTCCCCCCCCCTTTCTCCCTCCCTTTCCCTCCCTCCCTCTCTCCTTCCCTCCTTCTCCCCCTCTCCCTCCCCCTCCTTGCCTCCTCCTCCCCCTCTCCCTCTCCTTCTGTCTCTCCCTCCCTCTCTCTCTCTTTCTCTCGCTCTCCCCTCCCCCTCCCTCCCCTTCCTCCTCTCCATCTCTTCCCCTCCCTCTCTCTCTCCCTCTCTCTCTCTCTCTCTTTGAGGCAAGATCAGACTGTTGCCTAGTCTGCCCTGGAGCTTGCAGTGATCCTCCTGCCTCAGCTTCCTGAGTGCTGGGATGTCAGCCATGTACCAGCATACCGGGTCTCCCCCAGGGCCGCACCGGTCAGCCTGTGCTGGACCCCAGCCCCTCAGCTAGTCCGCACGCGCTGGGTGTGGGCACAGCCCGGCTGGGGGCTGGGACCAGGCCTGGAAGGTAGGACAGGGCTGGAGAAACTTCACACTGTGAAGAGTCGAGTGGAAGGCCACCATGCCTAGCCAGCACTGTCCCGGGCCACAGGCACTGAGCATTGAGCACTGAGCACTGAGCGCAGGCCTGGTCCGCAGGACCCGCAGCGCATGCGCAGCGGGCCGGGCACCCAACCGGCTGCATCGGCTGCTTTTCTGTTGCTGTAATAAAAACACCAAGACCAAGGCGACTTCTGGGGGAGTTTATTCCGGCTAATGGGTTCCAGGGGTTAGAGTCCATGAGAGAGGAACAGCGGTGCAGCTGTAGGTGGCAAAATGCTGAGAGTGTCTGGAAATGGGCTGAGACGTTTAATCTCCACACCCACCCGGGGTACTTCCTTCTGTGAAGAGCCAAGTGGAAGACCTCCTCCTCCTCTTCCTCCTCGGGTTCGATTCCCAGCACCCAAAAGGTGGCTCACAACTCTGTGAAACTCCAGTTCCAGGGATCCAGCGCCCTCTTCTGGCCTCCTTCAGAACTGCACCCACATGAGGTATATACACACACACACACACACGCATAGGTGTGTACAAACACATACACATAAAATAAAACAAAATAAACTAAACCTCGTTTATACATGAATACACACTAATACAATTAAAAATAAAATATAAAATAAAATTAAACATTCTTATAAAAGTTAAAAATAAAAACAGCCTAACAACCAAACAACAAATGTATACTTTACAGCTCTATCTCATTAAAGCAAGAGCAAGTGTGGGGTGGGAGAACCAAGGAGCTGCCACCCCACCCAGAGCACACAAAGGTGGAAGCCTGTGTATGGGCTGGGCTGGCGCCTGGTGTTCCTTCTGTGGGATCCTTCCCATCTGCTCCTCAGAAGAGTCCTCCCCAGGTGGGCAAGTCAAATGTCCACACACAGCTTCAGACAAAAGGAACCAGCTGTGCTCTCTCATCTGCAGCCAGAGTTCCAGAAACTGGTCTGTGCAGGCGGTGCCTGGGAGGGTCCTTCCTTCCTCTCCCAGAGTCAGGGACTCGCTGGGTGTCTCTTCTTTTGTCATTTACGGAGACCTAGTCAGGGACTGGGGAGTGAGTGGCTGGGTACTGGTGGGGGAGCCCCCACCTAGAATCCCCCAGTGAGGGGTTAGGGGCGTGGTCAGGGGTGGACCCCCCCACCTAGAATCCCCCAGTGAGGGGCTAGGGGCGTGGTCAGGGGTGGACCCCCCTGCCTAGAATCCACCAGTGAGGGGCTAGGGGCGTGGTCAGGGGTGGACCCCCCTGCCTAGAATCCCCCAGTGAGGGGTTAGGGGTGTGGTTCAGTGGCAGGGCTCTTGACTAGCCTATGAATCTGTGGGTTCCATCTCAAGCACAGCAAAAAATATAACAAAATGAAAAACCCTGAGTTTTAAATAAACACACAATAGATGGTTCTCAATAAACGAATGTTGCAAACACTGGGTAGAAAAACACCGTTTAAAAAAAAAAAAAGAAATCTCAATTTTAAAATTATGACATTCAAGTTTCAGGGTTGGTGGTTTGTGCTTAGTTTTTTTCTTTTCTTTTTAATGTTATTGCATGAGTGTGGTTGTTTTGCCTGTAAGCAAGTTTGTGCTCCACTTGGGTGCCTGGTGCATGACGAAGCCAGAAGCCGGCACCAGATCCCCCGGAACTGGAGTTACAGATGTCTGTAGGCTGCCATGTGGGTGCTAGAGATAAAACCCGGGCCTTCGGAAGAGCAGTCTGTGCTCTTAAACACCTGAGCCGTGTCTCGGGCTCCCTTTCCCTTTTCTCTGGTGTCTGCTTCTTTGGTTTGCTTTGGTTTGGTTTTGGTTTCCGACAGGGTCTCTTGAAGCTCTGGGTGGCCTCAAACTGACTGTGTAGCCCAAGAACGGTGAACTCCTGATTCTCTGGCTTCCACCTGCCAAGCACAGGAATGACAGGCATGCACCATCATTCCTGGCTGCTTTAGGAGCTGGTCTTTGGAAGTCAGGTGGCTAGGATAGAATCAGGGACAAAGGACCTCAGGAGGCTGCAGGCCAAGCGGGGTCAGGCTGGGAAGGGGCTGGGCTGCTGTATGTAAACACAGGCCCAGGCTTCCTGGCAAACCTGAAATTTCCCAGAGGCCTGACCTCACAGGAGTTAGGAATTCACAATCCCTCAGCCTTGTTTGTTTTGACCCTAGAGGGCCTTTGATGCCAGCTGGCAGTTTCCCCTTCCCAGGCTCTCATTCTGCACGTAGCTTGGATGGGCCTCTCCAGGGAGACTTTTGTGTGTGTGTGTGTGGGGGGGTGAGATCCCCCCAAGCCTTCTCCGAGAGGCAGCAGCTTCTGTAAGTGGGTCACAAAGCCCACAGTGGCTCAACACTGAGCCCTGGCCCTCTGACACCAGGCTCTGTCCTGCCCCTCCTGCCCCTCTCCCTTGCCCCCAGCTGTGTCCTTCCTTGACATTTCTGAAGCTCCCCCATGCAATGTGCCCGTCCTCAAAAGAGCTGCTATACTCCCAAGCTGGTGCCAAGACCCTAGCTTTTATTTTGGTGGGGGAACTAGGTCTACGTTGCCTAGCTGATCTTGAACTTGTAATTGATCCTCTGGCCTCGTACTTCAGACCCGTAGTGGGTTGTTGTTTCGATCCCCCTGCCTCTGCCTCCGAGTGAGGGTAGCATGCGCTACCACCGCTACCACCGCCCTCGGCCCTTGTTTTGGTTTTTCAAGACAGGGTTTAATGTAACCAGGCTGTTCTCAGCCTCACCGCAAAGGGCATCCTCGCATCCGGCATCCTGTACCCTCCTGCCCCACCTCACGAGATCATTTGGTGAGGCTACCATTGTGAATCACCCAGAGCTGCCTAGGGCGTTCCCTGGAGCTCTCCCAGCCCCCATGTTCCCGACTCTCCCACCCTTGGCCTCCAGGTACCTCCCACTGAGCCCCGTTCCTGCCCCTAGACAGGTTCACCTGTCCTGCATCCTCAGTCCCACAAAGCCCCAGTGGGCTTCAGGCTCCTCCTCTTTTGCCCACCCCTCTCTCTGCCTCTTGGCTCTCAGTCCTTCTTCCTCTGTCTCTCTCTAAGCCTCTCTCTCTGCCCCGTGCTCTCTCAGCTTCTCACCGTGCTGTCTTCCTCTCTCTCTCCCCTCCCTCTTCTCTTCTTGGTCTCCCTCTGTCTCTGTCTCTCCTCTCTCTCCCGCTTTCTCTCTGCCTACAGGGTCCCTCCCCCTCCCCATAACTAATAAGCTTTTACTAAAACTCTCTGGCACAAGCTCCGTCCATCCGCTCCGAGTATAAAGAATTGCTACATCGGTGCCGGGACCATCGCCTCCACTCATATGAAGAGTTATTACAGAGACAGGGTCTCACTATGCAGCCTGGGCTGGCCTGGAACTCACTGTGTAGACCAGGCTGACTTTGAACTCTGTCTCTTGAGTGCTGGAAGATACAGAGGTATACATCACCATGTGCCTGTGATAAAAAAAAAAAAAAAAAAGAATCTAAGCAGGGCATGGTGGAGCATACCTTTAATCCTAGCACTCGAGAGGCAGAGGCAGAGGCAGGTGGATTTCTATGAGTCTCAGGTTAGCCTGGTCTACGTAGTAAGCTCCAGGCCAGCCAAGGCTACACAATGAGACCCTTTCTCCTGTCGCTGTCTCTGTCTCTCTCTCCCGTTTTGATTGGTTTTTCGAGACCAGGTTTCTCTGTGTAGCCTTGGCTGTCTGGCTGAACTAGCTCTGTAGACCAGGCTGGCCTCAAACTGAGATCTGCCTGCCTCTGCCTCCCGAGTGCTGGGATTAAAGGAGTGCACCAGCCCCACCAGGCTGAGACCCTTTTTCAAACAAACAAGCACACACAAAAAAGAATTGTGATAAAATGTCCATGTCATAAAATAAGCTTAAAACAAAAGAAAACAAAAAGACAAAAACAGATTTAAAGTAATAAAAAATAAAACAAGCTTCTGGAAATAAAAGAAGCTCCTGAAGGAGGGATGGCTCAATTCTGTGACCCCCAACTCCAGGGGCTCAGGTGCCCTCTTCAGGCCTCTGTGGCCATTCAGGTGGCGCGCACACACACACACATGCACACACACACACACACACACACACAAATAAATGAATATGTTTTTTTTTTTTTGAGACAGGGTCTCACTACATAGTCCTGGCTGGCCTAGAGCTGACTCTGTAGATCAGGCTGGCCTCGAACTCAGAGATCTGCCTGCCTCTGCCTCCCGAGTGCTAGGATTAAAGATGTATACCACCATGCTGGGCTCTCCTTTTCTTTTTTAAGAAAATTTATAAGCCGGGCAGTGGTGGCGCACACCTTTAATCCTAGCACTCGGGAGGCAGAGGCAGGCAGATCTCGGTGAGTTCGAGGCCAGCCTGGGCTACACAGAGCTTGAAAATACAAAGCTTGGAAACACCAGGGGCGGGGCAGGATACAGGCCCCGCCCCTAGTGGGCGTGTCATGCGGTCACGTGCGAGCTCTTCGCTAGCCCGCCGGGCTTCCATAGCGCGTGCCGGAGCGGCGGATGCTGGGTACGTGCGGCCTCGCCGCGCACCGGACGCCCCTCCCCTCGACGCCGCGCGCGTGCGTGCGTGCGTGCGCGCGCCCCGCCCTCCAGCCCTTCTTATTGCGCCGCAGCGGGGCCGCGCGGGCGCTCGGACGAGGCGACATGGCGGCCGCGCTGCTGCTGGCGCTGGGCTTCGCGCTCCTGGGCGGTCAAGGCGCCTGCGCGGCGGGTAAGAGCGGGGTGCGGGGGCCCCGGACACGGCCCCGGCCTGAGCCCTGGCTTTGGAGGACCGGATGGTGGTGGGGCCGCAGCTTCGGGGTCGGGCTTGGGGATCTGACCGCGGTGACCCTCGAGTGGACCCCAGACCTGGGCCGGGCGGTGGGCTGGAGGGAGGTGATTGTGGGGAGACAGATCCGAGGCTTGGGGTCTGCGGGACTCGGGGGAGTCGGGGGCGGAGGGAGCCGCCACCTCGTGGTACCCCCACCTGGGGATGGGCTGCCAGGTAATCCTGAGGATCCGGAGTACAGGAGTAGGCATGCCTCCCCACTCCCCGAACAGGGCTGGGAGGTGACCCCGGGGGCTCGGGGGATCAACGGTGACTGTAATTGGCCCAGGTTTGGGGAATTTGGAGAAGGTGTAGGCGGGAGGTGACCCGGAGGATGGGGGAGAGTAAGGCCCTGGGGTAACAGCTCCAAGGTTGAGTTGGGAACGTCCATGGTCGTGGACCATGCTACCTCGGTGTCTCCACCTGGGTAACAGGGCTGAGGTGACCCTGGAGATTGACCCCCTCCTGGTTTAGGAACCTGGGACCTTGAGGTTTCCCCACCAGAGACAGGGCAGGAGGGCGTTGCAGGACATCTGGGAGAGGTTTGGGGGGGACAGCGATGCTGAAGGTGGCTTCCTCCGGGTTGGTCCAGGGGAAATGTCAGGAAATGACCCCAAGTTTGGGAGACCCAGGAGTGGGATCCCCACTCAACGAACAGGTGGGCGTAACAGTCCCTAATATGTGGGGACATGGAGTTGTTGAGATCTCCCACTCGGGTGTCACCACCTGGGGAGGATGCGAGGCAGCCCTTCCTAAAAAAGCTATTTCCTAGGTTTGGGGGGACTAGAGTGGAAGGAGCTGCCATTTCAGTGTGTCCCCACTTGGGGGACCAGGAGATTTGGGGTACAGAAGTGCCTGGAGGGGATGTGGGCGAGAGTGAAGTGGAACCGTGTCCTTGAGGCCGTGGGAAGTAATGGAAATTAAACCACCAACAGCTTAGTATCTCCACACAGAGGAAAGGATTGGGGGGACGGGGCAGCGGCGCCTGAAGGGCGGAGGGAGCGAGGCGGAGGGAGCTACCACATTGCTGCTGCTTCTTAGTGGGTGGAGGGGTTCTGTACTCCTGAAAGTAATGTCCTCGAGTCTTGGGGGATGTGGATTGGGAAGGGGATAGAAGGTGACCCCGTGGATTCTTGCACGGCAGAGGGCGGAGGGCGGTGCCTGGGGATGATGTATCCCAGGCTTGGGGGACTGGGGTTGAGTGGAGTCATTCCCTGGCCTGTATGGAGGTTGGGTGGGGGTGCCAAGAGTTCCTGTGTCTCGGTTTGGAGGAGTCCCAGTTCAGTTGTGTCTTCAGGTGTCCCCAGCTGTCCTGTCCTCATTGGAGTGAGCTCCTAGGCTCACCGGAGTCCATAGGGGCTGTATCAGGCATTCCTGGGGCTTTGGCAATGGCTACTCACCTTGCCCCTGGTTAAGGAACGAGATGGAGGTCCCCTCTGGGCTAGAGCCAAAGCTCCAGGATGTTTGGGTCACCTGTTCTAGGATTGGTCAGGGACTCTGCCGGGAACGGAGGACCTGTGAATGCCCGGACCAACAGGCCCAGGGACTTTTTGGATTATCATTCTTGATGGGATTTCCGGTGGCTAGGGCCCAGAACACTCAGCTTGCTGTCAGCCTGGAGTCTGGCCCATTCTGGCCTGGGTTTTGGCCTGGTTGAGACTCAAGAAGGGAAACTGAGGCCCAGGTTGGGGAAGCAGGTGTTCAAGGTCATGGCAAGGTTGAGTGTGGAAGGCAGCGTGGCAGGCCTGGAGCCCGTGAGCCGCTCTCCTGCCTGTTCCAGACAGAGCAGGCAAAGGGCAGAACCGGCTCTTCTGGAGAAATGGGGCACACGGCTGCCACCCCCATCGGCGGCAGATACGGGAGGGGGCCTTTCCTGGCAGCAGTGGCCCGGGTTAATCCTGACCCACTTTTCCCAGTCCCTCTTCCTCACCATCAAAACATCTCGAGGTGCCCCCACGAGGCTGTCCCAGCAAGGTGGATGCTGCAGATAAGCTGCCGCCTCTCCTGGGTGAGGAGCCGGCTGGAGTCCTCCGCCCTGTCTGGGCACAGGCCCAGTGGCTTAGTGCCTGGGGTTAGCAGACCTTCACAATGCCCGAGAGCCAAGCACAAAGTGTAGCCTGGAGGCAGAGCCCTGCCCTTCCCGGGAACAGCCCCACAACCTACAGCCTGGGCAGGGCCCAGGTCAGCCTACACTGCCTGCTGTATTGTGTGTGTGTGTATGTGTGTGTGTGTGTGTAGGCTGGGTTAGGGGCTCCACAACCAGTTTCACACAGCCTGGAGTGCACCTGCTTTCTCTAAGTGACCAGATTGGTCACTCACCTCAGGGTGTCTTGCTCCAGGTTGGTGCCTCAGTGGCCACCGAGGTCTGACTTAACCCTGACCAGGTCAGCACAGGGTAGCAGGAGGCCAGGCGTGGACTGCCCTCCAGAACAGCCCCCCTCCCTGCACCCTGTGGGGCTGAGTTGTTTACCCCGTGGCCAGGTCTGGCCCTGCTCCCACCCGACTGTGAGTGGGCAGGGAGGAGGGTGCTGTTTTTAGACCGAGGTGCCGGCTGGAAGCTGTGGGCTGTAGGTCACATGGCCAGACTCGCAGCTTGACTTCTCAAAGGCCCTGTGGAGCCTCCTGAGGTTGGAACCAGCGTCCGGCTAAGCAGTGCAGCCGGTCCTGTGTGGGAAGGTTGGTGACAGATGCCAGGGGTACCACAGGGCACCTGTGTTCCTGATCGCGGGCCATCTAGCGGGTCCTAACAGTCTGGTGTCTGGCCATTAGGCTTGCGGTCCCTGGAACATGGCTGTTGGGCCCCAGAGAGGTGGCACCCATAGTGTCTCTTCAGAACTCAGGTTGGGCTGGGGTCCTGGGGCTCCTGTTCCTGAGTGACTGGGGAGAGCCCCACGACCTGCTCCTTCCTCCCTGACACACACCCACTTTCCCCAGCCTGCAGCCTGGGCAGTCTGCAGGATCTCAGCTCTGGAGCATGGGTAAAGCTGGCCCTCCGCCAAAGCTGCTGATTGTGTGTCGCTTGCCCGGGGCTTCGGGGTCACCTAGGTGGCTAGTGGCTGATTCTTGGGCCTGGAGCTTCAGAGCCTGTCTTGGTCCACACCCCCCAGTGCTTGGCTTGGGGCCCTTCAGATACGTCCACACCTTGTGTAGGCACGCAGGGACCTGCCCTCTGCTGGGATGCGTGTTTGGGCCGAGAATCCGGGTCCCTGTGTGACACTGAGAGGCCCTGTCAGATGTTTCCATCTGGCCTGGAGCTCTGGGCACTCCTCCGCCCAGACCTTCTAAGTGGTAGAGTTATAGCTAGGTATAACTATAGTCTAGCTCCTGTTCTCTGGTTTCTTCTCTTCCTCCTTTTCCTTTTTTTGGGGGGGGGGTCAAGATGATTTCTCTGTGTTGTTCTGACTGTCCTAGAACTCGCTCTATAGACCAGGCTGGCTTCAAACTCAGAGATCCACCTGCCTCTGTTTGTTTGTTTTTTTGTTTTTTTTTTTTAATTAAATTTAGTATGTACAGTATGCATGCCTATGTGCCTGCTGTGTGTGTGTGTGTGTGTGTGTGTGTGTGTGTGTGTGTTGGTTGGTTGCACGCAGGTCCTTCCACCATGCGTGGGTGTTGGGGATTGAACTTGGGACTTTAGGCTTGGTGGCAACCACCTTTAGCCAGCCCTTTGTGTTTTGGTTTCCAGTTTAACTTCCTACTTCTCCCCACATGCAGAAAGGAGATGGCACTCGTTGTGTTGGCCCCAAACTGGGCCCTTTGGCAGGCCCTGGCATCTGTCCTCCCTCGTAGTAACGGGTGCTAACCCTTTCCCATAGCTGGCTTCCTCAAGGCTCCGCTGTCCCAGGAGCGGTGGGCGGGGGGCAGCGTGGCCCTGCACTGTGAGGCCGTGGGCAGCCCTGTCCCTGAGATCCAGTGGTGGTTTGAAGGGAATGATCCAAACGACAGCAGCTCCCAGCTCTGGGATGGCGCCCGGCTAGACCGCGTTCACATCCACGCCATCTACCGCCAGCATGCGGCCAGCACGCTGTCCGTGGATGGGCTCGCCGCAGAGGACTCGGGCACCTACGAGTGCCGGGCCAGCAGTGACCCTGACCGCAACCACCTGACCCGGCCACCCAAGGTCAAATGGGTCCATGCCCAGGCGAGCGTGGTGGTCCTTGAACGTGAGTGGCCAGGGCGTCTGTCCCTGTTCACCTCCTGTGCCGCCCAGCCCTGGCTCCCACGTGGTAGACCCAGATGCTGCTCCACCCTGCCACCCACTGAGGCCTACCTGGGGACATGGGTGGGCTGGACGCTCCTCAGTGTCACCTTGTGGGGTGCAGGCTGGCCCTGCCCTCCCGCAGGTGGGTCCTTGGCTCCCGTCCCGGTCTGTCTTCCACCCTGCCTCCAGTCCCCTTCTCTGTGCACCTGCCAGGTCACAGGCTCCCCTGTGTGTGTCTGGCGGGGGTAGGGTCTGCTGCCCAAGTGTTTCGCTCTGTCTACTACAAGTTTGGGGGCTCCAAACAAGTTGTGAGGCTCCCCAGAACCTTCTGAGTGGTGGTCGGATTTCAGTGAAAGGAATGTGAGGTGCCCGTGTGGTTTGGTTATGTGGGGAGTTGGGTATAGCGCCCCTGGAGCTGTGTAGCTGTGTGAGTAGCAGGCGGAAGGCTTGGGCAGCTCTTATCTCGGAAATGGATTTCCAGTGGGACATAAGCAGCTTGCCTTAGACGCCTGGGGCCGCAGTGTCACCACTGTGATTCCAGAAGCAGACCTCGTTAGAGGTGAGGGACGGACAGAGCATCTTAAACCTCAAACTGACTCTTCCTCCCTCTGGCCTCTCAGCGGGCACCATCTTGACCACTGTCAGGGACGTTGGCTCCAAGACACACCTTACCTGCTCTTTGAACAGCAGTGCCGTCAACATTGTCGGCCACCGCTGGATGAGAGGAGGCAAGGTCCTGCAGGAGGACTCACTGCCTGACCTGCAGATGCAGTACACGTGAGTCCTGGTTCTGGGGCCCTCTGGAGCTGCCTCGGCTGTGCGCGGGGGAGGGGGGGCTTGCCTCGCAGGCTCCTTACCTCAGCACTCTGCCCTGCAGGGTGGACACAGAGGACCGCTCTGGGGAATATTCCTGCATCTTCCTCCCCGAGCTGGTGGGCAGAGGCAGCATCAACGTGGAGGGTGAGCCAAGGACCGGGTGGTGGCTGAGTGTGGGCCAGGGGCTGGGGCTGAGGGCAGCCCGCGTGCTGGGGCCTCAGACCCCCCATCTTCACAGGGCTGCCCAGGGTCAAGGCTGGGAAGAAGTCGGAGTTCTCGAGCGAGGGCGAGATTGTGAAGCTGATCTGCAAGTCAGACTCGTCCGTCCCTCCCGTCCTTGAGTGGTCCTGGTATAAGTTGTCCGACTCCGGAGACCAGGTGAGGCTGCGGTGGGCACACGGGGGCGGCGGGGCTCCGCGACGGTGAAGGAGGCGCAGGCGTGACGAGCCCTGTCTCCCAGCCCATCGTCAACGGCTCCGACAGCAAGTACGTTGTGACGTCCACACCTGAGCAGACAGAGCTGATCATCAGCAACCTGGACATGAACACCGACCCCGGCACCTACGTGTGCAACGCCACCAACAGCCAGGGCAGCGCCCAGGATACCATCACGCTGCGTGTGCGCAGCCGCCTGGCCGCCCTCTGGCCCTTCCTGGGCATCGTGGCTGAGGTCCTGGTGTTGGTCACCATCATCTTCATCTATGAGAAGCGGCGGAAGCCGGACCAGTCCCTGGACGGTGAGCGGCCTGTGTCTGAGTGGGGGGTGGGTGCCCCTTGGTGCGTCAGCCTGGGGAGCACAGGGTCTGCTCACAGCTCGCTGTGGCCAGTGTCCTCTGGTGAGCTCTCCGCTGCGGCTCAGGCAGCAGCTGCCTGGGTTTGCGCTGTGCAGACCGCTGTACGCATGAGGCCTGAGCAGCACCCCGAGGGTGGTGGTATGGCGCGAGGTGCAGGCAAGCCCCACTGAGGGTCTGCAGTGGGTACTGACACCTGTCCTCTCTCCTTCATGTGCCTGCTCATCGTCATCACAGAGGACGACCCTGGCACCGCCCCGCTGTAAGTCCCGCTCGCCGGGTCGCAGGAGCTGCTGTGGGGGCGGAGGGGACTCCAACCTTCAGTGTGTGCGCCCATCCCCCATGGGTGGGTGGCAGCTGTTGGAACAGTGGGGTTGAGACAGGCTCCGTGCCCCTCGGAGCACTGAGCCCCCCTTTTCTGTGCCTCCAGGAAAGGCAGCGGGCATCACATGAACGACAAGGACAAGAACGTTCGCCAGAGGAACGCCACCTGAATGGCGGGGCAGGCGGGGGCCTCGGGGCGCCTGACCCCAGCCCAGCGTCCGCCTCCACTCCTGTGCCCCATCCCGTCCCTGGCTCAACCCCCACCCCATTCCGGGCGGCGAAGACAAAAGCTCACCTAGTAGAAGCTGCCCGCAGCACCCCCATTTCTAGTTTAAACTAAATGAGGTTTCTACACAGTGTCCATTCCTTGGGATTTCCTGTTGTTTCCAATTTTCTCTTTTAAAGTATCACTACAGCCCTGTGGAGTGGGGGGTGGGGTGGGGCCTTGTCCTCGGCCATCAGGGGGCAGCAGGGCAAACTCTGACTCTTGGTGGAGGGGCCACCACCTGCTCCCCTGTATGGGGACTGCCCGCTCCCACCATGGCAGCACAGGTGGACCTACTGGGACCCCACAAATAAAGACCTACCCCGCCATGAGTGTGTTCGCTGCCTGAGGCTGCATAGGGCTCGGGATGGGGACATCTTGTAGGCTCTAAGACACCATCTTATGGGAAAGTGGGTGTTGAGAGATCTTAGACTGGGCCTGATCCCCCCAGCATGTCCGAGAAAAGCTGGACAGCTCGTCATGATGGCGTTACTGATGGCCACCGCCATCTTGTGCTACCTTCTGGCCCAGTACTGACCCAACTGTAGGGCGCCCACCCTTGAGGGTTACTGGGCTGTGGGAGACAGGACATGGGGTGTCCAGAGGATGCACAGGCAGCTTATGCCCAAGCTGGGGTCAGGACAGGCCAGTGAGATGTTACCCCACAGATGGGATCCTGGAGCCGGCTCTGGTCCCATCAGTACATCCCGATGGTGGCCATCAGGGAGAGGCTGGGTGGGGGTGTTGGCAGGCCTTTCCAAGGAGCCAGAGCGGGCTGTCTCCTTCAAGCCAGGGAATCAACCTACAGTTCCTCAGGCACCTCTGGTCTTCCCTCCAGCTGCCACCAGAGGGCGCCACTCTGGCGTCCACTGAGGAGACCTGTGCTCCATTCCCAAATAGCGGGGGTGTTGCAAAGCACACCTGCAACTACACATACCTGGCATGTAGAGCCCGTGGGGAAACAGGACACCACTTTCGCAAAGGCTTAGAGTCAGCTCTTGTCCTCATGTCCACAAGGTTTCCGTCCCAGCACTGGCTACTTAAGAGTGTATCGGGACTTCTGCCCATAAAACAAGGGCTACCCCGATGACACCCCCACCACCCCACGTGAATGCAGCTCCAGCCCACATACTCGGCCCTGGGCCCAGACAGGCAGTTGGGCTCTAAGCCTACATGTAGATCTTACACCCAGAAAGGATAGTCAGGACACAGTGAGGGCCTGGGGAGTGGGGCCCTGCTTGGGGCCCTCCTCTAGAACAGGACTCCTCGAGGACTGCATCATCTGGGTTCTTGTCCACACAACCAGGGCCTAATGAGTACTGTCTATGTGCAGTTCAGAGCCCAGAACGGCACAGGTGTAAATGTTCACCCCGTCCCTGAAGCCTGCCTCAGTTTCCTAAGATGAGACGGGACAGGATCTTTGTCAAAGACTTAGAACAATCTGGAAATGGCCTCTGGGGTCCTCCTTGGGAAACACAGGGTCTCAGGAGTCCCAGCCTCCTGCCTGCTGGCAGAGACAGGGCCTTTGTAAAACAAAGGCCCATTGATAGGCTGGGACCCTACGGGGACCCAGCAGCTGACTACTCAATTCTGCCCCCAGTAGACTGGGCTGTCAAACCCTCTCTAGCCCCTGGTTCACCTCATCTGCTCATTCCTGGCCCATAAGGATGGGTGCAAGTGGGCCAAGCTGTCCCGCATGGACCTCTCCGTCCTGCAGCTGTGGAGGACCCGGAGCCCCAGGGAAGGAACTGTAAGAGACCAAGTAGGGTGGAAGAGCTGAGGCTTGTAGGCCATTGCTACTTGAAGTCCATCAGAGATGGGGAGACTCAGATGCGCTGGCTCTTCCACGTTCCCACTAGGTCCTGGAGGAGGAGCTTCTGGGCTTGAGTGGGTAGCAACATGCACATGTGACTGACACGCCTACCAGCTCCTGGAAAGTGGAGTCAGGAGGAGCCAGAGTTCAAGGTCACCCTGATTTTTTTTCCCCCCTGAGACAGGGTTTCTCTGTAGTCTGTAACTCTGGCTGTCCTGGAAATCAGTCTGTAGACTAGGCTGGCCTCGAACTCAAAGTGATCCTGCCTCTGCCCTCTGAGTGCTGGGATTACAAAGCACTCCCTACTGAGTTTTACAGCCTATCTCACATGAGACCTTGTCTCCAAAAGGCACACATAAAACAGCCCCCATCCCTTCATGTGCAGATACCAGGAAAATGAGACTCCAGGGAGGGGTGCAGTGAACACCCAGACTGTACGAGTGCACATCAGGACCTGGCAACCCTCTCCAGGCTTAGCTTTCAGGCCAGCGAATCCATAGGCCCGATCCTGACAGCCAGAGTCCAACTTAGGTCTGCTCAATGCTATTGGGGTCAATTTGCCAACTGGTCCACCCCTTCCCTGGCCTAATTCTGTCTCCATTCAAAACACCCCGGAACCCTGAATAGGAAATGATGACTGGTTAGGGCTAGGAGGGTAGGCAGAGGGATGGGGATGAGACAGATCAGAGACGATTCTAGAGACCCTTGGATTGTTTTGTTTATGTTTTTGTTCTCCCAAATGTGATGAGGTTGAGGGGTGGGGCTGAGCTGAAATTAAAGGGTGCAGGGCCACACTTAGCCATTGATTAATTGATTGCCAGGGTCTCACCAAGTAGCACTAGTTGGTCTGCAGTTCCCTATTTAGACCAGACTAGCCTCAAACTCAGAGATCTATCTGCCTGTGCCTCCCAAGGGCCGGGATTAAAAGTATATGCCGCTATACCTGGCAGAAAACAAACGACAGAGTGAAGGAGCTTGGCGGTTTACATTTATTGCTCTTGCAGGGGACCCAGGTTTAGTTCCCAGTGTCCACATGGTGCCAAATATTAACAGCAGCGCCACGGGACCCAACACCCTCCCGGCTTCCTCAAGGACCATGCACACTGGGTGCACATACAAACAGACGTAAATACACATAAAATAGAATGAGTGCATCTAAAAGAACGAAACCTAGCTAAATAGTTAAGGCAGACAGCTCTGAGGAAAGGCACCCACGTTTGGCCTCTGGCTTCTGCACATGCACACTCACAAGTGTGCGTGAGAGCATGCACACACAGAGCCCCATCTGAGACTGCAGCCCCGAGCCCGGTATTTATCGAATGTTGCATAAACACTGGGGTGTCAGCGTGAGTGTGGGGAGACCAGGCAGCCGGGTCCAGTTCCTACTCATTACAGTGGCCCATGGTGGAGCATCATCAAGTACAGACACAGGCCAAGACCCCTGAGTCTAGCATCCTTTGCACCCCCTGGGCTGGTACAGTGGCCTGCTGGGTCCTCGCACAGCCAGCGGCTGGCCGGGCTGCCTCCTCCCTGCACTCAGCCTCAAGCCCCGGGGCTCTGGCGACCTGCCCGGCTGACATCTTTCCAGGGTGAACATAAAAGATCCCCCTTCATCTGGAACAGGCATGTGCCCTGGGGCGGGCCACAGCCTGGCACTGTCGACTCTGATGTTCAAAAGTGGTGGCCTGGGGGGTGGCAGGGGCGTCTCTGGGGTCCCTGGGGTCGGGGCAGCCCATATGTGTCAGATGAGGACATGTGGTCCGGTGCACAAGTCGTATCCCCACCCCTGTGACACTCAACCAACAAGGCGTAGCAGATTCAGAGTAAGGGCAGGCCAGAGACAGTGACAGCCACAGAGACCCTGACGACCCGTGGAGACTTGGAGGGTCCAGGGGGACCTACGAAGGACCAGGAAGATCTGAGGGGGCCTAGAGTGAACCCAGAAACATCCAGGAGAGTCTATGAGGGGTCAAAAGGGTTCAAGGATGGACTTAGGTGAGTCCAGGGAAATGGGGAGGGGGAGGGGAATCTAAGGGTGCCTAGAGGGGACACAAGAAGGTCCCCAAAGTCACCTGTATAAGAACTGTCTTCCCAGCAACTCGCAGCTACCCTTCCCCTGTATTAACACCCCTCCCCCACCTCCCCTCATTAACTCCCCCCCAACTCTGTGGTGAAGCTGGGTGGGCATCTAGAGCCAGATGTGGTGTCAGCTGGCTCTAGCCTAGCACAGAGCCTCAGGCCACAGCCTTAGGACCCTCAGGAGCCAGTGTCTCCCCAGAGCTGGGGAGAGAGAATACGGCTGAGACTTAAGTCAAGTGGTGTGTGTGTGTGCGTGTGTGTGTGGGTGTGTGTGTGCGCGCAGAGCCCCGCTCCCCTGGAGACCTCTAAGGACCATCATACCTGGGTCTCCTCACCCTGCTGAAGCCCCCTTTGGGGGCTGAGGTCGCCAGAAGCCACAGGAGGTTCTATCTACTACGCTTTTGTTGCCTAGCTGTGCCTCAGTTTCCCGCACAAGCAGGGCTCGGAGAGGAGCTGAGCTCAGAACCCAGAATGACCTCAGCTCTTCCCACACATACTCGTAGGTTTCTGTCGTGAGGGTGGTGAAGGCGACAGAGCCAGGGATCTGGTGGCCTCCGGGAGCACACTTTCATTATGGAATCTGGCAACTTGAGCAAGGAATGGGGTTGGCACCCGTGGACTGAGCGTCAGCGGTTGCCCCGCCCGCGGTGTCCTCCGGACCGCGGAGGGAGCCTCAGAGCGGATCAGAGCCTGGTCTGCATCGCGCGCGCAGAGACCAGGGCCTGCCGGCTGTGCTCGGTGACCTTGGGTGCGTCCTTGGCCTCAGTTTCCCCTCGGGAACCAAGCCTGAGCGCTTCTCCAAGGTCTCGGGGGACGGGGTGCTGACTGACCTTGAGCCTGCACGGCGACCCGAGCCTCAGTTTCCCCCCTCCGTTCCAGTGTGGGGGTGGGGGTGGCGCAGGTGGAGGCGGGGCTCCCACCCCCGCTCCTCCCCCGCGCGCAGAGGCTCCGCCCCCCGGCTCCGCCCTCCCTCGGGCTCGGCCGGCGGCGGCGGCGGCCGCTCCGCTCCGCACTGCCCGGCGCCGCCTCGCCATGGATGCGCGCGGGGGCGGCGGGCGGCCGGGCGACAGTCCGGGTACGACCCTCGCGCCGGGGCCGCCGCCACCGCCGCCGCCGCCCGCGCCCCCTCAGCCTCAGCCGCCGCCCGCGCCACCCCCGAACCCCACGACACCCTCGCACCCGGAGCCGGCGGACGAGCCCGGCCCGCGCTCCCGGCTCTGCAGCCGCGACAGCGCCTGCACCCCCAGCGCGGCCAAGGGCGGCGCGAATGGCGAGTGCGGGCGCGGGGAGCCGCAGTGCAGCCCCGAGGGCCCCGCGCGCGGCCCCAAGGTGTCGTTCTCATGCCGCGGGGCGGCCTCGGGGCCCGCGGCAGCCGAGGAGGCGGGCAGCGAGGAGGCGGGCCCGGCGGGCGAGCCGCGCGGCAGCCAGGCCAGCTTCCTGCAGCGCCAATTCGGGGCGCTCCTGCAGCCCGGCGTCAACAAGTTCTCCCTGCGGATGTTCGGCAGCCAGAAGGCGGTGGAGCGCGAGCAGGAGCGCGTGAAGTCGGCGGGGGCCTGGATCATCCACCCCTACAGCGACTTCAGGTGCCGCCTCCGGGAGGGGCCCGTCCTTGGCGCGCCCGGGAGAGGGCGGGGCGCTGCGTCCCGGATGGTGACCTCGGGGTGGTGGCAGTTCGGGGCACAGAGCCGGGGGTGGGGGGAGTCCCCTCGCAGTGACCTCGGCGCTCCCCGGACCCGCCTCCGAGGGACCCTGGTGCGCAGAGGCTTGGCCCTTGGAGAGGCCCGGGGTGGGGGTCTCCAGCGCGCCCCCTCCCGCGCGCCCTCGTTGCGGTGGGCGCGCTCCGCGGCCCCAGGGCCAGGGTCGGAGAGGACGAATAGAGGGGAATGTGGGCTCCCGGAGGCCGCGGAGCAGGAGCGAGGATGGAAGGATGGATAGGAAGGAGAAAGGAAGAAAAGGAGGAGCCAGGAAAAGAAGAGGGGAAGGAAGGAAGAAGGAAGGAAGGAAGGGAAAAAGGGAGAGAGGGCGCATGGGAAGGACGCGCCCCGGAGGCCGCGGGGAGGGGGTTATTAAGCGGGCGCCGCGCGTTCCCACGGTCTCCGCTTGCGCCCGGGGCGGGAGCGTCCCGAGTCCCCACACATCCCGGGTGTGTGGGTATGGACGTGGCCTCAGTTGGCTGCTGCGTGCAGCGGCAGTCGCTGGCGCAGGGCCACGACCCGAGTGTTTGCGTCTGTCTCTTTCCCGGAGAGCTTGCGATGCGATACCCGCGGGGGTCCTGGGGGGGGGCGTGCCGGCCGTTGGAGGGGAGGCGTGTCTCCAGGGGTGTGACTGGTGGGTCTCTAGAAGGACCTGTTGGGATGCAGGCTGGGTGCGCGCGCGTGTTTGTCCAGGGTGGGTGTACTCCAGCGGGCCGTAGGGAGAGCTGCTGTGTGCACGGCATGCGGTCGAATGCCCCTGTCTCCGGTGACAGTTGGGGTACAGATTCGTGGAAAGGACGCTCCGCCATCCTGGAAAACTGTAGCCTGAAGTTTCAGGACCACGGACAGCTCCAGGCACCTGGGGCAGCTCCTGCTTCTGGCTTCGGGGTCCCTTCTCCCCCAGGCCTGAGTCTCTCAGGACATTGACTCTTGGGCAGAATGGTTCGATGGTGACTCTCCCTGTCTTTCCTCTTTATCCCAAGTACCTGATAATTGAACAAACAGGCCCAGGAACGACCTTCCTGAGACCAGCATGCCACCATCACCAGGAACCTGGCTTGTTCCTGCATACCTTAGCCTTAGTTAGGCCGCATCTCTGCTCCACAGACCCAGGCTCGGGGACTGGACCCTGGGTTTTTGCTCTGTTACCACCTGTGAAATGGCACAAGAGGGGTAGGTTTGCCAGGACTTCCCTGGTTAGCCAGTGTGGATGGAGTTTAGTTACAGGTGGGAAACAAGGCTAGCCTTGGGCTCGGGTGCTCGCCTGTAGTGGCAACGTGTGGCTGGTCTTGGGGTGCGTTGGGAGGAGAGTCTGGGAGAAGAAACTGTGCTCCTGTCCTTAGGGCTCTGGGGCAGATGCCCGGGGGACCCTGTGCATGCTGTGGCTACTATAGACCCTGAACTACCGGAGAAGGTCACAGGCCTCAGGTCGTGCCTGGACAGTTTGTAAAATAAGAGTGAGCAAACGGAGGGAAGAGAGGCTGTAGTTGGGGCTGGAGGAGTCAGCACGGCCATCCAGTCTCAAAGCTGGTTCCCAGGGACCACCCACCTTTCATGTCTGGGTACTCCTGCCCCTTCTAGAACCTTCTGAGTAAATGGTGACCGAGTCGGGACTCAAGAGCCTCCAGGGGCTGTTAGAAACACTACATGAGTGTTGACTGACAGATAGATTGATCGGTTTTGGCCGTCATGGGATGGAACGCGGGCTAGCGCTCTACTGACAAACCCACGCGCCCTCGGCTCACTTTCTGCTCTTTGGTTCTGAGACGGGATTTCACCAAGTTGCTTTCACTGGCCTTGAACTTGGCATCCTCTTGCCTCAGTTTCCTGAGCAGCTGGGATGATAGGTATACGCCACCAGGCTCAGCTGTATTAACTTAACAAAACAAAGGAAGATCCAGTCATTAAAATTATACGCAGAGCACCACCCCTATCCAGGGGCACAGCGGCTCTTTCCGTTGGCTCTGACTCGGTTCCCCAGTGGCTTTGTCCTGTGACTTGGCTGGCATGCCTGATGTCCGGATGATCCGGATGGGACTTCACTGGTTGGTGACTAGGAATTGGCCCTCCCTGCCTAGGCAAGAAGGGCAGGAGGAGTCATTGAAAGCTGGGGGTGGGGGAAGGACTGTGGGACGCCGGGGGCCTCGGGTGCCAGTTGTCTGCGGTGTGCAGTCCACAGGGACCTAAGGGAGCCAAGCTCTTAGCAGAATTCTGTTCTAGAGTCCCTTAGGACTGCAAGGTGCCCGGGGACCACTTTAGGCCTCTCTGCCTCAATTTCCCAAGACACGAGGAGGTTGTGGTGTGGGGGAAGGGAGCAGGTGTCTGACGGTATCCGAGGACCTTCTACCTCCCCGGTTGATTGGTAGAACTTTGTCCAAGCTGTGCCCAGACAGCTAGAAATTAGTATTATTTCCATTTTTATTACATTGATGCATTGTGTGTGTGAGCACCACAGACAACTTGTGGGGATCAGTTCTCTCCGGCTCCCGTGTGGGAGCCTGGGACTGAATTTAGTTTGTCAGGTGTGGTGGCAGGTGCCCTTATCCAGTGAGCTATCTCAAATGGGGGTGGTCTCAGGACAGGGTCCCCCAGTGCAGGATGGCTTTGAATTTCTGATCCTGAGTGAGCAGGACAACAGGAATGTGCCGCCAAGCAGGGTTTCTGAGGTACTGGAGACGTGAGCCACGGCTGTGTGTACGACAGGAGAGTGTGCCACCCGCTGACCCCTCAATAACCTCCCAGTGATGGTGGTCTTCCTGCTTCAGCCTTCCCAGGGCTAGGATCCCAGGCAGTGGCCACCTCACCCAGTTTCACTTGGTTCTTCGGAGCCTTAACCCTGGCCCTGAGAAGGTTCTAGAAGCTGCTATGGAGAAGCAAGTTTGAGGGGGCTTGAGAGAAATGTTCCAGGTCTGGAACTGGTCACGGCTGTGCTCAGGCTGAGAGTCAGAGCAGGTATTACACCTGCAGGAGAGAGAGGAGACAGCCAAACAGCCCCTGAGAGACCTCTAGGCCCAGCCCAGACCTGTGGGTGCTGGTTCTGAGCCTGCTACGTCCTCCCACTAGATGGCCTGGGGTCAGTGTGAGGTCAGGATGTTGCTTCCCGCATGCAAATCCCTGGAAATGGGCCCTGTATCAAAGCCCCAGAATAAATCGCATTATCAGCGAGAACGTGGGGTTTGGGCATGCACCTGCCTCCCAGATGGAAGCACCGGAGGGCCCCAAACTCTCAATGCTCTGAAAGACGTCTCTGGGGAGGGGTTGAGGTCGGGGTGGTCAAGGCTCTGCCTTCCTAGAACCTGTACCCCAAGGCTATCACTTCAGTGTTCCAGGGGGACCCTGCCTTGTCTGCCCTTAAGACATTCTTTGGTTCAGCCTCCAAAATGCACTCAACTACAGCATTAGATGACCACCCTCACCCTTCAGGCACGCCGACGTTATTTCTGAGTTAAGTGACACAGAGCGTACTGTATGTGCTCAGGCCGGGATCTCCCAGCGCTCCACAGATCCTACTTTTCCTGATCCATCCACCTCCACTCAGGAAGCCGCATGGCCTCAGGGCCTTTGCACTAGCTGTTCTGATTATCTGGGTGCCGCCCCCCCATACCATCCATCCCCTTAAATTCCACCTCCTCCGAGCAGCCTTCCCACACACAGGCCATAGGGCCTGCACCCAGAACTGTCTCTCACTCCCTGGCATCCAGCCCAAATCCCTCTTGATGGACGTTTCGTCCTCAGCCCACCCCCATAGGTGCTGTGATTTGTAGGGGTACAGCCTGTGTGTGGCCAGCAGTCTTTGGTCACTGCTAGTCCCTGGCGCGTGGCTCACAATGGGCCTTTACAAATGTCTGTGCTGGGACTCCAGCTGTCTCCCCACCCGGGCTTCTAGCCCTAATCCAGACCGACGCCTGCTCTGGCCCTGATCCTCTGCCCAAGCCAGCCCATAATCGCTGACCTCCGGCCTCTAATCCCTCCTGGATCTGTGATCCCAGACGGCTTCTGGCCAGAGAGATGTTGCTGTCCTTGTTGGTCCACCGAGGTCTGACCTGCGCTTTGAGAACTCAGTTCCCAGCTCCAAGGGTCATGACCGTCCCAGCAGGGGTTGCCACCCACCCCAGCAGAGCCCAGCTGAGAAGGCAGGGGCTTTTCCATGTTACTCCATGATCCGAGGGCCTCGGTTTCCCTGTCAGAGCTGAGAATGGCTAGGCATCTGACGGGGAACAGAGCTCATCTGGTGTCGGCCACCCAGAGCCCACCTGTGGGTGGAAGAGGGCCCAGCAAGAGAGACTCCTTCGCCTGTCTCCCAGTGGATCTGCCCTCTGGCGCCTGAGCTAGGGCCACAGCATGGTACTGAGAACCCTCACAGGACTGGGTAGTCATCAAGACTCACCGTTGTTTGTTAGGGAATGTATTCCGTTTTGTTTGAGACGGGGTCTCGTGTAGCCCAGGCTGGCCTCAAACTTACTGTGTAGCTAAGGATCTCTGAACTCTCAATCCTCCTACCTTGACTTCTTGAGTGTTGGCGTGACATGCATACCCCTGTCCAAGGACTGACCTGTGCAGCAGAAGTCCCCCAGTCTTGGAGCCTCAGAGAAGGTGGGATGAACAGCCTGGGAGAGAAGTCAGAGCTGGATGTATTTCCAGCTCCCCGCCTGCCATCGACGGTTACTGTGCCCACCAATTGTGGTTTCTAGGTTGCCCTGGTGGTTTCTAGTCCCTGTTGACCTTTGGTTGCTCTTTCTCTCTTGCTTTACTCTTCCTCCAAAGAGAAGGCGTCCTCAGTCCAGAGAGGGAGAGGATGGGGCAAGCTATTTGGCGGATTCTGGGGAGAGCAGTTTAGGGTGTCTAGTAACAAATGGGATCTCTAATGATGGCCTGAGCCATCAGTGCTGTCCAGATCCATGCCCTAATTTAAAGCTGTCATTTATGGCTGAGAGAGCATCGCCCGACAGGGCTCTTGGGGAGAAGTGGGGTTTGGCTCACAACCTCCTGTAAACTGTAGCTCCCGGGGAACCAGGCGCCCTCTTCTGGCCTCCTTGTGCACTGCACTCACATGCACAGACACAGACACACAGACTTATGTACACATAATTTTTAAAAAGTGATTTATTTATTTTTATTTTTGTGTGCATTGGTGTTTTGCCTCCATGTATGTCGGTGTGAAGGCATCAGATCCCCTGGAGTTACAGACAGATGTGTGAGCTGCCATGTTGATGCTGGAAACTGAACCCGGGTCCTCTGAGAGAGCAGCCAGTGCTCTGAACTGCTGAGCCATCTCTCCAGCCCCACATACACATACTTTAAAAAGAAAAAAAAATCTTAAAATCTGTTATTGGATTTTTCTCTTGAGGTCTGATGGACTACTCCCCACCAGGAGGGCTTGTGAGGGGTTTCACACATTGATGGAATCCCAAAAATCTTCCCCAAAGGGCTTCACCCACATGGGCTGAGGACAGAAGAGGCTAAGGTTCCCCAGACAACAAGGACACTCGTCCAAGGTCACTGGTGCGTGGCAGGTGCCAGCACAAGGCTGTGCTGAGAGACACGGCGTCGTCCAGTTGTTGGCTCTCACGGTCCGAGCTGCCATGGATGCCCCAGGACAAATCACTTTTTAATTTTTTTTTCTTCTCTCCTTTTTGGACCGTTTCCTTGAGCTCAGTTCTCTCTGGAGTGTCGGTCGCCCGCTGGGCGTGACGTTTATAGCCGTGTCCACGAGGTGCGGGCCAGCAGAAGGAGCCAGCTCACAGGCAGACGCTGAGACGGCGGCGGCAGACGCTGCACCCCTGTTGCGGGTCGCTCCTTTGAGCTGATTTGGGCGAATTCCCTAGCCTGTGTCCTCAAGAAACAGCGGGCACCGTGCCTGTGGGAAGCCCCAGATTCCAGGGGCTGGTGACAGACCTCGAGGGACACTGTTTAGGTGTGGGATTTCCAATTTTTATTTGTTTCAAGATGTCGGGGGTCTCTCTGAGTACCTCTGGCTGTCCTGGAACTCACTCTGTAGACCAGGCTGGCCTCGAACTCACAGAGATCCACCTGCCTCTGCCTCCCGAGTGCTGGGATTAAAGGCGTGAGTCACCACTGCCCGGCCTATTTCTAGAACTCTTCTTAATCCTCCTGCCTCCCAGTCTCAAGTGCTGGGATGACAGCCGTGTCCACTGTGCCTGGCTCTCCAAGGTGTTTCTTGAGACCAGCTGTGACCAGTTGTGACCAGGTGTGACCAGCTGTGCCCTACAAGGGCTGTGGTCTCACCATGGTGTGGGCTCTGCAGCTCTTGGTGGAGAAGAGCGTGGCTGGTAGCAACCCCCTCCCCCCAGCCCTGTCCCCCCACCTGGCTCTCAGCCTCCTGCCCACACCCTGCGCTGAGCCACCTACTGGCCGCCGTGCACTCTCATCCTTTCTGAAGGCCAGATTGTGCCAGGTACACTGTCCCTCTTTGGTCATGTGAAGTGTTTAATCTATTTTGAGCCTGGTCTGCGGTCTGGAGGTACCTTCAAGGCAAGGTCAGAGTGGGTCTGAGAGGGACCCTGGCTGCCTGGGTCGGGAGGCTCCTTCCCAGAGGAAATCCAGTCCTTGCCACACAGCCTGACCCCAAGTCCTGGAGACTGTGTGGTGATCTGGGGGCCCAGAGACCACCTTAGGGTTGGGGTCCCAGAGTCACCTAAGTGTCTGTGTCCCTGAGACCTCTTTATGATCTGGGGTCCCAAAGACCGTATTGGGGTCAGGGTCTGAGAGACCACCTTAGGGTTGGGGCTCTGTAGATTGCTTTATAATCCAGGGTCCCAAAGACCGCCTTAGGGTTGGGGTCCCGGAGACCACCTTAGGGTTGGGGTACTTGAGAAAGACCACCTTAGGATTGGGGTTCTGGAGACTGCTTGATGATCTGGGGGCCCTAAGACCTCTTTATGATCTGGGACTCTGTGAGACCTCTTTATGACCACATTTGGATTGTGGTCCTGGAGACCCACCTTAGAGTTCGGGTCCCTGAGATCTCTTTATGATCTGTGGTCCCAGAGACCCACCTTAGGATTGGGGTCCTGGAGACTACTTTATGATATGGGGTCTCAGAGACCACCTTAGGATTGGGGTCCTGGAGAGTGCTTTATGATACGGGGTCTCAGAGACCACCTTAGGGTCCCGTGCTAGGGCAGAGGGCACCACAGAGGCCAAGGCCGGGAGGTATGAGCATCCTGCCTCCCCCCAGGTTCTACTGGGACTTCACCATGCTGCTGTTCATGGTGGGAAATCTCATCATCATCCCAGTGGGCATCACTTTCTTCAAGGACGAAACCACCGCGCCGTGGATCGTCTTCAACGTGGTGTCGGACACTTTCTTCCTCATGGACTTGGTGCTGAACTTCCGCACCGGCATCGTCATTGAGGACAACACGGAGATCATCCTGGACCCCGAGAAGATCAAGAAGAAGTACCTGCGCACGTGGTTCGTGGTGGACTTCGTGTCCTCCATCCCGGTGGACTACATCTTCCTCATCGTGGAGAAGGGCATCGACTCCGAGGTCTACAAGACGGCGCGTGCCCTGCGCATCGTGCGCTTCACCAAGATCCTCAGCCTGCTGCGGCTGCTGCGGCTGTCGCGGCTGATCCGCTACATCCACCAGTGGGAGGAGGTGAGGGCGGGGCCAAGGACGCAGGGGCGTGGTCAAAGACAACCTGGAGACCTAGTCTAGGCACTGGAGATGGGCCTTAGGTATCCTGGTCTTGGTTCTGTGGGTGGAGCCAATGAGCTGAGGGTGGGACCTTGGTGTGGGTGTGACCTTGGCTTTAGGGCCAGAGCTTTGACTTGGGGTGCCTATGAGAGAGATGGACGCCAATGCTGTGGATGCTGGGTCTTGGCAGGGATGGGGTCACAAGAAACAGACTGGGGCTTTGGGGGTGACTGGGTCAAAGCTGCAAGGAGAGAACGTCACCAGAGCTGTGTATGTGGGGCCCCACGTGGATGCCAATCCTCGAAGGGCGGGGTCTCGGAGTGTGGGTGTGGCCAAGGCTGAGGACCACGATAGGAACCTCGACTAAGGCCTCTATAGAGAACCAAGGTGGACATCTTAGGGCACAGCTAAAACCCTAGGGTGGGGACTTGAGTACCTCCAGGGGAGGGGCCAGGGTTGTAGGCGGAGCTGCCAAAGGGCATTGGGCAGGCCCCTGGCTGCTGGAGCCTTAAGGGAAGTGTGCATGGGGCTGAGGTCCGTCTGGGCTGGAAGGCCAGGGGTCTGCTGGGCCTTCACAGGAAGATGAACAAGGGAGGTGTGGGGCTGTTCACTGAGGGATGGAGGACGCAGACTGGGGGGACATCGCGCATTGTGCCTATAGGCTCAGGAGTACGGCTGCACGGTCTTGGGGACCCTCGTGCCTCCACCTCCATAGACTCATAGGTCCAGGACTTTGGGGAGACCTTCAGGTAGCCTCACCGAGATGTGCCCTGTAAAGTGTGGGGCACAGAGACTCAGACTTCTCCAGTTACCCACTGCCGCATGCATTCGGGATCCTGGCTCCATCCCTGCCTCGGACCCACTCCTGCCCCCGCGGCCACTGGGAGGAACTCAGAGGGGCTGGCGAGTGGGGACAGGATTTGGGCGGAATGGGGCAGGGCGATCCGCACGGGGTCATGGGTGAGGCAGGCCGGGTGGACTTCAGAGTGGAAGGGTCGGAGACGTGTCCAAGGTTGTCACTAACCTTGGACGAAGGGGCGCAGGATTCGGCAGGCAGGGGGTGGGTCGGGGATCGAAGCGAAGGGGGGCCTGAGACGCTCATGGCCACTCCCCCTCTCAGATTTTCCACATGACCTACGATCTGGCAAGCGCGGTGATGCGCATCTGTAACCTGATCAGCATGATGCTCCTTCTCTGCCACTGGGACGGCTGCCTGCAGTTCCTGGTGCCCATGCTGCAAGATTTCCCCAGCGACTGCTGGGTGTCCATCAACAACATGGTGGTGAGCGCTCCCCGGCGGAGCCCACGCCCGCCGGCGCCCCCTGGTGGCCTACGGGAACAGTGCCGCTCCCGCTTGCCCTCGTGCCCGCCATTGCCCCCTAAGGTCCTCCATGGGCAGCGCATCACCAGCTATGATGGCTGATGCCCGCTGCGCCCCCCCTCCCCCGGGGGCCCTCAGACACAGTGGGCCTTATGCATACTTGCCCCGTGCCCAATCCCTGCTAACGTCCCCAGGGGACTCCAGAGGCAGCTCGGCAGCCGTTTTCCCACGTCACACAAATACAGTACTCAACGCTCTTTAAAAAATGTTTTACTTAAAAGAATATTTTAGACTTATTTCATTGTATATGTTTAACTGCATGTATGTCTGTGCACCCGTGGAGATCAGAAGAGGGGGTCAGATCCCCTGGAGTTCTGAATGTGGGTGCTGAGAAGTGAACTGGGGTCCTCCTCAAGAGCAACACGTGGTCTCAACAGCTGAGTTTTCTCTCTAGGCTCCCTCACTTTTGTTTAAGAGTTCGTATTGGGTTTATTTATTGTTATTTTAAAATTTTATGTATATGTGTGTTGGTATGCGCCCATGAGTGCATCGGATTTCCCTGGAGCTGGAGTTCCAGGTGGTTCTGAGCCACCATGTGAGCTCTGGAATCCAGACTTAGGTCCTCTGGGAGAGCAGCCTGTGCTCACATCTGCTGAGCTGCCTCTCCAGTCCTCTTAGTTTTGTAGTCAGCATCTCATGAAGCCCAGGCTAGCCTCAAACTCAGTAGGTAGCTGAGGATGATCTTGAACTTCTGATCATCCTGAGTCCTGGGATGGCGGGTGTGGACCACCATACCGGCTCCCTTTTTTGTCTCTACACAAATGTATTTAAAACAAAACAGCCTTCAAATGGGAAAGTTGTTACCACAGCCCTAAGAAGTGACACCTCTGAGTACCTGTTGCCCCCTCCCCCCCTGCATTGCATGATTACAAAGAGGCTCTGGAGCAAAGCAGCAAGCTGGAAAGTAAAAAGAGGGCTGGGCGTGGCTCAGTAGTAGAGGCCCCCCGCCTAGAATACCCCAGTGAGGGGCTGGGGGCGTGGTCGGGGTGGAGCCCCGCCTAGAATCCCCCAGTAGGGGTAGAGGACTTGGCTTAGTGATGAGCACCCGCACAGCGCCCCCAGAACTGTGAAGGTGTGAGGGCAGTCTACAGTGAGGGTCGCACCCAGGCAGGGACACGCTGAAGCTTGGTGTGTGTTGGTCAGGACACAGCAGATGGAGTGAATGGAGTCAGACGCCGGGTAGGGAGAACCCGCAAGCTCCCGGGAGCCTGGCACAGCTGCCCCGGCTGAGGAGCCCATTGTCCAGCCGCTGCCTGCACAAGCAGTTCCATTTCCTGGACGGGCCCAGAGCCCCCCTTTTCTGGCTGGGTCAATTGAGGACATCCGGGGGTGGACCTCTCCCCTCCCTGGCCCTTGGTGTCATCCCAGTGTTACAGGGCGCCGAAACTCACATTCTTGACCTCCGAGCTGCTTTGGCCAGAGTGAAGCCCCTCCCGGGGCTCAGTTTCCCCAGAAGTGAAGTGGGAGGTGGCGTCAGGCCCACCCCGGCCATTGCCTCATTGAGACATGCGACTGCCTTCGTACCCTCCGCTCACAGGGAGGTCCCCCCAATGTCAGGTGCCCGCAGGAGGGTGGGCAGGTTCAAGGGGCTCCCCCAACCTTCTCTGCTGACTTTGCAGAACCACTCATGGAGCGAACTGTACTCCTTCGCGCTCTTCAAGGCCATGAGCCACATGCTGTGCATCGGTTACGGGCGCCAGGCACCCGAGAGCATGACAGACATCTGGCTGACCATGCTCAGCATGATCGTGGGGGCCACCTGCTACGCCATGTTCATCGGGCACGCCACCGCGCTCATCCAGTCGCTGGACTCCTCACGGCGCCAGTACCAGGAGAAGGTCGGAGTGGGGGGGCGGCCACACCTTGGGTCTGCATGCGGGAGGAGAGCCCCTGGTTCTGTGTTCTCAGGACATTGTTAAAGGGAGGACCCAGGTTGGGGTGGATGAGGGGAGGAGACAGGAGCCTGTGGGGCTCACAAGTATCAGGACCAGTTCCCTAGGGTCTGGTTCTGAGAGGCCTGGGGTGTCAATGACAAGGGCCTGGCTGGGCAGCAGGGTGACCTTCGGAGAGAGCAGGGTTGCCAGCCATTTCCGTCTATGCCCGTCTTCTGTACAAGGAGCGCGTGTCCCCAGGGCCAGTGCTAGGGGCAGCTGCTTTGGGCCCCACGGCAACCGAAAGGGCAGGAGTCCTTGGCTTCGGCAGCCTCCACCCGATGGTTCCCCCCTCCCCCCAACAGTGCCAGCCGGGTCAGCCGGGCTCTGTGCCAGGTGCCCGCGTCCGGAAGTCTCCATCTAGCACCCAAACATGAGCTGGTGCTGCCACCCACCCGCCGTCACGGGGTCCGCTGAGATAAGGGCAGCTGTGGCTTCGAGGGGCTGGGGCGGCCCTGGGGTACTGTGCTGGGGACTGCCTGGCACCCACGCCCCACCGTACTAGGGAGGGGCTGGCTCTGCGTTGGTCCCCAGGTCCCGGGGGCAGGGAGGGCTGTGGATGGGAGTCAGCACATAATGGTGTTGGCACGATATATAGCCAGCTCTCAGAGACACGAGCCGGGCGCCCTAAGGTGCCTGCACAATAGACATTTTGAGGTGTGGTATCACACAGCCCAGGGTGGCCTCTACAACCGAGGATGGCCTTGAACTCCTGACCCTCCTGCCTAGTGATGGGGTTAAAAGCATGCACCACTACACCTGGCCTAGACCCAGGTTTAAACACAAACGCACCTGCTATGCGGGCGCGGTGTCTCGGACCATCGTCAAGCCATCATCCCGTACTCAGAAGGCTGAGTAAATCCCAGGCCAGCCTGGGCTACAGTGTGAGACCGGACCACATACAATAACACAACGCCTGAGCACAGCGTTGGCCTAGCTCCCGTGAAGACCTGGCTTCCACCCCAGCATCATAAACCCTGCGCCGGTGGTGCACATCTGTGACCCCGGCACTTGAGAAGTAGAGGCGGGAAGGTCAGGGGTCAGAGGTCATCCTTAGCTAGATAGCAAGTTTGAAGCCAGCCTGGGCTACATGAAACCCTTTGTCTTTGGTGTTGCTCGGGGTCTCTCTGGGCCAGGCTGGGCAGGGTGCTGTGTCCCTGGGCTGGGTGGCAGTGGGCGGGGCCTGTCTCTGGAGTGACCACTGATCTAGCTCTCCTCCCCTCAGTACAAGCAAGTAGAACAATACATGTCCTTCCACAAACTGCCTGCCGACTTCCGCCAAAAAATCCACGATTACTATGAGCACCGCTACCAGGGGAAGATGTTCGACGAGGACAGCATCCTTGGGGAGCTCAACGGGCCGCTGCGTGAGGTGAGGTGGCCACGGGCTGCAGGGCGTGGGAGGGTGTCAGCCACACCCCAGCATCCCACACCTCCCCCTGTGCTCAGGGTCCCACGGACACAGAGGGGGACCCATGGGGTCAGGTCTGACCAGCTGGTTTAAACCCAGCTGTGGGTGTCCCTGGACAAGTCTCCCAGGACTGCCCTGGCCAACACCTGCTCACCTGCCAGCTCCAGACCCAGGCTACAGTCTCCTAGAACCCGAAACATACACATGTGTGCAGCCATGTTCTCTCCAGGACCCTGAGGGACAGTCCTTCCTGTCATCCAGGGCCCTTATTATTTCATGTGTGGGGGCTTTGCCTGCATGTGTCTCTAGGCACACATAGAAGAAGACATTAGATTCCCCAGACGGGAGTTATTGACAGTTGTGAGCCACCATGTGGGTGCTGGGAATCAAACCCAAGTCCTCTGAAAGAGCAGCCGGTGCTCTAACCACTAAGCTACCTCTCCAGCCCCATTTCCAATCTTTTAAGATTTTATTTTAAGTGTGTGTGTGTGCCCACAAGAGTGTGCAGGTATCTGTGGAGGCCAGAAGAAAGTGGACTTATAGCCATTTGTGAGCCAGCAGACATGGGTGCTGGGATTCGAACTCTGCTTCTTGTGACTGAGCAGCAAGCACCCTTAGCCACTAAGCACCCTCTGCAGCAAAGTCTCCTTCTTAAATGCATGCATGTGTTTGTCCACGTGCAAATGTAGGCCAGAAGACAGCCATGGGCATGGCTCCTGAGCAGGCCGCCCACCTTTGTGACAGGGTCTCCTGCTCTCTGGGATTTGAACCCAGGTCCTCTGGAAGAGCAGCTGGCGCTCTTAACCAGCGAACCATCTCCCCGGCCCTACCCCTCAGCTTCCCCCTTTAGCTATGCTCTCACGAAGCCCATCTAAAGCTGCACTTCATCTGTGTAAACTTTCTAAGACCCCATTTCCAAATAAAGTCACATTCACAGGTTCTGGGGTTCAAGACCTCAGCCCCCATCTCGCTGTTAGCCGGCTGGGTGGGGGGCGGCGGATGAGAGACAGTGGTGACGCCGTTCAGGGGTTGAGCGTGGCGTAAGTGGGGTGAAGCAAGAGCATGATGTGTGGGTCCCAGGTGGAGGGCACAGCCAGGGCGGAGGCCGGTGGGAGGGACTCTCGGGAGGAGGCTGCCAAGGCTGGGAGCCCCAGCACCCGGGCGGAGCCTTGGGGCCTCAGGGTTGGGGTGCAGGGCTGTGTAGGGACGCCCCAGGAGGCCGCCTGCGGGAGATGGCCTTGGAGATATCCGTCTGTATTGACTTATTCACTTGTTCCTCCGTAGAGAACGTAGCTCACGGCCTGCCAAGTCCGGCAAGCACAGGGTCTGTAGGGAAGGCGTCTGTCTCCAGTTCCAGAACGTTACCACCAGCCCAAAGGAAACGTTTTTTTTTTTTCCTTTTGGATTTTTGAGACAGGGTTTCTCTGTTGTAACCCTGGCTGACCTGGAACTCACTCTGTAGCCCAGGCTGGTCTTGAACTCAGAGATCCGCCTGCCTCTGCCTCCCGAGCGCTGGGATTAAAGGCGCTACCACCGCCCCCCAGCACATTTCTTTTTAAGACGTTTGTTTTGGTTTGGTTTTTTCCATTTTACTTAGATGGGTGTGTTGACAAGGCTGCCCGTGCACCAAGTGCATGCAGTGCCGGAAGCGGCCAGAAGAGGGCGCTGGATCCCTCGGGACCGGAGTTCCGGGCTCCAGTTGTAAACCACTGTGTGTGGAATTGAAGCTCGGTCTTCTAGGAGAGCAGCGTTCTTAACCGGGGAGCCACCTCTCCGGCCAGTCTCCGTTTTTGAGACGAGGTTTCACTCTATAGCATCTCAAATTCGTGGCAATCCTCCTGCCTCAGCCTCCCAAATGCAGGTGGACGACAGGCCTGAGCCACTTTGCCTGGCTCGGGTGGTGACTCCCCCCCCTCCCCCTGCGCGCCCCTCTGACTCCCTCTTCCTCCCCACAGCCTGAGCTCACAGCCTCAGCCCCGTAGTGAGTCATGGAGGCATTATCCACGGGTTTCTTGCTGGTTTTAGTTTTATTTGTTCTTGGCAGTGACCTTGACTAGATTCAGCTGTTTAAAAAGCACAAGCCTGATGCGTCCTGGCTGGGATCTGCACTGAGTGTGTGATGAAGAGAGAATGTATGCCGTGACTAGGAGGCCTGAAGACCTGCGTGGTGCAGCCTCCTGTTCCTTTGGAAGTGTTTTGTTTTTATGAGACAGGGTCTCATGTAGCCCAGGCTGTCCTAGAATCCTATGTAGCTGAGGATGACCTTGAACTCCTGACCCTCCACCTCTCAAGTGCTGGGATCAGAGGCATGCGGCCAGGCTCGGGATCGAACCCAAGGCCTCGTGCATGCCAGCCAAGAGCTCCCTCCGCTGAGCTCCGACTTTCCTTCCATCCTTCTGGGTATTTCCTGTGGTCCTCTCATCTACAAAGAGACTGTCTTTTCACTCTCCCTTAGCTACAGTGGCTTTCTCCGGTCCAGCGACACCCAACCACGGTGCTGTGGGGACTCTGAGACTGTCCTGTATGCCCCGAGCCCGTCTCCTGGCCCTGGATAGGGGCACAGAGAAGACTGGGGGACCGGGTCCCCAAGCCGGTGACTCAGCCAGCCTCCCTCCCGCCCACAGGAGATAGTGAACTTCAACTGCCGGAAGCTGGTGGCTTCCATGCCGCTCTTTGCCAACGCTGACCCCAACTTCGTCACGGCCATGCTGACAAAGCTCAAGTTCGAGGTCTTCCAGCCGGGCGACTACATCATCCGAGAGGGGACCATCGGCAAGAAGATGTACTTCATTCAGCACGGGGTGGTCAGCGTGCTCACCAAGGGCAACAAGGAGATGAAGCTGTCCGACGGCTCCTACTTCGGGGGTGAGCAGCCTGCAGCGACCCTGAGACCTGGGTGGGACTGGCTGCGGACAGCTCTTGCCTGGGGAGGCCTCAGAAGGGTCTGATCCGGCAGAGGGTGGGGTTCCGGCATGCACTCGGCCAGCGGCTGTGAACAGCTCTTGCCTTCACAGAGATCTGCTTGCTCACGCGGGGCCGGCGCACGGCCAGTGTGCGGGCTGACACCTACTGCCGCCTCTACTCGCTGAGCGTGGACAATTTCAACGAGGTGCTGGAGGAGTACCCCATGATGCGGCGTGCCTTCGAGACCGTGGCCATTGACCGCCTGGACCGCATCGGTGAGCTGCCAGGCTGCCTGAGAGGGCTCTGAGGAGGTAGAGGCGTGGCATAAAGGATGGGGTGCTGAGGAGTGTCCCGGTGACAAGGGGGATGGTGTCTTCCTGCTCCTGGGACGAGCAGGTGGTCTGGAAAGGCAGAGGCGAGAAGGGCCAGAAACATGGGGCCTGGTGGGAATGGCTCTCAGGCACATTAGGGTGGAGAGTATTCTAGGTGAGCTGGGCAACATCTGGAAGGGTGCTGGTGGCTGCTGTCAGGCGTGTGGGGAGGGAGGGAGAGGTGCTTGCTGGTGACAGGACACAGGATCAGATGTGGAGACGGTGGCTCAGGATAGGCGGTGCTCACACACACTTGCCCATGCCAGGCACACTACAGGGAGTGCGCTGGGTACACTTACAGACGGTGGGTGTTTAGCTGTACCTCCACGTTACGGGCACTCAGTACTTGGGAGTCACACGGTTGCACACAGTGGGTGCTCACAATATGCCTGCTGCACGTAGTGTGAGCTGGCTGTACACAGTAGGTGTTGTACTCATGCTCACTGCACAGGCTGGTGCTCGGGCTAGCGCTGACACCACCCAACCCCCGCCCGCAGGCAAGAAGAACTCCATCTTGTTGCACAAGGTTCAGCACGACCTCAGCTCGGGCGTGTTCAACAACCAGGAGAACGCCATCATCCAGGAGATCGTCAAGTACGACCGCGAGATGGTGCAGCAGGCCGAGCTGGGCCAGCGCGTGGGGCTCTTCCCGCCTCCGCCGCCGCCGCAGGTCACCTCAGCCATCGCCACGCTGCAGCAGGCCGTGGCCATGAGCTTCTGCCCACAGGTGGCGCGCCCGCTCGTGGGGCCCCTGGCGCTGGGCTCCCCGCGCCTCGTGCGCCGCGCGCCCCCGGGGCCCCCGCCTCCCGCAGCCTCGCCAGGGCCGCCCGCCGCCAGCCCCCCGGCCGCACCCTCCAGCCCACGGGCACCGCGGACCTCGCCCTACGGTGCGCCCGGCTCCCCTGCCACACGCGTGGGGCCCGCGCTGCCTGCGCGCCGCCTGAGCCGCGCCTCGCGCCCACTGTCCGCCTCGCAGCCCTCGCTGCCCCACGGCGCGCCCGCGCCCAGCCCCGCGGCCTCCGCGCGCCCGGCCAGCAGCTCCACGCCGCGCCTGGGACCCGCGCCCGCCGCCCGGACCGCCGCGCCCAGCCCTGACCGAAGGGACTCGGCCTCGCCCGGCGCTGCCGGTGGCCTCGACCCGCTGGACTCTGCGCGCTCGCGCCTCTCTTCCAACTTGTGACCCTTGCGCACCGCCCCGCGGGCCGGGCGGGGCCGTCATCCACACCAAAGCCATGCCTCGCGCCACCCGCCCGTGCAGAAGCCATAGAGGGACGTAGGTAGCTTAGGCGGCGGGCGGCCCTGCGCCCGGCTGTCCCCCCATCGCCCTGCGCCCACCCCCATCGCCCCTGCCCCAGCGGCGGCCGCGCACGGGAGAGGGAGGGGCGCGATCACCTCGGTGCCTCAGCCCCAACCTGGGACGGGGACGGACGGGGCGGCCCTGGCCGGGGACCTGGCTGTGCCCCGCACGCGAGCGTGCGCGCGGTGGCCGCCGAGGAGGGATACATGGATCAAGTGCAATACTCGGCCCGCTGGCTTCCCGCTGCCCCCCCCCCCCCCGTCAAAGCTCACGCAATAACCAGCCCGGCCCCCGCCCCACGCGTCCGCGGTGACGTCCCTCGGGCACCCAGGGGCGGGCTTCACGGCCAAGCCGGCGTGGGGGCGAGGCTGGGTCCCCGCCGTCGCCATGAATGTACTGACGAGCCGAGGCAGCAGCGGCCCCCCACGCCCCATTAACCCACACCCCATTCCGCGCAATAAACGACAGCATTGGCGCCCAGCGCCACGTCTGATTGCTTGGTGGGTTCGCGCGACGCCAGGGAGCCGTGACTGTCATAGGTAGACTCGGGCTTTCATTTATTTACACTATGCACAGGCCTGGGGGCGGCACGGGGCGGGTCAGCTGAAGAAGTAGGTGGATCTCATCACCTGCTCCAGGTCGAAGGTGCCTGAGGAGTCAAAAGAGCACAGAGCTGGGGCTGTGCCTGGGACACGCCCGAGGGCCAGTGCGCATGCCCGTTCACAGCCCTTACCTGTCTCCGGCAAGGACTGCAGCGTCTCCCTGAGCTTGGTGACCAGGGCGAGCTCCGAGGGCTTCAGGGACCTGGTGCTGCAAACAGGGTGGGGAGGACACGAGTGTGGCGGCAGGTGGCAGACCAGCACCAAGGCCACACGGAGAGGGCAGCTCACCTGGACGTGGAGCAGAAGCGCTTCTCCAGGAACCCAGCCAGGTCTTCCAGAATGGGCTGGCTGTGCAGGCGCACGAACTGCTCGCGGCACACCTGAGGGGCGGCAGGCTCTGAGTCGCCCACGGTCCAGACTCCTGGGACCAAGGCCCCACCTTCCACTCGTGGGATCACTGGGGTGCGGGGCGGGCTAGACACACCTCGTTCATCACCGGGATGTCGGCAGCGTGCGTCCAGAAGCAGTCGTGCACAGAGACGAAGGTCAGGCCCTTCCTGGGCAGGAGATCCCAAGTGAGGTGGCCGCTTGTCTGCCTCCTGCCCTGAACCTCGTTCTGACAGGCAGCCTGCTGTGCGCCCCGGGGTCTGCCCCTCACTGGCGCAGGACGCCAGGGTTCCCTGCACACCTGGGTGGCCCGATGCGCTGAGCCAGTGTTTCTCAGCCTGTGGGTCGTGACTCTTTTGGAAGTCAAATGACCCTTCTATAGGGGTTGCCAGAGACCGCCTGAATATCAGATATTTATACTCATAACAGTAGCAAAACTGTAGCTAGGAAGTAGCAACTAAAATAATCTTACAGTCAGGGGTCACCACAACTTGAACTGTGTTAAAGGGCCGCAGCGTTAAGGGGGTTGAGAACCACTGCTCTAAGCAGATGTTCACCTAATACACCCCAAACAGCAGCTGGGCTGCCAGGGCACGAGGTAGGGACCCCGTGGTGTGGAGAATACTAGGACCCCAACTTCACAGCGCACGTCCCTCGTGCACGCCCTCGTGCGCAGCATCTACCCGCTAGACTCTATCTCACTGCCACTGTCCACCGTGTCTCCATGTCCCCAGAGAGCAAGATGCTCGCCCGGCCAAGGTGGCTGGATGTCATGTGAGTGCCCACGTAGCCTGGTCCGCCACGTGTCCCGGGACCCCCCCCCATCCCAGCCGTCCGCCCTGGGCCCGCCCACACCCCGCCCACCTCCCACCCACCTGTAGCAGTACAGGGCAGTGAGCATCATGTGGGAGGAGTCCAGGGAGTGGATGAAGTTAGGCGGGAAGCCATTCTTCTGCTTCAGAGTGTTGGGCTTTCTGTGGACCCAGAAGCGCTAGGCCTGACGCCCTTCCTTTCCCTCCCGCCATCTCATCTCCCCTCCCCTCCGCTCCCTGCCCTCCCTGCAGTCTGTGACTCACTGGCTGACATCCACCGAGCTGGTGAAGGTGAGGCTCTGAATGCCACCTTTTACCTGCAGTGGGGGAGGGTGAGCAGGGGGTAAGTGAGTCTAGCCGGGGCAGGGAGGAGGGGATGGGAGGGGAGGGGAGGGAAGAGGAGGTGAAAGGCCTTTCCGAGTACCTGGACCTTGGCCTCGCGGTGGTAGGGCTGTATGATGGGGATGCCCAAGGGCGTCACCCACTCCACAGGCCAGCCCGCGTGAGAGATGAGGTTGGCGGTCTCCGTCAGCCAGTGCTGCAGGTGAGACAGTACATCCGGTCAGGTGGGCCAGCTGTGGGATGGAGGCCCCGCACCCCCAGACTGGAGAGGGTGGGCGGGGACGCACCTGGATGGCCCGCGTGCTGGAGAACATCTCCTGTAAGCTTTTGAAGACCTGCCCCACGAGGTAGTGTGAGGCTTCCCAGACAAACTCCTGTGGGGGCGGGGCGGTAGAGAGGCGGGGCGGGTGGGCGGGGCCAGCAGGTCACCGTCTCCTCGCCCCAGAGCCTTTCCAGCCTTTCCTCGGCCTTTACGGGACCGGCAGTGTTCAGAGGAGCCGGGCTCAGGGTCCGGTGCTGAAGCGAGCCACACTCAGGTGGGGACTGGGCAGGCTGCGTACCTGGGGGAAGTCGCTGAGTTCGCGCAGGCGCTTCTCTATCTGCAGGCGCCCACCGTAGCGCGTGACCCCGTACACCACGGTCATCACCGTCTGTTTCACCACCTTGCGGCTGATGAAGCCCTGTAGCACCTGGGCCACCCGAAGGCCCTCCTTGGCGTCCTGCTGGCGGAACTCCTCCACCTGGAAGGGGGTGGGGAAGCCCCGTCACGTCACCGCCCCGCTAAGGGACCCCATCCGGACACTCGCAGGAAAGTCACCCCCTCCCGAACGGGGACAGGAGGGGGCGGCACCCACCTGTGCGGCCACCTCCCTGTACACGTCCTGGGGCAGGTCCGAGGGCGTCAGGTTGACGGACGCAGCGCCGGCGCTGTCCCGGCCCAGCGCAGCGTAATGCTGCAAGCCATTGCAGGAGCCATCCTGGCCATAAGGGGTGTCCGTGAGCTGAGCCCGAGGGACCCTCTGCAGACACACAGGTCACCCCTGAACTGCTCGTCCCACCGCGTAGTCCTAGGGAGCCTGGGGACCCGCCTCCCTCGCAAAACAGAGCCAGCGCATCACGAGGCTGCCTAGTCACGTCTTCGGATGAGACTCCGGTGCAAATGTCGGGTTCTGAGGGCACCTGGGGGAGCGGGCCCTGTGGGCCGTCCCCTCGCGTGCTCACCTGGTGCACTGGCAGGTGGGAGACGTAGGCAGCGGGGTCTGGGGACCGGACTGCTTGCGCCAGCTCTATGCAGCAGGCCAGGGTCTGCCAGGGCTCATCGGCTTCCATCCACCACTTCCGGCCCTGTGGAGGGTAAGAGTCACCGGGCTCAGCCAGCACAGGCTGGCCAGGGCAGCTGAGGCGATGCACGGATATGGGCACCCCCAGGCAAGCATGCACGATGCAGAGGGGACGAAGAGGGCGGGTCAGGTGACAGCTGGCAGCTGCTGCCGGGCTAGGGCCCCGCCAGTGGCATTGGAGGACACACCGTGGGCAGGAGGGCTGGGGACAGCGGGGTGGGGGTGGGGGAGAGGGGCGAGCCACGCCCCACCGTCATGGGGTTGTCTGCGGAGTCCAAGATCTCCTCCATGACCTCGTCCGCGAAGGCCAGGCGCATGCGCAGCGAGTCCCGTTTCTTGAGGCCGGTCAGGTTGACCAGGTGGATCTTGAGCCAGTCGAGGCCACGCGGCCCCAGGGGCCGGCCCTCGGCGAACTCCAACAGCGCACGCGCCAGGTCGCTGCCCAGGTGATTGAAGTGCGGCGGGCAGGGGTAGGTGCGGCCACGGAAGTCCATGTTGTGCGGCAGCCAGAAGACGCGGTGGCGCAGATGCTGCGCCAGCGACAGGCGGTACAGGGCGTCGCTGCGCAGGCTGTGCATCTCCCGGGCCGCCTTGAGGCAGCGCGCCAGCTCCTTCCGCAGCTCGGCCTTGTGCAGGGGTGTGGAGCCGGGCGGCGGCCGCGGCAGGGCCGGCCGCGGCGCCTCGGAGCGCGGGGGAGGCACGCCCAGGCGCGCGCAGCCCTTGTCCCTGAAGATCTGCAGCACCAGGTCCAGCAGGCGCCCGTTGACGCGCCAGGCGCAGTTCCCCAGCTGCGTGAGCGCGTCCAGGGCGCCGTGCAGCTGCTCGGGAGCGCAGCGCTCCAGGAGGCGCTGGTGCTGCGTGGTGCCTTCCATGGCGCGCATCAGTTTGGTGGAGCTCAGCAGGTAGGCACCAGTGTGCGGCGACGTCCAAGGCAGCGGCGGGCACAGCATGGGCACTTCTGTGGTCTCGAAGGTCAGGGTGGGCTCCGCCGCAGTCTCCAGCAGCTGCGTGAAGGCGGGGTGAGGTTTGAGGATGCCGACCTGGGGGGAGACAGCAGACATGGAGGCTGAGCACTGGGCGCCTCTCAGCCACCCCACGGGGAAAACAGAAAGCCCAGGGTCCTGGACAAATGGAACCCTCTCCTGCTCTCCACACACGCACACACACCCCAGCAGAGATGGGGATGGCAGGGCAGCGCTGCCCCGAGTAGTCAGAGACCCCCCCCACACACACACAATGGCACAGCCATGCTGCCCCGTGTCCTCGGGCCCTGTGGAGTCCCACTCGCCTGGCGGTAGCTTCGGAAGGAGTAGACGTGGTAGAGCACCGGGATGCGGCGGCAGGTGCCCTGCGGGGCCGCCAGGCTGCGGGGCATCTGCACGGCCTGCACCAGCAGCTCAGCCAGCTGCTTGCCCAGCTGCAGCAGCACCGGCAGGGACCAGGGTTGCTGCAGGGGGGCCTCCAGCGGGCCCAGCGACTCCCAGTACTCCCGAGGAAGGCAGGGCGCCGGCACCTGCAGGGACAGCTGGTCAGGAGAGAAGAGGGCAGCACTGCCCACATATTCCAGATGAGGAAACTGAGGCCCGGGTGAACTGTTGTACTTGGGGAGGGGGTGCCTGAGGAGAAGTGTGGTGGGCGAGGGATGTGGGTGGAGCACGGGGTGAGTGGAGTGAAGCACAGGGAACGGATGTCTCCAAGGGAAGGACCTGACTGAGCAGGAAGTCCCCCCCTCCACCTGTGTGTCGGAAGCCAGCAGCCGGAGGTACCGCAAGTACTGCTGCTCCAGCTTCTGCACGTGGTTGGTGACCTGCTTCTGCTTCACCAAGTGCCGATTTAAGACTCGAAGGCCCAGGTCGTGGGCCACGTACATGAGGGGCTCGCCCTGCGCTGGGAGCACCTGCAAGACCTGGGGCACCACAGGAGCCCTGGCTGTTGCTGCCTGGACACGCCCACCTGCCCAGGCGCTCCCAGACCCCGCCCGACATGCATCAGCACAGGACCTGGGATGTGGCTTCCTGGACACGCCCACCTGCCCGGCACCCAGGGGCCCCCAGACCCGGCCCACCTGCAAGAGCATGCTCACAAACTCCTTCTCGCTGAGCAGGCACAGGAAGGGGTAGAGGGTGGGCTGGCCTTCGTGCGCCTGGGAGGCCATGGTGGCTTTGGTCTGCCGCAGCACTCGCAGAAGCTCCACCTCCCACTGCTCTAGCAGCGCCTTCAGGGTCTTCCGCTGCGGGAGGGCAGGGGTCGCTAACCTGAGCCTAGAGCACCCCTGCCGAGACCTCCCAGGGCCCGACTGATGGGTCACGGGGAGCCCCTTACCGCCTCAGTGACCTCCTCGGTCATGACTGGGGCCTTCTCCACAGACTGAACGCGGACGCTGGCGCTCAGCTCCACACGCAGCTGCTGGGAGAAGAGGTCCTGCAGGGTCTCCAGGGGCAAGTGCAGCTTCGGGTAGGACACAGGGCCCTCCTGCGGAGCGCAGGCAGCGGTGAGACAGGGGCGAGGGAGACAGGCCACCCTGCTCGGGCAGGACGGCCCCTCCAGGCCTCTGCAAAATGTGTGCCTCTCAAAGTGAAAACCTGGAGCGTAAGGATCACACGCAATTGTATGCAAACACATGGGCAGACTCCCGACGGCCAGGAGGAATGGCCCAGTGTCCTTGGGTAGGTGATGGACTCACAACATGTCCTGCCCCTACGCTGGAATACTACTGAGCCAGAAACGGGACCAAGGTTCCAACACAGACCCAAAATTTACCACAGCTTGTGGGGACCGAGCCAGACACAAGACCACAGGCTGTGGGCTCCATGACAGGAGAATCCGAAGGAAGATCAGTGGGTGTTTGTGAGGGCACCAACCTACCCTGCGCCTGCAGCTCGGCCTTTCTGACTCGAGGAGGGAGGAAGACGGGGCTCACCTTGGCATAGAACTCCCGGAGCAGTGCAGAGGTGTTGACCGGGTTTGGGGTTGGTGGCCGTGGGCGGAAGGCAGGCTCCGCCTTGACCACTGCTCTGAGGAGCGCGGCCCGCTCCTCGTCTGCCAGGACCAGGTCGGTGAAGAGCTGCTGGGGCTGGAACCCCTCTTCGGTCATCTGCTTCAGACACCTGAGGTGGCCGGGGGTGGGTACAGGCTCAGCACTAGGTGGGCTCCTCCTAGAGGGCAGGGCCACCCCGGCACCTTCCTGACCCACCTGCGGATGGCGTGGACGTCCTGGTCTCTTCGCCCCATGCACTGGAGAGCAGCTGCGTAGGACCACAGGTCTGGGGACAGGCCGGCATCCTTGAGCATGACGAACACATACACCAGCTCCTTGAAGGAGCCCTGGGGACACGGGAGGGTGTCGGCGGTAGGCAGGACACTGCGGGGTGTCCTTCCGAGGGGCACCGCGTCCCCGGGGACCGAACCTCGCATAGGCGTTCGCTCTACCACTGAGCTACCGCACCTGGACTTGTGCGTGTTTGTGGCTGGCTGGGCTTAGTTTCTGTTTCTTTGAGACAGGGTGTCACTGTGTAGCCCTGGCTGGCTTCCCACTCAGCCTCCGCCTCCTGCCTGTCTGACCTTTCTTCTCTTGTTTTCACTTTGTTCTGCTTTCCTTTCTTTGGAAGATCTTTCCCAGGCTGGTTTTGAACTCCTATACTGCCATTCTCCTACCCTGCTAAGGTGCTGGGGAGGAAACTGAGGACACACTCACAGCACCCCGAGTTCCCACCTAAGGAACTGATGAGGAAGAGCACGCGCCCCACACAGGAACGAGGGGCCACAGGCTCAGCAAGGTCAGCCCGTGCTTGGAAAGCTCAGAAGCCCAGAAGAGAACTGCATTCAGTTCTCTTCCCTGTCTCTTCCGTATTTTTTTTTGGGGGGGGGTGTCTACTATGTAGACCAGGCTGGCCTCAGAGATCCACCTGCCTCTGTCTCCTGAGTGCTGGGACTAACGGCACACGCCACCACACGTGGGACGAGCGTTTTCTATCTGAAAAGCCTGGAGGGCTCCTGACGGAAGCAAGCGCTGATCCGGGGACCCGGGCGTACCTCGCGGGCCCAGGCCAGCATCACGGTGTTGTACATGTCCCGCGTGAGCAGCTGCCGCTTGTCGTACTTGTTGTGGTGAGTGACCAGCACGTGGTGGGCGAGGGGCAGGTGGCCGGTGCAGACGCAGCACTCGAAGAAAGCCAGCAGTTTCTGCTGGAGGATCACGGTCTGCGCCTCTGCCGCCTGCTCCTGGGTGAGGCCCTGGCGGGCCCGGGACTTCGGCAGCGCGGCCTGCAGGGCCTGGGCCAGCTGCTCCTCCGCCGCGCTCTCCCGCGCCCCCTTCTGGCTCTGCTGCAGGCAGCCCGCCAGCTTCTTGCTCCAGATGCGGGGCTCCACGCACAGGGCCTGGGATCGCAGCCGGCCGGTTTGCTTCTGCTGCAGGTCCTCCTGGCGCTTCTGCTTCACCTGCTTCTCCGCCTCCAGCTTCTGCGCCCAGCGGCTGCTGCGGCCCTGCAGGGGCCGGTCCGCCTGCACCCTCTTCACTGTCACCTTGGGCTTGCTCGCCGCCTGCAGCTGCCGCACCCGGGCCTCCAGCACTGCAGAGAGCGGAAAGAAGGCCTTGGGCATCCCCTCCTGCACCCCAAGATGCTCCGACGGTCACCCCAAACTCTTGGCTGTCATCCAGCCAAACCAGCCATCACCCCCTGCTCACCACAGCCTGCATCTCTCTCCTTCACTCCCCCCCCCCAGCCTTAAGGGCCCCTATACCTCAGGACGCTTGCACATGCTGGCACTGGCTAACTTACAGTAACCTGCTGTTCACAGGCACATAACTTGATCACCCCTGGCTCAGTGCCCCAAGTAAGCTGATCAAACATTTGCACATTTTCTCCAAAAAGCAACCAACCCCACTACACAGCAAACCCCCCACACACACACACACTCAGCTTTTGGAGGTGATCAAGCTGTGAGTTCCAGGACAGCCAGGGTTACAACAGAGAAACCCTGTCTCAATAAACAAAAAGAAAAAAAAAAGCCAGGATGGTGACACAGGGGTCAGTCACTGCCGAGGGTAGAGAGGACCACGGCCATGCTGCTGTCTTTACGCCTGTGTGTTTGTCTCAAGCCCCTTCACTTTCTGCAGCTGCCACGCAGACATGACATGAGGTCAGGATGGAAGCCTGGGACATCCTGTCTACTAGACTTGGTGACGTAAAATTGGGTTCCGAAGGGGGAGTGGTGGCACACATTTTTAATCCCAGCACTCCAGTGCTGTGGAAGTTCACTTCTGGTTATGTCTAAAATGGCTGTTTTGTGTACTGTTGAGAAAGGGGCTGCCTAGGCCTTGGAATTTTGAATTGTCTGCAGGTGTTGGCTTATGTAAACGATGTTTGATTCCTCGTGATCTGCACGTGCTATCAGTAGAACTCTTGAAGAGCTTCTGTGTCAATAAAAACCCCTGAGATGAGATGCTCAGGGTTCCACTGTGCAGTATAGCGTTTGCCAGGATAGGTGGTTCCCTCTGCTGGGGTCTGGCAGGGTTTACACCTATAAAAATGCCTCCAAGCCAGGCAGTGGTGGTGGCTCGCACCTTTAATCCCAGCACTCAGGAGGCAGAGGCAGGTGGATCTCTGTGAGTTCAAGCCCAGCCTGGTCTACAGAGTGAGTTCCAGGACAGCCAGAGTTACAACAGAGAAACCCTCTCTTGAAAAACAAAAACAACAGTAACAGTAATAACAATAATAATAAATAAGTGAATGATAAATAAATAAATATTGGGTTTCAACTGCACCGTGCCTGTACAGGACTCACACTGGAGGCCCTCCCACATCAACAGAATACTGATCTAACAGATGCATTTTTTTCCCCTCCAGCATTTGTTCATGTTTAATTTGGGGCCTCAACTGTCTCCCTGGAAGTGAGAGTCCCAGGTGGGAATGGGGACTCTGGGAGTGGGGTTACCACAGCTCCCAGAACCAGCCCGGCACACGAGGGGACCCACAGGCCACGTGTATGTATATGTATATGTATATGGTCAGCAGCCAGCACTGCTCAGCCAACCTGGACCACTTTTCGCATCTGGCCTGTGTGGCCAGGGACAGTGAGGAGTCCCTTCCGCCAAGGCCCAGCTGTACGGAACCCAGGGTGTGAGAACTCACCTTCCAGCAGTTCCGCATGGCCCCACTCCTTCTGCACATCTTGCTCACGGGGACTGGTGGCAGAGCTCCTTCTTGGGCCGCAGAGGCCACCGAGGGTCCCTGGAAAGAGACATGAAGGATGACTAGACAGGAAGCCCCGAAGCAAGCGGGCAGCCACAGTGAGTGGCACACACATTTTCCACCCCAGCACTCTGGACGCTAAAGTAGGAGAGTCTCCAGCTGAAGTCCAGCCTGGGCTACACAGTGAGTTCCAGGTCAGCAGAGCCTAGTGTGAGGTCCTGGCTCAAATTTATCTCATGCCCAGAAAGAAATGGCATTAAAAGACACAGGGACCGCCCGGCATGATGGTACAGGCTTGTGATCCCAGCACTCAGGAAGCTGAAACAGGAGGGCGTGAGTTCGAATCCAGCATCCAACATGAGCCACATGGAAGAACCATGTCTCAAAAAGTAACACTCCCAAATAAATCAAAACCCAGGAAAACATAAGCTCGAGGGCAGATCAGGACGGGGGCAGAATCCAGACAGGACTCCTAACTAAAAAGTGGCCAAAGGCTAAAGTCAAAATCTCTAGGTCAGTCGGCTACCAAAGCGAGCTAGAGTCAAAAGTCAAAGTGCCCTGCGGACTCCCTGCGGGACGTGGTGCCAACCACTGCCCCAGCACAGTGGGTTTCCGGGGACTCCTCCAGAGATCAAAGGGCAAAGGTCGGAGGTGACCGCGCCTCAAGGAGACGAAGATCACAGCCCAGGGTCCGACACTGCTTTACCTTCCTCCGAGGCCGAGCGGGGTCGCCCGGAGGAGCGCAGCGCCCGGCCGAGCCCCGCTGCGCCCAGGGTCCAGCGTAGCGCCGACATGCCGCCCGCTGCTCGCACTGCGCACGCGCGCGCACCGCCAACAGGGAGTTGTAGTTCCACGACTACCGGAAGGCTGCGTGGAGTCGGCCCAGCTAGACGCGCCGTAGTAGAACTACAACTCCCAGGAGGAAGCGCGCAGTGTGGCTGCAAGAGAGCATGCGCATACATACTCTTCGGATTAGATCTCATTTCAGTTTCCTCTTTTTTTTACTTTCTTATTCTTTGATTTCCGTTTTTAGATTCTTACATATATTATATACAGTATTTTATTATATGTGATATATATTTTTGACACAGAGTCTCACTATATAACTCTGTCCTGGAAGTCGCTATATTTAGACCAGCCTGGCCTCCAACTCACAGAAATCTGCTCTGCCTCCCTAGTGCTGGAATTACATGCGTGCACCACAACGCCGGTCTGTATTTTGTTTTTTCTTTTTCTTTTTTTGGTGTATGTATGTGTGTGCAAACGGAATCAGGGGCCTTACAGATGCAAAAGAAGTGTAAATACTGGCACATTCATTCATTCAGTCATCATTCATTTACAAGAGTACCATGTAGCTCAGACTGGCCTCCGATTAACCTGTACAGGGGCTGACCTTGAACTCCTGACCATCCTGCCTCCCCAGTGCTGGAATGATGGGCCCTCATTACCAGGTCTGGTTTACCTGGTGCCAGGCAAACGCTCCACCCACTGAGCCACAGCCTCCCCGTTCTCCTTCCCCACTTTTATTTTCCTGAAAGAAGGTTTCGTGTAGCTCAGCCTGGTTGTCTTCATATTTCTTATGTAGCCAAAGATGACCTTGAATTCCTGATCCTCCTGTCTCTCCCTGGGGAGGGCTGGGACCGCAGGTATGCACCATGGTGAGCCAGCATTTTTGAGACAGCCTCTCCATGAGTTTCTCAGGCTGGTCTTGATGTAACTCTGTAGTACAGACAGTACCCTCATGAGAAGACAGGAGGCCTGAGCTACCAAATACGGCTTATTTTCCCCCTTTCTCAGTGCTAGGACTACTACTGTCCAGAGCTCATCGGTGAGATCAGGGCATGGTACCGTGGATTTATTTATTTATACCTGAAATGTATACTCTGTATATGAATATGTATACTCTCATACAATACATCCAAATCACAGTTTCCCTTCCCTCTACTCTTCCTGCTTCCCCCACCCCTCCCATCTCCCCCAGACCTCTTTAAAAAGAGCAGGCCACCAAGGGGTATCAACCAAACACACAACACAACACAACACAATAAGACAATGTACAAACCCTCATAGTGAGGCTGGATGAGACAACCCAGTAGGAAAAGAGTTCCAAGAGAAAGCAAAACAGTCAGGAACATCCCCCACTCCCATTGTTAGGGGTCCCACACAATAACACCAAGCTAACAGTCCTGACATATAAGCAGAGGACCTGGTGCTGACCCCTACAGGCTCCCTGCTTGCCGCTTCAGTCTCTCTAAAGTGGGCCATGTTCTCTTGATGTCCTCAAAACCCTCTGGCTCCTACAATCTTTCCTTCCCCGGCTTCCATGGGGTTCCTCAAGCTCCGAGGATAGGGGCCAAATGGAGACCTCCAGGATTTATAATCCCAGCCTCTGGAGGTGAAGTCAGGAAGACTAAAATTCAAAGCAGTAGTCCAAGACACATAAAATCCTGTCTCAATGAGACAAACAGACACACACACATACACACTGAGAGAGAGAGAGAAAGAGAGAAAGAGAGAGGGAGAGCACGCTGGGTGTGGTGGAACACACCTTTAGTCTCAGCACCTGGGAGGAAGAGGCAAGTGGATCTCTGAGTTTAAGGCCAGCCTGGGCTACAGAATGAGACAGTCAGGGCTGCACAGAGAAACTATGTCTAGAAAAATTAAAATACATAAATAAAAAAATCTAAAGACTCTTTAGGGCTGTAGAAATGTCTCAGTGGTTAGAACATGGGCTGCTCTTCCAGAGGACCCGGGTTCAGTTCCCAGCACTCACACGGCAGCTCACAGCTGTCTGTAACTCCAGTCCAGGGGATCTGACACCCTCACACAGACATACATACAGGCAAAACACCAATGTACATAAAATTAAATAAATTATTCAGAGAGAGACAGAGAGACAGAGAGAGAGTCCCACTCTCAGTCTTTATGCTGCAGTTGTGGAGAGGTCCAGCAAGTAGTCCAAATGTACAGGGCATGGATCTCAGAAAGATGTGTGGGAACTAAAAAACCAAGCTACAGTCCAAGACCATGTCTTGAGTCATCCAAAGCTTCTGGCCTCAGTTTACCTCTACAGACAGGGAGAACAGAGCAAGAAGAATGAGCTAGATATAGGAGTGACATAATCCCAGCAATCAAATCCGGACGGTATGCCCACCGGAGGCTCAGAGAACATTCCCAGGGCTAGGACCAATGTGACCACCGGGATGGAACTGAGGATAAACGTCAGCCAGTGCAAAGGCCCTGAGGCAGAGCAGAGTGGCTGCACCTCTGGAAAGGCGTCCAGGGTAGGACTCACAGGACATCCTCTGCTTAAGCGCAAGCCACCACAAACCCTTAGGTTGAGGACCAGACCTGTGGTCCCTCTGCTACACATTCCAAGCTGCCCAAGAAGGCCAGGCCTCGCTGATGCCCCTGGCTGAGAATGATTTAGCACCGAGCACCGCCCTCACTAGCCGGCTCAGTTCATTCCCCAGGGTGCCCGGGGCATGGTGACCTCAACTCTGACTTCCTCTTGTGGTGACCTTCCTGGTCCCCACGGATGAAGCAGCAGGACCTGTAACTTCGAAGACACAGACGGCTCCTCCCATCTCTGTGGGCCGGAAGAATCAGAGACTCCAGTTCTTCCCCTATCCCTTCTTCAAGTTCCCCTTAGTTTTGCTGAAGCACCGGCCTTTCCACATCAGAGTTTCCACACTTTGCTGAGTCTTAGTCAAAAGACTCTAAATAGGAATGACCATGGCACCAGCCTCTGACTGGGGGATTCTAGGTGGGGGCTCCACCCTGACCACGCCCCCAGCCCCCTCACTGGGGGATTCTAGGCAGGGCTCTACCCTAACCACGCCCCCAGCCCCCTCACTGGGGGATTCTAGGCAGGGCTCCACCCTAACCACGCCCCCAGTCCTGGAGCTCCTGCTCTAGGGGAGGAATCTGAGCACTGAGTTCTCACTCCATTTTCTCTTTCTATAACACCTGGGAAGGGTTTATTTTGACTCCGTTTTGGGAGTTCAATCACGGTTTATCGGTTTGTGGCAAGCAGGATGTGTGTAGTGGAGCATCCTACTCACCTCCCAGCCAAGAGACAAGAGTGAGAGTGGGGAGCAGTAGCACACACCCGTCACCCCAGCAGTCAGTAGACTGAGGCAGGAGAATTGCCATGAGGTGGAGCCTAGTCACCCTAAGACTCTGTCTCAAAAACAAGCCGGGCGGTGGTGGCGCACGCCTTTAATCCCAGCTACTCAGGAGACAGAGGCAAGTGGATCTCTGTGAGTTCGAGTCCAGCCTGGTCTACAGAGTGAGTTCCGGGACATCCAGGAATACACAGAGATACCCTGTCTAGGAAAAAAAAAAAAAAAAAAAGAACAGAAAAGAACCGTAGAAGAATGCTCTGGAGTGGTGCACGTTTGTCATCTGCACTCAGAGGCTGCAGAAGTATTTTGAGTTGGAAGCCAGCCTAAGACAACAAACAAAATTAATTAAACATAGTTACCAGTTGACCCAGCAATTCCCCCTCCTAAGTATGTGCCCAGAAGAAATGAAAATCTATTTCCGCACCAGAACTTACATTAAAATAGTCACAGCACCCAGAAGGTGGAGGAAGCCCCGTTTCCACAGGCAGATGACGGACACACAGTACAGCCCATCCCTATCTGTTGTAGAAGTTTATTTTTTAATTGTGTTTAAAATGATTGTTTTGTGCACTGTTGTGTGAAGGGTGGCCTGGGTCTTGGCGTTTTATACTGTCTGCAGGTGTTGGCTCTATGTGGGGGTGTTTGATTGCTCATGATCTGCACGTGCTATCAGTAGAACACCTGAGGAGCTTAGCTATCAATAAAAACCCCTGAGCTGAGATGCTCAGGTTCTGTCCTATATAATGTTAGCCATCACGGTGGTTCGCTCTGCTGAGGTCTGGCAAGGTCTACATCTGTGAAAATAGCTCCTCATCTTCCTTGATGAGCTGCCACAGTGGTGTATGATTACACTTATTTTGGAATATTACTCAGCCATGAACAGGAAAGAGGCTACCATACATGCCACAGCCTGGATAGGACCTTAAGGACATGGTGGTAAGTGAGAGAAACTGACCCAACAGGCCATACATTGTGGGTCCCCATGACAGGAAATGCCCAGGACAGGACAATCCAGAGACAGGAAGTGGACCTGAGAGTACTGGGAACTGGGAGGAAGACAGGGCTTCCTTCCGGGTGATGGAGTACGCTGGAGTTTGGCAGCTGAGGGTTGCCCAACACTTACACACTAATAGCCGAGTTTATACTCTGAGTGAGTGATTTATGTGGTATGCAAATTATATTTCAATGAGTTGTTATTAAATTAAACCAAGTCAGACACCTCCCAGGTGTGCGTCCTGGACTCTCATACAAGGAATCCAAAATTGTCCAGGGGCGTGTCTGGGGGTGTTCAAGGTGTTCATCCCAGGAGGGGAGCTTCGAGTTTCAGCCGTGGGGGTGGGGTGTTTCTAGGCGGGGCTCCACCCTGACCATGCCCCCAGCCCCCTCACTGGGTAATTCTAGGCGGGGCTCCACCCCCTGACCACGCCCCCAGCCCCTGACCTGGGGATTCTAGGCGGGGCTCCACACTGGAGTGATCTACCCAGGAAGAGACCTACTGAGCCACCAGGAAGGAATTCTGGCATCCTGAAGGACTGGTTGTCTTTCCAGAGGGCTCCCCAAAAGATAAACTTGCCAGTGAGCCTCACCCGGTGCTATTTAAAGGTGCCCCTGGGGTTCAGGGGGAGGAAGCTGGCATTGAGGACCAAGGTTCGCCAGCACCAGCGACCCTAGGCTGCACCGGGCAGGTCATTGCACCCACCCTCAGAACCACCGGCTGCTGGGCAGGTGCAGGCAATCATGGCTGCCCCGGCTGCTTCCTGGGGATGGGTGTGGCTAAAATGAGGCGCAGGTGTGGGGGTGGACGCACCGCCCCGTCCTACTGCCCAGACGCTGGCCTCTCGTCCTCGGTGCCCCCGAGCTGGTGACATACCTGCCCAAACACAAGTTCCCGCATCTGTCACTCTGCTCACCGTTCGCCCCACCCACTCCCTGTCCGTCCTTCCGTGGCAGAGCCCATGCCCAGAGGTAGCCTCAGAATCTCCTGCTCACGACCGACCCAGCTGGCCAGATCGATACCTTCTGCAATCTTCTGTAATCTCTTATCCAGTCTATGTCTCTCTCACTATCTCTGTCTCTGCCTCTCGGTCTCCCTTCATTGTCTTTTTTTTTTGTTTTGTTTTGTTTTTTTTAATTTTATGAGCATTGGCGTGAGGGTGTCAGATCCCCTGAACAGTTGTGAGCTGTCGTGTGGGTGCTGGGATTTGAACCCGGGTCTTCCTGAAGAGCCGCCAGTGCTCTTAATCCGCCGCCCCCTCCCTTTTTATCTCTGTTTCTCTGTGATCCCCTCTCTATCCCTGGTCTGTTTCTCTTTGTCTCTGTTCCATCCCCTGTTAATTCTGCGGTCCGGTTCCGGTGTCTCTTGGCCTCTCTCCATCTCGGGTCTCTCTGTCTTCAATCTCCATCCCTCTGCGATCTCGGTCCCGTGTCTCGCCCTCCACCCTCGCACCCGCACCCCGGGGCGACGGCCACAGGGACAGCAGGTGCGAAGAGTCCGCGTGTGCGAAGCGCCCCGCCTCCCGCGCCCATTGGACAGCCTCAGCCCCAGCTCCGCCCCGCGGCTCCCCATTGGCCGTGGGCCGCGGGGCCCCACCCCCAGCGGTGCAGCTGGGCCACCGCGGGCGGGCGGGCGCAGGTCGGGATGCGCCGCCGCCTCTGGCTGGGCCTGGCCTGGCTGCTGCTGGCGCGGGCACCGGGCGCCCCGGGCGGGTACCCGCATCTGGAGGGCGACGTGCGCTGGCGCCGCCTCTTCTCCTCCACCCACTTCTTCCTGCGCGTGGACCCCGGCGGCCGAGTGCAGGGGACGCGCTGGCGGCACGGCCACGACAGTGAGTGCTGGGGCGGCAGGCGAGGTGGGCAAGCAGGGGCCGTCGGGTGGGGTCCCCGGCCCGCGTCCAGGGGCCAGCTGCGGCTGCCCATAGGAGCTGTGCGTGTCCTGTCGCACCATGAGGCAGGACTCCCGCTCCTGGGATCACGACGGGGCCTGAGCTGGGGTCCCCTCTGTTCCCAGACACCCTCACTTGGCAAATGAGGTTGGAAGGATGCCTTGATCTCCAGGTCCTGTGGAGAGACAAGGAATGGAGCTGGGTCTGACGGAGCCCTGCCGTCCACGCAGAAGGCCTTCAATAAGTGCTTGTGGCGTGTATGTGGGAAGGAGAGGCCGAGGCGACGCGGAGACCACGGCCGGCTTCCCTGGTGCTAAAGTCTGGCAGGAGTTCTGGGGAGGGTTTGAGCTCAGCCCTGGGCAGGTGACAGGGCACTGCCCATCCCAGTGGCTTTCATCTGGGTTCCAAGGCACTCATTAGGCCACACAGGACGAAGGCTGTGACAGGGGACTGGCTGGGCAGGTCCATCCGTGGTAGCACAGCCAGGCGGGGCGGCCCCAGGCTGGGGAAGAGGCCCAGCTGAGTGACCTGGGCCCTTCAGTACTTCTGAGACTTAGATCTCAGATAGGGACGGGGTGACAGGTGACAGGCTCTGCTGACATGGGGCTCTTCCCTCCATAACCTGGTACTTATGGTGTGCTGCTGGCCAAGAGGACTTGATGCTAACCCTGATGGCCCACGTCATGGGCTTCCCGGGGTGGGGCAATATACTCGTTTCAGAGGGGATATGGATGGGGGAAGAGTGCTGTCACCGGGTGGCTGCTGTCCCCAGCGTGGGGTCTCAAGCTTCCAGGGAGGGTGTGGACTCAGAGGTGGGTAGGATCCAACCCTTCCCTGACCCCCTTTTCCTGGAGGTAAACTGAGATTCAGAGCCAGCTGGGGCTCGCCAAGGGCCGGCCAGGCAAGATGAGGTCGGAAGCTGGCTCTCCCAATCCTGGGCCTGTTTCCCTTCTGAAAGTGGGTACAGTTGGCACCCCCACCTGTAGTTGCTCAGGCTCATGAAGTCGAGGGCATACAGCTGGTGCCTAAGCGTGTCAGTGTTTACCACGGCCTGGCCCTCCAGGTCTTCTCTGGCTAGCCTGTGCTCCTTAGCTCCTGGCAATTGAGGACAGAGGCTCCTCTTTATCCAGGGAAGCTCCCTGTCTGTCACGGAGTCCTGCTCTCCAGGTCCGTGCCAGCTGATGGGACCTGTGGTGCCCGACACGGCTGCTGCCTGACTGTCCTCTCCGGTCCCCACTCAGGTATCGTTGAGATCCGCTCTGTCCGCGTGGGCACTGTGGTGATCAAGGCTGTATATTCTGGATTCTACGTGGCCATGAATCGCAGGGGCCGACTCTACGGTTCGGTGAGTGAAGGGTGGGGGGCGGCCATTGGGTGGCGATGGCAGCGGGGGCACACAGCCAGCCTCACCCCTGCCCCGCAGCGGGTCTACTCTGTGGACTGCAGGTTCCGGGAGCGCATCGAGGAGAACGGCTATAACACATACGCCTCCCGACGCTGGCGGCACCGCGGCAGACCCATGTTTCTGGCACTGGATGGCCAAGGCATTCCCCGGCAGGGCAGGCGGACACAACGGCACCAGCTGTCCACACACTTCTTGCCAGTGCTGGTCTTGTCTTGAAGAGCCCTCTGATGGGGTTCAGGAGGCACGGGCGGCACAAAGGGCCCGGGAGATCTGGGCAGCGAGGGGCGCAGGCCGGAGACCCTGGGCACAAGCTGGGTGCCTGCTGGCTGCGGGGCTTGGAGATGAGGTGGGGTCCCTGCAGGCGAGGCCAACTCTTGGGGGGATATACAAGCTTACCGTTTCTTCCCATCTAGGCCGGGGGCGAGGACAACCGCCAGGCTCGGCCTCATGTGTGCTGCACACGGCATGGAGGGGCTGGAGGGTGGGGACACACAGGTGATGAGGAAGGGGAAGACAGGGAGGGCCAGGGGGCGTGGACACGTTGCGGAGGGCAGGGCCCAGGTAGGGGAGAACAGTGAAGAGCACTCTTGCTCTTGGGGAGGGGCCCAGTTTGGTTCACAATACCTCTCACTCCGGAGGACCCGGCTCCCTCTACTGGCATCTGCAGGCATCTGCACTCATGTGCGCACCCTGCTCCCCACACACACAAAAAGCTTTTTTTTTGGGGGGGGGGAACAGGATAACTACATAGCCCTGGTTATGCTGGAACTCACTCTGTAGACCAGGCTGGCCTTGAACTTAGAGACCCTTCTGCCTCTGCCTCCCAAGTGCTCGGATTAAAGGCATGCAACACCATGCTGGGCTGATGGGGGAGCCACTGGACACTGGGATGGGGTAGATGCCCGTGTTCCCTGGAGTAGCTGAGACGGACCGGCCTCATCTCAACCTAGCTGACAGCCTTGGGAGGCCAGTGTCAGATTCTGACCATCAACAATAAACGTTTTAAGCCTTTGTGTGTATGGCTGCTTTTCACAGTGGCGAGGCACACACACACTGTGCTCAGAGCTTTGAACACTGCCATTTCCTGGAAGGGAAAGCCAAGGGCACCGTGCCAGTTATCCCCAGGGAACAGCTGTCTGCATGGCGCCTGCAGGTGGCATCCTTCCTGCTGTCACACTGAAATGTGCAACCTGAGGAAGCCAAGACTCGTGCCCAAGACCAGGGCAGAGGCAGGACAACCAAAGGCCGGCTGGCTGATGGAGTGACACGTCCTATAGGCTCTTCAGGTCCTCAACTCGAGGACAGGACGGGCAGGTCACACCGCTGCTGAAAGCAGTGACTGCTCCAGGCTGCAGGAAGCCTTGGGTCTCCTTTGCAGAGGGTCAGGAGGGGAGGGCTGGGGACCTGCTCCTTCATGGCGGTGCAGGCACGGTGGAGGCAGGCCCTCACAGACATTTCGAGAACATCACCAGCAGCAGCAGGCAAGTGGTGTGGTCTGAGACTGCAGGTCACCGGTCACAGGCCCACCAGGCATCACCCTTGTGCCGGGCTCACACTAGGCAGCTTCCCACCCAAGCAGCTCCGAGAACAGGAGTTCGAATCCTGCCTCTTGCTAAACGGGGGCTGAGGCCCCGGTCCCTTGGCCTTGGCCGGAAGAACAAACCCGCCCTGTGAACTACCCCACTGGGGCAGTCACGGACACCCTGGCTGAAGGAAGACGCCAAGCCAGGGGCTCTGCTTTTTGAGTAGGTGTATTTTAAATAGCTTTCCAGATAACACACATTTTCCCTTTAAAAAAACGTCTGCTGGAGCAGTTTGTTCCTGGGTCTGCTGGTCACCCTCGTGGTCCCGAGGCCGGCGCTGGCTGGGCGCTGGGCGCTGGGCCCCGCCTCCCAGGGCATGTGGCGGGCCGGGCCTGGCGACAGTTCTGCGGACTCTCCACAGATCATGCATGGCCGCACGTGGCTCAAACGTCCATTTATTTCAAAGCAGTAATAATTTAAAATCATAAAAACCCTTCTGCCGTTGAACATTTGGAGGGTGAGGCTAAAGACCGCTGGAGGTGCCTGCTGCGACACAGGGCCCACACACGCTTCCCGACAGCGGCGGCCATGGCCGAGTCCGAGTCTGCCGCAGCCCGGGGCCCGCCAGGTGCTGCTGGCCACCACGGGCAGCACCTCTAGTCCACGGCCGTGGCGGCGCTGGGGCACCCGGCAAGGTGGGATGGCCCCGGGGGAGTGGCCAGGTGGGACTCAGGAGTTGCTTGTGGCATTCTCGTTGCTGGGCGAGCTCGAGGAGGACGAGGAGGACGAGGAGGATGAGGAGAAGCCCACCCCGGTCAGGCCCGGGGGGTTGGTGGCCGTGTTCTGTCCAGTGAGGCTCTTGCGGCAGACCGGGCAGCTGTCGTGCTTGAGGGGAGAGGGGAGGAGGAATCGGGCGCAAGGTTACGATTCAGCTCTCGGTCGGAGTTACGGTCCAAGCAAGGGTCAGGGCCCGCCTGGCTCAGGGTCAGAGTCACGCTTAAAGCTAAAATCTGAGCTGAGTTAGGGACAAAGTGGGGTCCAGGCCAGGGGGAGGGTCAGGGAAGGTGGCTGTGTGGCGGCTGCTTATGGGACAGACGGGCCCGGCAGCAAGGTCAGGACCAGGCTCAACCCAGCGCTAACCCACACTGACCCAGGAGTTCTTCCGGGATCTGGGCTAGGAGGGTCAGCCTGCGGGTCCAGGTGAGTGGGAGCCACCGCGGGAGACAGGACAGTGAGGGCGGACTCGGGAGGAAAGGCAGGCGGGGGACCGCGAGGAGCGGGGCTCGGTCAGGGCGAGCACAGGCTTCGGGTCAGTAGGCAAGCAAATTAGGGTGAGGGTCGGGGCGGCCGCGCTCGGCGGGGCGGCGGTCACCTGCTCCAGCCAGGGCACGATACAGCTGTCGTGGAACAGGTGGTTGCAGGGCAGCTGCCGCACGCTCTCGCCCAGTGCGTAGTCGTCTTTGCACACAGGGCACTCCAGCCCCGAGCCTGCGGGGAGCAGGAGGTGAGGGCACGCCGCAGGGGAGGCCGCCGGGGACTCGCCCACCAACCCCGATGAGCATACCCACGTGTTCCTCTGTGACGGGGACCGTGGGCAGGGCCTGGATCTTCTCCTTGTCTGCAGGCGGGGGGCCCGTGTTCTCAAACTGATTGAGGAGCTGAAAGACAAGAAGGCGCGGTGACCTGAGGGGGTCATGGTTGCCAGTGGGGTGGTGGGGTTGGGGGGCTCCACCTGCCCAGCTCTACAAGGCTGCAACCAGCAAGACACACCGGGCCACTGAACACCAGGGCGTGGGAGGCACACAGCCTGGCACAGCCCACTGTTCACCCCAGGGCAGCAGCATCCTTCAGGAGGAGAGGGAAAGAGGGGACCGGCCACCGAGCTGTCTGATGCCAGAGGGCAGGCCGCAGGGGCCTCTGGTGCCCTGGAGCCCACTCCCATCTGCCCCGCCGGCTTCCCCGCCCCCACAGCCAGCGGCCAGCTGTACCTGTGTGATGATGGCGTCCAGGCCGTTGGCCCCCCAGGCGTAGTCCATTGGGTTCGAGTGCAGGACGCCCCTGGGGGGGAGAGGCCGGGTCAGGGGACGCAGGGTGGGAGGGGCCGGGCGCCCACCCCCTACTCACCAGGGACCAAGGCCCAGACTGGGCACAGCAGCCGGGGAGATGATACCGTTCACGAGCTGCTGGATGATCCTGTGGGAGAGAGGGCGTCACTGGCCGCAGCGGCCAGCACCAGCACCCCAGACAGGCTCGCCCAGCAGTCCAGGCCAGCCTCCGCCCCACTATACAGACAGGCTAGCCTTGAGTTGGCGGAACTCTCCTGCCTCTACCCTGCGTGCTGGGATGACAGGATGTGCCCTCCTATCCAGAATGAGGAAGCCACTGGGTGCAAACTGTTTCCCAGGGGCTCTGGGGAAGCAAGAGGCCACAGGCATGGCCCCAAGGACCTGGACCCCAGCTAATCCACTTCCAAGGGGGTGGGGTGCGGCGCTCGGCTCCTGTGCCTGTGTCCCACTGGGGCAGCAAGGCCCACATCAGCTGCCCCGGCCCACTCACCCTTCCAGCGTGGGGACGCCTTCATGCCGGCCGGTGGTCCGACGGGCAGTGAGGCGGGCGCGGGGCTGCCGGGCCCCATATCGATGCCGAGACTGGTGCTCTCTCTCCCGTCGGCTCTCGGGGTCCCTGCCATCGTCGGCCTGCGCCCCAGGAGGGAACGTGGGGATCTCAAAGCTATCATCGAAGATGCCGAAAGCAAACTGGCTGTATCCCTGCGGCAGCGTGAACAGGTGCTGGTCCACACTCTGTGGAGAGGATGCCGGGAGCCGCCATGGAGCAGTCAGCAAAGGCCCAGAGGGGGACAAGTCTCGGGACAGGAAGAGCGCCACCAAGCGTGCACACCCTGTGGGACAGGGCGGGGCCCGGGACCCAGATGGGGGCCGACTCACCTCGAATGGCTGCCGGTTCTGGTCGCTGGGGGCTGTGGAGGGGGCAGAGCCATTTTCTGCATTCCTGGAGAGGGGGAGGGGAGCCTGTCAACTGCAGCTGAAGCCCTCCCGGGTCCTCAGGGCAGGAATGCCGAGGCCTCAGCAGCCCCCAGCCCTCATCTACCTGGTCTCTTCTGGAAGCTCCTCGATGAAGCCAGACTCGCACCTCGGGCAGATGTAATCCTGCAGGAGAGGAGGGTCAGCATGGCTACCCCCAGGCCACAGGTGGCAGCTGTCCAGCCTGGGCCCGAGGCATCAGGGCAACACCATCCAGGCCGTTGAGGGCCTCCTCCCATGGCCAACAACTCCAGCACACTGCTGGTCTCGCCAGCGACCCTCCACACCTGGCAAAGACAGACCTAGCGTGCACCCCAAGATGACAGGACTGAAGCCCCCACTGCAGACACATAACGGCGGGACATGAAATGCTGGGACTACGCAGGGACAGGAGGAGGAAAAGCCTCAGGACCTGGCAGCGGCTTCCGGAGACCAACCGCAAGCCACGTTCATGCTTCTGGGGCCGGAACCCATGGCCCAGAGGCCCAGGCATCCAGGGGCCACCACCACACACAGGATGCCCCAACAAGTGAGAGCGTGCTCCCCACAAGGCCACAGGCCTCTAGTAGACAGAGCAGACCCTAAAGTGAGCGGCCCCGGGCCTGGCCACGAGGCTGCACATGGCGCATGCTCTGTGTATGCTCGGTCAATACACCTGCAGACACACCTCCACAGCTCAACCACTCCCATGAACACGTGAAGAGGCACACCATTAGTCACTAGGGCAACGCCAGCATGACTCAGTTGACCTGAGACACCCTGCAGGCTCAGGATAGGCCTCACCACAGCTGGGTGGTCCCGCTACAGACAGGGCCCAAGTCAGACCAGAGCCACCCTCGCAGGCACGGGGCAACAGCAGCGCAAACGTGGTCTGGCGCACTCTGCCTCAACCTCCCCTCACTGGCTGCAGCCCCGACGCACTGGGCTCATCTCTCTCTCTCTCTCTCTCAAAGCAGCTAAGGCTTAGGGTCACTCAGCAGGGGCCATTCGCCTTGCCTGCCCCTGGGAGCAGCTGTCAGAGAAAGCCTCCCCAACCCCCACCCATGACAGACCTGAGGCTGCAGGACTGTCCTACAAGCAGGTACCCTTGCAATACATTCTAAAAGACCAGTCTGAGTGCTCATGGGGAAGGCGAGGCGGCTGAGGTGGGCCCGAGACTGTCTCCTGAGGATCTCTGGCCAGTGTCACTGGTCTCCAGATCCCCGCTCTGCTCTGACGTGGGGTGAGGCCTGGGAGCCGGGGACCCTGGTGTAGAATTGCCGTCCTCGGGCACGTGTGTGTCCCATGTCCCCAGTAGACACAGCCAGCCATGGCCTACCTCACAAATCCATGCAGCACCTTCTGGCACATGGCCCTGCCCTCTGGTCTCCTACCAAGAAGGCCCAGCACCTCCATCATGCCTGGGACCTAGGCCAGGTGCCCTCACCAGTACCCCATACCAGGGGCTGTGTTCACACACAACAGGCACTGGCTCCCATGATGCAGCAAGCAGGTAAAGTGAGGTGCCAGACTGAGGTGCCTACCCACGGACACTCCGTGCCCTCACCTGTACATCACAGGGGTTCCACAGACACGCCCTGCCGAAGATCAAGTCTGGGCGTGCACGGCCCACAGCCTCTGGAACCAGCCGACTTATGTATGCTTCCTGCTCATGTTCCCCGCCAAGCCACCTTCCCGGCTCCCTGAAGTTCTGCTACCGCCCGGCCACCACAGCCCGCAGACGCCAGGCACCAGCACCGCACCAGCACAGGCTACCCAGTCGAAACCTGAGGCGCTGTGCACACCGACGGCCGATGACACCAAGTGCCTGCTCGGGGCCGCAGCTGGCCCTGCACTGAGGCCTCCGTCTGACCCCACACCCAGCAGCCCAAGGCTGTGCGGTGCACTGGGAGTGGGTGTCTCCAGCAACCCAACTTCAGATGTCTGAGTGGCAGTGTCACTCAACAGCACTGAGGGCAAGGTCCCCTCTGAGTGGCCCATCCTGGAATGTAGATCAGGGCAAGACCTGCCCTGGCTCCCTTCAGCATGGGAGCTGCTCACAGGAAAGCCACCCATGCTGCTGTCTATACACCTGTCACTCCCTGGCTGGCCTATAAACCCTGTGAGGACAAAGACCTTGCTGGGTCACTGGGACTTACAGGAGGGTCCTTGCCAGGCAGTGACAGTCAGAGGTCAGGGCCCTCTGTGTTCAAGGCCACAGGACAGGGACCTGGTGCCCTGCTGGCCCCATGCACACCAGGGTCAGGCCATCTCTCACCAGGGGAGAGACACAGGCCTCTGTCCCCAGAGCTCACAGCAACGCTGAGGGGGCTGCACAGTCCCCAGTCCAGGCTCGCTCCTGACATTAACGATAGAAAAGACCAAAGCAGAGCTGAGGAGACAGAGATTCCCACATCCCAGGTTTGCATGGCCCCCCAAATTCCACTCACCCTCCAAAGTGAACTTTTATTTATTTATCATCTTCTAAAACAGGGTTTCTCTGTGTAGCCCTGGCTATCCTGGAACTCACTCTGTAGACCAGGCTGGCCTTGAACTCAGAGATCTGCCTGCATCTGCCTACCTAGTGCTGGGGTTAAAGGTGTGCGCCATTGTGTCTGGCCAAGCTGAATTGGAGCTAATCACACCCAGGAGGTAGTGTTGCAGGGAGACCGGAAGGAACTCACCCACCCACCCTTCACTCGGACAGCCTATGCACCATCCGGATACCATTCCACCACCTCCTCTACAATGACAGCATGGCTTACACCAGACCAGGTACCACTTCTTCAGGGACCCTACCCAGGCTCTGTTTTATAGAAAAGGAGGAGCAGGTTCCAGCCTGGCCTGGGAAGGCCACAGCAGATTACAAGTACAGGGAGGTGAACCCTCCCAGGTGAGCCTCAAACCTGGGCATGAGACAAGGGATGCTGGGGGATGGGAGGGTGCTGCCCTGGGAACCTAAGGCCTACCCACCAGGAACGGGGTTGGCCGAATCCAACTGGGACAAGGAAGGGAGCAGGTCTACAGGATTAGTCAAAGTCAGTTTCAAAAAGCTTGCACCTGGCTAAAACCACCCGGAACTGGATGAGATGCAGGAGGCCCCGGGACACCCACCCAGGTGGGGCGCTGGGGTGCAGCTGGCCAAAGTCATATTGGAGAGCTGCGACCAGGCCCGTGACAGACAGGGGGGTGCCGCTGCGCCCGGCCCAGACCCCGGGCTCCGCCAGCGGGATCGCAGCTCCTCTGAGCGCAGCTGAAGGCCCCGGGCGGCGCTCGAGGCCGCGCCGCGCGCCCCCGCGTCCGGGCCACGCGCTCGGCGGCCGGCCCCGGCGCGGAGCTCAGCTTCCGATCCCTCCGGGGTCCGACGGCGCCGTGTCCCCCGGGGTGACCCCGCCGCCGCCCCGACTCCGAGGCCCCGCCCGCCGCGCTGCTCGCAACCCCCGAGCCTCAGTTTCCCCCCTAGCCCGCCTCGCGCGCACAGCCCCGCCGCCCTCCCGTCCGGACCTCACCGGCAGGCGCGGCACGATCTCCACCGAGCAGCAGTGGCAGAAGTACCGTCCGGGCTGCGGCGACGCCTCGGCCATGGCCACCGCCGCCTCCGCGCCGCCCGCCCCCCGCGCGGCGCCCGCCGCCGGCCGTTTGCTGCTCCCTCGCCGGCCGACGCGCCCGCGCACGCTCACGCATGGCACGCACGGCACGCACGTCAAGCGTGGGGCTCGCGGAGGAACGCGGGCGACGCGCTGCAGGGGGCTGTCTCGCGGCGGACGGTGGCCGCTCTAGGTCAAAGTAGGGTCGGGCGGAAACGGGAGACCCGGGCTGAGACTGAGGGCGGGGCCTGCTATTAGGCGGCGGGACTTAGTTTCCTTGACAACCGGAGAGGAGGTGGAGTCAAGACTGCAGAGCAATTTGGGGGCGGGGCCTATCGGGTATGGGCGGGACCGAGAGGCCTTGGGAAACAGGGCGGGGGCGGAGTCAAGACTGCCGAGCAATTTAGGGGTGGGGCCTATTGGGTGTGGGCGGAGCCGAGAGTCCTTGGCAACCGGGACGGGGGCGGAGTCATGCTTGAGGACCGCGGAAGTTCAGGAATAGCGCGAAGGTGAGTCGCCTTGGAAAGGACTTTAAGAGGCGAAGCCAGGCTTGGAAGCAGGGAGAAGTCAGGGATGGGGGGGTCAGCGAGCAGAGGGGCTGTGAGGGGAGGAGACTTTTCATGGTCACCTGGGGAGGGGTGGGACTCGCGGAAGCCGCAGCGACCGAAGGGCGGAGCCTCCGCTGGGCTGGGCTGTCTCCTTGGCAACCTGAGAGGGTATGGTCTGTAAGCAACTGGAAAGCTGTAGGGTCCTCAGACTGAGCCTGCGTAGGTCTGGGCCGGGTTTCCTTGGTAACGACGATCGGAGACCGGACCAATCCTGGAAACAGCCTGGGAGCTTGGAATGGAGCCTGGAGGAGGAGCTTCAAGCTTGCGGGTCCATCTCCTTGGCAACCCGGCTGGCAAGTTGTGCAGACTGGAGGCGGGCGTAGCAGGTCGGGGCGTGGTCTGTGTCGGGCGGGGCCGTCTCCTTGGCAACATGGATTGGATGTAGATCCCTGAGAAAGCTAGGTACAGCCGCAAAGCAGAGTCGCTCGGGGGGCGGGGCTTGGTCGCCGTGGCAACCGCTCAGGTGGTTAGGACGATCCCGGGAATGGGGCCCCAGCCCTCATTTCCCTCCATCCTCATCCGGCCCACCGGGCGAGCTAACCTCTGGATACTCGCTCGTCTTGTCTGTGCCTCTCCAAGTGCGCCGTCTCCTCCCCGAGCGGCTTTCTTCATTCTCCGCCGCAATGTCTCCTCCTCACGCAGTCGTGAAGACAGCCCCGGGCAGAAACGGAGTCTTGTGTCTGGGTGGTACACATCAGGCGTCCCACAAACCCGGTTCTCTGGTGGAAGGAGGGTCCTCTAGCCTTCAGGCGACCCCTTGAGGAGAGGACGAAGCCTGCGTCGTCTTCTAGGCCAGGCTCAGGATGACCCTGAGGTCAGTGCCTGTCTAGATGTCCACATCCATCCAGCGTCTATGAAGTGCACACGACGCCCTAGCCCCGTGAGGTTGGGGCAGAGGCTGGGACTGTAGGCTGACCTTGGATGTCTCTGTCGACATAGGAATGACTTTCTGGGGTCGAGGAGGGTGCAGTGGAACCAGAGTTTTCAGGAAAGAATAGGAGTTACTCGGAGTTGGGCTTCCTGCAAGAGATGCAACCCGCCCACTAGCCACCGTTCGGTCCACGATTCCCATTCATCCCGGCGTTGACCACCAGAGGGCGCATGGCCTCCACCAATGGGAACTAGTTATCTCGTGCGCAGTCGAGGGGTGCTGCCGAGACTTGGAGGCAGCCCCGGGCCTTTCACAGGAACATTCATTGAGGACGCCCTCCACCGGGCAGCTCGGGGTAGTTGACAGAAGTTATTGGACAGTAGTCACGGGTTTACCTCTCAGCAGGCCGTGCACTGTCGTGACTTTGAACAAATCCCGTAACTTCTGTGAACCACGGCGGACCTTGCCTCTTGGCAAGCTCATCCCCTACACCTTGCTGCTTGCCACTGGCCACTCAGGTCCCCGTCCAACCTTGCTCTGCAGGTGGAACCCATCAGCCTTGAGGGGCTGCAGCCGGTAACCAAGTGACTCCTACAGCCAGCGAATGGGATCAGAGAGGAGGGCACCATCCATACCCAGTCCTCGTGAGGCTTCCAAAGACCCCCAGCATCCAGTTCCACTGGATAACAAGAGGCTCAAGCGCCTCCTTGGGTCCTTGATGCTTGCTGGGAAGACTTCCAAAGTTCTGTGGTGGGGAGCAGGGCTTTGGCCTGTGAATCTCAGTGCAAGAGTTCCTTCTTCAGACCAAGGGCTTGCCGGCCTGCTCCCGCAGACCCAAGGGCTTGTCAGCCACTTGCGGAGGGACTCTTCCTCCCTAAGTTTGTCTTACCTACCCGATGAGTGTCCCACCCCACTGAGGGCTGTCTGAGAGAAGCCATGTCTGGCATGGCTCTGACTTGTCCACTTAGCTCTCCCTGACCTCTGACCTCAGCCCCTGCACACTGAGCCCAGCTGCTCAACACCTCCCCCCCCACCTGACAGATGAACCTTGGGTGTTCCCATCTACTTTCTTTATTCGGAGGACAAGTCATCCCAGCCACAGGGGATTCCAAGGGAGGAGCATCACAAGTTCAAGGCGAGTCCGGGCTACAAGATGAGCTCAAGTCCAACCTGGGAAGCTTAGTGAAATCCTCTCTTAAATAAAAAGCAAGGAGCCAAGAATGTAGCAGTTAAGCTGTGGCTGACCAAGGAGGACGAGGAGGTGTTTTCACAGTCTCGAAGAACCCTGCCAGACCTCAGCAGAGGGAACCACCATGAGGACCAGCACTGGACTCCATCAACAGTGGGACCCCAAGCATCTGCTCAGGTGTTTTATTGATTCAGAACTCCTCAGGTGTTCTACTGATACAACGTGCAAATCATAAGCAATTAAACATCCCCACAGAAATCCAACACCTGCGGACAATACAAAATGCCAAGCCCTATGCATCCTTTTTTCCAACAGTGCACAGAAACAATTATTCTAAACACAACTAAAAATAAACTTCCACAACACAAGATCATGGCTCAAAGGTGGAGCCCTTGCCTAGAATCTCCCAGTGAGGGGGCAGACACTTCAGGCCAGACACTCCTGCCCCTGGGAGCCATCCACCCTGTCAATGGCTGACTTTGGCCTACTGGGAAAGGAATTCAGGTATGGTTGGATCCAGGACTTCGAATTCCACAGCAGACACCTACTGGCCACCTACCTACTGGCCACTGGCAGGAGCGACCTGCAGCTATGGGCTCAGCCTTCTGGCCCAGCAAGTTAGAGAGGGGTGGGCCATGCCCAGTCTCACATAAAAAAAATGTGAGACCGGGGGCTCCCTGTAGCCCAGGCTGGTCTTGAACTCAAAATATAGCCTAGGATGACCTTGGACTCCTGACTCCTGCTTTCAGTTCCTGAATGCTAACATGTGTTCAGGGACCCAGGACTTCCTGCTTGACGGGGAGCATTCCAACATTTGAGCTGTAGCTATGCCCGTTTGTTTAGGTTTTAGCTGTTTTGTTTTGTTAGAGACAGGGTCTCACCACGGCGTAGCTCTGGCTGGCCTAGAACTCTCCATTTGGCCAGGTTGGCCTTGAACTCACAGAGATTAAAGGCGTGGATCACCACACCCTACTGGCCCTGTTTGTTTGAATCAGGGTCTTCCAATACAGCCTGGGCAAGTCAATACTTGTCATCCTCCTGCCTCTGCCTGGGGTAGATGCGCACGTGCCATCACACCCAAAGCTCTGAAGGTCCTCGGCTTGACAGTTTCTTGTAACCAGAGAAAGGGACAGATCCGCAGGCTCTGGGCTAGGGAGCTGGGTAATCAAAGGCATTGTCCTATCTGCCCCACTGACACTGTGCTACCGCCTGGAGGCACAAACCTTCCCGGCTTCCCAGCCTGAACAGACCGCTCCTTTGTGCCTAGTTGTAGCAAAACCATCTTGAGTCCCAGACTAGCTTGAGCTGCAGAGCAAGACTTTATATTGAGATGAAATGAGGGCTGGGGGTGTGGCCGAACGGTAGGGCGTCTGACACAGAAGCAGATGATCTGGGTTCGGATCCCCCACACACACCCCCTCCCCCGTGGACATAGCCCAGCGCTGGGGAGGTAGACATGGGAGGGGCCCTGGGGTTCGCTGGCCAGACAGGCTAGCTGAATCAGTGACTCCCAGCGTCAGTGGGAGACCCCGTTTCAAACCGGGTGTAGGCCCCTGGCCCCTGGCCTCCACTCACACAAACACGGGCACACACATCTCTTGGCAGTAGCCATGACCTCTCCTGTTGCTCTCCAGCCTGGCCTCAGCCTCCAGGCACTTCTGGCCACCAGACATCAGATCCAGGGGACAAGGGTCATTTCCTCTGGGCTCCCGGGACTGGGTGAGACAGAAGCCCTGGAAACCGAGCAGAGATCGTGGGGCTTGGGGTGAACCCCCGACCCTCAGAGCCCGGTGGTCGGAAGTGGGCAGCGGGGGAGCGGAGAGCTGAGCTGGGGACAGTCGAGCCAAAGGTGTCCCTGGGGACTCATGGGTTCCCAGTACGTGGGAGCAGGACAGAGAGGGGCCCTGAACCCGGGCCAACCACACAATGGTCCTTTGATTCACCCAGCCCAGGCCAGAGCGGCCCAGAATGAGGGGTCAGGCCTCAGCCAAGGTCAGTGCCGTCCACCCCCTCCACTCCCTCCTGCAAGTGTTTGGTGAGAACACAGGGTCCTGTGCCCCGCCTCAACCTAGGAGCATCACTGGGGGATGGCCAGGGGCCAGGGCCAGGTCAGTATCCTCCCTCACTGGCTCGGGACAGCTACAGTGAGGAAAGGGGGGTCTTCTGCAGGCGGTGGATCTGCTGGGGCTTCACTACGTGACACCAAGAAGTGGTGAAGACGTCCCCTGAGGGGTCTAGAGTCGATGTAAGAATAGGAGGGATGGTCTCAGGAAACCCAGTACTCCCTAGAGCATCACCCCATATTTTCCAGTTATAGATTAATTTGTCTGTGTGTTTTTAAAAAATATATTTTTTGTGTCACGCCTGCATGTCTGTGCACCGTGCATGCAGTACCCGAAGAGGCCAGAAGAGGGTGTCAGATCCCCTGCAACTGGGGTTACAATCCATTGCCAACCACCATGTGGCTGCCAGGAACTGAACCCCAGTTCTCTGGAAGAGCAGCGGGCGCTCTTAGCTTCCGAGCCACCTCTCCAGGCCCTTATTTATATATTTTGTTATCTACACCACGAACCGGGTGAGAGCAGAACTAGGTCAGCCTTGGCCACTGGGATTCCCCAACACCACAGCTTTCTCACTAATGATCTCAAATCCATGAGGGACTCAGAACACCAGGGTGTTTCAAGGAAGGGTGACTCAGCTACTTTGGGATAGATAGAAAGTTCTGGGTCCAAGAGGGAAGCCCCCAGGCCCTCTGACCTGAACCCCCAGTGGACAGATCCCCCCCAGCCCCGTGTCACTGTTAGCCTGTCAGACTGCGATATATATTGCCTCAGACTTGGGGATCGGGGCTCCTAAGCTCTGTCGGTGCCTGAAGCGGGGTGTTCCATGGGGGCGTGGGGAGAAGGCGTCCCTCAGCTCTAACACATATTTTGTGCACGCATGCCGCAGCTCTGTGTATTGGTCAGAGGACACCTTGCAGGTCAGGCTCTCCTGCCACACGAGCTAGCACGGGCATCTGGAGATCAGCCTTGGCAGCAAGCGCCCTTACCCTTCGAGCCCTTACCTTTTGTTGTGGTGGTGGTTGTTTCCAGGCAGGGTCTCCCCATGTAGCCCTGGCTGGCCTGGAACTTGCCCTATGTACCAGGCCGGCCTCGAACCCAGGGATCCCCCTGCTTCTGTCTCCTGAGTGAGAGGACTCCAGGCGCACCGTGCGCCACCACCCTCAGGCTGCTGAGCCATCCTGACCGCCGGGGTTACACTCTTGTTTTTTGTTTTTTGTTTTTTTTTTTTTTTTTTTTACATGGGTGCTGGAGATTCGAACTCAGGTCCTCCTGTTTACACAGCAATCGATCTTAACTCCCGAGTCGTCTTCTAAACCCCGGGTTTTGTTTCGTTTTTCCTTTTTGACACAGGGTCTCAGGTAGCCCAGGCTAGCCCAGGATTCCCTGTGCAGCTGAGAATGACCCTGAACACTCCCGCATTGTCCCGCCTCTGCCTCCTGAGCGCCGGAGCGACTCGGTGGGATCCAGGGCCTCTACCCACCGGGCTAGCACAGGACAGATGACCTCAACTTCGGTGTGACTCACTCCGAAGCCCCAGCTGGCCTCACCCTCACAGCAATCCTCCTGCTTCAGCCTCCCAGCTGCTAGAATGGCAGGTGTGAGACTTTAAACAGCTGGGAGCCACTTGGGGGACCCCCACCCTTGCAAACAGTTAGGGTGTCATCAGTGTGAAGGTCAGGCCCGAGGCCAAGAAGACAAGGCAGATGCCCAGGCCTCCAGACATAGCCCAGGTGGGCCCCTCACCTGCACCCCAGAGATCCCCCACAGGGACAGGGACTCCCGGGACACGCCCTGCGGAACACGCCCTCCGGGTCACAGTGCGTGACCCGAGCCCACTGCGGACGTCCTTGTAGACAACTGTCTGGTTCCCAGATGGGACAGGGCCTACCCCCCGCGGCCACCCCCGCGCAGGCCCGGGCCCTGCGCCTCGCCTCGGGGACACGTCCGTCCCGCCGCGCCCCGCCCCGCCCGCCCGCCGCCGGCCCCGCCCGCCCCGGGCTTTTATAGGCCGAGGCGCCCGCACTCGCAGAGTCCCCGCCGCTGCCCCACACTCGCCATGCGTCCCGGGGCGCCGTGGCCGCTGCTGTGGGGAGCCCTGGTCTGGGCGGTGGGATCCGTGGGCGCCGTGATGGGCTCGGGGGATTCCGCGCCCGGTGAGTGGGGCTAGGCGGAAGGGGCGGGCGAGCGGGCCACCCACGTGGCCTGCGGAATGCGGCAGGGGGATGTCTGGGGTGCGCTCTGGCTGGGTGAGCGAGTTGGGGGGGGGCTCCACACCTCCAGCCTCAAAAGAAGACTGACATTTACAGTTTACCTGCTTCCCCGCGAGTCTACAGAACCGCCAAAGCCTGTGGGCACTTTTTCCATCCCCGTTTTCAGGATGGGTAAACTGAGGCTGGAGTCACGAACCTCTTCAGTGACGCTGTGGGTGGCTCCTTAGACCCTAGAGAGATGTCTCTGGGCGGCTGGACCGGGTAATGCCATCTTCGCGGAGGGTTTCAGTATCCCTTAGATGGAATTCTCTGTCGGAACGGTGTGCCCGCATCCGGCTGGGAGAGCCTAGCCTCAGTTTCCCTTTTCGTAGAGTGTTTGCTGAGGCGCTGGAGCCCAGTTTGGTGGAAAGAGTTCAGCAGTGTCTCCCGGGCAGGAATGACGGGGCGGGGGGATGCGACTGTCGCCATTTAAGGGTAAAGACAGTCGAAGCCCCCCACCCCCGTCCCGGCCCCCACCCCGCCCCGCAAGGCCGCTGGCCTCCAGGGGAGCCGAGCCCCTTCCCCGAGGGCCGCGCCCCCCGTCCCCGTCCCAGGGGAGTGAGCTCACGCCGAGGGAATGTTCCCCAGTTGGAGTGAGTAAGAGGCGGGTCAGGCGAGGGGGGGGGCTGCAGGCCGGGGGCTCGGCTGCCCTGGGCACTGTCTAGACAGAGGGCAGAGGCGGGAAGCCAGTGCAGGCCTACAGACCCTCACATGCCGCGCGCCTGGCATTTGAAGGGGCTGGGCCGGGTGCCAGCCCTCAGGCCCGGAGGCTGGTGGTAGAACACTGGGGTGCGGCCCGGAGGAGGACGGCTCCCCGCCGAGTTGAGCCGGGCGCAACCGTGGCTTCCTGCCCCTTCCTCCCTGTGGGGGGACAGAGCGTCGTGAGCTGGGGGAGCGGCGTGAGACCTGGGGTGCTGGGGGCCGGCTAGGGGCTTGCCACACAAAGAACGTACATGCAGGGTAAGGCACAGGGAGAGTCCGGGGACTGGAGCGGCCACGCGCGCGTCTCTTCCGCAGGTGGCGTGTGCTGGCTCCAGCAGGGCGGGGAGGCCACCTGCAGCCTGGTGCTGAAGACGGACGTCAGCCGGGACGAGTGCTGCGCTTCCGGCAACATCAACAGAGCCTGGTCCAACTTCACCCACCCAGGCAACAAGATCAGCCTGCTGGGATTCCTGGGCCTCGTCCACTGCCTGCCGTGCAAAGGTGAGGAGGGGTGGGGGCTCCCGACGCCGCACGGAAGGGCGCGGGGGGGGGCGGGACGGGAACCTTCGGCACGTAGAGGCGTCACCTGCTGGAGACGCACTTGGCCTTAAACCCTGTCCTGGCACCCAGGCCACTGTCCGCACCGTTCCCCACGCGGGGTCCGAGGACCGCCGGGGTTACGTGTTTAATGCACCCGGGGTATCGATGCTTTATTCTGAGAACGCCAGCCTCACCCCCGCTGAGAACAGGACGAGAGGCGGTCTAGACACCCCCTGCCTTGGAGGGAGGACGCACCGATCGAGGAGCACACACACCCCACCCCACCCCCCGTGCCCCGCGCTGACCCGGCAAGGACCCAGAGAGAGCACTGGGGAAGGACTTGGAGGGGATGGACATTAGATGGGGGTACTGGGAGACGATTAGAAGTTTGCTGGATGCCTACCAGAGGGAAGAGTGCGCTGGGTCCTAGGGCCAGTCTCTAGGAGGGAGGGGTGCCACCGGGCAGGTTATCCAGGAGGAGGCTAGGCAGCCCCGAAAGCCAAGCCCAGGAGCCCACACTGACATAGGATCAGTCTCAGTTAGGCCTGGTCCGCAGCTCACACGCCTCTCCTCCAGACCCCACCCCTAGCTTCCGGGAAGAGGGAAGAGCACAGATCTGACCAGGGCATGAACTGGCCTCATCTGGCCCTGGGAGCTGGGGCGGGAATCTGCCCCCCCTTTCATTCTTTGATTTCCTAAAGCTGGCTGGAGGGTCATGGGCCATGTGGGGGTGCCCAGAAGTAACACTGTAATGAGGGTCCCTCCAGCCCCTCATACAGACAGGGATGTTCTCCAGACCCACAAGCAGCTGACCTAGGAGAGGAAGAGATGACCACTCTGAGTCTAGCATGAAGTTCTCAAGCTAGGATGTTTTGGGGGTCCCCTTGTCCCCCGTGAACAGCCTCAGTTTCTCCATCTGTAAAACGATGAACAGCATATTAAAAGGGACACACGGCCAGGAGTGGTGGTGCAGGCCCAGATTCCCAGCACTTGAGAAGTAGAGGCAGGAGGATCAGGAGTTCAAGGCTAGCCCTGGATACATGGCAAGTTCTAGCCAGCCTGGGCTACACGAGACCCGGTCTCAAGAGACTATCGACTTTGTCTTGTCGAGCCTCGTGTGGGGTGAGTCCCTCCCCCATGCCTCGCTGGGGAGGTCCAAGTGGGAACCGACAATGCACACGCCCCCCGCAGTTGCGCACCAGGGTGCGCCCGGATTCCGGTGGCACGTGGGAGCCCCACCTGCGCGTGTCCTGTGTCCTCAGATTCCTGCGACGGAGTCGAGTGCGGCCCGGGCAAGGCGTGCCGCATGCTGGGGGGCCGTCCGCACTGCGAGTGCGCGCCCGACTGCGAGGGGCTCCCCGCGGGCTCGCAGGTCTGCGGCTCCGACGGCGCCACCTACCGGGACGAGTGCGAACTGCGCGCCGCACGCTGCCGCGGACACCCCGACCTGCGCGTCATGTACCGCGGCCGCTGCCAAAGTAAGGGCCGCGGCCTCGGAGGGGCGGGGCCCCGGGGGGCGGGGCCGGGGAAGCCGAGGAGGGGAGGGGTCATGGAAGAGGCAAGCCAGACCTGGGGGCGGGGCCACGGCGGGCGGGGCGGGGAAAACAGAGGCCCGGAAGGGAGGGGCGGGGCCATAGAAGATGCAGGCCGAACCTGAGGATGGGGTCATGGTGGGCGGGGCCAGGGAAGTCGAGGGTGGGGAGGGAGAGGCGGGGCCCGGGAAAGGGGTGGGGCATATGGAGGGGTGGAGCCCAGACGGGCGGAGCCTGGGAAGAGACTAGAACCAGGTAAGGCCTGCTGAGGGGCGGAACCTTAGGGGAGGTGCGACCAAGTAGGGGCGGAGCCTGGAGTAGACTTAGGAAGAGAGGGACCCCTGCAGGGACACGGCTTGGGAGGGGCGGGGCCTAGGGGGCGTGGCCTGCAAGCGTCCGGGCCAAACGTTGGTTAAGCGGGCTCTGTACGGGTTTGCTGCCTAGGTCAGCACCCAACCTGAGGAAGGGGCGGGGCTAAGCAAAACGGCGGATCAGGGCGGGTGGGTGCAGAAGTGGGCGTATTCAGAGATGAGCCCGAGCCCCGGGATAGCGACGGCTGTGGGGTGTCCAGGGACAGGGTTGTGCGCGGCGGCACGTTAGCGCCCCGCAGCCTGTCCTGCAGGGCCAGCGCGGGCCCTCACCCGCGGGCAGAGGCTGCGGATGGATGGGCGGGTCGTGGGTGTAGCCAGAGAAGGCTGATCCGTAGAGCTCGGTGGAAAGTGTTCGGGTTTGACAGCTGGGTGGAGCTTTGTCCTGGGGGTGGGGCTTGTCTCTGGAGGGCGGGGCTTGACAGAGGTGAATGGGGCTGAGTAGAGCCCGGGTGAGGGTGATCGGTTCCAGGGGACCGATCTTAACAGCAGGTTAGGGCTGCTGGCCTAGGGCGGGGCTTCAAGAGTGGCAGTGCCTCTACGTCTACGTGCCAGCAGTGAGGCTTTCCGGCGGTGTCCTCTTCTGAGGGTAGCTGGACTCACGGGAGGGGACACCACCGCCCTCCCGACCCTCCCTCCTCCTCTCGGGCCTACAGAGTCCTGCGCTCACGTCGTGTGTCCGCGCCCCCAGTCGTGCCTGGTGGACCAGACCGGCAGCGCGCACTGCGTGGTGTGTCGCGCCGCGCCCTGCCCGGTGCCCTCCGGCCCCGGCCAGGAGCTCTGTGGCAACAACAACGTGACCTACATCTCCTCGTGTCACCTGCGCCAGGCCACCTGCTTCCTGGGCCGCTCCATTGGGGTTCGCCACCCAGGCATCTGTACAGGTGAGAAGGGTGGGTTCTGGGCATCCAGTCCCACCAAGGAACGGTGCACGCGCTCACTCTGGCGCGTTCCGGTCCCCTCGTTCCCGCAGGTGTCCACAAGGTACCATCAGAGGAGGAAGAGAACTTTCTGTGAGCCGAAGCCACCGGGCCCGGTGTTCGAGGCCGTTCCAATTTTATTTATTGTCACAGAAAAGATTCTAATTTATGTCACATGGACATTCCCCACGCCTGGCCTGGAACCACTTGGGGGTCTCCTAGGATCCTGGGCACACATTACAAGGATTGAAGGAAGATTTTAACAGAGCCGGCATGTGCCATCACCAGGTGCTGGGATCAAGTCAGGACCCCAGACACCCGCTGCCTCAGGAGGGCAGCTTCATGGAGACTTCAGCCTCGACCCCTCCATCCACCTTCTAGGCTGGAGCCGAGGGAGGACGCCTCTGCCTGGAGATAAGTCTCAGGGCACAGCCGGTGGCAGTGTGTCCACCTCAACCACTGTTCACACAGGGCCTCCTGGCCTCAGATCAGGGGCAGTCAGCATCAGCCACTCAGGGTGGGCCCCGGCTCACTCGCAGGCCCAGGGTAGCCTGCGGACACCGGGACTCACCATTCCCAGAGCATCCCCTGAGTCACCCTAGTGCCGACTCCCCTGTTCCCAGGACTCCCACCTCGGCCTGCTCGTTGCCAAGCCCAGCCACGGGTGCTAACACCAGCCAGGTGCTGTTGGGTCTGACCTAAAGACCACTCACCCTTCGCTCTGACAGCTGCCACTCAAAATTACCCACATGTGCCTTCAGAGACACCAAAAAGACCAGGAACCGTAGCTCAGTAGGCAGAGTGCTCTCCTAGCGTCACAAAGCCCTGGGCTCCGTCCCCAGCACCCCACCAAACGGACATGTCCATGCACACCCATCATCCAGCACTGGGGAGGCTGAGGCAGGAGGATCGGGAGTTCAAGGTCACCCTTGGCTACATAGTGAGTTCAAGGCCAGCCTAGACAACAAGAGACTTTATCTCTTAAAAAAAAAAAAAAAAACTTAAAAAGGAACACAAAAATGCCAAGCCACAGCGAGAAGACCATAGGAGGGTGCACAGCCCTCCCCAAACCCCACCCCCCAGTTTGGGGGCAAGGAGTTCCCAGGGTCTTCCTATCATTGGCCAGACCCCAGCCGTGCCTTTCTTGTAATGTCCCAAAACAGCGTCCTTAGCGGGAGCTAAGGCAGCCTCTCCCACCCTGGGGCTCTGCCTCACCAAAGAAATAAAAGATGATGAAAACCACATTGGCGACCAGCCTCTGCCGGCCTCCGCTCTCTCTCTCTCTGAGCCTGGGGACTAGGGTGGAGCGAGGGACTGGCCATGAAAGCTTCCAGGGAGATATGATGTATGTCACGGGTCCCTGGGAGGGAGAGGAAGTGGGCGCTTCTGGGGTCCTGGGGTTACTTGAACAAGACAGCTCTAAGATGCCAGCTTGCCCAGGGATCACCGGTGACGGAACTCAAACTAGGGGAAATGACAGTCGGGAAGACGATTAATGAGCTAAGATGTCTCAGCATAGGTGGCTAATCTGGTTTTCAAGGAATGGAGTGATATCTTTTTTTTTTTGAGGGGTCCTCACTATATAGGTCCCCTGTCGATATGTTAGTGGGGTTCATCTGCAACCCTAGAATGGGGAGTATGGTCTAAGAGCAGGTGATCTTGGGAAGGGTCATAGTGAGTGTGTGGTTTAAGGGCACTCCTGGAGTTTGACCACATATCAAGCCATCAGCCATGTGTCTAGTAAGCCAGCCTTCAGTACTTCAGTTCATTTAGGATGGATGCCTGCAGCCCGAGCCCCAAGTTCTGGAGGTTCTGGCCAAGCCACGGAACATTCCAAATCCGAGCCAATGGGCACAGGCTGCCGTTCATTTCTTCACCAGTCGGGGCCTGAGATTCAAACAGCCCTCACGGAGCGTCCCGTGGAACCAGGGGAAGAACTCCGCACCACACCCCAGATCCAGGCCACGAAGGCTGACACGCGGGTGTAGACATCTGGGGTCTTGGGGTCAGCACACCAGAGGCCTGAGAAGGAGGCAAGGCCCTGGGCCCGGTTCCCACAAACCAAGGGCCCCCCAGAGTCCGCCTGGGGTGGAAAAGAAGCTGAGGTTAGGTGTTGCTCTTGGGTCTTGTGTCCCCCCCAAAGGAGTCTCTTAGAAACACACAGGTCTGTGGTGTTCGAGCAACGCCCAGCCCGCGTGCCATGTGCACCGCCCTCTGGCATGTCTCCCCTCAAAGCTGAAGTTTCCATCCCCGGCTGTCTTTCCAGGGTTCCTCAATATCCACCCAAAGTCCCTCAACTCTCTGGTCTCGCCACCCTAAGCTCTGTATAGAGTCAACTCTTAGGAGCCAAGCGACCAGGAGCAGGTCCGCTTCTGCGCCCTACTGGATGCCCCTCATATGTTTTCCGTTACAGCCCCAGAGCATTTTCTCATGCAGGGTTCAGCCTGGAGAATGAATGTAACAAACTCTGTATGGCTTTCAACCACCCCTCACCTTCCTGAGCCTCGGTTTCTCCGCCTAGTCAAACAGCGGGACTCAGTTCTCAAAGGTAGGCTCTGTCCAACCCTGACCCTTTTTGTGAGCCTCCACTTCCCCCACAGGGCAAGCAAATCGTACCGAGCAGAAACCACGCCACCGGCGGTCCCTGCTGTGGGTGCAGAGCATGGTGGGACTCAGCAGGCCCTGCCAGGAGCCGTTGCAGACATTCAGGTCCAGCACGCGCACCTCAACTTCCATCAGACCCGGAGGAGGCTCCTCAAAGTCAGACAGGAAGCCCCAACCACTCACGAGGCAACGTGTCCCGGCCAAGGGTGGCCGGGCACCTCTCCGTGGCAGTCGTAATGGCTTCACGGCAGGGCCCAGGACAGCAGAGCCATTCAGCTGTTGGCAGAATGCTGAGTTCAGCGCCACCTGCCCCTCCCACCCGACTCATCGGCCCTCTCATACCTTAATGTCCTTCAGGGACACCAAAGTGGGGATTGTGTCGAGGATCCATAGCAGCTTCGGTCAGCCGACCACCAGACCCGGTCCCCTTTGCCTCCTGCCCATTAGACTCCATCACGGACCAGGGATGTGACCTCCCAACTTTGCCTCTCAGCTTGCCCCTCCCGCCTTAGCCCCCCATAACTCCCATGTGGGGGGAAGGCTCCTGGCCCACCATTACAACCTCCCCCCCCCCCGAGAGATACCCACCTAGGAATACCTTCCCACTCAGCCTCAATTTAGATGTCACCTCCTGCAGGAAGCCCCCCAAACTCCCCGGTGCGAACAGGTACCTGGGATCCCCTGTGTGCCACTTTGACCAGCCGGCACCCCGTGAACTGTGGGGCTTTGTGAGGTGGCTGCCTGAGGCCTCGGCAAGGTCTCCCGCCACCCAGCTGGAGGGTATGGAAAGATCAGATCCCAGGGAAAGGACTGGAACTTCTAGCTGCCCCTTTGCCTCAGTTTCCCCATTCTCTGCAGCGTCAGTTACCCCATTTCCCAACCTCAATTTCTCTATTATCCCCAGCCTCAGTTTCCCCACTCATACCAGAAGTCAGATGACTCTGGGGGGGACTCACCCCCAGCCTCTGGCTGTGGAAACCCTTGTTCCCTCCCTTTTGTGCTAAGAAACCGCCAGGTTCTGAGGCCCACAATGCACAGAGAGAGCGCCAGGGTGTCTGTAGGCCAGCTCTGAGGCACTCCCTCCAGAAACAGGACTCAGGAGCTCTTGGCTTTAATTTTTGTTCTGACAGAGATGGGAGCTATGGAGGGTTCTGTGCAATGAAGGGTATGACAGAATTCAGGGTTTAAGGTGTGCAAGCCATTTTCAAACAGAATTCAGGGACCCAGGCACAAACCGGTGGTAGAGCCCTTTGCTAGCGTGCAAGAAAAGGTTCAAGCCGGCGGTGGTGGCACACACCTTTAATCCCAACACTCAGGAGGCAGAAGCAGGCAGATCTCTGTGAATTAGAGGCCAGCCTGGTCTACAGAGCGAGTTCCAGGACTGCCAGGGCTACAACAGAGAAACCCTGTCTCGAAAAGAAGAGGAAAGAAAAGAGAAAAGGGTTCGTCTCCAGCCCCACTCGAAAAGTAAAAGGATAAACCCAGAAGTCAGGAGGGCCCGGATCTGCCCCCCCGCCCCACCCCCATCCCACCCCCACCCGGAGGCTCACCTTCAGCAGGCAGATGTCGTTGGCCTGTGTGGCGGGCTGGTAACCAGGATGCCTGACAATAGCTGCAATGCTAAACACCTGTTTCGTGGGCTCCGGGGTGAGCAGTGCGTGGGCCCCCAGCACCACCAGGCCAGTGAAAGGGTCCCTGCCGGGAGACAAGGGGGTGAGATCACCAAGGCTGCTCTGCTCCCACAGGCTCATGCAGCTCCCCACCATCTCGGGCTTGCAGCCCCCTCCACTGCAGCAACGCTCCAGTCCTCGCAATATTAAAGAGTATAAAAATGACTTCTGAACACAGCGCGACCTTATCTGTTGCGATTCTTCCTTCCATGGCACTGTTTTGTAGTACTGAGCATGAAACTAAAAGCCCCACGTTCCTTGCCAGGTAAGTGCTCTACCTCTAAGCTGCCCCTCACTGGAGGATTCTGGGAGGGTTCCAGCCCCTGACCACGCACCCAGCCCCTCACTGGAGGATTCTGGGAGGGCTCCACTCTGACCACGCCCCCAGCCCCTCACTGGGGGATTCTAGGGAGGGCTCCACCCTGGCCACGCCCCCAGCCCCTCACTGGGGGATTCTAGGGAGGGCTCCACCCTGGCCACGCCCCCAGCCCCTCACTGGGGGATTCTAGGGAGGGCTCCACCCTGACCACGCCCCCAGCCCCTCACTGGGGGATTCTAGGCGGGGGCTCCACTACTCAACTACAACCCTATAACTATTTGTTTATTTATTTATTTAGTTATTTATTTTTATTCGAGCCAGGGTGAGTCTGTATCAAAAGCTGAGCTTCAGTTTTCCATCCTCCTGACTCAGCCTTCTGGCTAATTGGAATTCCTAGACGCCATTCCTGGCAGTAATGGGAGTCCTAACAGTAACACCATCTGCTTCAGATGAAGGTGATCATGGTTATTATCCTTGATTGTTATCACCAGAAGTGCCTGGGGTGGGGGTTGGCTTCCTGATGGCCTTGAGTTTAATCCCTCAGGGGGCCCAGCATGTCACCTGTCACTGAAGCAGTGGGCAGCAGACACCACCCAGCGGGCGTGGACCAGGAAGCCTCCGCAGTGGTGCTGGCCCTCGAAGCTCACAGAGACCATGTAAGGCCGGGAATGGGGTATCACCTCGTGGCCTCCGATGATCTGGGATCCGCAGCAACCTAGGACAGGTGTGGCTATGTGAGGGACAGGGACAGGGAGATGGAGGACAGCCCTGGCAGGGAGCAGGGGCAGAGGCTGGGATAAGAGGCACTCAGGAGGCAGAGGCAAGAGGATCTCTGTGGGTTCAGGGCCAGCCTGGTCTACATGGAGAGTTCTAGGCCAGCCAGGACTTGCCTAAATAAGAGACAGAGATAGACAAAGAGAGAGAGTGTGTGTGTGAGCGTGTGTGTGTGTGTTTGATGGCTGGGGCTCAGTGGACAGGACACTCACCTAGCACGCACAAGTTCTGGATTGCATCCTCAACACCATATAACCTGGGTGTGGCGGTGCATACCTGACATCCCAGAACTCTGGAGGTGGAGGCAGGGGGATCGGGAGTTCAAGGTCATTCTCAGCTGCCTGGCCATTTTAAGGTGCCTGGGCCACACAAAACCCTACTCTCATTAAGACACATGGATGGATGGATGGAGACAGGCCAGCAGACAGACATAGGAGAGAGAGCAAGAACAGGAGCCTTAGGGCCAGTGAGATGGCTCAGTAGCTAAAGTCACTTGCTACCTAAGCACCCACACAGTGGAAGGACTCAACCGACCCTGCAAGTTTTCCTCCGGTGGTCACCAGCACCACAGACACGTGCCCCTCAAAATCAATACATTCAATTTTAGAAATAGGAGGCTTGGCAAAACGGCCCATTATTTAAAACCCCTGGCTGATCTTGTAGAGGACCCAGGTTCTATTCCCGGCACCTACATAGTGGCTTAGGACCCCAGTTCCAGGGGGAATCTGTTGCCCTCTTCTGGCCTCTTCAGGCACTGCATGCATGCAGACAGGCAGGCAAAAAATACACAAAATACAATAAGACACAATGATACAAATAATGCAGACACTCAGACACATAAGAAGAAAAGCAATAAAGAACAGGAAGCTCAGACCACCCCAATCTTGTACTGAGGTGACTGAGATCCCTGCCGGGCCCCTCGTACTTCAACCCACAGCCACCGTTCCAGGCTCAGCAGCTAGACTAGGCGTGGGTCCCGTTTGGGAGCCTGGGGACACCTAGGGTACACAGGTAGGGTCTAATAGCGGTTTGGAATTCTCACCAGGAGTCCTCATGAGCTGGGTCAGGGCAGCTGCCACTGTCAGCAGCAGGCAGGCCGGGCCTCCGGTCCAGGGCACCATGGTTATGGCAGGATGGCGTCTCAGGCAAGGTCTGCAGGTGCCAGAGGCACCCACACCAACGGTCCGGCTGAGAAAGTAGGAACAGGGCTGTGGTCTGTGGTCAGGAGGTGGAGCAGGCGTTTCTGGGAAACAGGGAAGGTGATTCGATTCAACTGTCCCTTGTCCCAAAGACTGCTGCTCACGAAAGCAACAGAAACTCAGAGGCAAGATCATTTGTGAGCTCAGGCTAGCCCAACACCTTGCTACTAGTCTCTCTGGCCCCTGCCTCGTGCAAGCACTTTGACCCTTGACCTCAGTTTCCCCATCATGATCTCTAAGTCTGGGAGGGCTGGCCCTTTGGAGAGCTCTGGATTTGGCTTTTGTGCATTTATTGAGCTCCTACTGTGTACTAGACTTCGCTGGGAGAACTGGGGATATAGCAGAGTGACCCTGAGGCCTGAGGTCCAGAGACCACCCAGAGACAGATGATCTGGATGGGCTCAGGGTGCACAATGGTGCCCAGGCAGTGAGGTTCCCACGAGGCTCAGGGAGGGGGGAGGGCACAGGGTCAGCAAGGCCACCCTGCTGGAGAGGGCACGGCTGCCTCGGCTCCCCACCCCCCAGAAGCTGATTTCAACCATCCTGAGGACCCAGGACGGAGCTCTGCATCTCAGGCTCTGGAGGAAGCCTCAGACATAGAGCACTGGGAGCCGGGGCTGGGGAGGGTGGCGGCAACCAGACCACAGAGGGTAACGAGGGACGGAGGGCGAGATCCCAGACAGAGAGGGCTCAACACGTACAGAGAGACACAGAGTGAGGAGAGAGAGACAGTGTGCAACAGAGAGAGAAAGAGAGAGGAATGCAACCACAACAAAGAGAAGGAAAGAAAAGAGAGTAACAGAAATGGAAGGAGACAGGAGACACAGATAGAGGAGAAGGACAGAGGGACAGAAAGGAAGCCAAGCTCGCCGGTGCGTGCCTTTAATCCCGGCACTCTGGAAACCTGGCACCGTGGGGCTCTGGGAGTTTAAGGCCAGCCTGGTTTACAGAGTGAAACCTTTCAAAACAGAAAACCACAAACAAAAACAGGAAAGGAGCTGGGGGGGACAGCTCAGCGGTTAAGAGCAAGCACTGGCTGATCTTCCCGAGGACCCAGGTTCGGTTCCCAGCCCCTACAAGGCGGCTCACAGTGGTTTGTACCTCTAGCTGCGGGGGGAATCTGACACCCTCTTCTGGCCTCTTTGGGTACTGCATGCACATGGTGTACGTGTACCAGAAAAGACCCATAACAAGAAAAAATACTAGAGACGGAAGCAGAGGTGAAGACAGACACACAGAGGGACAGAGTGGAGGAAGGTCCGCAGCCATGGCAACTACGTAGAGAGAGGAATGGTGTCCGCAGCTTGGACGTGCGCCCAGCTCCACCTTCGGGGTCCTAGCCTTCCTGAACATCTTTCCAGCCCTGTTCAGCCCTGCCTGGCCACCTTGAGCCACTTGAGGGCCCGGGGGGCACATGGCCTCGGCGTCGTGGAGACCTGCCGGGGAGCACCGGGCCCCTGCAGTGGGAGCTCAGCGCAGCGCCGTGCGGCTGGAGGGGGAGGCTGGCCAGAGGCGGCAGGTGCGCAGGACTCGTCCACCCCGTGTCAGGTCGCGTCTCTCTTTTGGTTGTTGGACAGTGAATGGGGACCAGAGAGGTTCAGTCTCTCTCTCAGGAGATCAAAGAGCGAGCGAGAGAAGAGCAGGTGCAGGGGCTGTGGCCCCCGCGCTCCTCCGTTTCCTTCCGCCTTGGTGAACGGTTGTGAAACACATTACCATCTTGTGTTCACCTCAACTGCCAGCTCACAGCGGCCCTGGGACCCTGCCCGCTCTGGAGAAACACAGGGAGGTCTGCAGCCATTGTTGGGGGGCAGCTGGGAGCCCTGTAAAGATTAGGGCTGGAGAGAAATGGTCCCCAATACCTCAACTCTCACATATGCCCTACTGGGGAGGTTTCTTTTTTTTCTCTCTCTCTCTCCTTTGTGTTATAGTTATTAATTAATTTATGTATGTATTGATTGATTTTTGTGTTTTTGAGACGGGGGTCTCCTATATAGCCCTGGCTGTCCTGGAACTCACTCTGTAGACCAGGCTGGCCTCAAACCCACAGAGATCCACCTGCCTCTGCCGTCTGAGTGCTGGGATTGAAGGCGTGTGCCACCGCTGCCCGGCTCCCTCTTTCCTCAGATAAAGACCCCCCAGGTTGCTCTCAAACTCACTATGTAGCCAAGGATAGCCTTGAACCATGATCCTCCACGTCCTGAGAGCTGGGATCGCAGGTTTGTGTCACTTCTGCTTTTCCCTGTCTTTTTTAATTAAAATTTTTTTCCGAGTTCCTTACTTTTTCAATATTTTATCTTGCCTGTATACATATTTTTCTGTGTGTTGGGGGGGGGGTCACATGAGTGTGGTCCAGGGAGTTCTCTTTTGAGACAGAGTCTCTCCCAGCCTGGAACTTGCCAGTTTGGCCAGGAGCCCTAGGAGATCCTCCGGCCCCTACCTCCCTAGTGCTGGGATTACAAATGCATGCCACAAGTGGATTCTGGGATTAAACTGTCTCTCTAAAGAGATGTTCTGCATCCCTAGTGCATACAGTATGGGCTCAGTAATTCTCTTTAGACTTAAAAGACAGAGGCCCAGGAACAGCAAAGACACCAGCTATTTGTCAGCTTGAGTACCTAATGCAGGCTAAGCAAAATTCAGCACGCAGCCTGTCTTTGTCAATAAAGTTTTATTGATACACAACATACTGCTTAGCAATGTTGATAAAGTTTTATTGATACACAACCACTTCTACATATCTCCTCAAACTCCTTTGGTGTCCATGACCGATCACAGACCCCGCATGCAGCATAGACCGTCTGGCCAAAAATGCCGACAATGTTTGCTATCTGGCCTTTTATCCGGAAAGTTCACCGGACCCTCAGTGTGTCCTGGGCTTTGTTCCAAACCCTGTGAGATGATACTGTTAACCTCTAGCTGCCTGAGGAGGTGAAAAGGCTGAGAAACAGATACAGAATCATACACTCATACACGAGTAAGCCCAGATCCAAACCAGGGGAAGACAGGTGTGATGGTGTAGGCCTGGCTGAGGCAGGGGGATGGATCTCTCTTTGAGTTTCAGGCCAACCTAGTGCACATAGTGGTACCCTATCAAAAGACATCAAAAATAAGGTGCACGGCTCTGGAGGGAGGCAGGCTCAGGGTGTCCTTGTGCCTCTGTACCTACACACACACAAGGTGAACACGCACACTCAACAAAATCAAGCCAAAGGACAGCTACTCTATCATAGAAGCCAGTTTTGTGACACAATCTCCCTGTCCTACCCCAAGGTCTAGTGAGTAACTGTCTAGGGTAGCAGTTCTCAACCTGGGGGTCCAACGACCCTTTCACAGGGGTCGCCTAAGACCATCCGCATGTCGGATATTTACATTCCGATTCTTCACAGTAGCAAAATGATAGTTACGAAGCGGCAACGAAAACAGTTTTATGGTTGGGGGTCAGCACAGCTTGAGGACTGCACAGCCTTAGGAAGGTTGAGAACCACTGCGGGCCGAGGGGCTGCAGACCAGGTTGGAACACAGGGAGTCACGTGGCGCACCGTCTGCGGGTGACAGGCCCTGTTCTTTCTTACTGAGGCTCTCCAGTGCCCTGGGAACAAAGTCTGAGTCCGCTCGCTGCTGCCCCTTGACTCCCTCCGGCAGCATCACGGGGCTGACCAAACTCCTGAGTTCATTAGACCGGATCCAGCCGTTAGCCCAGGCTAGCCCCCACCGCAGCCGCCGCGGTGGCCGTCCCGCGGCTCGGCTCGGGGTGACTGGGACCGGGGATCTGGGCGACGCTCCGGGGTGCAGCTGCGCGGTGCGGGGCGGCTGCGGCCGGCAGGAGGCGCGCGCGGGCGCGCGGGGCGCGGGGAGCGCGCAGAGGCGGCGCGCGCACGAGCCCACCCGGCCGCGCCCGGACAATACCCGGCGCGCCGGGGACGATGCCCGCGCCGGTGCCGCCCCCGCGCCGCGCAGCCCCGGCCGCCAGGCCCTAGAGTCGGCCCTGCCCCGCGCCGCGCCGCCCACGGACCTCGCGGGAGATGGAGTGAGTACCCGGCCGCGCGCGCTCCGCCGCCCCGAGGCCCCCAACCTGGGGGGGACCCCGGAGGCGACGCGGGGAGACCGTCCCCGGCTGCAGAGGGGAGGGATCGTGCTGGGCCGCGCGCTCCAGGCCTGGTCCCCCCAATCAAGCTGGGGAGGGGCACCCGGGTTGCACCCACACGTCGCTTGCAGGATGCAAAGGGAGAGAGGCCCCGCGCGCGCGCGCGACCCTCCCTTCATCCGAGCTGGGCCACCTGTGGGCGGGCGCCCCCCAACCCGAGAGCCTGCGGGACCTCGGGATCGGAGGGGACCCCTCCTCAGCAAGGCTGGGTGCTTCCCGCCTCCCCTCCCCCAGCGCCGGCTCGCTGCTGCGGGCGCTTCCGTCGGTCCCTCCTGCGCTCTGCCCTCCTCGTGGCCTCCCCGGGTCGGGGTCGCAGCCTCCCTGCCGACCCGATTCCCGGCCGGTTAGACGTTGTCCTGAGCTGCCACGGGCCGGAGAGGTGGATTTCTGCGGAGAAGCTGGGCGGGCGGTTCCCTGTCAGGAGCTTGAATCTGATTCCCCTCTTTCCCCTCTAAGAGTGTCCCCTCCCCCCTCCAGAAAAAAAACGGGGGACCAGATGGTGTGTGACTCAAAGGAGTGGCTGGTTCATGTTGAAAACGGTGGTGGTACCCCAGTCCCCAAACCTAGGCTGCTGCGAGCCGGGGTCTGTGTGGATCGGTGACAGAGGTTGATGGTCAGTGGAAGATTTTGTACACAGACGGGGCCAAATGAGTGTGTACGGTCATTCAGGCACGCAGCCGTCCCCTGGGCGATGTGGCGGTGTCCCCCAAGCCCCTGACTCCCACAGGTGGGAAGGATAGATGGTCAGGGGTGTTTGACAGGCCTGGGGGAGGAGAACCACCTCCCGGGTCACAAGCCTGGCTGCTGGGTGACTTGAGTAGTGGAGCCCCACGCAGGGCCCCGTCCCCATCCCAGCCAGGGCTGGGAAGCACAAGTCCAGCCAGCCCGGCTTGGCCGGTGGCCGCTCCCCCTGCCCTTCCCTCTCTGGGTGTGTTTGGTGCAAGACAACTTTCCTCTCGGGGATTAACCCGTGACCCGCCACACCCTCCTGTGGGTGGGAGCTGTCACATCCCTCCTTGGCTCAGAAGGCTGACACCCAGCCCCGCGTGTCCTTTCCTTCAGAAATCCCAGACAAAGGCCTGGCTGCTCCCTCACCCCGCCCTGGGAGCCCAGCCAGGGGCTCAGGGGAGCCAGAGCCTGGACTTGCCTGCCCCACATCGCCTGGCTTGTTTTTCTGTTCGGCTGGCCTGGCCCAAGGGAGCCGCTGACACGGCCAGGCCTGGGTGTGGCTGTGGCCAGGGGCCGGCGACAGACAGGTGGGAAAACCTCCCACCTAGAACGGCAGGCGAAATGCATTTTTCTGGTTAGGCCTCTATTGTTTCCTGTTCTTCCAGCTCTTTCTCCCTGGGGACCCTGAGGCTCAGAGAGGACTAGCTGATGCTCCAGAGCCACACAGCGCACCCAGAGTCCCTTGGCACCTGCTGCAAGACTCTTGTGGAGGTTGATACACAGTTGTGGGCTCTCACCGGGTGGTCACCAGGATGTTCAGTGGGAGGTTGCCCCCCCAACCCCCACCCGCGGGGCTGTGGCTGTGGATGAGAGAAAACCTCTCTTGGGTCTCCAGTCTTGTACGCCTGGCCCTCCATCACAGCCCGTTTCTACAAGGGCTAAACTCAACCCCTCAATGAACTATATGGCCCACTATATGGGAAGTGATTGCAGAGGCTGGGGGTTAGGGGATGTTCGTGTTCTATTTTAAAGGTCATTTTAAAGGCACAGGCCTTTAACGCCTTTAACCCCAGTGGGGAGGTAGAGGCAGAGGAGGGCAGATCTCTGTGAGTTCCAGGCCAGCCTGGACTCCTTAGAGAGACCCCTAACTCAACAACAACAAAAGCACTTTTAAGAAAAAGAAAGATACTCATTAAAGAATTAAAGCGGGGGAGGAGACTGGAGGGAGATGGTCCAGTGGGTAAGAGTGTATACTGCTCTTCTGGAGGACCCCAGTTTGTTTCCCAGCACCCACATGGCGCTCACAGCCTCCCGTAACTCTAGATCGAGGGGATCCGACGCCCTCTTCTGGCCTCCACGGGCGCTGCATGCATGTGCGTGCGCACACTCTAAAATGGAATGAATCTTTGATTTAAAGACCTAATAAAAATTGCTTTTGAAGAGAGGTGGCAGGTATAGGTGGCCCGAGCTGTGGCCATCCTCCTGCCTCAGCCTCCTACAGTGCTGGAGGAACAAGTGTGAGCTCTCAGAATGAAGATGTTTAAAGGGAAGCCTTGGCAGGGTGACGCCTGGACCTGAAACCCAGGAATGCTTGTCCGTCTCAGTTGCCTGTGCCAGGTCTGCGCTGATAATTGAATTCCAGAGCAAGCTTCGGTTTTCTTTGTATCTATTTGGTTACTGGGCTTACTCTGATTTGTTTTTTGGGGGGGTGGCTGGACAGAGTCTGGCTTGGGGTGTCTGTCTGGGTAACTCTGTAATGTTTTTCTCTAATACAAGGAATTTGGTTTGAAATGTGAGTTGTTTTTTTTCTTTTAAATTATTTGTGTGGGAGTGTACGTGGGCACGTGCCAAGGCCCAGGCGTGAGTCTAGTTTTCAGGAGTCCTTTCTCTCCTTCCATCATGTGAGTTCTGGGGTTCGAATTCAGATCCTCAGGCTTGGCGGCAAGCCCCTTTGCCAAGTGAACCGTCTTGTTGGCCCCTGGAATGTGAGTTTTTAAGGAAGGAATTTACAGATGGTCTGGCCAGCTTCGGAACAGGGAGGTGATTTATTCATTTAGAGGTTTTTGTTGTGTTTTTAGTTTGTTATTATATTATTTATTATTTTTATTAGGTCATGGCGCATGTGTGGAGGTCAAAGGACAACTTGCAGGACATTCTGTCTGCCCACCATGTGGGTCCTGGGACTCGAACTCAGGGCTTCAGGTTTTGCCTCGAGTACCTTTACCTGCTGAGCCGGCTTGCCAACCTCTTGTTACTGTTTTTTGTTTTTGTTTTCTGAGACATGTAGCCCAGAGCGGTCTCAAACTTTCTACATAGCTGAGGAAGACCTCAACTTCTTAATCCTCCTGCCTCAGGCTTTCTGAGGCACACTCAGATTTATTCCCCCCAAGGCAGGCTTTTACTGTGTAGGCTGACTTCCAATTCCCCATCCTCCTGCCTCAGTATCCTAGTCTAGGAAAAGTTTTTGTTTTTTTTGGTCCATTCCAACCCTGGCCTTTTCTGTAAAGGGTTCTCCAGGCAGATGGGCGCACCTGCTGGGCAGACCGGCACGTACCAGGCTAACACCACGCGGGGAGATGTCTGCGGTTTGCATGGCCCCCCGAGGCTGTGCAGCAGAGGACAGTGTCTGAGCTCATAGGACCAAGGGCAAGGTGTAGCCGTGAGGGCGCTTGCTTCGGGAGCTGGAGGGGACGGGGCTCATGTCCGGGTGTCTGGGGCTACACCAGGCTGCAGAAGGCTGGCTGTCTCTTGGAGTTTTCACAGCAGGGGAGGGGGGACTAGGGACAATCAGAGCGTATTCGTATTCATGCGTCTGAGCCTGGATCAGACTGGTGATGGAGCCCAAGCTGGACCGTGATGGCCCGGAGGAAGCAGCCCTGTGGAGCCAGCTGTGCAGTGCAGCTGTGGAGGGGCAAAAGGAGATCTGGGGGACCGGTGAGCACAGAGGCCTGAGTTTTGTGACACCTACCACAGGTGTCACACTTGTCCCTTGTGTTGTTGCTGTTGATGTTTGGTTGGTGTTTTTGTTTCTGTCCCTATGTCCTGGCTGTCCAGAACCCACTCTGTAGACTGGGCTGGCCTCGAACTACAGAGGTGCACTTGCTTCTGCTTCCCGAGAGCTGGGATGAAAGGCGTGTCGTGTGGAGCGAGACGCTTTGAGGAGTTTGTGATTTCGGTTTCTCTGAAAACACAGAATGGCTTCTGGAACGTGTTTTTGCGCCCAGCCCAGGTGTAGCGGGTGAGAGTGAGTTTGATTTAAACTATCTGTTACCGGTGACCACGTTTACGTGCCACTGTGGAAAACATGTTTGCCACGTGAAGCCTGTCCTTGTGACCGTGTGCCGCTTGGACTTCTGGGAACTTTGCTCAGGGTATATATTGGTTGAAACTGGAGCGCCGGGGTGGTTTGGTTGATGGGCAGACTTTAGCTGGAGGACTGAGGTTCGGGAATATTGGGTTGAGATGTTAAGTCACTATCAGCTCCTGCTCTCCAAGCTTCGGACAGCCAATAAGGGCTGTAAGTATTCATTCCTCCCCCCGCCCCCACCTTTCCAGGCTGCCTACAAGGTCAATGAAGATTTCTTTCTTCCTATCTTCCTTTTTCTTTCCTGAGCTAGAGAATAAACAAACCGGTAGCGCCTGCCCGGCTCCAACCTGATTCTTGGGGCAGCTTCTCGCCGGGCTGGAACGCTGATTAGAGGGCACCAACTGGCCGAGGTACCCACTGCTCCTCCTGTCTCCTGCACAACCACTGTCTTCTTATGTGCGTGCTGGGGACTTGAACTGAGGTCCTCGTGCTCCCGCAGCAAGCATTTTACCCGCCGAGCCGTCTGTCTCCCCAGCCCCTCTGTCTGGAAAGTCTCAGGGCAGGACCAGGAAGGGGGGGGGGCAGTGCTCAGCCTGTGGCTTGGGGCCTTGGAGGAAAGGATGGCTCTGTACCTGTACGCATGAGCGGATAGCACGGCACATATCAGTGACGTGTCTCGCAGCCATGACAAAGCACCTGATGTGGTCACTAAAGGGAGGGAGGGTGCGCTCGGGCCTAGGGTTCCAGGGGCCATCCACCGGGGCGGGGCACGGCGGCAGGAGCGGCAGCTGCCCACAGAATCCTCAGCAACTGGAGAGAGGTGACGCTGGCCTCGGCTTGCTTTCTCTGCCCCCTTCAGCCCAGGACCCCAGCCAGGGGGATGGCGCCGCCACATGTGGGGAGGGGCCCCCACCTCGGTTACCGACGGGGCAGAGATGTCTCCTCAGATCGCCGAGGCCTGTCTCCAAGGCGATTGTAGAGTGTGTCAGGGTGGCAGTAGTAACCAGAGTTAGCACCTTCTCCGGGAAACCCTGTCCAAAGGATTTGTTAAGGGATGGTTTGTGAGCGTGTGTGTGTGTGTGTGTGTGTGTGTGTGTGTGTGTGTGTGTGTGGTGTGCACGTGGTGCAGGCATCTACAGAAGCCGGAAGGGGACACTGGATCCTCTAAGGCTGGAGTTAACAGATTGCGGTGAGCTGCCGTGTGGGTACTGAGACTTGAACCCAGGTCCTCTGGAAGAGCAGCCAGTGCTCTAACCACCGAGCCACCTCTCAGCTTCCTAAAGTATTTTTTTAAATCACTTTTTGCAGCCGGGTGGTGGTGGTGGTGGTGGTGCACGTCTTTAATCCCAGCACTCGGGAGGCAGAGGCAGATGGATCTCTGTGAGTTTGAGGCCAGCCAGAGTTACAACAGAATAAACCTGCCTCAGAAAAACAAAAAACAAAACAAAAAAAAACAAAACAAGCATGTTTTATGTTTTTACTCAATCCCATCCGCCTCCCACGAGGGGACATGTGACCTACATAGTGATGCCCAGTTGCTAAACCATCACCTCTAGCTACCTCTAGAACATTCTAGAACTCCCATCACCCCCAAATGAAGCCCACATTCAACAGCAGTCACCCCATCCCCTCCCAAGTCCCAAGTCCCCCGAATCCATTTCCCATCCCTGGATTCCCCATCATGGACATTTCCTGTCACAGAGCCCCACACTGTGTCCTTTTGCGACTTGGAGGTCTCTGCAGTGGCACGGGTCGCGGCCTAGCCGCTCATGGCCGAGAATGTCCCGTGTGTGTATGGATGGCCCACGCTGCGGGTCCTTCGTCCACCGCATGGTTTACTGGCTCCCGCGTTAGTTTGTCACACCCCGGACAGAGAGGAGTCCAAGCCCCACTGCAGTAAATGTGGTCCTGGGGGCAAACCCCCATCTTCTACCAGCACAGAGCCCTTCGCGCCTCCCCGGTCCCTCGAACATCGAGCGCCTGCTGTGTATGTGGTGCTGGACGCGGAGCTGGGAGGGAAAAGGCGTTGTTTTTGAGGGATGGGAAAAATAAGTCCTCAGAGTGTGTCATGGTGGTTTCGGGTCAACCTCGGAGGTTGAAAATTAGCGTGCAGCAGGTGAGCAGAATATCAAGTACCAAGGTGCTGGGGTCCCAGCGGGTCCAGAGTGTACGAGGACCACTGGTGGGAGTGTTTTGGGGGGCGGTGTCTGTGAAAGCTGGTCTCTACATCAGAGTGCGCCAGAGTCTCCTCCATTCGCCTGCGAGGACCCAGGGCAGGGTCCAGCCTCTCCGCCAGCCACAGGTCAATAACCAGCGCGTCTGTTCCCCGGCGCCTCTCTCTTACCTTCCCCCTTCCCTGCCCGAGTCTGGTGTAGCCCACAGTGGGAGAGGAGGAGACTCCCTGGAGGACCCCCTGGAGGAGGAGGCTGTGGCGGTGCAAAGGCTGGAGCTGCAGGGCGGGGAAGGCCAGCCTAAGGTTAGGGGGCTTGGGGCAGGCTGGGAAATGCCTGGGGTTTCAGCTCTGAAGGCGTCAAGTCCTAAGAGCTCAGGAGACAGACACAGGGTACCCTGAGAGAGAGGGGGCACCAGACAGGTGGGCCCGGCAGCCCTGGACTGGAGACCGTAGTAGGGGAAGGGTTGCACAGTCAGGGCCGGTCGCCTCTCGCCCAGCCCTGTTGACCGCCCCCACCCCTCCTGGCCAAGGTTAGGGCTTTTCCTTTCACTTAGCCGCAGGAATGTTCTGGGCGCTGGGCTCCACGCCTGACCAGTCTGATCCCTCTCATCGCTGTCCTACTGGACGCTGGAGCTGCCCAGGCTGTGGAAGGATAAGCACAATCAACACCCCACCCCCACCCCACCCCCCATCTCCTATCCCTGCCAGGGCCGCCCTGTCCGCTGGGTGACCTTGGGCCTGTTGCATAACCTCTCTGGGCTTTTCGAAAACAAAACTGGAAGCCAAGGCTTGGGCTGGCCTGTCGCTGGATTCCTATTATCTCATCTGGAGTTGAATTATTGCAAGAGCTGGGAGATGGCGCCCTCCCTGGTCCTCAGCCACCCCCACAGTAGGGCAGGAGCCCAGATCCCCCCTCCCTCAGTGCCTTAAAATAATCTCCAGAAGGTGCGACTGGAGCCGGAGGGTGGGTGGGCACGGGGTGGGGGCTCTGCCAACAGCTCTGAGCCGGTGCCCGCTGTCCCCAGAGGCACCGGGAGAGGCTCAGAGAGGGCAAGTCACCTGTCCCGGACACACACAGCCCACCGCACAGCTTCTAGCTCGCTAGAAGTCAGCTTTTCCGTTTGTATGGAAGACCTTTGGAGATACAGCCATTCCAGGAGGAGGGAGCTTCTCTCAAGGTCTTTCTGTGTTTCCTCACTATGTAGCCCAGGCTAGCCGCTAGCTCACTGAAAATCCCCCTGCCTCAGCCTCCTAAGCACAGGGCTGACGGGATCAGCCAGCATGCCTGGTTTCATTTGCAGGCGCGCGCGCGCGCACACACACACACACACACACACACATACATAAAATAAAATCCAAAATTTTCTGTTTGTTTTTCAAGAAGGTTTCTCCCTGTAGCCCTGGCTGTCCTGGAACTCACTCTGTAGACCAGGCTGGCCTCAAACTCAGAGATCTGCATGCCTCTGCCTCCAGAGTGCTGGGATTAAAGACGTGGGCCACCATTGCCCGGTTTATTTTTAGTTTTTGAGATAGGGTCCCACATAGCCCTGGCTGGCCCCAAACTCACTATGCTATTAGGGATGACCTTGGGCTCCCGACAGCCTCCCGAATGTTCTGGTGACCCAGGTCTCTCGCGCGCCAAGGGAGCGCCCGCCCTCTCAGACTCAGCCCCCTTCAAACTCTCTTTTTCATTCTGGATCTCGAGATCAAAATTTTCAGGCTGTCTTCGAACTCGCTCTCCTCCTGCCTCAGTCTCTCCAGTGCTGATATCCCAGGCACGGGCCGTGAGAGTGGACGCGGGTTTCATGATTTCACCTCCATGGCCTGGTTCAGACCCTTCCTGGAGAGGTGCGTGGGCACCGAACCGGGAGAGGAGCGCCCTCCCGACTTCCAGCACCCACCGCACCGGCCGGGGGCGGATGCTCGGCGCAGGCCCCGCCTCCACACGCAGGGCCTCGCGTTGCCATGGGGACAGCGAGGTTGCCAGGGCGACCGCCTCCCGCGGGCCCGCCATCCATCACCGCGGTGGCGCCCGGGGGTGGGAGGGGTGCGGGAGGGCTCGGCGCACTGGGACCGCGCCGCGACGGTGTGGGGCCGCGAGGGACGGGGGGCGGACGAGGGGCGGACGCTGCCTTCCCGGACGACCGAGAGCGTGTCCCTGGCCGGCTCCGGCCCGGGCGCAGAGCGAGGACACTGCCCGCCTTGTTGTCTCTGCCGCCCGCCGCCGGCCGCACAGCTGTCCCCGTGCCCGGCTCCGTGGCCGCCTGACCCTTTGGCCTGACCCTTTGCTGGGGTGAATGCCGCGGTGGGTGGGGAACTCGGAGTGGCCCTTTGACCCCTGAAGGTCTTGTCTTTAGTTTAATTTGTAGCAATTTTATATTTATTTGATGCACATTGTTGTTTGGCCTGTGTGTATGTCTGCGTGAGGGCGTGGGATCCCCTGGGAACTGGACACAGTTGTGATTCACCGTGTGGGTTCCGGGAACCGAACCTGGGTCCTCTGGAAGACCAGCTGCCGCTCTTAACCGCAGAGCCATCCCTCCAGCCCTTTAATTAAATTAATTAATCAATTTCTGTTGTTTTCCGAGACAGCGTTTCTCTGCTGTAACTCTGGCTGTCCTGGAACTCGCTCTGTAGACCAGGCTGGCCTCGAACTCACAGAGATCCTCCTGCCTCTGCCCCCCCCCCGAGTGCTTTTGGGAGTGGGATTAAAGGCATGTGCCACCCCCACCGGGCCCCCTTAATTTTATTTTTGGTAGTCTCACTCTAGCTCTGGCGGGGTTACGGGTCTGCGCACCCCTCCTGTGGCCCTGGGTGCCTCGGCTGTGGAGAGGAACCTCCCACCCTTCTCTTCCCAGAATGGAGAGGGGTTGGCTGCCTCTGGCTGCGCAGGGGCAGCTCACTGCTCTAGCCGGCTCTGGCTGCAGCACCCGGCCTTGGGGAGAACTCACCCTGGGGGCCAGTGGAAAATGCAAAGGGCCTGGGTACACGCGATCTGCGTTTCAGTGGTTGGGACAGACTGGGGGAGGGAGAGGCTGGAGGGGCAGAGACTGAGCAGGTAGATACGGCTAGGCCACATCAGACGGGGGGGGGGGGGGGGAGGTGGTGTGTGGGTGTGTGGATTCTCTTGCAAGGAAAAATGGGGGTGAAGGCAAGAGAAGGCGCCTTAGTATCGCTGGGAGGCAGAGAGGAGGGCCTCGTGGGAAGAACATAGCCAAGGAAGGGTCTGCCTCCTGGGCCCTGTGCAAGGCCCTCCGAGCTCCGAGCCCTGTCGGAATCCCACTGTGGAAGCCCACCTCACGGGACGAAGGGGGGTCACGAGCTAGCCCAGGTGATTCAGGGATTCAGAAGGCTGAGGCAGGAGCATTGCATGTTCCCGGCCAGCATCGGCTACTTAGTAAGGCCCAGTTTCAGTGTAAAACGTACGGGGCAGGGGTCGGTAAGGGCTTCGGTTGGTAAACCGTGTGTTACCCGTGCACAAGCACCCGAGATCAGCCCTAGCCCCCATATTAAAGCCAGCGTGCCGGACCGTGGCTGGTGTTTATAGCCCCAGCGACAGGCCGCTCCCTGGAACTCCCTGGCTAGCCATCCTAGCCTAGTCACCGAGCTCCAGGCCAGTGACAAAGCCCTGAAGTCTTAAAAACAAGCTGGGTGGTGACTGAGGAATGACACCCAAGAATGGCTTCTGGCTTCCACACCTATATGTATATACGTGTTCAAATCCGTGTACACACACACACACACGCACACGCGCACGTACAAAAGAGTAAGAAAAAGAACTGGGGGCGTGGTCAGGGTGGAGTCTCTGCCTAGAATCCCCCAGTGAGGGACTGGGGGCGTGGTCAGGGTGGAGTCTCTGCCTAGAATCCAGTGAGGGACCCAGTGGAGTCTCTGGAATCCCCCAGTGAGGGCAGGGGTGGTCAGGGTGGAGTCTCTGCCTAGAATCCCCCAATGAGGGGCTGGGGGCGTGGCCAGGGTGGAGCCCCTGCCTAGAATCCCCCAGTGAGGGCAGGGGGCGTGGTCAGGAATGAGCCCCAATGTTGAAGCTCCCAGTGGGGGGGGGTGTGGACAGGGGTGGAGGCCCCGCTTATCACCCACAAGGTTCTGGATTCCATCCCCAGGGCTGTAAAAACAGATAAATCAGAGTGTGCTCACTCTACCAGGCCCCTGGGAGGCACTGAGGGGGAAGGTGCTTCCTGCCAGGAAGGGAGAAGCTGGACAGGGTCACCTGTCAGGGCGTGGGAGCCAGGTCACTTCACAGGCCTCTGCGAGGTCAGGAAACTGGACCCAGGAGTGGGGGGTGGGGAGGTGTCTCCGGCTCCAGGTTGTCTGGACCTGCGTGGGTGGAGGCGTTTTGCGGGTGGGGGCTTCAGGACCCCTTCCCTTCTCCAGTCCTAGGCAAGCTCAGAGCTTCAAGTGTCTCCTGCTCCTCTGTTGCACAGATGGGGAAACTGAGGCCCAGAGAGGTACAGGGAAGCCTTATGCAGGGATTCTGGGAAGCCTGATCCCAGGCCAAGGGTGTTGAACGTGGCTGTAATTTCATTCTATGAAGATAAGGCATCAGGAAAAGGGGGGTGCCGGGGAGGGGTGCCGGGGGAGGTGACTAAGGCTAAACCTTTCTGCCAGCTGTCTCAGGAGCACTAGAGACGGGATCCCGGCTTTGCCAGTGCTTGGCTGTGTGTTCTAGGTCTTGGGCTGTTTAGAGACCCTACCGATACTCATTTGCTTTGCAGGACTGGGAGGTGATGAGGGTTGGGGAAGGGGGTCCTTGTGCCTGACTTGGTTGAGGGGAGGGTCCCTGGGCATCATCTTAACAAGTCTTCCAGTCTGTCCTGGGAGGAGACACCACCACCCCTTTATTTTTTGCTGCCTGATGAACTCCTATATATCCTTCATGGCCCAAGCCTAATGGCCCCATTTCCTATACCCGTCCCAGGTGTCTAGGCCTCTGAGGAGCAGGGGAGGGTCCCCCTGATGGGAATCTGAGGGCGAGGTGGTCCTGGGTTGGCTAGATGGTAAAGGATCTGACTTTGTCTCCTATATGCAGGGTCCTGGCGACAGACACTGCCTCGCAGCAGGAGCGCCTGCAGGCCATCGCGGTGAGTGTCTCCCGCCGTGGGCCGGGCGGTGGGGTGGGGTCTCAGGGCTCTTCCCGCGCAGTCCGGGGATTCAGAACTAGGATGCTGCACACAAGCAGGGAGTTCCCAGACGGTTCCCCAGAAATGAAACCAGAGCCTCTTTTTGTTTACATGTGACCTTTGGTTCCCCGTGGAGGACCAGTGGGGAAACTGAGGCTGGCATTTGTCACTACCCAGTCCCACGGGCTGCAGATGCTCCTACGGTGTTGGGTCCGGGTGCCCTGGCCGTGTTGGGTCCTGGTGCCCTGGCCGTGTTGGGTCCCGGTGCCCTGGCCGTGAGTCCGGGTGCCCTGGCCATGTTGGGTCCGGGTGCCCTGGCCGTGAGTCTGGGTGCCCTGGCCGTGTTGGGTCCGGGTGCCCTGGCCGTGGGTCCGGGTGCCCTGGCCGTAAGTCTGGGTGCCCTGGCCGTGGGTCCAGGTGCCCTGGCCGTGTTGGGTCCGGGTGCCCTGGCCGTGTTGGGTCCGGGTACCCTGGCCGTGGGTCCGGGTGCCCTGGCTGTAGGTCCGGGTGCCCTGGCGGTGTTGGGTACAGTTCACAGAGGTGCTGGGTCTCCTGGGTCACGTTGGGGTGGGCGTGGCCTGCGGTACCCCCGCTGTCCTGACCGGGTCCCCGCCCACAGGAGAAACGCAGGAAGCAAGCTGAGATTGAGAGCAAACGGAGGCAACTGGAAGATGACAGAAGGCAGCTGCAGTACCTGAAGGTGGGTGGGGTGAGGGGTGGGCAGAACTGTAGGGGGCGGGGTCTGGGGGACACTCTGGGCTTGAGGGCTCAGGCCGCCATAACCTCAGTGACGACCTCCAGCCCGACCCTGACCCTAACCCCGACCCCATCCTTAATTCCGCTCCTGACCTCGGTCCCGACCCTAACCACGACCCTCACACCGATCCTGACCGGACCTTGACGCATCGCGACCCCGGCCCGGTTCTGAGCCGCTTCCCTCCACCCCAGTCCAAGGCTCTGCGGGAACGCTGGCTGCTGGAGGGGACGCCGTCCTCCGCCTCGGACGGCGACGAGGACATGAGGAAGCAGATGCAGGAGGATGAGCAGAAGGCCCGGATCCTGGAGGAGTCCATCGCCAGGTGGGCAGCGGGCCGCCCTGTGCGAGTGACACACATGGGTGCATGGGCGAGGGCTGTGAGTGTTCGGGGCCTGAGGACACTTCGGGGACCCCCGTCAGCGAGGGGCAGGTGTCACAGTGTGGGCCTTTCACGTGCCTCAGTGAAGGTTCGGGGCGCCCACCCTCCGGCCGCAGCCAGTGTGGACGGGAGGCAGACGCTGCGGTGGTCTTCCTCCTCCGGGACATCCCGACCTCGGAGGAGCAGGCATGAGGCCTGAGCCAAGCGGGGGTCCCTGGGGGAGGAAGGCCCCCCACCGGCCTCCCTGGGGCGCCCTGGCACCCGACCAGCTGGCCCTTGCAGCCCCAATGGAGACCACAGAGAAATCCGGGGCTGCAGGAAGTCTCGGAGGGGTTGGGACAGGGAGAGTGGCCTTCCCGTGGGGGCTGGGGCGAAACGCAAGTGTTTCCGGCAGGTGTCTGGTGGGGGTCTGGCTTGGAAGAAGGGTGAGCAGGAGGAAGTGACTAACTTCCACACTGCCTGTAAGCAGGGAAGGGACCCCCATTGTCAGCCCGGCCGTGCGAGCCCCTGTCTGTGGCATGCTGGGATTCCCTGTCCAGGTGGAGAGCAGTTAAAGACAGCGCTTGGGGCTCTCCTCGTGTGAAGGGAGCTAACCAACGGCCCCCACCCCCCGCCAGGCTTCCGGTTTCCTTCTTATGAACCAGTCAGGGATCCCGTTGAGTGTTTTCTGAAGTTTGTTTTGGTTTTTGCCTTCAAGGACTTCATCCAGGCTAGCTAGGCCTAGGATCTACTCCTGACCACGCCCCCAGCCCCTCACTGGGGGATTCTAGGCAGGGCTCCAGCCTGACCACGCCCCCAGCCCCTCACTGGGGGATTCTAGGCAGGGGCTCCACCCTGACCACGCCCCCAGCCCCTCACTGGGGGATTCTAGGCAGGGGCTCCACCCTGACCACGCCCCAGTCCCTCACTGGGGGATTCTAGGCAGGGGCTCCACCCTGACCACGCCCCCAGTCCCTCACTGGGGGATTTAGGCAGGGGCTCCACCCTGACCACGCCCCCAGCCCCTCACTGGGGGATTTAGGCAGGGGCTCCACCCTGACCACGCCCCCAGCCCCTCACTGGGGGATTTAGGCAGGGGCTCCACCCTGACCACGCCCCCAGCCTTTCACTGCCCCAATCCTTTTTTTAAAAAAAAATTCTTTACTTTTTGTCACTTGGTTGTTTGAACTGGGATCTCTACCACTCAGACTGACCTAAAACTGGCAGCAATCCTCCTGCGTCAGCCTACCTAGTACTGAAATGATAGCGGCATACTTCCGACGCCTGGTTCGGCACTAATTGTTTCTTTGGGATGTTGCCTCTGACACTGTGACAGTGACCCGTATTTTCCCATTGTCCCTACAAAGCTGACACTCCCTGACCATTCTGAGTGGGAAAGCGGGGAGTGGGGGGGGGTGTGAAGCAACTTAGTACCCAGTGGACTAGGCTCGCAGTGGCTGACCAGGGCTACTTAGCAAGTTTGTTAAAACACGGGGCAGTGGTGGTCACACCTTTAATCCCAGCACTCAGGAGGCAGAGGCAGGCGGATCTCTGTGAGTTCAAGGCCAGCCTGCTCTACAGAGTGAGTTCCAGGACAGCCAGGGCTCCACAGAGAAATCCTGTCTTGAAAAACCTAAAAATCTAAATTTGAGAGGCCACCGCGTGACGCGTCCCCTGCCCCTCTACAGGCTGGAGCGAGAAATCGATGTCCTGGAGTTTGGAGAACCAGCCCCTGCCGCTTCGAAGGAGAGCTCGGCAGCCCCCAGCCCAGTCCGGCCCTCTGCAAGCCCAGCCAAGGAAGAGCCAAAATCAGAAGCCCTGGTGAATTCGCAGCCGGTAAGAGGCCCCTGGAGAGGCCAGACCCCGGGGGGAACCCCCACCCCTTCCTCAGTGCGAGGCAGTGGAAGCTGTGTGACTCTAGAGGTGCTGCATGGCCTCTCTGGACTTCAGCTTTCTCTGTGTGGAGGCTCTGTGCCGGCCGCTGGCAGTCTCCTAGCAGTCTGTGGAATGAGTGGAGAGAGAGAAGCCGTGGCCGCACACGCGCCTACCTTCTGATTTTTCGCTGTTTGTTTTGTCCACTTTTTTGTTTTCTTTCTTTTTTCTTCAAGGGGAGGGGTTGGACTTTGGACCAGGACCTGAGGCACGATGGACAACAAGCACCCAAAACCTGATCCACATCTTAGCCTAATATTTTTATTTCTGATTACTTATTGATTGTTGTTTATTGATTATTATCAATACTTATTATTAGCTATAAATATTCTTTAACACTGATAATTATCATTACTGTATTGTGAGGTGTGTGATGGGTGCCTCGGAGGCCAGTGGACCCCTCTGTGGAGTCAGTTCCCTCCTTCCAACCTTTATGTGGGTCCCAGGGATTGAACCCGGGTCTTCAGGCTCGGGCAGCGTATGCCTTTGCCCTGGGAGCCGCCATCTTGCTGACCTGATCTTTGGGGATGGGATCCCATGGTGTAGCTCCAGCCGGTGTAGAATCAGCCTCGCTGGGCCTGCGCCAGCCACACCCAGCTTTCTGTGTTGTGTTCTATTTGCTGTGTGTGATATGTATGTGTTACATGTGTTACATACGTGTGTTGCATGTGTTACATGTGCGTGCTTACACATGCGTGCCGAGACCAGGAGTTGATGTCACACGTCTGCCTCATTGTTTTTAAAGGCCTATCTGTTTTTATTTTACTTATTTATTGTTTTAGAGGCAGGGTCTCACTATGTAGCCCTGGCTGTCCTGGAACTCACTCTGTAGACCAGGCTATCCTCGAGTCACAGAGATGCTCCTGCCTCTGCCTCCCGAGTGCTGGGATTAAAGGCGGGACATACCACATCGACCCATAAATAATGGATGGAGGAGGCCCAACCCCAAGCCCAGAGAGGCTGAGGGTCTGAGGCCACCCGACTGACGGGAGGTCTATAGGGGCTCCACTGGGGATGAACTTGAGACCTTGTGCATGCTGGGAAAGTCTCTATCACTGCTCCGGAGCCCTGCCCTCATCTGTTGTGTGCTGTACCTGTTTGGGAGACCGGAATGATGCAGATCTGAGTGCTGGCCCCTGCCTGTTGGGTATCACATACATTTTCAGGGTCCGCATCTCAGAGAGGGACCAGCTCTATCATCAGAGACTCCCTGGGCACTGGGGGGGGGCACAGCCTTTCCCCCCAGAGCATCGAGGTCCATGAAGAAAGTGGGCAGGCTTCCCAGTCAGTGTGAGTTTTGATGGCTTAAGTTCCTCAGGCATAAATTGACAGATTTGCTGGAGACCCCATCAGGGGTGAGCCTGCTGCCCGCCTCCAGGCTCCCAGCCGGGGAGGGGGCTTAGGGCAATGGAAGAGGAGGCTGGAATGGACAGCTTTAACCCTCTCCTCTCTCTCTCTCTTGCAGACGCCTTTGGGCACCCCAAAAGGTAAGCATCTAGCTGGGATATGTGGCCTCTGGTGCCCTCTGGTGGCCAGAGGCAGGATGGCGGGTGCGGGTGGAGGGCAGAGGCCAGAGGAGGGCCCTGGGCCAGTTGTCGCTCCCTGTGACATGCTGAGACAGGATGGTGAGCTCCAGGCTCAGTAAGGCTGAGGGTAGAGGGATGGCTCCGGGGTCAGGAATGCCGCTGCTCTGCAGAGGACCTGAGTCTGGTTCCCGCAGCCGGGACAGGCTGCTCACCGCCGCCGCCTGTAGCTCAGATCCAGGGGACCTGATTCCGTGAGTCCCTGTGCACACATGCACGGACAGGCCTATGAACACTAAGCTAAAACAAAATAAACTTAAAAAATACTTCACAAGGTGGAGAGTCATGGAGAAAGACACAGGGCATTAACTGCTGGGTTCCATCTGCTCAGGAATAAGGACATAACACACACACTGCAGATGCCAGGCCGTGGTGGCGCATGACACACCTCTAACCCCAGCACTCGGGAGGCAGAGGCAGGCGGATCTCTGTGACTTAGCGGCCAGCCTGGACTACATAACAAGTTCCAGGACAGCCTGGGCTACACAGAGAAACCCTGTCTCAAAAAATAAAAAAAAAAAAAGAGGAGAGAGAGATGGGGGGAGGGAGAGAGAGAGAGAGGTCTTATATAAAAATACACTTCTTAAAAACAGAGTCTCATGTAGCCCAGGCTAGCTTCCAACTCACCGTGTAACTGAGGATGACATCCTGCCCCCCTACGTCCCAAGCACTAGGCCCACTAAGCCCCAGCCCAGCCCTGTTTGTTTATTTATTTATGTATTTATTTATTTGTCGAGGTACAGTCTCACTACATAGCTCTGGCTGTCCTGGATCTTGCTATGTAGCCCAGGCTGACCCAGGACTCATAGAGACTCACAGAGATCCACCTGCCTCCCGAGAGCTAGGATTAAAGGCTTGTGCCACCACCACATCCGGGCGGGCTCCATATTTTATAAGATCTCTATTTGAGCGTGCTTTCTGCCTGGTGCAGCCAGCGTGGCTGGCGGTATGGCCTAGGACTCTCTGGCCTGATTTGCTGTTAATTATTCATAGGGAGAGTGTCTCCCAGTCTTGCTGTAGAATTAAAAATTAATAATTAAAGGACAATCCACGCGGGCCGCTCAGGGATTTTGTGAAGTCATTTTGGGCCGAATGATGAGGAATCTGTGGGACGGAGCTGGGCTAGCCGCGGGGTGAGGGGCCCTGGGCATGCATAGGCCTGGGGGTGCAGGGATGGTATTTGGGGTGCATTGTGGGGGGCCTTGGGGGTGCAGGTGCATTGCGGGGCTTTGAGGGTGCAGGTGCATTGTGGGGGTCTTGGGGTGCAGGTGCATTGTGGGGGTGTGGGGGAGTCTGAGGTTTCAGTGAGTATGTCAGGGAGTCTGGGGTTCCAGTACATGTTCTGGGGAGTCTGGTCTGGCCATGTCTGGGGACCAGGCATGCTGGGGGTCTGGACTCATGCTCATGGAGGGATGTTTTGAGGGGATCCTGTGATCTTGTCTCTGACTCATGTTTCTCCACCCCGCGACTGCAGAGAACCGCATGTCCTCCACGCCGGTGCGGACCCCGGGGGGATCCACCATGATGAAGGCAGGTGCGTCGTCCCCACTCCTCCCTGTGTCTAGCTGCCACCCGAGACTCGGGCTGGGTGCTGGGTGCTGGGGCTGGCTGGGTGGGGCTCACCCGGCCCCGCCCTGGTCGGGGTGTCTGGTGGCCTCAGTACCCATCCGCTTTGCTGTGACATGCCCACAGGCCCAGCATGGGGCTCTAACCCAGTGCCCAGCAGCTTCTATTCCTAACCTCATCGTGGGGACCAGGGGGTGGCACAGGGGCTGAACATGCTTCCACACCCCTGAACACGCTTGCATCACATCCTGCCTGCTCCAGGGGTCCTGGCGTTACACTGACCTCACGTGGGACCTGACATGTGTTTGGACCCAAAACGCAGAGAGACCAGGGGTTGATGAGCAGTCTGTAACAAAGGTCTGGGAAGGGAGGCCTAGGGCGTTCCTTAATTCAGGAGGTACCTTCAGAACCTCTGATGCAGTTAACGCCGTATGTAGCTCCCCCGCACCCCCCATCTCTTCAGCCAGTGACTTTGCACAGTCCGACTGAATGGGCTGCCTCGCAAATGTAGGTACAGAGGCAAATGGTTAACTAACGATCAGCTATTCATTCAACAAATGCTTATGGAGCCAGGCATGGGAGGGGGAGTAGGTACTCTGGTGAGTGCGAATGGCTGAGGGAAAGGAGAGAATTAGGAGGAGGTGGTTTTCAGGGCCCTGGAGCCAGGACACAGTGGGGGTGGGGGGCACCCACTCAGCCATATGCCCACGAGCGCCCTCTGGTGGCCTTAGGGAGAACAGGCCAGGATGGAGGCGACCACTGGCCCAGGGAACCAGGCCTGGTGCCAGGCGGGCGGGCGCCGTGCTGCGTGGGTCAGCACTGGGACGTTCTAGATGTTTCCGGAGGTGGCCTTGAGAGGAGGGAGCATCGTGGTGCCCTGGAGAGGGACATCCCTGTCGGGTTCAGTGTGAGGTCAGCATGGGGGCGTAGGCTCCTAGCACCGTGAGGAGGCTGGGGTGGGGGCACGGTCAGTGGGCAGCTGAGATTTCATCTCACCGGGCACGGTGGCGCACGCCTTTCATCCCAGCATGCCCTAGGCCGAGGCAGGAGGATCTGTGTGAGTTCGAAGCCGGGAAGAGTCTGGTGCTCAGCCGGGCACAGTGGGCAGAGATGGAAGGGTTTGGAGCAGATCAGATCCGAACCCTTGGCATCGGGGAGCTCTGCAAGGGTCCGGGTGGTGTGACTGCCATCGCTGCTTGGCTCTGTGCTGCTGGCTTCCTTCCCCGGCTTGGCCACAGCCCCAGCGGGGGGCACCTGAGGGCGGTCGGGCCGTGGGGTAACCCCGTGCCTCTCGTGCCAGCCATGTACTCGGTAGAGATCACCGTGGAGAAGGACAAGGTGACCGGGGAGACCAGGGTGCTCTCCAGTACCACACTGCTCCCCCGGGACCCACTCCCTCAGGGCGTGAAAGTCTACGAGGACGAAACGAAAGGTACGAGAAGCGTCCCTGCTGCACAGGCAGCCAGCAGACCGAGGGCGCCCTGTCCCCAGCCCTTCCTCCGCCCGCGCGGCCGTGTGCCCAGCGCTGGAGTCCAGAGGCAGGGTCAGGCCTTGCAGAGCGCATGCCCGCCGCTGAGCGCTGGGATGAGGAGGGAGCGCCTCGGAGGCCTGTGGGAGCGCTGCCAGGGGAAGCTGTGCAGAGGCCCCCCCGAGGTGCGGTGCGCAGGCGCATACAGAAGAGTTGCTGCAGGGGAGAGGGGACTGTGTCCCGAAGGCCGTGGGTGTCTGGGTGGAGGGGTGCTAGTGGTTTCAAAGAGATCGGATTCTGTGTATCTGTGGTGTAGAAATCAGGGCCTCCAGAATGCTGGGGCAAAGGCTAACAACTAAGCCACGCCTCCAGCCCCTCCCTGGGGGAGTCTAGGCAGAGGCTCCACCCACGACCACGCCCCAGCCCCTCCCTGGGGGAGTCTAGGCAGAGGCTCCATCCACGACCACACCCCCAGCCCCTTCCTGGGGGAGTCTAGGCTGGTCTTTCCAGCCTCCTGACTGGTTTCATAGGTGTTTTCCAGGATTGAGCTATGGGGAATTGATCTTGAGGAAGCAAGGGTACATCTAATCAGGGACTTTTTTTTATGTTTTTTTAGCAGGAGCCATAAAGTCACACTTGTCCTCACCCCATCTCTGTTTAAGAAATACGTACATACCCTATAAGTCTCCTTTTCACAGTGTGTGATTTATGAGGTTTGGTCCCTGGTGTACAATGATTTTACCTACTTCCAGAACATTCCATTACTCCAAAGGAAGGCCGCCTCCCCGGTCCCCACGAACTATATCACCCAACTCACTCCCACCAGCCATGAATCCGGACATTTCCCCAGACGGAGTCCCACACTGTGGCCGTTTGTGTCCAGTCTCTCACCGAGGACTGTCCTTAAGCTCCCTCCACGTGGCCTGTGTGAGAGCCTTGCTCCGGCGTGTGAAGGGGCCGTGCGGTGCATGTTGGGTACTGGGTATGTTTTTGTGTGAACACACGCCGTGTCTCGGGTGTGGCAGGAGTCGGACTTTGCTGGTTCCGGTGGCTGTGGCTTTGTCTGTGAAGGACGGTGAGGCTGGTACCCATCACGCTGCGCCACTCCCAGAGTGGCTACACACACCCGACCCTGGGCCGGCCCACCCATCTCTGCACGGTCTCTCAGGGGACCCAGAACCAGCTAGACTGGACCCTGGTTGCTGAGCAACGACAGGGGATCTGTTTCCGTGGTGACTGGTTGCCTGGCGTCTCATCTCTGGAACACAGGCCCGTGGGAAAGATTCGACCCCACACTCTGCACCCCCAATGTCACCGAGAGGCCAGGCACAGGGACTCCTCCTCCAGGGGGTGGGAAGCTGACCCCTTGCTGCATCCCTGGGGCCACCCCTCCCCTCCCCCCCTCCAGTCTAGGATTCCAGAGGACTTTGCCAGGCTGAGGTTGAGCTCCGCTGTAGGGCTGTAGACAGTCGTACCCCTCGGTGAGGAGACCCTGTCCTGACGTAGGTTGGCATACCTCAGAAAGTGACAGCCAAGCCTGGTAGTGTGCGCCTGTCATCCCAGACCTCAGGACCTTGAGGCCAGGAGAAATGCTACCTGGGACTCAAGCTCAGCAATCCTCCTGCCTCAGTCCCGTCCCCCCCCCCCCCAGCGCTGGAATGACAGACAGGCACCACCACAAGGGCGGGCTGTCTCCCTGAGCCTCCCCTCTCCACCCTCGTACCGCCCAGCAAACTCTCTCTGTGTGTCCCCACGCAGTGGTCCACGCCGTGGACGGCATCGCCGAGAACGGGATCCAGCCGCTGAGCTCCTCCGAGGTGGACGAACTCATTCACAAGGCCGATGAGGTCACGCTGAGCGAGGCGGGGTCCGAAGCTGGGCCAGCGGAGCCTCGGGGACTCACAGAGGAGGCCACCAGGACCACGCCGTCCAGGAGGGAGATCACAGGAGTGGAGGCCCAGCCGGGGGAGGCCACGTCGGGCCCGCCGGGCATCCAGCCAGGTCAGGAGCCCCCGGTCACCATGGTCTTCATGGGTTATCAGAACGTGGAAGACGAAGCGGAGACCAAGAAGGTGTTGGGGCTGCAGGACACCATCAAGGCGGAACTGGTGGTGATCGAAGACGCAGCCACCCCCAGGGAGCCTGCGCCGCTCAACGGCAGCGCGGCCGGCAGCGCGGCCGAGCTCCCCGCCACCAAGGAGGAGAACCAGACGGGGACCGCGGCCACGCCCAGCGATGCGCAAGATCTCGACATGAAGAAACCTCGCTGTAGATGCTGCTCGGTCATGTGAGCCGTCGGGGCGCCCCAGTCCCCGGTCCCCGTCCTGCGCTCCACACTCAACCCAGCAGCCCGGCCCTCCCCGGCGCCTGCCCGCCCTCACCCTCCGCCTCATGGGGCCCCAGACACGTGTGTGGTCCCTGTGCACCTCGAGTCGCGGGTTGGGGGGTGCTCTGCCCGTCACCACGCTCCACACTCACCCCGGACCTCTGAGCCGTCCGTCTTCCCCCGGTGAGAGACAGGCTGACCCGTATCAGACTCCCTAAGAACGGGGACTCCCCACCCCCACTGCAGGCCACAGCAGGTTTACACAGGCGGCTCACGCCCACCACGGTCCCAACATGGTGTCCCCTTGCCGCCCCAGGCCAGCCTGTCTGTGCCTTATTGCTACTTTTGGGGAGTCTCTGAGGGGACCAGAAAAGAGGGTCTCCCTGGCCGGTGAGCCGACGGCCTGATGCGGACAGGTGGGGTGAGGCCACACCTCTTTTGGGACCCAGAGTCTCAGAATTCTAGGTTAGAAGGACTGGCGCCTGTGGGTTCCCCCCAGTAGGTGGCGGAGCTCAAAATGGGGAGCCCTTCACTGGGGACGGAACCATCACCCCCAAGATGGGGCCATTGTTGTCAAGGCCCCCAAATCAGCCACTCCCTGCCCTGGGTCTCCCCCTACCACGCACACACTGGGCCCTTCTTCCTGGTGCTAATTTTGGGACCCTAGAGTCACCTCTGCCCTCTACTCCAGTTGGCTTGGACCAGGGTCCTGGGTCTCCCACATACCCCACACCCCAGAAGTTGAGCGGGGTACGTGTGCCCGGCGCTGCGGAGCCTAGCACTTCCTGGCAGGTTTAGGTTACCCACACACACACCTTGAGTGGGAGTAAGGGGACCCCACCCCATCTGCCACCGGCTGGATGGGAGCCGTGGCAGGGGGTCACCCACCTGCGGGCAGGCAGCGGCAGCCACTCGGGTCCCCAGAGGTGCAGCCCTGCGCACAGGCGCTGGCTCAGCCCTCTCCACCCTGCGCTCTGGAGGACCACGCGCAGTCTAGGTCCCTTGTCCTTGGGACTCCAGCCTGCTGTGCAGGGTGTGGCGCCACCTACAGGGCCCTGTCGCCACCCACAGCCGCAGTAGGCCTCGCGCAGAGGCCACAGGGTCTGTGTCCCGCCCGCCCTTCCTGTGGCCCGGAGGAGAGGCGCCTTCCCCGAGGGGTGACCCGCAGCCGCGGCCACGGCCACGGCAGCCCTCCGTCTCCCTCCTCCTGAGTCCCTGCCTGAGTCCCTGGAGCCCCGAGCCTCGGCTGAAGTGCCCTTGCTGCCCCCCTCTGCTTTCAATGTGTGACGAGGCCCCACCCTTCACCCCCATGTTCTTGACTCTCCCAGAGAAACAAATTAAAAAAAAAAAAAAAAGTGTGGAGCCAGCTTGCTGGTGTTCTTGGGTTTCACCTGGGCGGGGAGGGGTGCGGCCTCCTGGTGGTGGAGCCATAAAAAGGCCCGGCCCAGCGGGACAGGGAGACCTGCGGCCACTGCGCCCCTAGGGTGAACTCCTCGCTGAGATCGCCCCCAGGATTCTGCGGTGCTGGAATAGGTGAGAGGCAGCTGTGGGTAGCCACCCCAGGGCCACACCCACGTCCTGGGGCTGTGGGGGGTGGGGGATAGAGAGGTCCCATGGACTCCCCACAAACTCTGAGCTAGGTTCTGAGGAGTAGGAGAGACACCGTTTTATATTTTGTCTCTCTGTGGTCTTGGAGAAAATTTTCTCTGTTGGCCTCAGTTTCCCTATCTGAGTAGAAGAGCTGGCTAGAAGCCCTGTGTCCCCAGCGCACGGGGTATTCCAGGCTCGAGAAGAGTACTGTGATGTCGGATGTGTGGGCTCAATCTGGGGCCCTCTTGGGCCTCAGTTTCCCCCTGGAAGGTGGTTGTATAGTGGAATACCTAAGACGGGAGGAATGCAATTTCAAATCCTGCCTGGCCTGTGGGATTGGATGGGGCCTGCACTTTAATATCCACCTCTGCTACACGGCGGGGGGGTGAGGGTGAAGGGGCCCTGAGAGGAACTGGTGTACCCCAAACCTGGCTTCGACCCTCTCAACATGGTATGTGGCCAGTAAGCTCTGTCCCCCTAGAGTCAGTGCTGGGGAACCACTGACTGGAAGAAGAGACAGAGATTCAGAGGGACTCACAAGTCAGCCCCGGGGTAGGGGGACACAGATCCCAGCATGGTCCCCAGACCCTGAAGACTGTGGGCTGCAAGCACCACCCAGACCCAGAGGGGGATGGTGGGTACTTTAACCGTTGCCTGTCTTCTTGTACCTGTCTGACCAATGCTCCTGGACATTTTATTGGTTTTTTTTTTAGCCTGTGGGATCTGTAGCCAAGGCTGGTCTCAAACTACCAGCGATCCCAAGGCCTCAGCCTCCCGAGTGTTGGGATGACAGGCGCCCGCCTTCGCTGGGCGTATCTGAAGGCTTCCTTACTTCCCGTGAACTTTTGCATGAAGGTGACACAGAGAACTCCTGTTTCCTGGATGGGAAGACAAGGCCTGAGGGGTGGGCAGGGTCCAGCCGGAAGTGTGTTGACCCCTCCCAGAGAGCAGCAACTTGAGACCTGCACCCCAGTTTCATTATTCCAGCCGTGGAATGCCCACATCCACCCTTAAATACCCCTAGATAGATGGGGGCGTTGATTGGAAGAAGAGACAGAGTCTAAGGGGTCCCGCCAGCCAGCCTGGGTTTGGGATTCAGTCTCCTCATTCTGTGGGAACGACAGGCTTTCCTGGGGCCCTGGGCAGGGGTACCCCCCAACCCTGTCAGAAGAACTGAAAAAGGAGGGGCAAAGCCAGGCAGAGGCTCAGTTCCGGCTGTGTGGGGCCAAGGCCTGCAGCGGGCACTGTGCCCGCCCTCGCCAGCCCGAGTATCGTTTTTCGGTCTTCTCTGGACTTTGTCTCCGGTGCCTGGGTGGGGACGGGGAGGAGGGGCGCACCTGCTCCCAGGTGAGGCCTCGGTCCCCTTGGCAACATGTGGCCAGGGCGGAGCCCAGGGGCCTCCCTGCGGAGGCCAGAGCCTGAGCCCGGGAAGCCACCTGGACACCTGGAGCTGGGAGGTGACGCTGGGGACTGACGCTGGAGGGACCGGGAAAGGTGATGAACGAGGAGTGGTCTGTCCATGGGGTGCCTACTGGCAGGGCGGCTCGCCTATGTGGGCTCCCAGGAACCCCCTCTGCACCCCACCACCCTTGGCTCTGGCTGGGGCCCTGTGCTGTCCTTCTGGGCCTGAGAATCTACTTAGTCACCTGCTAACCCAAAGGAACCCTGGGCCCGATGCAGATAGGGCTTCCATCTGCACCCCGAACCCCAGCTCACTGAGCAAGAGACTGGGACAATGGACACCCCTCATGGGCTGTGGGCCCTCACTCCCACCCCCCGGGGGATTCAGGGCCTGACTGAAGGAACGTTAGGAGCCTGTGGCCTGGCTGCTCAGGCTGATCTGGAGTCCAGTGTTCAGGGTCCCAGCCTTGGTTTCCCCAGGTGGCAAGAAGGTCCCAAGGGACAGGACAGAGGATTCCTATGGGCCCCGCCCTACCGGGTGACCCACTGGCCCCACCAAAGAGCCTTTGCCCTGTGGGTAGGAGGGCAGAAGAAGCGGGTGCGCCCGCAGGGACCATAAACTCAGTTTCAGTAGAGTCAAGGGTGCGGCTGAGCCTGAGGTGCAGGCTTCCTGGAGGAGGAGGCCCGAGTTGGGAAGACTTGAACTTGGCAAAACACTTCATCATTCCTGTGTAACTTCCAGCTTGGCTTCTCTGTGCCCAAGTCCCCTTCAGGAGCAGAGATGCCATTGGTCCCCTTATCCTGGGTCCTCGTGAGCCCTGAATAGGCCCTGACATTTGAGGTGATCGATGGACAAGGGCTAACAAGACCCCTGTGGAGCTGAAGGCCTAGAAGGGACCCTCCATCCCCACCAGGGCTTCTGCAGACTGGCCATCTACTAGTGTTGAACCCCCAGGAGACCTTGAGACCCCTGGTGGGTTTGGGGCTAAGTGGTCAGATCTAAGCCACACGAAACATCTATTGAGCGCTTCTGTATACCAGGCACTGAAAGCTGAATTGGGCCTCTTGTCATTATTACAGGTTTTGGTTTTTGAGACAAGGTCTCTCTATGCAGCCCTGGCTGGCCTAGAACTCGCAGAGATCCTCCTGCCTCTGCACCCCAAGTGCTGTGGTTAAGGAAGTGGACCACCACACCCAGCAGAACCCGGTTCTATAGATCCTTGGCAAGGTTGTCCTACCAGCCCAGCCCATAACAAAGAGGGGCCTAGTGGCCTTAAATTCCAATCCAGAACTCCACCCTCTGCGCTGAATCACTGGGGAAGAAGGAGGCTCCTGCCCCAGTGAGGGATGGCACCCATTCTCCAGAGGTCATTGACTGTCCGATGATGAGGGCCGTAAAATGCTGTGCACACATCAGCCCACAGACATGCGGGTGCACACTAGCTGTGTGCTAGAGAATGGGAGACGGCTGGAAGGCCAGTGCCTGGGCACCCAGGGACAGCAGAGTTCATTGAGCCTGTCCTTAGTAAGTGCTTGCTGTATGCATTAAGAATACCCACACACCCAGAGAATGGAATTGTGCCATTCTTAGAAGCTCCTTGACCAAGAGAGTGAAGTGTGGGCAGCAGAGGGATTACCCTCCACAGGAGGGCTGCAAGGAGGGCTGGGAAGGCCTGGCCACTCAAGAGACTCTGCTTCAAAATAAAAAGTAAGAAGAATGGCGAGGGACAGGGCTCAAGGTGGAGCCCTGTCTAAACTCTCCGAGTGAGGGGCTGGGGGCGTGGTCAGGGATGGAGCCTAGAATCCCCCAGTGAGGGTGGGGGCGTGGTCAGGGGGTAGAGCCCCCTGCCTAGAACTCTCTGGTGAGGGGCTCTGGGCGTGGTTCTCCTGTGTGCTCTTGCTGAGTTTGGTGACCCTCTAGTTTGTGCAGAATCACATTGTGACCTTTAGCACTGAGTGGGACTGCAGAAGCACACCTCAGGAGTCTAAAGAAACAAAAGTGAAAGCAGGTTTGAGTGTCCAGGAAGGAGCTGAGAGAAAGCCTGAGCCCCAGATACCAGGTCAGGGTGTCATCTACTGCTCTGCGCCCCACCCGGGTACAGGGACAAGGTCCAAGGCGCTCCCAAGTCTCCTGGGCTTTATGGTGCTGAGTCAGGTGCTGTTGACTGGGTCCGGGTGTCCGGGGCAGAGGCCCAAGGCTGTGAGCCGGGAAGCAGGCTCCGCTGAACTCTCTGAGCCAACCGCTGAGACCCAGAGCCCAACACCATCTGTGAAGGTGCAAAGGCAGCAAACAAGTCTGTGTGGGAACTAGTGTGAGGGCTGAGGGCTGTACCCTCGGGAGGGGAAGGCGTACGCGGCCGGAAACCGCAGAGTCTCCGGTGAAAGACTGGTGTTGGAGCCAGGGTAAGGGCAGGCAGGGCGAGCAACAGCAGCCACTCCAGCTGCGGGCTGTTTGCAGAAGTCAGCAGGCAGCTGTGTGTGACCCCACGTGCCCATTATCCCAGCAATCCAGTGCTGAGGCAGGAGGATTGTTATGCGTTCTGACACCACCTGGGCTACAGAATGAGAGCATGTAAAAGAAGGAAAGATAGGAAGGAAGGAAGGAAGGAAGGAAGGAAGGAAGGAAGGCAAAGAATGAATAGACCGGATAGGAAAATATAAGCTCGTTGTGTGAGCCACAGACTGTAGCGAGACGTTTTGAAGGAGTTTTGTGATCTCGGTTTCTCTACGAACAGAGTGGCTTTTGGGATGTGTTTTTGTGCCCAGCCCAGGATGAGAGTGAGTTCGTTACCGATGGCTACGATTTCTGCCTCTGTGGAAAATATAATTTTTCCATGTGCAGCTCAGCTTGTCCTTGTGATTGTGTGCTGCTAAGACTTCTGGGAACTTTGCTCAGAGTGTATATTGTTGAAACCAGAAGAGCCAGGGAGGAACTTTGGTTGGAGGACTTAGGTTCAAAGATACTGTGTTGAGATATCAGGTCACTATCAGCTCCTGCTCTCAACGCTTTGGACAGCCAATAAAGGCTGTGATGCTTCCTTCTTTCTTTCCTTCCTTCTTTCCTTCCTTTCTTCCTTCCTTCCTTCCTTCCTTCCTTCCAGGAAGGAAGCCGACAAAGGCAGTGAAATTCTATTTCTTTCTTCCTATCTTTTTCCTTTTCTGAGCTAGAGGGTAAAAAAGCACAGTAGCACCCTGTGACAGTAGACACCTAGCGACTCAGGTACAGCTTGATCCAGGAGCTCAGGTGTTTTGGGGAGATGCCATGAAGCGGGTGGGATCGCTCTCAAGATCTTTGCCCGTTGGGGAGCTCTTGCAGCTCCCTGGAGCTGTCCCTGTCCCCAGGTATCTGACCTGGTCTCCTTCTACTTCCTAAGTGAACCTGGACATCGCCCATCCGCGGGAAGAAGGTCATACCCAGACCTCTTGAGATGGACCGAGTGACCAGATACCCCATCTTCAGCAACCCCCACTCAGCGCGTGTCACCGGCTTGGCGCTGGATGACAACACCAGCTACACCATTGAGCTGGTGGGCGTGGGGCCCGAGGCTGGCTGGAGCCGGGGCGATCTGCAAGGCTTGTCCACTGAGTACCAGAGCACGCCAGACGTGAAGAGAACAAGCGTGTCCTCCACCAGACGAGCCTTTCTTGGCGAGCTGTCCCCAAGGTCGCTGTACTCGGAGAATGATGACGAAGAGATAAAGGCATACCAGCTGGGTCACACCAGCAATGCCCTCCGCAGCCGGCCGAGGGACCTGGAGGCCGAGCGCTGGGCGGTCATCCAGGGCCAGGCAGTCAGGAAGGGTGGTACGGTGGCCACACTCCAGGCTGCGTCAGACCCTGGGGATCCCAGAGCCCCCCGCCAGCCTCGGTCCGCATCCACAGAGGAGATCTTGGTGGACACCGAGCAGATTGACTTCCTGGCCGCGCGACAGCAGTTCCTGAGTTTGGAGAAGGCAAACACGAACCCGGTCACCTGGAACTCCACAGCCAGGGAGACCCTTGCACGTACCCCACCGGGAGTCAGCCAGGCCCCCAAGGCCTCCGCCGGGCCCCACCTGGCCAATGGCTATACCATCCCAGTCATGTCACCAGGGAAGGAGGTGATCGTGGAGAAGAGTGTCCGTGCTTCCCCAGCTGGGCTCTTTCATGCAGCCAAGGACCCTGGCCACCAGACCAGAGCAGAGTCCCCTGAGACCCCCAAAGAGACGCCCATTGAGAGGGAGATCAGACTGGCCCAGGAGCGTGAGGCTGAACTACGGGAGCAGAGAGGTCTTGGGCGGGCTGTCGGGCATCAGGAACTCGTACAGATTCCCAGTAGGCCGCTGCTCAACAAGGTGACCCTGACAGAGACGCCATCACGCAGAGACAGGGGCCGCCCGTCCCTCTATGTGCAGAGAGACATGGTGCAGGAGACACAGAGAGAGGAAGATCATCGTCGGGAGGGTCTGCAGGTGGGCAGGGCGTCCACACCTGACTGGCCTTCTCAGGACCCTCAGGCGGGACTCCAGAGGAGTCTGAGTTCGGACTGCATCCTCAGCCCAGATGCCCGAGCCGCAGACCCAGTTCCAGAGGTCAGAAAAGTCAACCGGATCCCACTGGATGCCTACCAGCCATATCTGGGCCCCGGGAGCCCTAAACTAGAGTTCTCAGCCTTCGGAGTGTACAGTAAGCCAAGTGGTGTCCCCACAGAGGACACCAGAGCTGTGGCCTTCCGGAAGGCCACAGAGTCTCCAAGGCATGTCTCAGAATCCTCTGGGAAGCCTCTGACCTCAAGACAAGAGAATGCCAAGCCCTCCAAGGAGCCCCAGCGTGCCAACGGGGGTGTCGTGCGACTGGAGAATTTCCACCTGCGCCCGCTGCGGTTCAGGGTCCCTGACGGCCCCCAGCAGGCTGAGACCTCCCGTACCTGGGGCTGGGAGGAAGCTGGGGCCCCCTTGTTGAGGCTACAGAAGTCGCAGTCATCTGACCTGCTGGAAAGGGAGGTGGAGAGCGTCCTGCGGAGGGAGCGGGAGGTGGCCGAAGAGCGGAGGAGTGCCTTCTTCCCGGAGGTCTTCTCCCCGGTGGCACTGGACCAGGAAGAGAGCCACGAGCAAGGCTCCAGGAGTTCCTCCAGGGCGTCTGGTGAGTAGGATGACAGTTCTGTCCGAGGTCTCCCGGGCTAGGGAAGAGTCGGGAGGAGGAGTTTAAAGACATTTATTTTTCTCAGGAAGTAGATTTTGGAGGGGAAAATGTCAACTTTGTTTTATGGCTCTGTCTTATGGTTTTGAATGCTCTGTGACTGGTGCACAGAGGTTTGCATCCACGTACCCTCTCCACCCATCGCTCCTCTTTGACGTATTTGCCATCTCACTTCGTAGTATTCTTGGCCCGTCGGCGTCTATCTAAACTCTCTCCTGATTGGTCAATCTGTCACAATGAGTTGCCTGTCTATTCTATCAACGTAAGTGCTCCAGACTCTTGTCTGGAGAACCCCCAAGTCTCGAGGCCTAAGCACCGATAAATTCCACATTCCCTGAAGTCACCTCCTTCCGCCCCCACCCCAGGCATCACCGGCAGCTATTCGGTGTCAGAATCACCGCTATTCACGCCCGTTCACCTGCACTCGGGCCTGGTGTGGAAGGTGGGGGCCCCAGAGGATGGCGTTCTGGAGCAGAAGTCAAAAAAGGAAACGTGGGTAAGTTGAGTTGACTGAGGTCTCTGACTGTGTGCTACGGGGTCAGGCACGGTCATTAGACTGACTGGGTGTCTCTTACTGTCCTTATTGTGGGATCACCCTCAGGGTCAAAGGTCAAAGGTCAGAGGAAGAAAACAGATGTTGACTAGTCGTTGGTCACCGTTTGGCTTTGTTTTTATTTTTTGAGACAGAATCTCACTGCATAGACCAGGCTGGCCTCTCACTCAACGGAGATCTACCTGCCTGGGCCTCCTAGGTGTTGGGATTAAAAGCGCGGGCTGCTATACTTGACCACCATTGCTTTTAAAAGTCGTGTGTGTAACCCGAGTGTCCCTGATGTGACGATGTCTGTGATGTCACCGATGTCTGTGGTGACCATGTGACAACCTGGGGTTTTGGTCCTCACCTTTGAGACAGTCTCTCTGTCCGCTGCTGGGTGCACCAGGCTGACCAGCGTCCATCCCTTGTGGGGACTCTCCTGCATCCACCTCTCACTCCCACAAAACAGTGGGATCCCAGGTACTACCGCTTTCAGCTTCACATAGATCCTGAGGGTTCAAACTCAGGTCCTCGCGCCTGCAAGGCAAGCTTCTTACCTCCTGAGCCATCCCCCCAGCTCCCACGATCATGGGATGGACCTCACCCTGGCGGTGAGCTGTACAGAAATCACACCTTCAGCTGGGCGGTGGTGGCACACGCCTTTAATCCCAGCACTTGGGATGCAGGAGGCAGGCAGACCTCTGTGAGTTCAAGGCCAGCCTGGTCTACAGGGTGAGTTCCAGGATAGCCAGGGCTACACAGAGAAACCCTGTCTCAAAAAGAAAGAAAAAGAAAGAAAGAAAGAAAGAAAGAAAGAAAGAAAGAAAGAAAGAAAGAAAGAAATTGATTCAGCAACTCTGGGATCATACACACCCACAGACACTCAGCTCACAAACAACCCTCATTTTGAGTGTAGTTATCCGGGCTGTGCTGACAGGGTCCCCAGAGACCGAAGAGAATGACACACTCCCACAGTCTGCCCACTGGTCTCACAGCATGACCCCATGGCGTGCGGACACGGCTGGGCCCAGTGACCCATATTCAAGTCCAACCGAGTAGCGGCCGCACTCCGACCCTGTCTCCTCCGCTGGAAAGTCATGTGATGATGACAACCATAGGTGGTCCCCTGTGGACCTGTCACGGGCCTGGCTTGGTCCTTATCGCCATACACCAAGACCATGGGCACGGTTGGCCAGAGGCTACATTGGAGGCACAGTGTGACAGGAAAGCATGGCAGACGGCCCTGAGTTTGGTGACCGGGAGACTCTGGGGGTCTCTTCCCATCCAGCCCTTAAAGGGGTGACTCAGCTGTGTGAGAACTCTCAGGTGGGCTCTGGGGCAGGCAGGAAGGAGAACACTGATTCTTATTCTTCTCATCCATCAAGTATGCAGGTATCAACCCATCAGACCGTGTCAACTTAGAGGTGAGTGAGCTCCAGAGGGAAAAGACTAAAGTCTGTCCCTTCCTGTCAGTCCCCCAACCGGGGGCCTGGTCACTGATGGCCTTTCTTCTAGATGCGGGACTGCATTGGCTATCTGCTCTGTTGGTAGAGTTTTCCTGGGGTAGATTGTGCTGTCATCTGCTTATGATGCCTGCCATGGGCACAGATTATGGCAAAAAGATCTGTGTGAGGCTTTTTTAACCAGAAGACAAAGATTTCAACAGATTGAGCCACAAATAAGATGATGATGATGATGATGATGATGATGATTATTATTATAGATAATCTTGGTCATATTATTAGAAGGAGAGGGTATAAAATAAATGAAGGAGGTCCCCACCTCAGCTCTGGGCCAGACCCTCCTGCACTTTGGCAAGAGAGAGCCAGCTGGGGGTGGTTCACATCTCCACGGTAATTCCACACCTCCTCGTGTGCAGGTCCTGGGAGCCACGCGGGTAAAGCGACACAAGAGCATCTTGGCAGAACGCTGGGAGGCAGGCATCTATACCAGTGAGGATGAAGACTGAGACGGGGACTGAACACCCTCCCCACCGCACCCCCCAGTCTTCCCCAAGCCCTCTGGAAGCTGCCAGAGCTGCCCAAGCCTCTGCTGTCAGTCTCAAACAGGTCCCTGTTGGAGCACACAGCTGGAGCACCCCGCTTCACACCTACCCCAGGCTGATGTTCAAGGCTGCAAGTTGGTTGTGTTTTCCTGTGGTGCAGGGTTTGGTTCTCAGCCGGGGCTGAAACGATCTTTCAGCCAGGTCTCTATGTGTCTATAACTTTGCCAAATGTATCAGGCTGGCTGCCCTGGGAGGTGATGCTCTGGGATCTGTGGGTCCAGCTCCCCACCCCCCCACCCCAGGAGCCCTCAGCCCCTCTGCAAGGTGCACTGGTGGGCGCAGAGCCCGCATCTAAGAGGGCTTGATTTGGGGACTGCCATTCCAGTCTTGCCAACCACAAACTTGTCAATGTTGCTATGAAATAAACCTGCCATTAGCTGCCTGCCTGCCTGCACAGCACACGCAGCCCTTGTGGGCTGTCTGGCCTTTCACCTTGGTGATGTCAGTGCCCCCACGCGCACACACACACTCCAAGTGGGCCGAGATCCTGGGAGCCGGGCAAAGAGGGTTGGGCTCCTGTAGCACAAGTGGCTTGGACAGAGAAGGAACGCCTGGAACAAGATGGAGGGGCGATTGTCAACGTCTGTAAAAGTGGGGAGCCTTGGCCAAATACTCCCTGCAGTAGACAATCTGTGCAACCTTCCCAGGTGGCCCTAAGAGAAAGCAACAGAAGAATAACAAGGGTGCTCCTTCCCCAAGGATGCCGGGAGCAGCTGGACACAGCTCTGTAGGTCCCTCTGGGTCCGCCAGCCTCGCTGGGGGAGCTGTTCATGGCGGATATTTTGAGATGTGTATCTTTAAGGCTCCCACGTGAGGTGCATGGCAGTTGTGGGGTGGGAACAGCTAGGGCAGAGACTGGAGGATCCCGGATGGGCTGGGTGTGGGGTGGCTGACGGAGAACATCTGGGCAGAGGTAGCCTGGTCTCAGGAAGTAATGGAATGGAATTTCCCATTCTCAGAAGCTCCTTGATCAGGAGAGTGAAGTGTGGGCAGCAGAGGGTTTACCCTCCACGGGAGGATTGCGAGGAGGGCTGGGGAGGCCTAGCCACTTAAGACACTGCTTCAAAATAAAAAGACCGGTGAGAGACAGGACTTAGGGGTGGAGCCCTGCCCAGAATCCCTCAGTGAGGGGGGTGGGGGAGTGGTCAGGGGTGGAGCCCTGCCAGGAATCTCCCAGTGAGGGGCTGTGGGCGTGGTCAGGGTGGAGCCCTGCCAGGAATCTCCCAGTGAGGGTCTGTGGGCGTGGTCATAGTGGAGCCCCGCCTAGAATCCCCCAGCAAGGGTCTGTGGGCGTGGTCAGCAGTGTCTGGAAGTCCTGCACCCCTTGGCTTGAGGCCCCTTCTTCCCTTTCCAGATTCAGCAGTATAGGGTCTTTAGGTTTCTCTCTGCCTCTGACCCTCCAGCCTCCTTCTGGGGCCCAGCACCAGGGCTTCTGTGGTGGGAGACTCTGGAGCCTCTGTCTTCTGTAGAACGTCCTGACGCCCTTCTTTTTAATCAATCAACAAGACTGCCTGCCATGGGCTGGGGAGGTGGCTCCGCGGGAACTAGTGTGCTTGTCACACAAGTGTGGGGTCCCATGCGTAGATTCCCAGAACCTGCGTGAAGGCCAGGTGGACATGGTGGCTCACCTGCCATCCTGGCAAAGAGGAGTAAGCTGACCAACTACACTAGTCTAGAGGATGAGCTCTGGGTTCAAATGAGGTACCTGGCTTCAGTGTACAAAGCAGAGGACCACAGAGGAAGACATCGATGTAGATGTGCTTTTTCACACACTGGGTTTGATAAAGAACAAAAGGACTTCTCCAAGATGTAAGCCTGAACAGCTACGGCAGAGGGCTGCAGCTTGGAAGAACTGAGTCTTGGTAAACGAGCACCCCGCCTGTTCCATGCAGAGATTTTATTAAAGAAACACATCGCACCATTGACACAAAACCCTTATTTGCATAATGATCAGAATTTATAGCTCAGTGACCCCAACTTCCAGCTGGCAGTCCTGGCACCAGCACAGCGGCGTAAGTCAGACCCGAAGCACCGCGATCCACTACGCCATTGCTGGAAGCTGTGGGAGACAGCCACAGAAGTCCCTTCATTATGAGCAATATTATAAACAAATGCTTTTCACGTGAGTATTCTAGGGGCAGAACATTTCAAACATCAATTGCTTTAGCCGAGAGTTGCTAACAGGCTGGCTCCATCTCAGGAAGCAGAAAGCAGTTTGCTGGAATTACAGGTTTTACCAAGCTACCACTCAGGTGTCTCTCACAGGAAATGACCCAACGCCCCCCACCACCACCACCTCAGCACATGCTTCGGCTTAACAATTCTTTCAAAGTTACAGGAGCGTACATCAAACACTGCACAGATAGTGCACACAGCTTTACAATATCTGACTATAAATTCAGTATCTCACTCCAATCCAATTTCAGTCTCCGGCCTCCACATGTACGCACACCTGCACACACAGGTGCGACCACACTCATGAGAAATGTGCACCCACACACAGATGCACATGTAAACAAACAAAACCCTCCTAGGTGGGGTGCACAGGTCGCCCTGCACAGGGCACTCCGCCAAAACCACAGTGTTGGCTTGACATGTGGTTGGTGTGTCAGCCAGGTGGTGGTGGCAATGGCGCATGCCTTTAATCCCAGCACTCGGGAGGTGGAAGCAGGTGGATCTCTGTGAGTTCAAGCCCAGCCTGGTCTACAGAGTGAGTTCCAGGACAGCCAGAGTTACAACAGAGAAACCCTGTCTCAAAAAACAAAAAAAAACAAACAAACAAACAAACAGAAAAAGCTTTTTACAGACACCTTCTCCCCATGTGCCACAGAGACCTTCCAGCCTGCCCAGCTCTCCAGGGCTGGGCAGCATGTCTACCCAGAACCCCTGGGGATCTAGGAGCTCCTGAGTTCTACTTCCTGACTGGAGATAGCACAAGCCTGGCTCAGGCCATAGAGATCGCAAGGCACACAGGGCTGGACCACACGCCACCTTGTAGCCCAGGGAAGAACATCCCCAGCCAACACCCTCTCACCCCGTGTTTCCTACCTCTCCGTCTCCCAGGCTTGCATTCTTTCCGTGTCCCTCTACCTTGATCTCCACGCCAGTCCTGGGTCATTATCTCTCCTCCCCTCCTGCCCCCCACCCATGGTTCAGGCTCAAAGTTGCCCTCATCTAGGGCCAGCCAGGGTCCTTTGAACCAGGATCAGCATCAGCGTATCAGGTACCAGGTACTGGACCCAGAGCACTCCTCCCACGTTCGAGGGTCCTTGTGATTCTGCCGGCAGGGCCACGGGGACCCAGGCACTCTGGAAAGACCAAGCACAAACAGGAAACTGAGGACTCGAGGCCCTGGGTCCCCTCAGGTGCAAGCTTAGGTCTTGGTCGGAGTGTTTTCTCACCTCTGATCATCTGCAAAGTCCATATGACAGACAGCTCACCACATCTACTAATTCCAGAACATTCCATCCATGCCAGGATGAAACCCTATCCCATGAGCTTCACAAGCTTGCCTTAGGCGAAGCCCTACTGTGCCAAGTTAAGTCCCAGGTGGGCTTGAGAGATCAGAGAGGTTGTGTATTCCTTTAGAGTCACAGAGCCAATCTGTGGCTGGGCTCATGAGGACTGGAGTTGGATGTGGAAACAGCCAAAGGTCTTTTGAAAACAGGAAAAAAAAAAAAAGATTACGCAACCAAATACAACTCAAATTGGCTTTGGCAAAACCAAGATTTACTGGTTCTTGTAATCGAAGGGTTAAAGTTCAGGCTAAGCTGGATGGAGCGTCCCCACTTCCTGTTGCCTATCTGAGAACTGAGAACAAAGTCCTGGCCCTGCCGCCCTGCCCCAAGTGACTCCTTTCCCCCAGCCTCAGTTTCCTCCTTGGTGTGGAGCGATGACTCGTCAGCACCGCCCTCAGGGGGCGTTGCTGGGGTTCGCAGGATGAATGCCAGGTCTTGCTAGTCGGGGTACATCAAGGACCTCCGAGGTCGAAGCAGCGTTTGCACACGAGAGGGCGACAAAGAACCAGCAGCAGCCGGATTCCGGTGGGACAGGGGGAGGAGCCGCGTGCTGGGGTGCGGGTGCGGTGGGGGTGGGATGGGTTGAGAGGTGCCCCCCCAAAAAAGAGCCCGAGGAGGAGAAGAACAGGCCGGGGCGGTGCAAAGCTGGGCGAACCCCGAGAATCTCCCTCAGTGTTCAATGCTCTAATGGGGGGTGGGGTGGCGAGCGGGGTGCACTTGAGTAGATCCCTCTGGATCTATTGAATTTTGTCGATTTATGCACCGACGTGGAGTCGGTCCAGGCTCCCGCCCTGGCGTGAGATCTGAGGTCGGGATCTCAGGAAGGCCTGCTCGGCCATCCCTGGCCGCTTGGTTCTTGCCGTTCTTGACTTTTCTTTCCGCTGCGCGGGAAGCTGAGGCCTCGGCCACGTGTGTGCTACCAAGCGCTCTGACACAGCTACAAACCAAGATTTTAATTTATATTTTATTTATTTACTTGGGGGATTTTTAAAAAACTTTTTCTTTTTTTCGAGACACGGTTTCTCTGTTGTAACTCTGGTCACTCTGTAGACCAGGCTGGCCTGGAACTCACACAGATCCGCCTGCCTCTGCCTCCCCGGTGCTGGCATTAAAGGCGTGTGCTCCACCAGGCCCAGCAACTGTAAAAATATTTAAGTCAGATACAGTGGCGTATTTCTCTAAAGTTTTTAGAGTCTCAAACCAAAACTCAAAACTCATGGGGGTGAGGCAGAGGGATTGTAATGTATTCACCACCGGTTTGCACAGTGAGATCCCGTCTCAATGCATGTGAACGCACAGGGCTGTGGTTCTGAGAGCCCCTCTCACGTGGTGCACACGAGGCTCTAGCCTCCACCCGCACCACATAACCAGAGCTACATAACCAGCTGCTCTGCTGCTAGAGGCGGGAGGGGGGAGGCCTGCGGAGGACGAAGGAAATCCGCAGCCTGGGTCACGTGAGACCCATGTCAAGAATGAGATAAATAGGCTTGAAAGTTCTAAACAACTATCCCAAAGACAGCTGACATCTAACAGCATCAACTCACCTTCCTGAGTCTCCTGACACAGAGGGGCCCAGAGGGGCAGCTTTACCAATTCAGAGAACACGGAGCTGGGACAGCAACACTCAGCAAGAGCCAGGGAGGCCATCAGGATGGAGACAGCGCTGGGCAGGGTTGAGAGAGACAGAGAGGACCGGGGCCCAGGAGACAGCAGCATCTCCTCCACCATCCTCCACCGTCCTCCACCGTCCTCCACAGTCCTCCACCGTCCTCCACCATCCTCCACCATCCTCCACCCTCCTCCACAGTCCTCCACCGTCCTCCACCGTCCTCCACCGTCCTCCACCGTCCTCCACCATCCTCCACCGTCCTCCACCCTCCTCCATAGTCCTCCTCCACCTTTCTCCACCCTCCTCCACCATCCTCCACCCTCCTCCACCGTCCTCCACCATCCTCCACCCTCCTCCACCATCCTCCACCATCCTTCTCCATTCTCGAACCACCGTCTACCATCTTCCATCAACCTACATCTTCTTCCCCTCACCTCCCACATGCCCGCATCTCTCTGTCTTGTGGTCCTCCATCCTGTTCTCGTTTCTACCTGTGTTCTGGGCAGAAGGGGAGGACCCTGCAGCACCACAGACAAATCCCTCCTCTCCCATTCCCTCAACCCCCACCTAACAGGTGTCAAAAGTTAAATCCTCCCCAGTGGGGGCTGTCAAGGTGGCTCGGATGTTAAGAGAACCTGTTGCTCTTAAGAGGACCAGGGTTCGATTCCCAGCACCTACATAGCAGCCCAGAACCATTTACAACTCCAGTCCCGCCGTCCAATGCCCTCTTCTGGCCTCTGTGGGAACTGCATGCAAATTCATGCAGGCACACACACAAAACAGAAATGAACATAAATTTTAAAGATTAAAATAATAAATGCTCACGATAGCCCAGCACCTCATGTCCTAGCCCCTCTCAACCCCTCTCAACCCCTCCTCATGCTTGGCTGGGTGGTACCATTTGAATCCTGCAGTGTCTGTGTCTTCTACCTGGATCCTTTCCAGGTTTTCAGAGTAGCGAAGGTTTGGGGATCACCCTTACTGAGGCCCGGGCTCTCTTTGGAGTGATGGAAAATTCAGAAGAAGAGAACGCCATGGCTGAGTCAGCCTGTGGGCACCAGTGTGTGGGAGAGCCCTTCGCTCTGGGCCATCACGGGTCTTTTATTTTTTATTGTTTGAGATAGGGTCTCCCAGAAACTAGACCAGGCTGGCTTTGAACTAAGTCTACAGCCCAGGATGGCCCCACACTCCATTCCATCTTTCCTCAGCCTTCTGTGGCTGCTGGATGACAGGCGTGAGCCTGCTGTCCCTCTCTCTGAGGTCAGTCACACTACCGATCTCGGAGGATTTTGTGTATTCTGCATGGAGTTCTCTGTTGATCATGCTCTGCCAAGCGTCTTCTCCCTGAGTGCCATTTGCAATCTGTTTAAAATAAAATAGTAAATGTTTTAATTAGAGATAAATTGCATATGCAAAGGCCGAGTGCCTGAGTCTCCGGTAGGGATCGGCCTTCAGGCACAGCACCGACTTCTGCACGCAGATGACAAGGGAAATCATGCTTCAGCCTCCGAGGAAGAGACTGATGTTCCCAGCTGTCCCTGACACAGCAGCATCTGAGCCAAAATTAGACCCCTGCTCTCTGTACGAATGCCCTCGGCTCCAGTGACCACACAGGATGATTCTGGAAGGTTCAGCCCCTGGGTCATATTTGGACCTTTCTAAGGAAGTTTACTGGTCTGGTATGAAACCCATAATTGCAAGTCCCCAAATCGCCTTTCCTGCCAGGAAGTCGCCATCTACCTCCTGTCCGTTCCAGAGACTCGTGACAGAGCAGGGATGAGGCAGCTCTCCCCACCCCCAGCAGTGTGATGTCCTTGGCTCAGGAACCCCGGGTCATCCCAGGTCATGTCTGGGCAGAATGTCCTGCAGCGGGAAGTACAGGGGTTTCAGTATTGTGTACCGCAAGCTGGGTGGAGCAGGTGCGGACCCCTCTGCCCTTGGTGCTCAAGAGGCTGAGCAGTAGGACTGTCACAAGTTCAAGGCCAGCCTGGGGTACATGACTTCGGGAAGGAACTCTTTCCCAGCCCTCAAGAGGCAGAGCCAAGTGGATCTTTGTGAGTTTAAGGCCAGCCTGGCCTACGTACCAAGTTCCAGGACAGCCATGGCTACACAGAAAGAATAAAAATTAAAAACAAAAAACAAAAAAAACGGGGCTGGAGAGACGGCTCATGGCTAAGAGCACTGGCTGAGGACTTGGTTTAGTTCCCAGCACACCCATGGCTGTTCACAATCGTCTCTAACTCCAGTCCTAGGGGATGGGATGCCCTTTCCTGGCCTCCACATACACAGGCATACACGCAGGTAAACCTATTACAAATAAAAATAGGTAGATAAAATTAAAAACAATTAAATAAAGAATTTTTTTTTTTTTTTAGAAAAGAAAGATTTTTTTTAAAGAATGAAGTGACGGGGGTGGGGGGGGCGAGGGGGCGCACGCTTTTGATCCCAGCACTGGGGAGGCAGAGGCAGGCAGATCTCTGTGAGTTCGAGGCCAGCCTGGTCAACAGGGTGAGTTCCAGGACAGCCAGAGTTACACTAAGAGACCCTGTCTGAAAGAAAGAAAGAAAGAAAGAAAGAAAGAAAGAAGGGAGGGAGGGAGGGAAAGGAAGGAAGAAAGGAAGGAGAAATGGTGAAATGAAGTCAGACCTTCCCTTGGTTTCTCTGTCGGTAATGATGGGATTTCCGGTCTTTTGAGACAAGTTTCACTACGCAGCCAGGATGGTCCCAAGCTCATGATGCTCCTGCCTCAGCCTTCTGACTCAGTGGGATGCCACCGGGCAGAACGCCCGCCTACCTACCATGCATGAATTGCTGGGTTCCATCCCAGCACCACATAAACAGAGTTTGGCGGCACCCGCCTGTCACCTCAGCAATCAGTTAATAGAGGCAGGAGGATCCAGGGTGAGCCAGCCTTGGCTACAGGAGACCCTGTCCAAAAATAAAAATATAAAACTAACGGAGGTAGCAGGCCCCACGCATCGTCCTTCCCAGAGGTGCCGGCCCCGTAGGTAGCCCTTCCAGGAAGAGAATGCCGAAGGAGCCTCGAGGGTAGTGGCAGATGGGCGATCACATCCAAACCTCCCAACTCAGGAAATCGGTCCACAAACATCCCCAGCAGGTTTTTCCGGCCCTCGGAGTCCAAACAGCGACGTGCACCGGAGTTGCTTGGACTTGCTGGAATTTCTTCCGTGGTCCAACAAGCAGACCCATTGCTGTGCTGAGGTGGAGGTAGGGGGTGGAGGGAGCGTTAAAGAGGAGGGGGAAGTTGAGGGGTGTCCTGGAGCTCAGATACTGAGTTAGTTCCAGCCAGGCCTGTAGGTGGCAGGAATCACCTCTTCCCACCTTGCAGTTCCCTGGTGGTACAACCCCACCTAGAAATAGCCTAGTGAGGGGCTGGGGCGTGGTCAGGGTGCAGCCGCATCTAGAATCCCCCAGTGAGGGGCGTGGGGCGTGGTCAGAGTGCAGCCCCGCCTAGAATCCCCCAGTGAGGGCCTGGGGCGTGGTCAGGCCTCAGCTCTGGTGTAGCACTTATAAAGCCCTGGGTTTTTGACATAAAGAGGAGCGGAGGGAAGTCACCCACTGTGTGAGCCCGAGGAGGCGGGAGGGGTTTTGCCTCTGGAATGTCCGCGCCCCTGCCTGGGCTGTCGTGGTAGCCTAGCCCTTCACACCCCATCCCCCAGGCTCCTTCCAAGTCCAGACAGAGAAAGGAATTCCTGGCTGAGTCTAATTTAAAACAAACAAATAAACAATGTTCAGAGAAAGGGGAATGAGAGGAATGCGGGCGTGACCATCCCTGCCGGAGGGTTGGGGCCTGGGACCTGAGGGGACTGAGGTCACCCTGACCCCTGCAACCCTGCACCCGGGGTCTCCCGCAAGAAAGTTCAGTCAAGCCCACTCCATCCTGGCCTTCCGGGATTACCGGGTTTAAGGCCTTTTTGCTCAGCTAGCTGCAAATTGGGGGAGAAAACATTAAAATTAAATTAAATTAAATTTAAAAAAACCACGGCGGGAGGGGGCATCAAAGAGCAGATTCCGGATCCCAGGAAACCTTTCTTTCTTAAGGCTGCCTTTGAGGGACAGTTTGGGCTCTGGACCCGGAGTACCGGTTAGTACTGGTTTTTCCTTCAGGGACCCAGGACAGGTCTCATGAGGAGAAAGCTCCGTAGAGAGCAAAACCGGAACACTGCAGGTAGTTTGAAAAACAGTGAGTCTGTTTGTTTTGTTGTTGTTGTTTTGAAATGTACTTCTGTAACCTGGTGGTTCCTGCTGATCCCGGTACTTGGGAAGCTGAGGCAGGAGGATTGCTGCCTTTCAATGCCGTCTGCACCTGCGCTGCGTGACACCTTGTCTCCAAACGTTGCTGCACTCAGGACCCAGGACTCAGGAGGTGGAGACTGGAGGGTCAGGAGTTCAAGGCTATCTGTCCTTTGGTATGTGAGACCCTGCCTCAAACCCTGTCTCCCAAATATTCCCAGGCTGAGAGCGTGCCTTGGTGGCAAGGCCTTAGAATTGAATCCCCAGTATTGAAAAATAAAATACATTTTTGCTTAGCCTTTTCCCGATGTCTCTCTGGATTCAACACAATGTCTGGGGTTGGCAGTCGCCTGTGTTAGTTTTTCTAGCAGGGAATGTTTTATCTGGATTTTAAGGGAGCCTGGTCAGAAAACACAGCGGTGAGGGAAGCTGTGGGGCCTGTGGTTCTCCAGGTTGAGGTCTGGGATTTTGAACCCTGTTGGGACCACAGAGAAGCTGGGGGGAGCGGGGTGGCAGGATGAGTCGCAACATGGATCTCTCTGTCTCTCCTAAATTTTTATTTATTTTTATGAGTATAGCTGCTTTGTCCGCGTTTATGTCTGCGCACACGCAGGGGACGGAAGAGGGTGCCAGATCCCCCGGGGCTCGACAGAGATGGTTGTGAACTACCCACCACCTTGGTGCTGGGAACCAAACTGGGTCCTCTGGAAGACCAGCCTCTTACCCCAGGAGCCACCTTGTCAGCCCCAGTGTGGATCTGCTCAAAACTGAGGGCGAAGGAGCAAGAGCCTCTATCTGTTGGAGTTTATTTTTAGTTGTGTTTAAAGTAAGTGTTTTGTCCACTGATGGGCGAGGGGCTCCCTAGGTCTGGGTGTTTGCATTGTCTGCAGGAGTTGGGTTTCTGTGGGGGTGTTTGATTGCTAACGATCTGCACGTGCTGTCAGTAGAACACCTGAGGAGTTCTGAATCACTAGGAACACCTGAGCTCAGATTCTCAGGGTTCCACTGTCCAGTATGGCGCTCAGCAGTTCTGTCTGCTGAGGTCTGGCAGGGTTTGCGCGTGTTAACATGCCTCCACGTCCGTCTTCCGGGATCCGCCACAGCAGGGTACTACTATTGGTTTGGAGTCGCTAGGATGCCCTGACCAACCGCTGGAGAGACAGTGTCTTGTGTCAGTTCCGGGGTTTTTGTTAGTCTTGTGGGGACCTGTTAAGAGGAGAAAGACCACTGACCCAAATCATCATGGCCAAACTAATTAAAACAAGCAATTAATGAGAGCGAGCTTTTTTTTTTTTTTTATTGCTGTACACAGGCTGCCTGCCCCTAACGTGGAGTTCCAGAGGCCAGCATTGGACAAGAGGAAGACAAAATTTTTATAGCTCAGGGAGGGGTAGGGGGCTTCCAGATGGGGGACTCGGTGGGCAAAATGGGCAGGTTACGGGAGCAGAACATAAGTGTAACAAGTTAGTCAGCAACTTCCTGAAATACATAGTTGCAAGGTGGGCGTAACAGTGAGGTCACAGGTGGCCAAGATGACCTTTCAGAACAAATACAGGGTTGCAAGATGGCTATCATCTTTTGGAAACAAAGACACGGTTGCGGTAAAATGGAACAGGCCACACAGAACCATCTGTAGTTGAGGTTACAGGTGGGGCAGAACCCAGTCCTTGAGGAACAGAGGCTTAATCACAAACAGGAACAAGCCTAGTTTGCCTTTGCTATAAGAAGGTTTGTAAGCCTTAGATGGAGGCAGGCTGATTCATCAGACCGATGTCAGCCCAGGGGCCTGAACTTCCTTTAAGATATATATGTTTGTATTGTGTATAATTTTAGGTAATTATTTTATAATATTGTGCTATAATGTGTAATATGGTAATATAACAATACGATTCATTGAGGTTTCGTCCAGCAGCCTGGGTGTTGTTTGTCCTCAGCCCTCCTCCTTGTGTACTGTGTGCGCCCCCCCCCCCCCCCCCCCCCCCCCCCCCCCCCCCCCCCCCCCCCCCCCGTGAGCCCTCTGTTCGCTGTTTTCTTTCCCATTTTCCCCGTCTCCTGTCGTCTGAATCCAGCTCTTCCCCACCGGAGACCCCACCACCATCACCACACCACGGTCCCCCCACACGTCCCCGGTTTCCATCGTCTCTACCGGCTCTGTACTCACACCCGAAAGTTTAAGCCTGGAGCCTCCAAGGAGAGAGCACGTCCAGTGTTTGTCTTTCCGGGTCTGGGTTACGTCACTCAATGTCATCTTCCCGAGTTCCACCCATTTACCTGCAAGTTTCATGATGTGCTGAACAGTGCTCCATGTTAATATGTGCATGTATATCACATATATGACCGATGAGTGGATTATGAAAATGTGATACACACACACACACACACACACACACACACACACCACAGCATTGATGACTGAGCAGGCATCTCTGGATCTCTGGAAGAATGTCCAGTCCTTCCGGCGTCTGCCCACGAGTTACAGTATAGCTGGGTTGCACAGGCGATCCATTTTTAGCTTTCCGAGACTTCTCCGCACCGGTTCCCAGAGCAGCTGCACCAGGTTGCGTTCCCACCAACAGCGAAAGAGGGTCTCCTGTGTTGTCAATTGTTTTGTTGATCTTTGTCTTTCCGACTGGGGTCAGAGGTCGAAGGTGAGTCCCTGTTGCTGCAGACACTGCATATATAGGACAAAGGACTCCGGAATTTGAGCTGGTTCTGCCCTGGGGGCCTCGCTCCTGAACTTTAGCTTCCTTCCGTGGTTCCAGAAGACACTATGCAAGCTGTCAAGGGAGGGAAGCCATCAGACAGTCCCATCTGGCTGCAACAGGTAGGAAGCTCGGCAGTGACCAACGGTGTACTTACACGTACAGTAAGTAGGCCGCGCAGTGGCGGTGCTCGCCTTTGGTCCCAGCACTCGGGAAGCAGAGGCAGGCGGATCTCTGAGTTTGAGGCCAGCCTGGTCTACAGAGTGAATTCCTGGACAGCCAGGGCTACACAGAGAAACCTTGTCTTAAAAAAAAAAAAAAAAAAAAAGTAACAGTACTCACAGGTCTGTGGCAAGCAACAGCTGTGTAATTGGACTTGAGGCCTACTCAGCAAGGGGGAAAGGAGGCCTAGTGCTAGAATCCTGGCTCCCCAAGGCCAGTGAGGTCATGGAGCTTAGCCAAGAATTTACTATGGCTTGACCAGCATAATTCCTAACTACATTCTCAATCTTGTCCTCACACCCATTCGTAAGTGTAGCCACCGCGCCTGTCAAAGAAGACTCTAGCTATAGCGAACGGAGGCCATCGCAGAAAACCACAGCAGGACGCAAGGCACCGGCGACCGTAGCTCAAGGATACACATCCATGCCGCGGCTCTGGCAGAAGGTGGGGTGGGAAGTTGTAAGAGCCAGAACTCGGGAAGTCGTGAAGGCTTGCTAGGAGAGGCTGGGATATGGCAGTCATCAGCGGACACGGGAACATGGAGGCAGAACTATCATGAGCTCCCACCCCTAGAAGGACTGCTATAGGAAGGGGAAACGGCGATGAGTCCCGTATTCAGTGTGGCTAGTGAGGGGCTGGGGGCGTGGTCATGGTGGAGCCCCGCCCAGAACCCCCCAGTGGGGTGGGAGGAAGGCTCTGGCGCACAGCGGGGTCCTGGCATCCCAGAACTTCTTGCTGCACCCCCCTGAGCCCTTGAAAAAAAGCACTGAAGATACTTTAAGATCGTGGAGATATTTTCAGGATATAACACACAGGAGACAAAGAAAGCGAAAGACTTTTTTCCCCTGTGTACAGTCCTTATTTGGTCACGCAAAAATAAAGCTGCAGCAAAAAAGAAACGTAAACATTTTACAACGTTTACAATATAGCACGTCCGCCCTGCTAGCTGTGTTTACTCTGGATAGTTAGGGGATGTTTCTTTTCTTTTGTGTTGCAGATTTTATTTTAAATATTTCCCCAGAAGCTTACCAGCAGTGGACTTTGCATTTAAACGTGTGGGATGGCGGCGGAGGCAGGGCACTCTGTGAGTTTGAGGCCAGCCTGATCAACAGCGTGGTCCAGGGCAGCCAGGACTGAGAAGTGAGACCCTGCCTCAGAAAAAAAAAGCCCACAACCGCAGAGAAGGGAAGAAGAAACCGACATGAAACAATTGAAGACCTTCTAAAAAGCAAAAACACCAGGGAGGAAAGCAGCCAGGCTACACACAGCTGAGGCAGGAGGATTAAGAGCTGGGATCCATAGCCAGATAGGGCCCCACCCCTAACGAAGAACCTATTTGCAATTGATACCGGTTGGCAAAGGGACAAATCAGTTTTTTTTCCTAATGAGATCGCACTGGGTAAATAAAACACACTTCAGAGTAGGTCTCACGTTCCCGAGGAAGTAGTTGGCAGACACAGGAGGAACTCCGTGTTTTTTTGTGTGTGGAGGGGGGGATTTTTGATTTTTTGTTTTGTTCTGACATTTTTGTCTTATTCTTTTGTTTGTTTGTTTGTTTTGATTTTTTTTTTCCCCCTGAGACAGGGTTTCTCTGGAACTCTGTAGACCAGGCTGGCCTTGAACTCAGAGATCGGTCTGCCTCTGCCTCTCAAGTGCTGGGATCAAAGGCGTGCGCCACCGCCACCCCCTTTTTTCAAGAGGGGGGAAAAAGAGAAAACCAAAGTTGTTGACTGTGTACGGAGGTGGAGAGGAGCTGGGAGGGGTTTGAGACAAGGGGAAAAACACGATCAAAATATATCATGTGAGAACATATTAATAATTTAAAGAAGAGTTAAAACCCAGCCTTAGCTACAGGGTAAGACACTGTCCTAAAGAAAATGGGCCGGCGGGGCGGCTCAGCGGGCGGAGGGTACTGACACGGAGCTTGACAGCTGGAGGTAGTTCAGTCCCCAGAGCCGGCAAGGTTTGGAAGAGGAGAGCCGACCACCATGAGTTGTCCCTGATGTCCAAGCGTGCTCCATTGCTTGCGTGTGCACCTGTTGGGTCCTAGAAATAGCTCAAGTAGACGCCGAGGGAAACGTGGCCATTTTAGAGTTAAAGCAGTTTATTTCCAGCAGGACGCATGCTGACTATGCCAGGGCTAACCAATTAAAAACACATGGCAGCCCCAAATGTGGGTGCAAGGGGGGGGTCAGTGAAACAGCAGTCACTAGGAAGATCCCCCTGATTGTTCAGGACCTGAGCATAGATACTTACTGGATTGGTTTGTTACATCTGGCAGAGAAGTGAGGGGTTCTAGAAAGTGGGGCACGTGAGAGATAGTACAGAAAGCTCTAATTGGCCAGCAGTGGATTTTGGGGCTCTCTGAGGCTTCACACACACACACACAGACACATACAGACATACACTTCACAGACACACACAGATATACACATGCACACATACACAGACACACACACACAGACATACAACACAGACACACACATGTGCACACACAGACACACAGACATACAACACACACACAGACACACACAGATATACACATGCACACATACACAGACACACACATACATAGACACACACATACACAGACACACAACATACACACACACACACACAGACATACAACACATAGACACACACAGACACACACATACATAGACACACACACACACAGACATACAACATACACACACACACACACACAGACATACAACACAGACACACACACAGACACACATGCGCACACACACACAGATACACACACACAGACATACAACACACACACATGCACACACACACACACACAGACATACAACATACACACACACAGACACACACATGTGCACACACACACACAGACACACATATAGACATACAACAGACACACACATGCGCACACACACAGACACAGACATACAACACACACACATGCACACACACACAGACACACACACATGCACACCAAATAAAGAACCAAGTGCAAGTGTAAAATGTCTTTTGAAAGAGAAAAGTAAAATCGTGCCTAGGCAGCTCGCACCAATCCCAGCGCTCAGGAGGTGGAGGCAGGAGGCCATCCTCTGTCACACAGTGAATTTGAGGTCAGCCTGGGCCACCTGTGACCCTGTCTCAAAAAGAAAAGGAAAGGAAGTGCAGACTCTTCACAATGGCGTGATTCTCCTTCTCCACAGGAGGCCCAGTGACGCTCTCCAGTCCTGACTGATTGCGTGAGGGTCCTCCCCTGTCACCAGTCAGGGTGAACTGACGCCACCTGAGCTGCTGCTGGGCCCCAGATCAAGTGTTGGTTGCCCGATATGAATTATTGATGCTGCAAAGATCACCCTGCAACCGCAAGCTCCTCATCTCACGTTTCCTGTGCTGCCCACGATAACCCCCTGGCGAGGGGTGACCGGTGCTGGGCCAGGGAGAGCCCCAGAGCACTGTCTGCTGACTCTCTGGTCCTAGATCCCCACGGGACCCTCTTGCACCTTTCAGGGGTAAAAAACACTCCAACGTCCGTGACACAGGGAACCAGGCTCCCGGCTCACGCCGGGACAGTTGGGTTTGCCAGTCTTAGTTTCTTAGAGACAGGGTCTCTCTGTGTACGGCAGGCTGACCTGGAACTCGTAACAGTCCTTCCCTGCCAGTGCTAGGGTGACAGTCATCGTCATGCCCCAGACAACACTGACGACGGTTCAGCGCGCCCCCACGGGTGCTCCAGACACAGGGCCAGGTCATCTTCTGAAAAAAAAATTTTTTTCATTTTTTCTTTTCTTTCTTTTCCTATTTATTTATTTGTTTGTTTATTTATTTGAGGCAGAGTCTCTCTGTGTAGTCTTGTGGCTCCTTGCCCAGATGTGAACCATACATACCACCATACCAACCTCCAGAAATGGGCCACTGTCCCTGGGGACAGTTCAGCTCTGGATGAGAAGCCTCCTGTGTATCCTAGGGATGGCGGGGAGTGTACACTGCTTTTCCCACTGTCTTCTCCTTTGGTTTTGGTACCAGAGACAAAACCCAGGCCTTCCTAGGCAAGGTCTGGCTTCAGTGCCTTTCCTTACATTAAGCTGTCTTGAGCTGGGACTGAGGCTGGGGCTAGGGCTGGGCTGGGGCTGGGGCTGGGGCTGGGCTGGGCTGGGGCTGGGGCTGGGGCTGGGCTGGGGGCTGGGGCTGGGCTGGGGCTGGGGCTGGGCTGGGGCTGGGGCTGGGGCTGGGGCTGGGGCTGGGGCTGGGGCTGGGGCTGGGGCTGGGCTGGGGCTGGGGCTGGGGCTGGGGCTGGGCTGGGGCTGGGCTGGGGCTGGGCTGGGCTGGGGGCTGGGGCTGGGGCTGGGCTCAGTGGGTAGAGAACTCTTTAGCATTCAGGAAGCCCTGAGTTCTATTTCCAGCCTGGTATAAACCTGGCTGGTGGTACAAGCCTGTCACCCCAGCACCAGATGTGGAGGCAGAAGGATCCTGAGTTCGAGGTCACCCTAGGCTACATGGTAAGTTTGAGGCTGGCTGGACTACTGAGGACCCCATTTTGAAGCAAAATAAAACTACATCCTTTACACCTGCTGATTACAAATACTAAGGTCCAGGTGCCACAGAGGCCCACACGGTGGTGTGGGGCACTTCCCAAGAATCCCCCCCATACCGTCGGATCTCCAGGTCCCCTGATGTTCCCCATCCATGACCCTGCAGCCAGGAGGCAAGGAAGCTGTGGCTGGATTGTTTCCAGCCTGGCTCAGGTTCACCGTCTTATCTAGACATCTCCCTTTTAATAAATTTTGCAAGGCCGTTGGAGGCGAGCCTGCAGATCCGGCCGTTGCTATTCTAGTCTCCATGGCGGCACAGAGGCCCAGACATGCCTGGCCCTGCTCCACCCTCTGTCCCTGATGCTCCCTGACCAGCACCATGCTGGTGATCATAGCAGCCTCAGCAACTCAGAAAAGCACAGACAGACTATAGCTCAACAGTGGAGGTCACAGGATAGGCCATGGCCAGGCCTGCATTCTGCTCAGGATCCAGCGGAGTGGGGATAGAGGGTCCTTTCTGCCCATTCTCACTCCAGGACCCCCTAGGGTCCTGGACTGTGGCCTTACCACCTGGTGTCTACTGCAGATACTACGAGGCGGTCTTCCCATGTGCCAGTGCCTGAATGTCTTTTCTCTCTAGGGACAAGAGTCTTGTGTAGCCTCGGCTGGCCTTAAATGTACTTACTGTGTAGCCTGGGATGAGTTTGAACTCCTGACTCTCCTGCCTCAACTTCCACAGGGCTGGAGTGACAGGTATCACTGCCAGGCCAGGCTTCTGTGCGCTGGGGATGGAAGCCAGGGCTCACCAGCCAGGTGAGCACTCTCTACCAGCATGAATGTCCCTCTTCTGTGACCCCCCCACCCCCACTTTAGTTCCTGCATTCAAGGCCTCATTTGCTGAAACCCTGTCTCCCCCAGAATGACCCATTCTCAGGTCTCTGGTTGTCAGGGATGCGGACAGGCAAACTGACTTATCCCTGTGGGTAAAGGCACTTGCCGAGAAGCCCAATGCCCTGAGTTTGATTCCTGGGATGCGCACCACGAATGGAGAGAAGTTGCTTGTGTAAGTTGTCCTGGGACCTCCACACATGCAACAAGGCACACACTGTCCTCATCTCAAAATAAATAAATGCAATTTTAAAAAACAGCCCTGCAGTGGTGGTGGTGGTGGCGCTCGCCTTTAATCCCAGCACTCGGGAGGCAGAGGCAGGCAGATCTCTGTGAGTTCGAGGCCACCCTGGGCTACATAGCACGTTCCAGGACAGCCGGGGCTATGCAGAGAGATACTGTCTCAAAAGACAAACAACAAAAACCCAAAAGCATTTTTTGAAGTGGGGCTGGAGAGAATGTGCGTGTGATGTGTGTGTGTGGGTGACACGCCGTGCGCCGAGCTCACATCGCGGTCAGAGGCTAGACACAGGAGTGAGTTCTCTCCTCCTGCCTTCACCTGGATTCCAGATTCCGGGGTCACAGACAGGTGATCCAGGCTTTGTGCTGCAAGCAGTCTTGCCTGTTTGGCCATCAAGATGGTTGTAAATAATTACAAAAAACAAAAAACTGCGTTAGGTGGAATTCACCTACTACACCAGCCACCTGTGAGGGACGTCAGCTCCTCTCCTCTTCAGAAATAGAGGTGTACTGGGGGAAAAAGAGCTCACTGCCGGACAGCAGTCACGCACTCGGAACATCTGTCTCTGTGAAGGAAGCCCTCTTCCCATGCACGGTCCCCCACCCCCATTCCCAACGCCGGATCTGTGAATCCACTTCCTGTTCTGGGCATTTCCTATCTCAGAGTCCCACACTGTGTGGCCTTTTGTGTCTGGGTCTCTCACTATGAATGACGTCCCTCCGAGCTATGGGGTCAGAGCTGTATTCCTGTTCCCACTGTGTGATCCTCTGGGGGTGGGGGTGGGACACTGAACTTTGTGTTCACCACCGATCGGTGGATTCGGCTTCTTCAGAGCCCAGTGACTCCTTGGGCACACGTGGCCAGTTACCTAGGGGACCACTCTGGGGGAGGAGGGTGGACAACCTGCTCGATTCCGCACAGCTGCTTCAGACCCTGTGTGCCAGGGATCCCTGCACCTTGCCGGGGTATTGCTGGTGAAGCAGATCCATTTCTCCTGCTTGGATAGGTGGATGTGGCTATAAGCCTTCTGGGGAAGGATACCTTGGACCTTACAGGGGCGTGGTAGGGTTGGGAGGCCTTCCCCTGCAGGCCTGGGGGTGGGGTGACAATGGGCTGATCTGAATCAGGGTTGACTGGATAGCTAGAAAATTCTAAACGTGGAGTTTCCTTCAAGGTCAGGGATGGTTATGGGAGGCCTGTCTGCTGTCACCGGCTTCCATCTTGGTGGCCAATGGCGGCTGACAGGGTTGCAGAGAAAGTTCTGAGAAGCCCCTTGCTGAGTCTTCTCTTTTAAAATATTTTTTTTTCACAAGCATTTATTTTGTGTGTCTCTGTGGGCTGGTTCAGGCTGTCACTCCGAGGGAGTCCATCCCCTCCTTCTACCTTGTGGGACCCAGTGATCAGATCTGGCTTGCTCACCTGTGGCTTATCTACCTCACTGGGCCTTCCTGGAGCCCTGAGGCTGGAAGGTTAAGAGCCTGAGACTTCCCTTGAGTGGCTCTCCCCACCCCCAGGCTCCCTGACCCTGTAGGAAACTGTCCAATTGTGAAATGGGGTGGGGTCTCTTCCAGTACCCTGCCTCGCTGATTCTTATCAAGGTAATAAATAGATTTTAAAAAGCTATTTACAGGGAGGGGCTGGAGCGGTGACTCAGTGGTAAAGCCCTGGTTGCTCTTGCAGAGGGACTCGGTTCAATTGCTAAATACACTGGAGCTCACAAGCATCTGTGACTCCAGTCCCAGGGGTCTGACGCCCTCTTCAGGCCTCCTCTGGTGACGGGCACTCATTTGGTACACAGACATGGACACGGACACGCCCATGCACGTCTCTCTATATAGCCTTGGCGGTCCTGGAGCTCCCTAAGTAGATCAGGCTAGCCTACAGGTCACAGAGATCTTCCTGCCTCTGCCTCCCGAGTGTTGGGATCAAAGGCGTGCACCACCATGCCTAAATGATATTTTTAAAGAGAAAAGAAATCTTTATAATTCATACACAAGCAGCTGGGTGTGGCGACCTTGGCGTGACCTAGTCACAGTGGGTTTTTGAGAGGCAGAGGCAGGAGCGTATCAGCTTCAAGGCTCTCGCCTAGAATCCCCAGTGACGGGTGGGCATGAGACTCGGGGGGCGGGGGGTAGAGCTCTTGGCTAGCAAGGTTGAAGCCCTGACTCCCATCCCCAGCAAGGCAAACAAACAAAAAGACGAGAAATAACAATCGTAAAGTATCTCCTTCCGTGGCCTTGTTTTCCCTCTGAGGAGTAAACCGAGGCACATCTCTATCTTCCTTGTACTGTGTTGCGAGTTTCGCTTGGCCCTGGCTCTGAGGGCCCTCGCCCCTGGCTCCATGTCCTCCTACAGGGGAGTATCACTTTTCCCAGGAACAAGCAGGCTAGTGTGCCTCGCAGACAAAGGCCAGGTGAGCTGTCGCCTCAATCATTCATGAAGCCGGCAGCTGGCAAGGCTGGGGTGGGCGCTGGGCAGTCGGGAGACAGGGTCTGGCCAGCCATGCAGGATGAATAAGCCATACGGCAGCCCGAGGCATCTTCCCCAGAAGGTGTTCTGTGAGGGGATAGAGACATTGTAAAATGGCCGGTCAGTAGGCTGTGGATCCCGCCCCCACTCCCACCCCAAGCCAGCCAGACCCGAGGGGGACATCTGAGCTTCTGGTGACCTGGGTGGAGGTTCCTTAAGCCAGGATCTTTCCAGGGACAAAAGGCCACTCACAGTCTTTCCCAGCTTGAGATGGCTTATCACGACCAGTGGTGGCCTGAGAAGGTAGATCTGTGTGCAGATCTCCAGAGCCCATGAACGGGGCCTGGGGCTGGGGCCATGACTCAGTAGCTGGTCTGGCTGGGTGGGGGCGGGGCGAGTACCAATCCTAGTACCACGGATTCTTTAGTAGATGTGATTCTGGGTCCCGAGACAGTCTCAAATTATCCAGAGGGGAGGAAGTAAAGGACAGACTTGGGAGGAGGCAGAGTAAAGACAGACAAGGGCCTGGACTTGTAGAGCTCCAGAGCTTGGGAGAAGCAGGAAAGGCACTTCCTGCGCAGGGCCGGCCCTCAGACTCCTGGGCTCCAGATGCAGGGCTCACACGTGACCTCAGTCTTGTGTGAGGGACAGTATTACAACGGCAACAGAAAACTATTGATCCATTTAAAAAAACCCTTTGGCAGTAACGGGAATGGAACAGTGGCTACCCGCAGGTTAGGCCTATGTCTTACTGCTGAGTCGCATTCCCAGAACCTCACGGAGGGATGGGGGGAGCTCTACCCTCGACCTCGCCCACAGCCCCTCACTGGGGGATTCTATGCAGGGGCTCCACACCTGAGCCAGGTAGGTGTCCTGCCCTCTTTACTAAGTTACCTGACCTGGTCTTGAACTCATTCTGGCTGGGCCTAACTACCTAAACCTGTCATCTCATCACTCAGGAGTCTGAAACAGCAGGATCAGGATCAAGGCAAGCTCGAGGCCAGTCTGAGGTATACGAGTTCTAGGGCAGCCTGGGTCACAGAATTGAAACCTTGGCTCAAAATAAACAATTCAAGCCAGGCATTGTGGTGCACGCCTTTAACCCCAGCACTCGGGAGGCAGAGGCAGGTAGGATCCCTGTGAGTTTAAGGCCAGCCTGGTCTACAGAGTGAGTTCCGGGACAGCCAGGGCTACAGAGACCTTGTTTCACAGAATCCAAAACAATCTCCCCCAAAACCAACAACCCACTCTGTACTCCATGCTGGTCTTGCAATCTTCCTGCTCTGTGTCCCCAGTGCTGGGCTGCCGTGTGCCTAGTTCTCTGCCTAAAGCTGGGTCTCCACAGTGGCGGTTTGAGCTGCTGAGGTCCTGCCAGTTTCAGAGGTCAGAGGTCAGAGGGCACTGTTTTCCTGTACACTGGTACCAAGGTCCTTTGGGAAGATTGAAGATGGGGAGTCAGCTAGCTTGAACGCACCATCGGGAGCCGTGCAAAGGCCCTGGGGCAGGGCTTGGTTGAAAGAGGGAGCATGGGAGGTCTGATCAGAAACCAGACAGGGAGTCGAAGAGTTCTGGGAGGGCTCTCAAGTGGCTTTCAACACGCTCTGCCAGTAGAGACCTGCGCCCGGCTACCCGCAGCCTCCACCCATGCAGGTCGGCTTCTGAGGGTGGGGCCACTGCTTGGCACCAGCCACCCAGGGAACAAAGACTGGCAGCCGACCTTATCCCGGATGGTCCGGCCGGGGCCTGACAGGAGTCCCAGAGGGCTCAAATCCTAAGCCTTGTTGCCTTGTTGTGGGGCTGCTTCTAAATCCGCGGGACGGTCCTCATTAGTGATTCTGGGCCTTCCAGCTAACTGCTCCGCCGGCTGGGGCCTGAGAGCCCTCGCTCCGGGCGGGGCCTCCGTGGAAATCGGCAGCCGTCCCTAATCCAGGCTGGAATCCCCTGGCGCAAGGCCCGCGTCGGAGCTCCAAGGCTGTCGGGCCCCCGGCCAGGCCTGCAAGAAAGCAGCCAGGCAGCCAGCCCTCCCCCTCCCGGCCCCAGGACCACAGACAGGGGAGGCAGGGTGCTGGGCGCACCTTCGCGCAAGGGCGGAGTGGGAACTTTTCCCCGCCTGGGCTTTTTTAGCAGATAGGCAGCCGATCTAAGTGACTCGCGTCTTTGGGGGCCGGGAACGGCACGCCCAGAGCCTGTCCGCAGCCTGCCCGGGGCTCTCGAGAGCCCGGGTCCTGGCCCCAGGCCTCCCCGGGTCTGGAATGCAGACTCCTGGCTCCGGGGGTGGAGGCACGAGAGGGTGGGGTTCGTTTCCTCCGAACGCTTGTGCTTGCTCCCGGGCCTACTTGCAGGGCACGCAACCGGACACCTTGTGGCCTCGGTTTCCCCAACTGTAGGCAGAGACGGCCACAATGCGGCCCGTTTTCTCAGTTTCCCCATTTCTGCAACAAAAGTGGGGGTTGGCTGCTGCGGGGTAGACAAAAGGCGGAGAGGAGTGAGGCACGGTCGGCTCGCGGCTGCGTCTGGGGAGCACGTGGCCTCCATCTCCCGGCTCTCAAAGTCCAGGAGAAACTCGGCTTCAAGTCTCTTAAGTTTTGGCCACGTGACCATAAGCGAGATGAGGAGATAAGGGGTTTCCTGCCCGGCTCCAAGATGGCGACACGCCTCGCTCTGCCCTCACGTTGGAGGCCAACGGCTTCCGTTGCCCGCTTGCAACATGGCGGCATCCTCCCGCAAGCACGCTTCTCAGCACCTGACCCGCCACGTACCCACTCTCAAGATGGCTTCCCACAGGGCGGGACAAGGCCTGCTCATTGGCTCAGCCGCTATCACGTGCTTCTGCTCATTCACGCCCTCCCCCTCCCCCACGGGCCGTTTCCGCCTTCCGCCTTGACTGACGGCCGTTTCGCCCTATAGACGTCTGCTGTCTGTCTGGGTTTCGGCCTTGGAGTAACATCCTGGCCAATGGGAAACGTTGGCGGGGGCAGGCGGGGCTCGCCACGCCCACAGGCCTCGGCGGGAGCCAATGAGTAGCGCGCGCGGGGGACGTGTGCGGGCGTCTCCGCCATCTTGTGAGTCTATAACTCGGAGCCGTTGGGTCGGTTCCTGCTATTCCTGCGCCTCCGCTCCGTCCCCCGCGGGTCTGCTCTGTGTGCCATGGACGGGTGAGTAGTGCCGCGCCCCTCGCCCGCCGCCCTCCCAGCGCTGCGTGCCGGCCCTCGCCGCCGCTCGCAGGCTCTTTTCTCCCCCGCCGGCCCCTCCAACCGCTGCGCGCGCGCGCGTGGCCCCCGGCCGCGTGGCGCGCTCGGAACGCCAGGCGTCCGAGGCCAGCGAGGAACCCGGCCGGTTTATGGTGGCCGCGCCCATGCCCCGTCCCCCCCTTAACCCTCTCGCCCGGCGCACTTCCGGTGCCCGCGCGCTTCCTCCGGAGCGCCTCGGCGTGCACGCGCGCTTCCTCGGGGAGACGCGCTCACGCGAGGCGGCGCGGCTGAGTCGTGGCCCTTCCCGCTTCCCGTCCTCCAATCGGGGCCGGCCCTCCGCGCGTCCGGGACGGCGCCGCGTGCGCGTGCGTCGTGGTGCCGGCGCGCGCCCCGCAGCGCGTGCCTGCGTGGGCCCCTGCGGGGGACGCGCGCCCTTCCCGCCTCGGGGGGGCGGTGTCCGGGGGACGCGGCCGGAGCCCCCGGCGGTGGGGCGGCGGGCCGGAGGCGGGACCGGGCGGGCCCCCCGCACGCACGCGCGCCGGCCCGGCGTCCGCGCTTCCGGGAGGTGCCGCTGCCCTCGGCAACTTTTTTTGTTGGTCGCTTTTGGCTTGTTTTGGGGACCGGGGTCTCACTGTGCCCCAGGGTGGCCTCGTACTGGAGATCCGCCCGCCTCTGCCTCCCGGGGTCGAGTCTCTACCCCTGCGTCACTCGGCCCCGAGTTTCCTTTTTCTTTTTTTTTTTTGTTTTTGAAACTTGTTTGGGGTTTTGGAGGCAGACTGGCCTTGAGCCCCCGGCTCCTGGCCCTCCCTCCCTCCCTCCCTCAGTCTCCCTGCTGCAGGGAGACCGCGCTTAGCAGCGGCGTTTCTTTTTTTCCTTGTAAGATTCACTCCTTTAAAGTAGCTTGGCGTAGCCTCGGGCGCTGAAACGGCGACGGTCCTCCAGCCTCAGCCTGCTGAGTGCCCGAGAGCACGGGGAAGAGCCTCCAGTTGCAGCGTTTTAGCAACTAGAGTCTCTGAGCCTGGCTCGGTTGCCTTAATCCCGGCAGAGACAGGCAGAGCCTGTGAGTTCTAGGACAGTCGGGGCTGTGTAGAGAGAAACTTCGCCCCAGAAACGATCTTTGAAGACACTAAACCAGAGAGACACCCTCCAAGGAACAGTGTATGCGTGTGTCCCTCTCTCTCTCTCACACACACACACACACACACACACACACACACACACACACACACACACACACACACACACACACACACCCAGCCACCATCGCTGCTGGAAGCCCTAGGCAGGCCTCCGAGACTCACTTGGGAACCTGGCCAGCCATGGCAGGCTTGCTGCCGCCTGTTGAGCAGGCTAGGTGCAGCAGGTGAGGCAGAGTGCAGTCACGAGGGGCTGGGGTTGATCAGTAACCTAGGGTGTATCCGGGCAGCTCTGGTCTGGGCATGGTAACCAGGCCGCTTTGACTGCCATAGGCAGCCTGGCATTGGAGCTGCCAGCCCCCACGCAGGGAGGAAACACTGAGCCTGGCTGCTGCCTTAACCTGCTTTCTGGGCAGGTAGAATGCCCAGGGGTTGAGTGGTTGACTCAGATCACTGGCACACTTTGTAAAAAGTATACTTCCTAATGGGTTGAAAGGCAGGGCCAGGGTCCTGTGTGGAGGGAAGGAGGGGCTCCTAGGACAGTGGCGGCCCCTTTCATGCAGAGAGGCAGTGGGAGGCTCGCTTCCCTGCCCTTTGGAGCCCACTTACTGGCAGAGGCCCTACAGGCCCCACTTGCTGACATCTCTCTCTCTTTCCACAGCATCGTCCCAGACATAGCAGTCGGTACAAAGGTAGGTGTCTCTGGCTTTGCATCTAGCCTCTTCTGTAGTCAAGGTAAAGGCTTGCATGCTGCAGCATGCCTGTCCCTAGCGCAGGGTCTGAGGCCCTGGTTGGCTCTAGAGATGGATAGGAAGATGGCACAGGTGCGCCCACACCAGCCGCTCGTGTTCTGGTGCCTAGGATCTTCTCTGTTTCCAGCCCTGGCACCTTCATCTGAGCATTGGGTTTAGGCTTTGGAGCACTTAGTGGCATTGCCTGCACAGGTTTGTTTTGAAAAGCTGTGTGGCCTGTTCTGAGGGGAGCACAGCACATGTGTTGACATCGGTGCTGTCTAGGATGTTGAGCCTAGCCTATGCTGTTCAGGCAGACCTCAGCCCTGGACTCCAGTGTTGCTGGGGAGACAGTAAGCGGGCCTCCAGCTCTGCTGGCACTTGGGGGGTGGGTAGGGCCTGCAGCCGGAAGGTCTGTGGGTTCCTGAGCCTTGAAATGACATTGGCGGTTCTGTTAGTCAGGGATTGGTCTTGCTGTGAGGTAGGCTATTTAGACTTGACTGTTAGGCTGTAGTGGGTGGCAGTAGTTTGCTGCCCTGGGGTTTCCCTCAAAGGCCCTGCAGGTAGGCCCTGGATGATTTGCTACCAAGCTGCTATCTGGACTAGTCTCATCCTTTCCTGAGTGGATGCTGTCTCCACCTGCTTGCTGATCTTCCCTCAGATAAACCCTTGAGTTCACTGGTGGAGGGAGGGAGCCCCACTTAATTCCTGGCCTGCAGGTGACAGGGTATGTCTGGGCCAAGCTGCCGTTGACCTGGCTTGCTCATGGCTACTTGTCTGCACAGTGCTCAATTCTGGCTAGGCAAGGGCATACTGGGCAGGTTAGGAGCAAGGGAACTCTGCGTGGATAAAGAGGCCAGGCCTTCTTGGCTCTGGGACCATCACCATGCCTCTGTCTGCTGAGCTGCTTGGGCTGTTGTGTTATGAGGCCATTCTATCTGCCCAGGCGGCTGGAGTTTCCTCTGAAAGTCGTGGGCTCCTGGGCCTCTGTAGGGAGACTGTTAGGGCCAGCCGCCTGCCAGCAGTGAGCTGCAGGAAGTACTTACTCTTCCCGCCCAGACCAAAGCCACCCTCCCACTGAAGTCAGCACGAGGGGCCTCCTGGGTGACTGGGTCCCAGCAGGAAGTGACTTTTGCAGCTCAGAGATGTGGGCATAGGTTCTGGACTTTGCATGTCGGGGTCTTGCCCACCAGGCTAGGCAGGTAGGTCCAAGTGTCCGCAGCTGCCCTTGCTCTGGACCTTGGTATGGCCATACCTCCGAGCTGCCTGGGGCCGGGTGGGCAGGTCAGGGAGGCTTGCTTCCCTTTCTGTTTAAGGTGACCTGTTACAGTGGGCGCCCTGGGCCTCCCATGATTAGGGCAGCCCTGCTGTGTTGGAAGATGAAGCCCAGTGCCCTTGATTGGTGTTGGATTGAGCAGTGGACGCCTTCTGGGTTAGGATAGTTAGGTGCTGCCTGTTGAACCAAGGTGAAACAATACAGAGACAAGGTGGTGGTTCTCAGTCCCTGGGTGTCTGGCTGTGAATAGAGCTGGGAGCTCTGCCCTGTGGAGCCTCCGGTCTGAGCTGCCTCTGTGTGGCAGGCCTGGGACCCCCTGTGCTTCCCAAGGCTTGGCTCACCCAGACTAATGGGCAGACAGATTGCTTCTGTGGAGGAGGGAGTCCTCACAGTGGGACAGCTTGGGAGTTCCTGGTGAGAGGCTACCACCGCTGGATGGTCCCTTTACGGGTACAGCCACAGTCCCTTGTCCTTGGAATGTGGCCAAGACAGCAGGGCTGGGCTTTGTTTCTCCTGAAGCCGCCAGCAGCTCTGCCAGGAGGGTACTGCAAGGCTGGCAGCTGTGCGTTCTGGGCAGGCGGGGGCCTCCCGCAGGTTGCTGGCATGGGGCCCCAGTGACCAGCAAAGGCGGCTGTAGTGAATACTGAGGCCACAAGCAGCCCTGGGGCACATCCCTGGGGGTTGGGGGTTGCCGGGTGGTGGGAAGTTAGGGAGGCCTCAGCCTGGGACTGAGGATCCATGCTCTCTTCCCAGCGGGGATCCGACGAGCTCTTCTCCACGTGTGTCAGCAACGGCCCCTTCATCATGAGCAGCTCTGCCTCCGCAGGTGAGGGAGCTCAGGCTCCTTACTGGCTTTCCTCAAGGAGTGCTGTGCCTCGGGGAACCTGGCTTGGCAGTGGAGGGTGGCTGGAGCAAAGCAGGACCTGCCAGAGGCAGGAAGGAGGCTAGCAGCCCTCTCCTTTCAGCCAATGGAAACGACAGCAAGAAATTCAAAGGCGACAACAGGAGCACAGGAGTCCCGTCCAGAGTCATCCATGTCCGCAAGCTGCCTGGTGATGTTACCGAGGGCGAGGTCATCTCACTGGGCCTGCCCTTTGGGAAGGTCACCAATCTCCTAATGCTGAAGGGAAAGAACCAGGCCTTCATCGAAATGAACACAGAGGAGGCCGCCAACACCATGGTCAACTACTACACGTCGGTGGCGCCTGTGCTGCGCGGGCAGCCCATCTACATCCAGTTCTCCAACCACAAGGAGCTCAAGACCGACAGCTCGCCCAACCAGGCAGTGCGTCTGCAGGGCTGGTGGGCGGGTGGCCTGGCTCCCGGTCTCCTTGGGTTGCAGCTCATGGTGGTTCCTCCACAGCGTGCCCAGGCGGCCCTGCAGGCCGTGAACTCTGTGCAGTCTGGAAACCTGGCCTTGGCCGCCTCGGCCGCCGCAGTGGATGCAGGAATGGCGATGGCCGGCCAGAGCCCAGTGCTCAGGATCATCGTGGAAAACCTCTTCTACCCTGTGACCCTGGACGTGCTGCACCAGGTGGGTGGGCACATGTCCTGCCCCGGGTGGGTGGCCCCGCTCTACTGCCAGAGCGCCACTGGAGCTTGCACATCTTCCTGCAGATCTTCTCCAAGTTTGGCACGGTCCTGAAGATCATCACCTTCACCAAGAACAACCAGTTCCAGGCGCTGCTGCAGTATGCGGACCCTGTGAGCGCCCAGCACGCCAAGCTGGTGAGTAGGGCTTCCTGGGTGGGCAACCCTGTGCCCCTGCCCGCACTCACCCTCCCCTCCCACAGTCCCTGGATGGCCAGAACATCTACAACGCCTGCTGTACGCTGCGCATTGACTTCTCCAAGCTCACCAGCCTCAACGTCAAGTACAACAATGACAAGAGCAGAGACTATACTCGGCCCGACCTGCCCTCTGGGGACAGCCAGCCCTCACTGGACCAGACCATGGCCGCAGCCTTCGGTAAGATGCTGTACTGAGGTTCACTGAGTCAGCAGGGTGGGACAGGCCGCTAGCTCCGTCAGGGTCCCCTGGCTCCCTGCACCCCATAGCCAGCCACTCAGCAGGCCTGCCGGACCTGGCCCAGCCATGAGGTGAGGTGCAGTGATTAGTGTCTGTTTGTTTCTAGGTGCGCCCGGCATAATGTCAGCCTCTCCGTATGCAGGAGCCGGGTTCCCTCCCACCTTTGCCATCCCTCAGGCCGCAGGTATTCACGCTCATCCTGACCCCAGCGCCTGCATGCCCACACAATCCCATAGCTGCCCCTAGACCGGGATGCCACTGGCTGGCCCCAAGTGTCAGGTCCCGGGCCCCTTCCGGGGAGAGGGGAAGGGGCCTCCAGCAGCATCCACAGGCAGCTAGGGTAGGGTAGTTTTAGGCAGGGCTGGGCCAGGTCCCCTGTGTTGGCGTTAGCAAGAAGCCACTAATCATTCAGTCTTTGGTCTGGTTCCCTTCAAGCACCTTGGACGAGGACGAAGTGTCCCTAGTAGATTGAATTTAATGGCCTGGTAAGCAAGTGGCCTCCAGGGCTGAGGAGCATGGGCCTCGGCCTCCGCGTGCCGCCCGAGCCTGCATGGAGGAATGGGCGCCGCATGCGTGCACAGCCGGGCGTGTCTGTGGCCGGCCCTGCTTGCAGAGGGCCAGTGTCAACCAGAGCTTTTGTGCTGTTGGCGCATGCAGTCTGATCACATCAGGACTGGCCCTGGTGTCAGGCAGTGTGTGTGGCCTCTGGGGCAGGCCATAGGTGACACCTTGTGGCTGCGTGCAAGGAGAGGGTGCCGCCACCTGGCACAGCCATCTGGGCTCATGCATGCTGCCCTTCCCTTGCAGGCCTCTCTGTCCCTAACGTTCACGGCGCGCTGGCCCCCCTGGCCATACCTTCTGCGGCTGCGGCTGCGGCTGCTGGCCGCATAGCCATACCTGGCCTGGCCGGGGCCGGGAACTCTGTCCTCCTGGTCAGCAACCTGAACCCTGAGGTATGTGGGCATGCTGTGCTCTGCCCATACTGGAGTAGTGGTGGGGTGCTGGCTGTCCTCAGTCCTGGTGGGTGCCCTGGATGGTGGGCAGTGGCTCTGAGTGTCCCAGGCGCCGTGGGCACAGGCGTGCCGCCCTCTGTCTGCCGCTGTTGGCCTCCGCTCCTTCCCAGCTGCTCTGAGGTTTTCTGTTTCCCTCTCAGCTCACTCGCACCCCGGCCCTTAGTGCTCAGAGCCTCGGAGCCGGGGTGTTCTCCTTGCTGCACAGAGGCAGTCTGAGTTAACGTGGGGCAGGCAAGGAGGCCTGGGAGTGTGTGTTGGGAGTGAGGTGACTCAGCTGGTGCCAGCCAGCCTATCTCTGGCCGGAGCGCCGCAGCCCAGGTGGCCTTTGCAGGATCTGGTCTCTGATGGCTGTGCCTCAGGCTGCTCTCTCCGGCTCCTGTGGCTCTCCAGCCCTGCTCGGGCGGGCTCGCTCCAGCTCCTGAGCGCCACCCTGCCGCCTGGGAACGGACGGCTCCTCCCTCAGTCTGTAGTCTCCCGCACAGCTGGCACAGCTGACACAGCTGGCCACCGTCCTCGGGCCCGCGGGCTGCGTGTGGTGCCTCTCCTCACGTGTGCAAGATTGTGTGTGTGTGTGTGTGTGCGGGCGCGTGTGGACACTGCCTCGTTTTCCTATGTATTTACTGACCTGTGTTTTGCTACTTTTTTCTTTCCTCCCCTCCCCTCTCCCAATTTTTTTTCTTGCCTGATCCGGAATTTCTTTGCCAACTGACTGCACGGTTCTTCTGCTTCCTGTTGTTGCTTGAAACAAACAAAACATAAATCAATAAAAACAAACTCCCCTCTCAAACCCGCTCTCCGGAAACCAACCTGCCCTTGAATATTAACATCCTGACAACTTCATCATCATGAACTGCTCGCCTGCGGGGACGGTTGGCACTGGTCCCCCTGACCTCTCCCTCTCCCTGTCCCCTGCTGCCTTCCTCTGCTGTCTCTAAAGAGAGTCACACCCCAAAGCCTCTTTATTCTCTTCGGTATGTTATTCTCACTTTTATTACCTTGGTTTCGTTTAATTGGTTATTTTACACCCTGCGATGTACTATTGAGTTTGCGTTTGGCCTTCTGCCTCAGTCCGTGGTTTGCTTCCGGTTTGCGGATTGTACTGTGTAGACACGCATGGTTACCGCCCTGCATGCTTCCAGAGCTAAGCGTGTCAACAGCATGTGAATGTGGCTGTTCTGACAGCTGCCTGGAGTCCGAGACTGCCGAGCGCAGCGCCTGCTATCAGGCCTTGGGCTGTGAAACAAGGCTCCCGGCACCCACTAAGAAACCTGGCCCGCCGGGAGCTGGGGCTGAGGGTGGGCGGTGGGCAGGTGGGAATGCTCTGGAGACCGGGTGGCTCAGACTCTGTCCTGGGTTCCAAAGGCGTCTACGGCGACGTGCAGCGGGTAAAGATCCTGTTCAACAAGAAGGAAAACGCACTCGTGCAGATGGCGGACGGCAGCCAGGCCCAGCTGGGTGAGGCTGGGGGCCGGGACTCCTGCTGGGGCTTGGGCTGCGCCTGGGGTGGGGGCAGGAGAGCGGGGGCCCTGCTGCTCATGCGTCCGTGCCCTTTGCCCAGCCATGAGCCACCTGAACGGGCACAAGCTGCATGGCAAGTCCGTGCGCATCACACTGTCCAAGCACCAGAGTGTGCAGCTGCCCCGTGAGGGCCAGGAGGACCAGGGCCTCACCAAGGACTACGGCAGCTCGCCTCTGCACCGCTTCAAGAAGCCCGGCTCCAAGAACTTCCAGAACATCTTCCCGCCCTCAGCCACCCTGCACCTCTCCAATATCCCGTGAGTCAGCCGGAGGGAAGCTTGTCCTATTTGTGGGCCCTTCCAGTCCACCGCTGCCCTGGGTGTAGGGGGACGCCTGCCAGATGCCGCCTGTCTCCCTACAGGCCCTCTGTGTCTGAGGACGACCTCAAGAACCTCTTCTCCAGCAACGGAGGTGTGGTCAAAGGTTTCAAGTTCTTCCAGTGAGTACAGACACTACCCTCGCCCTCCAGGCCCTCCACCCTTGGCCCACCCACCCCAGCCCTCTGACCACACCCCACTCCTGCAGGAAGGACCGTAAGATGGCGCTGATCCAGATGGGCTCCGTGGAGGAGGCGGTGCAGGCACTGATTGAGCTGCACAACCATGACCTGGGCGAGAACCACCACCTGCGGGTGTCCTTCTCCAAGTCCACCATCTAGGCGCCCGCGGGCTGTGACAGCTTCCACCATTCCAGAAAAGCCACTTTAACAAGCAGCTGAAGTGACCTTACAGACCAGAGATTTTATTTTTTTAAAGAGATCAGTTTACCTGTTTTTAAAAAAATTAAATCTAGCCCACCTTGCCTCGGCAGGAAACGACCAGGCCACAGAGGCCCGGTCTGGCTGGCACCATGCCTTGAGGGGCTGAGGCGTGAGGCCCCAGCGGTGCCCTAGAACAGCCGCTCCCGTGCCTTACAAACCTGCCTGCCTTGCGGTCGCACACCCACCCACTCAGGCCACCTGCAGGTGAGCCAGGCGGCCTGTGCCACAGGCTCCTGTGCTGTGCAGTAGCTGGGGCCACCGCCCCCACCCTTATAATCAAGTGACATGATTGTCCCATGTCCCTGGCCAGCCCCGAGGGCCAGGCCACCCTCAGCTGCAGAGCCGTGTGTGACCTTTGTACTTTATTCCGCGTGGTCGCAGACACCTGTGCCTAGCAATATTTCCACTTGACCAAATACCCGAGTCTTTCCATTTATATGCAAGAGATAGAGTTCTACGTAACTTTTATAGCGGTGATAAGATGGTATGTGTACTCTGCGCTTCTGTGTCCCCGCGCTCCCTCCTGCCCAGCGACCAACTGGAGGTGGGGCCCAGGCTGGAGCCCTTCTGCCTGCAGAGCCGCTGAGACCAGCGGGTTCCCACCTTCAAATTTTGGACCAAAGTTTTGTTCTCTGCTCGCCTCTGACTAGGCCCAGGCGAGGGGCTGACCTCTGGACCCTACGCCCCTCCCCATGCCCACCTCTGTGCCTAGCGATTCCATGGGAGGGCTCCCTGGACCTGGTTCTGTGAAGGAGCGGCAAGAGTGTAAATATTTATGATTTTTATACCTGTGTGGGGCTGAGGCGGGGCGGCAGTTTTTTATGGTGACAGATGTATATTTTGGTAACAACTACAGGCTCAGTATTGTTCTGGGGACAGCCCTGACCACATCCCACCCGTCCCAGATGGTGTGTTGGGGGGAGTTTCCATTAAAGCAGTTTTATAACCTGTGACTTCCCGAGCCCTTCATTCTGAACTGTAGAGCTGTGGGCCGGGCTGGGCCTGGACCTCCGGACTTAATAAACGCCTGTGTCTTGCTCATCTGCCTGTCATTAGGGACTGGGGTCTGGGTCGGGGTGCATGGCGGCCACGTGGTCTCCCTCCAGCCCAAGGACCACAGGACACGGGACAGTGTCACCAGCAGCCTCTTTATTGATGGCTCTAGGTGCCCCCAGCCCTCCACCCCTGGCAGCACAGCTCTGCTGGCCTTAGTCCTGGTACCTGCGGGCCTGCATCCTCCTGTAGTAGTGCTCTGCCTCCGGCTCCACTTCCCGGTCCCCCAGCCCGCCCACCTGGCGCCTCAGGGTGGACTCGCGGCTGCCGGCACCCAAGGCCCCGTCACTTGCACCCGGTGGGGGCAGTCCCTCCCCTGTGGCCAGGTTAACAGTGGCCACGGCCCCAAACCGTGGCTCTTCTTGGTCCACGTCACTGACGGGAGACCCCGGGCCCATGGCCGGCTTGCAGCCGCCTCTGAAACCACGTGCCAAGTCCCCCAGCTCATAGCCACCCTCACCCTCTACAACTTTGGCCTTCCACTCCCAGGGCGCGCCGCCTGCTGACAGATGCACCACGGGGTGGTGGGGCGCATGCGCATCAATGGTGATGATGCTGGCGGAGTCACGGTCTGACGGGGAGCGGTACTGGGAAGAGTCCGAGCTAGCGCTGGAGGACGAGGCTGTCTCGGCCTTGGGGCCCCCTGCTGCCTTGGACATGGCGATAACCTGGAGCAGCCTTGGGGGGTTGGCCACCCTTGGCTGTGACGGAGCCACGGCCACGGGGGCTCCGCCCTTCTCGGCCATGGACAGCCACTTGGCGCGCACAGCGGAGCCGCCCTTGGGCGACAGGCCGGCTCCAGCCTGCACCCCCTCCTCGGGGATGTGCACGAGGGGCTGCGGCCCGGGCCTCGCAGGCAGGATGACTCGGGGCCCGAGCCCTGGCCGAGCCTGCACAGTGGGGTACAGGGAGGGCGGCACGGGCCCCTCGTCGTCGTCCTCCTCCTCCTCCTCTTCCTCCTCCTCCTCCTCGTCTTCCTCTTCCTCCTCCGCCATGGGCTCCGCTGGGGCCCGCAGGTGCACAGGGCTGGCCTCGTCGGGCAGCCCGAGGCCACGGCCCTCCAGCGACTTCTGCTTCCATTCGCTGATGAGCTGCTTGGAGCGCGAGGCGTCCAGCGGCACGTGGATGGTCATGTGGCGCCGCGCGGGGTCGTCCAGCGAGGGCGTGCTCACGCGGGGCAGCGTGTTGCTGAAGGTGACCATGCCTTCCTTGCCCATGGGGCTGCGCGGGGCCAGCAGGTCCACGTCCACGCTGGCTCGCTTCAGGCTGCCAAGGGACGTCTTCTCCCGAGCCACAGGCCGCGGCCCGCCCTCCAGCCTCCCCGGGGGGCCCAGCTCGTCCGTGCTCACAGACTTGTTCTGCTGGTACATGGCCTCGTGGCCCCGCTGCGTCAGCGCTCGCAGGGCGTCCTTGGCAGGAGCCGGCGCGGGGGCCTTCTCCGCGGGCGGAGCCTGGAAGTTTCCCACCGCGTGGCAGGCCTAGGGGCGATAAGGGCTGCGTGAGGCCTGCCCGGCAGCAGGGGCAGCACCCGCAGGACGCGGGGAGGCACCAGACCGCTGATACCCCCTCCCCTCAGATCCCATGGGTGGCCAGCCTCCTCCCGCAGTCAGCTCCCACCCTCACCAGGTAGGCAGCGATGCCAGCACCAATAAGAAAGCCCGCGTAGACATCCACAGGGTGGCTGCGGTACTGCGTGATCTGCGTGAGGCCGCAGACGCCGGCAGCGATGGCGAAGGCGAACACGAGGATGGGCTTCAGCAGCTTCGTGGTATCCGAGATGACCGAGTTGAAGTACATCTGGGCCGACGGGTGGGCAAGGTCAGGCTGCAGCTATGGCCCACGGACGGGCACGGGGGCACAGCCTCGTGGGATGGGGGAGGGCATCACTCACCGACACGTAGACAGCGGCGAAGGCTGAAAGAGTGGCATGCTGGGACGGGAAGGTCTTCCTATAAGAGACACACTGTGTCAGCCACGCCAGTCCAGGGGTAGCCACTCCCAGCCTCAGTTTCCCCAAGGTTCACTAGAGCAGGGGTTTGCGATAGTCCCTCTGTGCAGCTCGGGTCCAGCTCACCTTGCCGACAGGATGGCGTGCGTATCGTGGCCAGAGCAGATGTCCTGTGTGATGTAAGGGTTCGCCTCACAGGAAGTGCCCAGCAGGGTGTAATTGGGTTTGCAGACGGTTAGGAAGAAAGGCGTGTGGTAGCCAGTCGCCAGCTGGATGACGTCTGTCACCAGAGCCGTGGCGCACAGGCCGAACACGTGCACACCTGAGGACGAGAGGGCCAGGCCAGGGGAAGGAGGGGTCCCCCCAAAGCCCATGCAGTCCATAACTCCCCAGGAATAGACACCGAGGCAGGATCGGGGAACCCCACAGCCACTCACCCACAAAGCGCACCGTGCGCCGCAGGAAGGAGTTGAAGTTGCAGCCGCCAGCGTTGATACTGCCCTCTGCGCCCCCCGGGTCTCGGCCCCACAACCGGGACTGCAGGCAGTACACCATGCCCTCGCCGACCATGATCTGCCCCCCCCCCGGGAGAGGCGGGTCAGCTGGGTCCCGGTGAAGGGCCCAGGTGCCCGGGCCTCGCACACGCTACTCACAGAGGCTGCAGGCGCCGCGAAGGCCAGGCTCAGCAGCATGAGCAGAGGGATGAGCTCCTCATTGGTCTCCACGTAGGGCATGGACAGCGCACGGTCGTAGCACTGGAAGCCCACCTTGGCCGGCTTGAACAGGTCAGTCAGCTCCAGGAAGTACAAGGACACAATGGAGGAGGCCACGATGGGCAGCTGGGGGTCAAATGGGGACCGGGTCACCGGCCATCCTTCCACCTCCTTAGCTTGGCCTGCAGGTTCTCACACCCATCTCCCAGCAAAGGGGGAGCCATTCCACATGCAGGAAATGGTTCAGCCACACAAGGGCTTCCTCAACATTGAGATCCATCTGCCACCCACCTATCCACCCATCCATCCACCCACCTATCCACCCACCCACCCACCTATCCACCCATCCATCCACCCACCCACCCACCCATCCATCCCATCCATCCCCCATCCATCCCCCCATCCACCCACCCACCCATCCATCCACCCGTCACCCACTATCAGCCTCAAATGGCACCCAGTGTGTGGCTGGTGCTGAGGTTCCTCACTCACGCCTGAGTCCTCCCTATCAATCTGCCCCCACCACCCTGGGATACGACTCCAGTATCACTGCTCCCTTCCAAAGAACAGGGAGCCATGGCTCCCGAAAGCAGAGCCCTTGGGGCTCAGGCAGGGAAATGACTGTCACCGAGGCATCTGGAAAAGTGACTGAGGGAGCTGTGTCAAAGGAACATCCAATTACGCATTCATCACGTAGCACCTCCTGGCCCAGGCTGGGCCCAGGGCCTCAGAGGATGGCCCTGATCTCCTGATCCTCCTGCCTCTGCCTCCTGAGTGCTGGGGTGACAGGTGTGGACAGTCACCCCAGCTTAAAGAGCATTTATTGATCTCCTGTTTGTGCACAAGATCCAAGGCAGATGCGTGAAATGGTGACATCTGCCGGCGGTCTCTTGTGCGCCCGTTTCCCCAGCTGGAAAACAGGGATGAATAAAGTTTGTTTTTGAGGTGTGTGGTGGTGCAAAGCTTTAATTTCAACACGTGGGAGGCAGAGGCGGAGGCAGGTGGGTCTCTGTGAAATGGCGGCCAGCCTGGTCTACTGATGCAGAAGTTAAAATGGCTGCTTTGTGCTCTGTTGGGAAACGGCTGCCTAGGCCTTGGCATTTGTGTTGACTGCAGCTGTTGGCTTTATGTAAAAGATGTGATTGCTCATGATCTGCACGTGCTATCAGAACACCTGGGGAACTTAGGCAACAATAAAAACCCCTGAGATGAGATGCTCGGGCTCCGCTGTCAGGAACAGCGCTTGCCGTGACGGTGGTTCCCTCTGCTGAGGTCTGGCAGGGTTTGTACCTATGAATAGCCTTCCTTGTCTTTGTCGGTGAGCCACACACCTAGTAGCATCTAATACAGGCTAGATCACAGGTTCCAGGCCAGTCAGAGACAACGTGGAACCCTCTGTCCAACAATTAAAAAGAATTAAAATTGTCCTGGCTCAAAAGTGAGGAAGGTTAGGTGTTTCAACAGGAAGAGAAGGGTCTAGTCAAGGTGCGATTGGCAGGAAGATGTGGCCTCGGGCAGGCAGCCAGTGTGAGCCGCTGGACAGGGTTGGCAGATGAGGCCTGGACTTAGCCCTAAAAACTCCAAAGCCAAGATGGCGTGGCAGTTAAGAGCCCTTCCCGTTCTGTCGGAGGACGTGGGTTTAATTCCCAGAATGCACAGGGCAGCTTTGACCTTCTAGAATTCTGGTTCCAGAGGCGACAATGTCGTCTTCTGGCTGCCACAGGCTCCTACCTGCGCGTGGTGTTCATGGCAAACAACCATAAACATAGATAAAGATCAAGTAGTCATCAGGACCCAGCGCAGGTGGCACAGGCCTTGAATCTCAGTGCTCAAGAGGCAGAGGCAGGAGGATTCTCTGAGTGCAAGGCCAGCCTGGGCTACAGAGCTGAGTTCTGGGACAGCCAGGGTTACAACAGAGAAACCCTGTCTCAGAAAAACTGAAGCATCAGGCGAGGCAGTGAACACCTTTAATCCCAGCACCTGGGAGACAGAGGCGAGGTCAGCAGGGCTGCATAGTGAGACCCCAACAAAGGAATAGATATCAGAGTCTGGCCTTAAAGCTGGGGCTCAGTGGTTAAGCACTAGCTGGGCAGGAGGATCCCGATGTCTAGCTTCAGCTACATAGAGAATCCACGGCCAACCTGGGCTACCTGAGACTGTGATGGCTCAGTGTGTGCTGGCACTGACCACACATACAGGATGGTTTGTCTTGAATTGTCTTTCAGTGTCCAGCAAGTCCCATGGAGTTTAATTTTAGGTTTTTTCGTGTGTGTGTGTGTGTGTGTGTGTGTGTGTGTGTGTGTATGCCCGCGCTTTATCTGGCCGTGTCAGCAGGGACCAGGAAAGGGTGTCAGATCCCTTCAAGCTGGACTCACAGGCAGTTGTGAGCTGTTGTGTGGGCGCTGGGATTTGAACCCGGGTCCTCTGGGAGAGCACTTGTTGCTCTTAACCACTGAGCCAGCCCATGCCGGATGATGCCTACCCCCCACACACCTGGGCGTAGTGGGCAGAGCAGAATGCTTTGAAGGTTTTTGTCCTGTGCAGCTTTCCTTAGGATTGCATGCTTGGAGCTGTGGGAACTTTGCTTAGGATATAATGGAGAGCTGGGGTGGGGTTGGGTGGCTGTTGGTCTGCTGGCTTGTTGGATGCTAGTTCAGCTCCTGCTCTCTAAGCTCAGGACAGACAGAGGGTAAAAAAGCATGGTAGCACCCTATTACAAGTGGGCTGTGCCCGGCCTGTGAAAATAACCTCCCCCTCCCCCCGTGCCTCCCTCTCCCTGACTGCCTTACTCCCTCTCTCTTTTTTAGCACAGGGGCTCACTCTGTAGCCCAGGCTGGCCTCGAACTCACAGAGGTCCGCCCGCCTCTGCCCCCTCTCCTTTGCAATTACTGATTGCCTGCCTGCCGGTGTGCACGTGTCTGGGTGTGGAGGTCGGAGGTCAGAGGGCAACTGTGGGGATCAATTCTAGCTTTCTGTTTTGGGGTCCCGGGATCACACTCAGCTTGTCGGACTTGCCCGCGGGCGTCTTTCCCAGAGTCGTCTCCGCGGAAGATCCTCCATGTGGAGGCGTGTGTCGGGCGCACCCCCAACAGAAGGAGACAGCAGCTGCTCGGCTGGCGCAGGCAGCCTCCGGCCCACGCTCCGGTTTCGATCTGCTGCTCACTCAGGGAGCCGCGTGCCAGTGTGGGCAAACACACAGGGCGCGTGAAACCTGTGCTTCCCTCTGCCTGGAATGGTGGCTGAGGCAGGAGAATGGCTCTGAGTTCTGGATCAACCTGGGCTACTTAAGGAGAATCCGTCTCAGAAGAAAAAGACTATCGTGTTCCCAGCATATGTTCTGGGGTTCCTCAGCCTGCGCCCCTCCCGGCCCCCAGGTTCTTCTCAGCAGGTCTGTGTGATGATGAAGATTCAGAAACAGGTTTGTGTCCGGGCGTGGGGGTGGAGTGGGGAGCGGAGTACTACACAGCAGGGAAAAGGGCCAGGGTCCCTTGTGTTCATTGCTAAGCCAAGTCTTCGCTGGCTGGCGAGGCGGCTCTGCATGTAAAGGTGCTGCTAAGCAGAACCCTGGGCCCACATGGAGGAAGGGAAGAACAGACTCCTGAAGTCGTCTCATGACCTGGACACTCCAGCCATGGCATCCACACACTCGGAAGGAAGGAAGGAAGGAAGGGAGGGAGGAAAGGAGGGAGGAAGGAAGGAAGGGAGGGAGGGAGTTAGGAAGGAAGGAAGGAAGGAAGGAAGGAAGGAAGGAAGGAAGGAAGGAAGGAAGGAAGGAAGAAAAGGAAACATGTACGGCACAAGAACACCCGCTTTACAAGTGCCAGGACCCGAGTTCGAGTCCCCCACCCCACAGAGCAAGGTGAACGTGGTGAGGGTGCCTGTAACTCGGGCATTGCAGAGTAAGGATGCGGAGAGCCTAGCGAGCTTCCCGCCCAGGGAGGGAACCTATCAAAAGCAATGGAGGACGCGTGATATCACCTAGGGGCAAATGGGGGCGCGCTCCTAAGCAACGCAGGCTCCCGCACTGTGATGTGTGCCGGTCACCCCAGCTTCCCAACATCCGGGAGGCAGAGACAGGAAGGCAGAGAGAGTCGGAGCCTAGCCTTGAATGCATAGCAAGTTCCAATCCTGCTTGTGCTATAGACTGAAGTCCTGGATTGGGGCTGAGGACCTGGCTAAGGGGTGGAGCCCCTTTCCCACCCCCACCTCCCGCCTAAAATGCCCCAGTGAGGGGCTGGGGCGTGGCCAGGGGTGAAGCCCCTGCCTAG